>CM057337.1:247986083-249186083 GCA_030015575.1 Agapanthus africanus | reverse complement strand
CTCGATCATCGGCTTCATCGGGAAAGCAAGCGGAATAGCTCGTCGGCTTTGTGTCAAAGACGATCTACGTCGAGGTTGCACAAACTCAAGCTCCGACTTCACAAACTTGTGAAACTTGTGAAGTAAACACCCAAAACAACTTGGCAAGAGGTAGAGGGTGAAGAAATAGGAGGTGGGTTCACTTTAGATTTGGATTTAACTCACAAGATCTCAACTTGCCATTGGAGTAGCAAGCTTGAAGAAGAAGAAGAAGATGAGCTCAAGAAAAAATTATGATAAGTGTTCTTCCTTTTTTTTTTTTAAAATAAAACTAATATCAATTACTTATCATATCTTGAACTAGGATTAAGTGTAGAGAATTAACCATGGTCAAAGAGTGGGTTAGGGTTAAGCAAGAGGATAAGAATGGTTGCTAAAGTCAAGGGTTCAAGAAGCTTCATACAAGAAACAAATATAGCCACCATTCTCATTTTGAATTTATCCACATAAATAAACAAATAAATGGATAAATAAATATGTATGCAAAACCCTAATTATCAATTAACCATGGATTAATTCTATAAACTTAACTAATGATCAAGTATCATCAAACATGATACAAAAAGTGCACAAAAGTATATCACATATACAATGTGCAATCCAAGTGAGAAAAATCCGTTTAAAGTGAACCAATACTAGTTAATGCAAAGTAATATATCAAATAATTATACATTAAATCATTAAATCAACACTTGATTCAATGATCCGGTCATGTCGCACATAACCGACTAGTATTCAATGCATCGATTTATCGAATCAATGATTCGATAACTAGGTCATATCGAATATAACCATTCGAAACATATATCGCGAGAATGAAATGCGGTATCACATACACGCATTATTCTCGGTCCTGCACATATCTCATATGCGCTCCTATTTCGTTTCGCTTGAGCCAGGAAACCTCTGTGTAGGACTCTAAAGACTCGTCAATACGCCGGTAGCAGGTGATGATCATATCAAGCACCCACAAGCCGCAAGCGGTCTGCTAAACGTAACGGCCACCCGGGTATTGATCGATCAGAAGATCGACGAGCTAGCCTGCTCACACTCCTGCGAATCCGACCAGTAACACTTACCATACAGTCAAGTCTCTTCGTCAGATACGTCGCATATCAAGTCTAGGGGTGGTAAACGTCAGACCCCAATAACCCGATAAGTCGCGCTGATATGAGGCTCGTAACGGGTCGAGAAACTACTGGTAACACTTACCAGCAAATCTCTGATCAGCCCTGGCCAGGGACTTCCCTGTTACGGCCAATCGAGCACTGCGCAACATCAACTCCTAATACCGGGAGAGACGAAACCCCTCCTATCGCTCATTGCCTCCATGTGATTCGGGACTGTACCCAAAGACCACCGTTTTGCACGCCCTCATGGACGTGGTAAGGTGGAGATCAAAGCACAGTGGGAATCACACAAGACTCTATGACGATCTCGGGTCTACAGACTAATCTGTACAAGTGTCACCTGAGAACTGCCATCTGACGTGAGGTATAATACCATCTGGGAGTTCTCGGTGAGTCCGTCCAGTGTACCCAGTTTCCACTGAGCACCCGTATACCATCTCTGATGTCAAACACCAATGGATATGGGATCATCCATCGCCCATCACATGGGTCGAGAAGCGTATACGCTAGTCTACTCTGGTAAATCGATGCCCCGTCTCGAGATACCCACGACTAGGGACCTTGAAGGATGTACTTATGGACTACCATGTTCCCACTAGTATGATCTGCATCATAGCCCAGGTAGTCAAGTACAAATCCTAAGGGCTTTACCAACATGTAACTATAAGACAGTATAAAGAGACTAGTGTACATGTTAAGATAAATGGCAACCAGATAGCATACTATCATGTCGAGCAAGAAAGTCATCTCTATATATGTCCAAGCATCCAATATAATATACATCATCTGTACAATACTGGCCTCTAGGGCATACATACAACTAACACACTTACGTAGGCATCATGGTTGCACTTAGCATGTGCAACAAGCCGTTAAACCTCTAAGTGACCCTAGTATGAGGAGTGTTGTCTCCTGAGGATTTTCAACAGATACTGTTAGTTATATGTATGCCCAAGAGGCCATTATTATATATGTGATGTATATTATAGTAGATGCTTAGACATATATAGGGAGAAATTTCTTTCTCGATATGATAGTATGATATCTGGTTGCTCTTTATCTTAACATGTACACTTATTGTCTCTTTATTAAATGTTGATAAAGTCCTTAGGATGAGTACTTGACTACTAGGATTATGATGCAGATCATACTAGTGGGGAAAGGATAGTCAGTAAGTACATCCTTCAATTGTTCCTAGTCGTGGGAGTATCGAGATGGGGCATCGATATTCCAGAGTAGACTAGCGTATACGCTTCTCGACCCATATGATGGGCGATGGATGATCCCATATCCATTGGTGTTTGACATCAGAGATGGTATACAGGTGCTTAGTGGAGACTGGGTACACTGGACGCACTTGCCGAGAACTCCTAGATGGTATTATACCTATCATCAGATAGCAGTTCTCTGGTGACACTGGTACAGGTTAGTCTGTCGACCCAAGATCGTCATAGAGTCTTGTGTGATTCCTACTGTGCTTTGATTTCCACCTTACCACGTTTAAGAGATCGTGCAAAACGGTGGTTTTTGGGTACAGTCCCGAGTCACATAGAGGCAATGAGCGATAAGAGGGGATTCGTCTCTCCCTGTATTGGGGGTTGATGTTGCGCTATGCTCGACTGGCCATAACAGAAAATTCCTGGCCAGGGTTGCTGAGATTTACTGCTAAGTGTTATCAGAAGTTTCTAGAACTGTTATGAGCTTCACATCGGCATGACTTATCAGGCTATTGGGGTCTGACGTTTTACCACCCCCAGGCTATGATATGTGACATATCAGACGAAGAGACTGGTCTGTACGATAGTGTTATTGATTGGATTCGTAGGTGCATGAGAAGGCTTACTTGTTGATCTTCTGATCGCTCAAAACTTGAGTGGCCGTTACGTTTGCTGACCGTTTGCGGCTTGTGGGTGATTGATATGATCACCATCTACTGCCGGCGTATTGACGAGTCTTTAGAATCCTACACCGAGGTTTCCTGGCTCAAGCGAAACGAAATAGGAGCACATATATGATATTTGCGGGATCATGAATAATACGAGTATGTGATACCGTATTCTATTCTCGCGATATGTGATATCGGTCGGTTATATGTGATATAACCGGGCTGTCGAATCAAGTGTTGATTCGGCAAGTTGATACATTTGATATTAGTCAGTTGTATGTGATATAGCCGGATTATTAAATCAAGTGTTGATTTAAAAATTTAATGTATAATTATATATTTGATATATTATCTTATGTTAACAAATATTAGCTCACTTAAGATTTTTTTTCTCCTTAGTGTACACTTAGTATATATGTGATATATATTAATGTACATCTTTTGTGGCATGCTTGATACCACATGCTACATGGGTGAATGAGACTCAAACCATGCTTATAATAATGTATGGTTTTGTTTATTTATAGTAAATCAAATTAGTTGGAAATTAGTCACATTATTGAAGCTTGTAGAAGCTTGTGGAACCATTGACCAAGTCCACCAATTTTGTTTTACTTGAAGATATTTATTAACCTAACCATTATTGTTTAGCCATGGTTTAGTCTCTACATGAGTTAGTATGTGATATTAACTCACCCATGGTTGCTATTCTCACCACTTGATTCATTCTTCACTTGCTTCATTCCATGGTTTCTTTTCTCATCTCCTTCTTCAAGCTTTCTAGCTTCATGAGATATGAAGAAAATGAGTGAGAAAAATATTTCTAAAGTGAGTAAAATTACTACTTCATCAACCTCTTCTCTACTAGCCGTTTAGATTGGGTTGTTTCTTCACTAGTTCATCACTTAGTGAAGAGGTTGCTTGAGTTAGTGTCTCCTCGACGTAGATCATTTTCGGCCTCGAAGACTTCAAGCAAGCTTGTTCATTTCACCTTGTGGAGCCTCACTAGAGTCCGGGAGATCACTACTTGGAGAGGAGGGACTACTAGACGGTGCTATTGAAGTGAAGGACCGTTCTATAAAGGTTGTATTTCTTATTCACTTAGATGTAAAGATGTTTACATGCTTGTTCGTCTAATTGTTTAGTTTAGATTCCAGCGTTAGGGTTCTTTAGCGTGCCAAATTTTTGAAAATGGCATGATCGATGCCTCCCGAAACCCAGCGGCCGTCTAGGGAACCCTGCAGATACTACTCACAAAATCCCGTAAAGCTAGTTTCATAAGTCACCTTGATTCTAATCTTACTGTTTATCATCTAAGTTAGAAATTCCATCATCCTAGGTTACAAATATCCACCCCTTATTTTTCACACCTCCTATTTATTTAACCTAAGATACTATACGTTTTGAAAGTTTAGAAAGATCTCGGTTTCTCTTGAGTTTTCCTTCTAAAGTGCAGTCTTCCAATCCGGAATTTTTATCATCTTTATGGAAAACACAAGTCTTATTCTTTATGTTGGGTTACGGCAGCTGTTGGCTATAGTACACTCAAGGCAATTATCATAGTCGCGGACTTATGATTATGATGAGTGAGTGAGGACATATACTGATAGAACAGTCTTACTTGAGATGATAGTATGCTATCTGGTTTGTCTTTATTATCATGTACATATTGATAGAGCCCATAGGATTCTTGCTTGACTGCTAGCATTATGATGTCGATCATATATGTGGGAGCTGGGATCTATAAGCACATCCTTAAATATCCCTAGTCATAGGAGTATCGAGACCTGGCATCGATACTCCAGTGTAGACTAGTGTATACTGATCGTGACCCCGACGAGGGGCGGTGGCCAGGTGATTGATTCGATTTCCGATTGTGTGTATTTCAAATGATCTCCGGCAACGGTGCCATTTGATTGATTTGATTTCCGATTGTGTGTGTATATCAAATGATCCCCGGCAACGGTGCCATTTGATTGATTTGATTTCCGATTGTGTGGTATGAAAATTGTATAGAAATCACAACCAAAAATATTTTGACCGCAATCATTAGCGCGGTAGTATGTGCGGATCGTCCACAGGAAAAGTGTAATCGTTCGTGTCTTGATTTAGATGAGTCGAAACTTTAAAGAAAAGAAAAGAAACAATTCATGATTTGTAAATTGAATTTCAAGAATTAGAAAAATCTAGATCTAATAATAAGAAAACATTAAAATCAAGAATTGAGATGTGATGATTTCCAAACCAAATATCAAGAATCGAACTGAGGCTCGTAGGAATCGATCGGATCTATAGATGTGATGGAATCTAGCGATTATGTATTCTTATCCATCGATGAATTGATACTAGATCGATGATGATCAACGAAAATTAGGGATTTCTTGTGAAACTAGGGTTTCAATATCTATCCCTTGTTCCTTCGTCGATATCATTCACATTCTAGCCTCTAGTAAATTCAAGAATCGATCGTGGATCTCTAATTTCGAGTGATCACAATCAAGAAAGCATCGCAACGAAACTAGGTCGTCGATTCTTCAATTTGGTAGGGTTTACAAAACTCGTAGGACTTAAGAATCGTTTTAAGATTTGTTACATCATCATTCTATTGATCGTCTCGACTCCTTTACGAGCGGAGTTTTACTCAAACATCACAACAAGAACCACAATCACAAATTGAGATCGAATCATAATGCAAGAATTTAAAGAAAGCAAGATTAAAGAATTTCACCTTTTATTTATATCAACAATTCTGTTACAAATCGCTCAAGAACTACAAGAGGAAGAACTCGATCGTCGATTTGGCTTCGCTCGTCTTCTTGAGTCGCGGATCGTCTTGGATCACTTGCTCGATTGAAGATTGGCTCCGCTCCTAAAAGGTTGAAGGCTTCTCGCTTGAATGGTACTCGGGATCCTGAATTTGGCTTGGATTTTGGATTTTTGAGGCACAAGTTGTGTCACTCAACTTGTGTTAGAAATGGGGGAGAGAATGACGAACAACTAATGAACTAATGGTGAACTAATGAACTAATGAACAACCTCAACCCTTAGATCTATGCTCCTTTTTATAAGCCTTATAACCCTAGATCTAGGATTTCAAATTTCAAATTTCCCTCCAAAAGTTTGTTAAAGAGAGCCTTCTAGAAATAGTTTATTGGAGGGAGCTTCTAGAAATGGTTTGTTCGGCCGAGCCTTCTAGATGAAGCCACGCGGAGTTTCTGCAGTGTTCTGGAAGCTTGGGCAGTAAAAATAAGCACATGGGGAAAATCGTTGCTGCTGACGTCATCATTCCATCGCGGATCCGCGGCACGTGCCTCCTCAGGCCGCGGATCCGCGGTCACATGAGGAGTTTAGGGCATCATTTTAACAGTGCCGATTCCAGCTGAATTTTAGGTATTTCTCTGATATGCTGAATCTTGAAATTAATTCTTGATCACTGCCAGATCTCTAGCCTTTGAGTTGGCATATTTTTATCAGCACTGTTCTCACAATTTTGGCCTTTCTTCTGGAATTTCTTGCACATACTTCGAAACAATTGTTGCGCAATACAAGGATGATGCAATGCCATGATAAACAGTCAATTTCCCAAAAAATACCGGTTTTAGTATACAGTACAGGTAATTCAGTATTTATACAGGTGTTTTGCTAATATGTGCAATATGAATACTGAACACCTCTAGATGAATGCAAAAGATAGGGAAATTGCCGTGTTAAAAATGCAGTATTTTTGACTGATCAAATTCCCCCAAACTTATTTTCGGTCGTCTCGAGCGAATTGTTTTATTTAAAAAGAGAAGGAGAAAAAAAAGAAAGAGAAAAACTAACTAGCACACTTTCGTAGGCAACACGATTGCACTGAGCACGTGCAACAAGCCTTTAAACCTTTAGGTGTCCCCAGTAGGAGGAGTGTTGTCTCCTGAGGGTTTTCAGCGGATTGCACCCACAAAATCCAATAATAAAAGGAAGATCATGAAATTTACATTTAAAGAAAAGAATTGTAAAAGAAAAGCCTTGAAAATTAGGGTTTCCAACTAAGCTAGCTTTTCGGTTGTCATGAGCCCTATCTTAATAGTCATGAAAAGATGTTAGAAATCACGTCCTCCCTCAATAAAACATTGTCCTATTCTTCATTCCTATCTATCTTCCAAACATCGATCATATCACCCTACGTGTTTGTAAAGAACATCCCTACACCCGGAGAATTCAATTCAAGCTATCATACTCTTGCCCATCAGCCTCAGTACTTTTTAATTAATGAATATTTAGATGAATTTGCCCACACACTTTCTTGCGACCGTTAATACTTCTTGAGTTACTAACCGACCGATTACTCATGTGTTTTCTTATTTGGTGTTTTTCCTCGTCTTGCACCACCTAAGGCTTAGCAGTGACTCCCAGACCAGTTGGCCTTAGGGCACTAGGTGAAGAGGCACCCTCGCTATATTTTTTTATTGCTGCCTTGGCGATAACAAAACCAGTGTCCATTTTTCTCACCAGTTTATATTTTATTCATTTTTTTATTTCCTTCATACTTTGGCTTTTAGACAAGAGCATTTCAAGGTATCCTCTACTATCCCGAGTTTCAAGACGTATGTAAGTGCGAATAGCAGGGTATCAACGTTCAAAATGTTTGGCTTCCAGAATAGAAACTATTTTTCAGACTTATTTTTATCCTCAGATTAGTGACTTCCTTCATCTTACTAACCCTTGGGACAACGGTTCATAACTACTTATTACTAGTTCGTATAAGAAAACTTCTAATTTTTTTGGTTTTCTTAAATTTTTCTAATCTCATGGATGCAATTTTTTACTATCTAATATTTTATTATCTTATTTATGTGCAAAATATTTTTATTTTTTATTTTGAAAATTTTTAAATTTTTATAGGTTTTCAAAAATGTTTTGTGCTTATGCAAAGTGATATGCAAATGATGCGAAAATAAGCACAAACCTCCCCCAAACTTATTTTCAACAGTGTCCTCACTGTTGCCATCTGCTAAATCTCGAAAAACCTGTAAGCTTGGGAGGAATTTATTAGTGGGGGCAAAATATTTAAGTGAAGATCCTCCCACAAACTTATTTTTGGCTTAAAATTTTGTAAAAATTTTCTTTTCAAGAGCCCGATTATACCCCCCCAAACTTGAGTTATGCAATGTTAATATTTTGAAAATCACATGAGGGGGTCAAAAATCAATGGTCGATGCCAAGTTTTGCAAAGACCGTAGGTCAACACCAACCATTCAAAATTTTTATCAATGCAGTGCTCTGGTTGGTGGTAGAAGAAGTGGGGAAAGGGTAAGTGGTGGAATAGAATGTGTGTACGTCTCATTTTGGAGATACGATGCAGTGAATGTGATGGATTACTCGCATTCTTTTTACAGTTCAGAAGAAAGGGTGGAGGTTCAATTTCAATGTTTTGATGTGGATTCATCTCAACACCCGTGTCATTCAAAAATGCGTGTTCATCAGCGAAGATCTCCTCAAAAGTTCCATCAATACCTCGATGAATAATGTCATCACAAAGTGCGGGGTGATCTTCAGACTCCAAAAGCATTTCATAATCGGTGTTAGTTGTTGACCCGGATATCTCGGTGGAAAAGTCCGTATGTGTATGATACATTGTTGGGTCAAACAACAACGCATGAAAAGAGTCAAGATCAGTATTATGAGGATCATCAAATTCGCTGCTGTCGACATCCATTAAGTCGACAGAACAGACCTGAGCAGTAGGTTCGGAGGGTACACTTCCCAACTTGTAAATGTTTAGCTCAATTGACCTATTCCCGAAAGATAGGGTCATAGAACCATTATGACAGTTGATTATTGCATTGGAAGTGGCCAAAAAGGGGCGACCTAAAATCACCAGAATTTGATTCTGTGGGTTCGCTACAGGCTGTGTATCAATTACAATAAAGTCCACAGGGAATACGAATTCCCCGATTTTTATTAACACATCCTCCAGTTCACCCCTAGGTTTGGTGATTGATCGATCAGCCATCTGGAGAGTTATGCTCGAGGGCTTTAACACTCCGATACCTAGTTGCTCATAGACTGAATATGGAAGCAAGTTAACACTAGCGCCAAGGTCTAGTAGAGCACGGTTGCTGTGTTTTTCCCCAATAGAAATGGAAATAGTAGGACAGCCAGGGTCCTTACGTTTCCTCGGTACTTGTTCGGGGAAAGCTGTGTCCACTGTCTTTGCCATGAATATCTTCTTGGGCACTTGAGTCTTCCTCTTCTTAGTGCACAAGTTCTTAAGAGTTTTCGCATAGGACGGAACTTGTTGGATGGAATCTAGGAGAGGGATGTTGATATTTACTTGCTTAAACATGTCCATAATCTTCTCCATATGTGGGCTCGATTTGTTAGCCCTTAACCGATTAGGATAAGGTGCTTTAGCAATAAGCGCTGGGTCCATCATAGGAGAAGGAAGTGTGTGTAGACCCGATCCCAGAATAGAAGTGGGGATCGTCCGTGGAGAACTAGAAGAGGTGGGCTGAGGTGTCGAGCCTTGTGGGAAACGAAGAATAGGCTCGCAAGAAGGTGGTGGGGTAGAAGAACTGGGGTCAGAATTAGAAGTAGAAGTGGAAGGAAAGGCCTCAGTCGGGGTATCATCGATAGATTTTTCAGTGTCATCAATCTCTTTCCCAACGTGATTGTCAAGCACTCTTCTAGATCTCAACGTGGTGATTGCATCCACAAAATGTGAATAGCCAGGATTGGGTAAAGGTTGAGCTGGAAGTTTCCCTTTCTCTCTTGCACTCATTTCGGCTTTTAGTTGTGCAATTTGTGCTTCCATCGATTTGATATTCTCATTTTGAGAGACAATGATCTTCATCACATTCTCGACGGAAGATTGCAAACTTGCCGTCCCTTGGATGTATTGTTTCATGAAAGTATCCAAGGTTTGTGCTAGTGCAGCGGTATTATCTGTACCGGTCAATTGCAAAGAGTTTTCATGTGGTGCAAAAGTGTTAGCCGGATTTTGGAAGTTTTGTGATTGGAAGGGGCGCTGACTCAATTGAAGTGGTTGCTGTTGTGGTGGAGGGACCCTTTGGAAATTGTTTTGGGTTGGAACCGTGTTTTGAGATTGTGATTGATTCCAAGCAAAGTTAGGGTGATTCCTCCAACCCTGATTATATGTGGAAGAAAATGGATCGTTTCTAGGTCTTTGAAATGCGGCATTGGTATGCTCGTGACCTTGAAACGGAGAATTTCGTGGACATTCTTCCGTCAAATGAGAAGGATCAGAATAGCATCCACATACAGTTTTGGAGAGTGACATTTGATTTAGGGAGGCGGCTAAAAATTTGTTTTCCATAGTCTCGAGTTTCTTATTGATAGCTAAAATTTCAGCTTTAACTCCTATGGAAACATCTGATTGGTTATTGCCAGCCCTAGACGATTGACTCACACCCTCCCACTGTAAGGATTTTTCAGCGAAATCTTCTAGAAATTTCCAGGCTTCCCCATCATCTTTGGTTATGAAGTTACCTTGACGCATTAATTCAAGGGTCTGTTTTGTGTTAGGATTAATGCCCTCATAAATGATTCAGCACAGATCCCATCTGGGGATTCCGTGATGTGGACATTGAACTAACAGATCCTTAAAGCGTTCAAGACATTTTGAAAATGGTTCATTTGGAAGCTGGGTGAATTGATTTATTTCGCTACGGACTCGAGCTGTTTTATGATGTGGGTAGAATTTCTTAAGGAATGCTTTGACGAATTCTTCCCAATTTAAAACGGAATGTGCGGTAGTGTTATACAGCCACTTCTCGGCTATATCGCACAAGGTGAATGGGAGAAGACGTAGACGCATAGCATCTATAGAAAGCTGTGAGGTACCCATCATTGCGCATACATTTTCAAATTTGGTGATAAAGGCATATGCGTCTTCAGACTCGAGACCGTGAAATTTTGGTAGAAGGTTGATGTATTGGGGTTTAATTTCAAAATTTTCCCCGTTGGCTGGTGGAATGGAGAGACAGGTCGAAAGAGGACCTCGTGTAGGATAGCACCTCTCTTGGAGAGAGATGCGGGGTAGATTCTGCGCACCAACGGACGGCGGCAGAGTAGTGGTAAAGAAATTTTATGGAGATGGATCCATCGATGTGGGTGTGGTGGTGGGTAAAGAAGAGGTAAATGTAGAAATACCGACTTTTGGGTCGATCGGGGAAACACGGACTTAACGGGCACTAGAATCCCGTGTCCAGCCTATCTTGCACTAAAAAGGGTTAGTACAAGTGGCAGCGTGACTTATAATTAGGGGAAAGAATGAATGTGATTGGTGTTTGTTTTGAAAATATACGGATTTTTGAAAAAATGATGCGATCACAACAAATGCAACATGCAAAACCCTAAAATCTAGTGGTCACCTAGGTCAAAGCTTTAGAACGCTCCTAACTGCCAAAAGACAAGTCGCAGGATAAATCCTCCACTGCCTCTTTGTCTCTCCTGTGGCCAGGTAAGTGCCAGGTAAGTGGGAGGTTCTCCACTACATAAGTAGTAGGCCTAATTAAGTAACCACTAGCCTTCGACACACTTGCCTTAGACATCACAAAAGAAACACGGATAAGCAATGAATTACCCACGGCTTTCTCTTGTCCTAAGTGAGCGCGACGGTCCTTAGAGTCATCTCTAGATATTTTTTAGTTAATGAGGGTAAATGCAGATGCAAGTTTGTGATTTTTGGGGCTTAGGAAGGGTAATGAACTCCCCACCTAATCTGGATTTGTTCGTACCCCTTAATTTCCGTATTAATATGCAAACAACCAAGAATTAAAAACACGCATAATTTATTTTGCTTTGGCGGCGCTGCGATTTATTTGCAAAGAAACCTGCAGCAAATTGTCAATTGGAGCAGATTTGGGAGGGAGATAAGAAAGTTGAGAAGTTACCTGAGAACTTTTGAGCAAAGATGAGGTAATCACGCCGCGGAACCGCGGTTTAAGTCGCCTATTGCCGCGCTTTCGCGGTGGGATCTTGGGATCACTGCACAGAAATTTGTGCACAAGCTCCTGTTTACCTAAAGATCTCTCTGGAATGCTCTGAAATTTTTTTCCACAGCTCCACAAATTCCAGATTTCCTCGCAACAAATCACAACAACACGTTTAGGGTTTGTGCGAATTTAGATCTAAAAATATGGATGGAATAAACTTTTCAACTCAAATTTCAAAATACGAACAATTAGCGCACTATCCACGGCAACGGCACCATTTGATTGATTAGATTTCCGATTGTGTGTGTATATCAAATGATCCCTGGCAACGGCGCCATTTGATTGATTTGATTTCCGATTGTGTGGTATGAAAATTGTATAGAAATCACAACCAAAAATATTTTGACCGCAATCAATAACAGTGTCGAATGTAGCGCGTTAGTAAGTGCGGATCGTCCACAGGGAAAGTGTAATCGTTCGTGTCTTGATTTAGACGAGTCGAAATTTTAAAGAAAAGAAAAGAAACAATTCATGATTTGTAAATTTAATTTCAAGAATTAGAAAAATCTAGATCTAATAACAAGAAAACATTAAAATCAAGAATTGAGATGTGATGATTTCCAAACCAAATATCAAGAATCGAAATGAGGCTCGTAGGAATCGATCGGATCTATAGATGTGATGGAATCTAGCGATTACGTATTCTTATCCATCGATGAATTGATACTAGATCGATGATGATCAACGAGAATTAGGGATTTCTTGTGAAACCAGGGTTTCAACATCTATCCCTTGTTTCTTCGTCGATATCATTCACATTCTAACCTCTAGTAAATTCAAGAATTGATCGTGGATCCCTAATTTCGAGCGATCACAATCAAGAAAGCATCGCAACGAAACTAGGTCGTCGATTCTTCAATTTTCTAGGGTTTACAAAACTCGTAGGACTTAAGAATCGTTTTAAGATTTGTTACATCATCATTCCATTGATCATCTCGACTCCTTTATGAGCGGAGTTTTACTCAAACATTACAACAGGAACCTGAATCACAAATTGAGATCGAATCATGATGCAATAATTTAAAGAAAGCAAGATTAAAGAATTTCAGCTTTTATTTATATCAACAATTCCGTTACAAATCGCTCAAGAACTACAAGAGGAAGAACTCGATCGTCGATTTGGCTTCGCTCGTCTTCTTGAGTCGCGGATCGGCTTGGATCACTTGCTCAATTGAAGATCGGCTCTGCTCCTAAAAGGTTGAAGGCTTCTCGCTTGAATGGTACTCGGGATCTTGAATTTGGCTTGGATTTTGGATTTTTGAGGCACAAGTTGTGTCACTCAACTTGTGTTAGAAATGGGGGAGAGAATGAAGAACAACTAATGAACTAATGGTGAACTAATGAACTAATGAACAACCTCAACCTTTAGATCTATGCTCCTTTTTATAAGCCTCATAACCCTAGATCTAAGATTTCAAATTTCAAATTTCCCTCCAAAAGTTTGTTAAAGAGAGCCTTCTAGAAATAGTTTGTTGGAGGGAGCTTCTAGAAATGGTTTGTTAGGCCGAGCTTTCTAGATGAAGCCACGTGGAGTTTCTACAGTGTTATGGAAGATTGGGCAGTAAAAATAAGCACATGGGGAAAATCGTTGCTGCTGACGTCATCATTCCACCGCGGATTCGCGGCACGTGCCTCCTCAGGCCGCAGATCCGCGGTCACATGAGGAGTTTAGGGCATCATTTTAATAGTGCTAATTCCTGCTAAATTCTAGGTATTTCTCTGATATGCTGAATCTTGTAATTAATTCTTGATCACTGCCAGATCTCTAGCCTTTGAGTTGGCGTATTTTTATCAGCACTGTTTTCACAATTTTGGCCTTTCTTGTGGAATTTCCTGTACAGACTTCGAAATAAGTGTTGCGCAATACAAGGATGATGCGATGCCATGATAAACAGTCAATTTCCTTAAAAATGCCGGTTTTAGTATACAGTACAGGTAATTCAGTATTTATACAGGTGTTTTGCTAATATGTGCAATATGAATACTGAACACCTCTAGATGAATGCAAAAGATAGGGAAATTGCCGTGTTAAAAATGCAGTATTTTCGACTGATCACCAGGTCTCACACGCCATTGGTGTTAGTTTGTTCCCCTAATATAGTTTACATGTGCTCATTAGGTTATGAGTACACTGGACGGACTCGCCGGGAACATGCTAGTTGGTATTATACCGATTTTCAGATAGCAGTTCCCTAGTGACATGTGTACAGGTTAGTCTGTCGACCTGAGATCGTCATTTGTCTCGTGTGAGTTCCCACTGTGCTTTGATTACTACCCTACCACGGCTCAAAAGAGTCATGCAAACAGGTTTTAGTTGGGTACAGTCCCGAGCCATATGGAGGCAGTGATCGGATCGTCAGGGATTCGTCTCTCCCGGTATTGGGGGTTGATGTCGCGTTGTGTACGGATGGCTATCACCACAAATCCATGGCCACGGTGAGCGAGAATTATTGATCCAGGATCGATAGTTTCTCAAGTGGTGATGGGGTTTCATACCGACAGTAAATATTGCGTTGTTGGAGGTCTGACTTTATCCACCCCCTAGACTCGATATGCGATACTCTTAGATGAACAGAACAGACTGTACAAATATTGTCGCTGTCAGGCTCTGTAGGGGTTCTGTATGAGTTTGCTCGTCGGCCCCCCTTTCGCTCAATACCTGGGTAGCCGTTACGTACAGCTAGTACCGCCGACGTGCTTGTGGTTAAACCCACTGCCAGCGTATTGACTAGTCATTAGAGTCCTACACAGAGGGGTTTTCACGGTTCAGGCGATATGGTGTACATGGCGTATGTTGGTACATATAGGTGTCCGATTGAATATGTGCCTGCTGGGCAGACTTTAATCGGACGGTTGATAATACTAGCGGCTTAGGATTAAGCCAGATTATTAAATCAGGTTTTTGATTTAATAATTTACATATGTATTTATATATATGTATTCTAATATTATTGTTCACTATTCATTTTCTCTCTTGGCTATTCGTATTTTTGTACGAATACACAGCTTCTAGAAGTTTTGCCACCTAATTATTTGATTTTCTATTTATGGAAATTCATTTGTTTAATGATGAGGTGGAGGGTGTGAGGTGGCATGAACATGGAACAAGGTATGGGTTTTGGGTATGGTTGCACATTGTTTATTTGTAAATTGGAAATGATATTTTTTGGTGGGAATGAGAGGGGGGCTACTAAGGATGGGGCTCATTTCATTTGATTTTTGGATGACACTAGTTTTCCTCCACTCTCTCATGCTCATAAAAAAAAAAGACTTAGCCTATTTCCTTAGTTGTTCTTGCCATTGTTTTCCCTCATCTTATTCATCTTCTATGCTTGCTCATTGAGAAAAATTTGTTGAGGGAGAATTGTAGTGACATTTTCATACACCCCCACTCTCCATCGCTAGTAACTTTGGAGCGTTGGTTGCCTCGTTTGTCGAGGCTGGAGCTTGCGCCGTTTCCCTCATGTGGATCATCAGAGATGGATGAAGACCGGCAACCAAACCACATCAAGGAACCACTAGGAGCTTGGAATGAAGACCGAAGGACATGGATCAACTCGGTATAACGATTCTAACTCTTAGTTTAGCTTGCTATATTAAGGTTTAAGGTTGATCCGTAAATCGGGTAACGGTAGCGCCGGTTTTAGTAAATTTTTGTTCCGCATTTTGGCCGCGTTTCGATGGCCGGAGCGCTGCCGTAACCCTTCATGGTATCAGAGCCACCCTTTAAACCCTTAGCTAGCTTGTTTAAACAATGTAAAGTATCGAAATCGAAACAAACGCGAAACACTGCCACTGCTGATTCTGTTCTCTGTCAATTGTGTTCAAAAAATTTTGCTAACAAGTGCAGAAGACTCCTTGAGTGACCAGAAGACCATACCCCAAAATTGAGCCCACTTGGCCGGAATTGGGCCGATCACCAATGGGAAAATTCCGGCGAGGCCGGTTTAGTGGTGGAGTTTGGGGTTCAATTTTTGGGTGTTGTTTGGTCTCTGGGAAATTGTTTCAGTTGTATTGTTTGTTTGGCCCATTTTTGATACTGTGTTATCAGTTGTTCAGGGGTTTTTCGGGGTGTTTCGGAGTCGATGTTTTAACACTGTTTAAATGTTTATATCAGTACATACATTTATATCTGCGACCGTGAATGTCATTTGATCGGTAAATTCGTCTAATTGCTATATGTCATTCAGACGGGTTTGTGAACATGACATTCACGTTGATGTTCTGTGATGTGCTGTTATGTTGGTTGGATTGTCATGGTTGATAGCTATGGTGCAATATTAGTACAGTTTAATTTCATTTGTACATTTGATATTGCGGGGTGAGCGTCCGACATGTGGATTGCCGTCACTGCCAGTTTGTATATTATTCTTTTGCGGCACGACCAGGTTGAGGTCGATGTCACCCTTGTATATTATTTTCTTTTCTGTCCTAGGATTACTCCACGGTGGAGTGCACGAATAGCTGGATTCTAGAGGGCAACTGGTCCACATCTCATGGCGTTGGGACGGAGGGGACCTTACTCTAGAATTGGCGGGCTATTCGCCGCACTCGTAGGGGGTATAGGTTGACCCAGGAGGAGTGCTCAAGTTACCGGATTCCGTGAAGTGCCGGGTGGCCCATTCACTTTGCTGAAGGGGGCTGCCTCACTTCTGGTTTTGGCAGGTAACTTGCCGCGCTCGTAGGGGTCTAGGTTTTCATTGCACAGGCTATCCACACGGCAGGGAACGTCGGGTCTCACTTGCGGCTCAAGTGAAACCCGGGGCTCCAGATTATCCACCATTTTGTGTTGTTTTTGTGATGTTTCTGTGATGTTGCTTTATATCATGCCTGGGATGATTGTTATATATATTTATATATATACTATTAGATGTTGTATATGTTTTGCACCCACGCTAGTCCAGTCCCCGCTCTGTCGTTAGTTAAGTAACCTAACGGGTGATGACGGGACCCAGTGGCGAATGCGGATGTCATATACGTACATTTTATTTTCGTTCTTTTCTGGTATGATTAATTGATGGGACTGCATTGATTCTTATCAATGCAAGGATAAAACAAACCTATATGATGTTGTTGGTACCAAGTTTTTAAAACTGACATTACAGACGTTCTCTTTTGCTTTGCACAGTGGTATTCAGTTTGGAATATTCTGCACCTCATTCGACGAGGCAAGGGCCGAGATCCCTTCATCGGGAGTGACCCCTTGAGTGAAAGTTTGCGTCATTGTATTAACTTCACTATAGTCATTTTCTTTTTGCTTTGCATCGTGGCATTCGATTGGGAATATGCTGCACCTTATTCGACGGGGAAGAGCCGAGATCCCTTCACCGTGAGTGACCTCTTTAGCAAAAGTTTTCGCCACTATATATGTATAAAAAACCACTTGGATTCCTTTAACGAGATCAAGTTCATTACGATAAAGATTTTTTGCCAAAAACCAGCCGCAGCCCTCCGTCATTTCAGATAGGTATCTCATAGTATTCGTGCTATGTACGTTGGTCTCTATCAAGGCATAGTGTACGGTAGCTGAGTGATACGTGTTTGTAGCATGGATATGCGATTATCTAGGACAGCCGCATAGTCATGTTGGTCTCTATAAAAGGCTTGTGCGGGTGGGTTTAGATCAATCTTGGATAATGACGGGTTGAACTTGACTAGCGACTTATGGCACGTTGGTTTTTATCAAGGCCATGAAGTCGTTAGGGGTAAAAATCACATCGGGAGTTTCAAACATACAGAAAACTTACCAGGCTTGCGCATACCTTCTGGAGTATAGTAACTTGAGTGGCTTCCATCAAGTTATCATACGATGATAGTTGGATCCCGATTCCTACTGATGAGTAGGATTACTCCTCGGGTGATTCCGACCAATTCTCCTTTTAGGTTTGGAGGAGAATTCGAGGAAACAGCGGGAGCCATCCAGATTAGATAAAATGATTAACCATTCTGATCTAGAATAGAGTGCACACCGAGTGTTTCTTTTCTCTCTCTCTCTGGCTGCGACTTTGACCCGACCTTTGACTAAAACTCATGAAACCAAGTTAACTGAACCTTCTTTAAACACTTTGGCTTTTGGAATGTCACGGTGTCGCATACATCATTGCCACTTCTATATCACCTTTGCATTTCTCCAGAACACCCCGTATCACTACTAGCATCCATTTCCACTGGATAAATCCATCGTATAGTTACATACAAACTCGAAGGAATTTTTTCGAGGATGGATTCTGGTTCTGGAGAGATTGAATATGATTATTCGGTTGTCTTTTCTTTTTACCTTCTCTCAGGTTGTGAGGGCTCCTAGGATTAGGAGAGGGTACACCTATTGAGCTTATTGGATAGTCTTCTTCCAAAGCATAGGCAGGTGCCGAACGGTAGGGAAGGAAGAAAACCAACAAGCTTAACTGTGGTGTACAGAAGGTAATAAGTAAAGACATATAAAGGTATTAGAATAATGGCAAAGGAAATTGCGATCACCATCATTCACGACAAAGACCATGTATACCCCTGCCACTCCTACATCCACTTTTCTTTTCTCTAGAACACTTCGTATCACTACGGATATCCACTTCCATTGGATTTGCCATCGTATAGTTACATACGAACTCAAAGGAATTCGTTCCAGATTCGAGGATGGTTTCCGGTTCAAGAGAAATTGGATAGGATTATTCAGATGTCTTTTCCCTTTACTTTCTTTCAGGTTGCGAGGGCTCCTCGGATTAGGAGAGTACACCTATTACACTTATTGGATAGTCTTCTTCCAAACTTTAGGCTGGTGCCGAAAGGTAGGGAATGAAGAAAACCAATTAGCGTAAAGGAGGTGTACAGAAGGTAATAAGTAAAGACATAATAAAGGGATTGGAGTGAGGGCAGTTAAGTATATGGTTACTGTCATAAATCAGGATAGTGGAAGAGACGTTACTAGGAATACCCGGTTACCCGTTCGAAACATTTTCATGTTTCAGTTTCACTGTGCGATGTTAATTGATAACTGTTTTCCCAGTTGGACTCTAACTCCAGGGTATGTATTTACCAGATCAGTTTCTCACATCTGCATGTTATTACAGATGGTGAGTAGGAGTAAGATATTGGGAATTGGGTGATTAGATCCTCTTTATATCGGAATTCATTGTATTTGGTAATATTTGAGGAAATCATCTGGATTTTGCCGAATGGCAAATATTTGGTTTTGAATATCCGTTGTTATGCACCAATTTCAAACTGGTATATCTGTACATTTATTTTATAAAGTGAGATATAAATTTTTGATATTATGTCTGTGACATTTACCTATATCAGCTGGTTATTAGGTATGGTGCATTCAACAGCGGTGTAATTCTTCTTGACCATAGTATAGTTTTTCAACCTACGACGCACAGGGTTTGAGTTATTGAACTCAAGGGACTTGTACAAAGTACTGTATGTTGTCCAGTGTCCATTAGAAAAATGGGGTTGGTACTCATACTATATTCTGCTTACCTGTGACTTCTCCAGTTCTGGACAAGTATTTCATTGAAATGCAAAGTTCAGATATTGAGGAGTTATAGATATAAGAAAAAAGTAGAGAACCATTTGTTGGAAGTATCATGATTCTTCGATGAAGTCGAAGATGCAAATACTTGTGTTTGTTATTCCGTTGATAGTAATGGTTTTGAGAACTCGCTTATTTTTCATGTTACTCATATATGGATGCACTCCTAGATGAGTAATGCTGATTGACCTCCTTCCATTTGGTTGATATGCACTGGAGACAGCTGCATGCTTTTGAATCTGGTTCAAATTAAATTAGTGCTTTTGTTTCTATATTAGATTTATATAGAACCAATTTATATCTTAACGATGTTAAGGTATAGGGAGTTGTCCGGCTGATGCTTAAAACCAGAATCTGGATAAACTCGGGGCACGTTTCAGTAATGGCTGTTCGTGGGTTATCCCGGGCTTTGACGAGGGATAACTTTCTACCATCAGGAAGATCAATATTTATATTGTTCTTGACTCGCCACAGTTTAAGTAAAATGGACTTTTTCAGAAAACACAAGTGGGAGTATGGTAGAACCGGAAGTTATTCCAGAACTACAAACGATTACTGGAAATTTAATAGAACCTAAGAATTCAATTGGATTTGATGTTCCATTAGTCACTCCGCAGATTTGGTGGGTAACCTCAGGCACACGAGAGGTACTTCGGTCTTCTCAGAAATGGTGACAGGGAGGTTCTTGTTTACCCAGACTTGCCATTGTTGCTGTTCTAGACTATAAGACCCGGCAGGAGGATGAGTATAGCGTCATTCTAAACTAGCTTTAGAAGTGCACGTGTATATGACTCTGTCAGAGGGTTGTTGTATTCAGTGGGAGCAGCGGAAGCATATTAGGCAAGTAGCTTATGTCTATTTATAGACTAAAGCAGGTATAGCCGAAATAGATCATCTAATTTTGATGTGACAGTCATAGTCTTTGATCTCATCAGAATAGGAGATAGATCTGGTAAGAAGGTAGTAGAGTGTGATGTCCAGGTATTGGGATGACATGCACTTGGTAGGAAGAGACCCCGACGAGGGGTGGTGGCCAGGTCTCACAAGCCATTGGTGTTAGTTTGTTCACCTAAGATAGTATACAGGTGCTCATTGGGTTATGAGTACACTGGACGGACTCGCTGGGAACCTGCTAGTTGGTATTATACCTATTGTTAGATAGCAGTTCCCTGGTGACATGTGTACAGGTTAGTCTGTCGGCCTGAGATCGTCATTTGTCTCGTGTGAGTTCCCACTGTGCTTTGATTACTACCATACCATGACTCAAAGGAGTCGTGCAAACTGGTTTTAGTTGGGTACAGTCTCGAGCCACATAGAGGCAGTGATCGGATCGTCGGGGATTCGTCTCTTCAGATATTGGTGGTTGATGTCGCGTTGTGTATGGAAGGCTATCACCATAAATCCGTGGCTATGGTGGACGAGAATTATCGATCCAGGATCGATGGTTTCTCAGGTGGTGATGGGGTTTCATACCGACACTAAATATCGCGTTGTTGGGGGTCTGACTTTATCCACCCCCTAGACTCGATATGTGATACTCTTAGACGAACAGATCAGATTGTACGGATATTGTCACTTTCAGGTTCAGTAGGGGTTCTGTATGAGTTTCCTTGTCGGCTTCTCTTTTGCTCAATTCCTGGGTAGTCGTTACGTACAGCTAGTGCCGCCGACGTGCTTGTGGTTAAACCCACTACCAGCGTATTGATGAGTCTTTAGAGTCCCACACAGAGGGTTTTTCACGGTTCAGGCGATATGGTGTACATGGCGTATGTTGGTACATACAGGTGTCCGATTAAATATGTGCATACTGTGCAGACTTTAATCGGACGGTTGATAATACTAGCGGCTTAGGATTAAGCCAGATTATTAAATCAGGTTTTTGATTTAATAATTTACATATGTATTTATATATATGTATTTTAGTATTATTGTTCACTATTCATTTTCTCTCTTGGCTATTCGTATTTTTGTACGAATACGCGTATATGTACCGGAAAGTATTCCGTATTATGTACGGGATAGTTTCTAGAAGTTTTGCCACCTCATTATTTGATTTTCCATTTATGGAATTCATTTGTTTAATGATGAGGTGGAGGGTGTGAGGTGGCATGAACATGGAACAAGGTGTGGGTTTTGGGTATGGTTGCACATTGTTTATTTGTAAATTGGAAATGACATTTTTTGGTGGGAATGAGAGGGGGGCCCGACCGCTACCAAGGATGGGGCTCATTTCATTTGATTTTTGGATGACACTAGTTTTCCTCCACTCTCTCATGCTCACGCAAAAAAAAAAGACTTAGCCTATTTCCTTAGTTGTCCATGCTATTGTTTTCTCTCACCTCATTCATCTTCTATGCTTGCTCATTGACCAAAATATGTTGAGAGAAAATTGTAGTGACATTTTCATACACCCCCACTCTCCATCGCTAGCAACTTTGGAGTGTCGGTTGCTTCGTTTGTCGAGGCTGGAGCTTGCACCGTTCCCCTCATGTGGATCATCGGAAATGGAGGAAGACCGGTAACCAAACCACATCAAGGAACCACCAGGAGCTTGGAATGAAGACCGAAGGACACAGATCAACTCGGTATAACGATTATAACTCTCAGTTTAGCTTGCTAGATTAGGGTTTAAGGTCGATCCGTAAATCGGGTAACGGTAGTGCCGGTTTTAGTAAATTTTTGTTCCGCATTTTGGCTGCGTTTCGATGGTCGGGGCACTGCCGTAACCCTTCAGCAGCTCCCCGGCCATCAAACCGTGGCCAAATGCGGAACAAAAATTTTCTAAACTGACGCTACCACAACCCGATGCCCGAATCTACCCTAAACCCTATACTAGCAAGCAATATAAAGAGTTAGGAATGGTTATACCGAGTTGATCTGTGTCCTTCGGTCTTCAATCTTCATCCCAAGCTCCTAGTGGTTGCGGATCGAGTTTTGTTTCTGGTCTTCCTCCATCTACAATGATCCACATGAGGGAAACGGCGCAAGTTTCAGCCTCGCCAAGCGAGGCAACTGACGGTCCAAGGTTGCTGGCAATGGAGAGTGGAGGTGTATGATTATCTCTCATCAAAATGCTCTAAGAGCAACTCAAGATGATTAAGAGGAGGTGAGGAAACATGTGGCATAAGCAACTAAAGAAAAATGGCTAAGTGTTTTCTCCAAGTGAGAAAGAGAGTGTCATGTAGCAAGTCTAGAAAAGAAAAATGAGCAAGCATTAGAGAAGTGTCTGCCTCTCACTTTCTTTCAATCATGCACACCCCAAAAAAATCTCATCTCAATTTTCCAATAAACAAATCCATGCCATACCTCTCTACATACTCAAGCCCATGCTCTTGACAACTCACCCTCCACCTCATTTCCCAAATTGATTTTCTAAAAAGAAAATCAAATAATGAGATGTCAAATCTTCTAGAAGCTATTCCGTATAAATACAGAATACTTCCCGGTACATGTATCGAAATACATATACCCGTATTCGTCCAAAAATACGAATAGCCAAGAGAGAAAATGAATAGTAAACAATAATACTAAATACATATATATAAATATATATATATATATATATATATATATAAATTATTAAATCAAAGCCTGATTTAATAATCCGGCTTAATCCTAAGCCGCCAGTATTATCAACCGTCCGATTAATGTTTGTGCAGCCTGTACCCATATTTAATCGGACACCTGTATTTACCAACAAACGTTATCTACACCCTATCGCCTGAACCTTGAATACCCTCTGTGTGGGACTCTAAAGACTCATCAATACGCTGGCAGTGGGTTTAACCACAATCACGTCAGCGGCACTAGCTGTACGTAACGGCTAACCAGGTATTGAGCGAAAGGAAGGCCGAACAGCAAACTCATCCAAAGCCCTACAGAGCCTGACAGTGACAATATTCGTACAGTCTGGTCTGTTCGTCTAAGAGTATCGCATATGTAGGGTTCCTAAGCACACTCAAGAGGTCTCACAAGGAATCAACCATGCCAAATTAAAATTTTTCCGGTGCCGAGAAACCCTAATACAGATCGTTAACTAGAAATTAGGCGAAACATGCAACTAGTTAACAACTTAACTAAGTGAACGGAAATACAACCTTTGTAGATCCGGTCCTCCACCTCCATAGCTCCGCGTTGACGTCCCTCCGCTGCGATCATCGGATTCCGGACTCTAGCGATGGTATCGTCGAAGAAATGATCGGGCTAGGTCGTCGACTTCGATGCCGAAGATAATCTACGTCGAGGCAACTCAAGATCAAGCTCCAACTTCACCAAGTCATGAAACTTGCGAAGAAAACACCCTATACTACATGGAAAGTGGTAGAGGATGAAGAAATAGGAAGTGGGTTCACTTTAGAATTGGATTTCTCACTCTTTTTCTCAAGTCACCATTGAAGCTAGCAAGCTTCTTTCTTCTTGAAGAAGAAGAATAAGAAAAAGAATAAGATAAGAATAATAGATAATAGTAAATAAAATGATTCTTATCATATTAGCAACCATGGTTAAGTGTAGAGAATGAACTAGGGTTTAGTTAAAGGGTTAGGGTTTAGGAAAGAAACAAAATGGTTTGACTTTCAAAGCTTCATGAAGCTTCAAGTGAAATCCAAATAAAGTCACCATTTTATTTCTTACCTAAATGAATAAATAAATAAATGAATAAGTAAATAAAGCAAATGATATGAAACCCTAACCATTTACTAAACATGGTTCAATTCAAACATACACCCAAGTTTGCATGTATCATCAAACATGATACAAACAAGTGCACAAAACTATATCACATATACAATGTACACATCAAGTGAGAAAATCCATCTTTAAGTGAACAAATACTAGTTAATGTAAAGTAATATATCTAATATATAATTATACATTAAATCATTAAATCAACACTTGATTTAAAGATCCGGTCATATCGCAAAAGACCGACTAATATCCAATGTATCGTCTTATCGAATCAATCATTGATTCGATAACTAGGTTATATCGCATACAACCAATCGATACATTCATCGTGAGAATAGAATACGGTATCACATACATGCATTATTCTCGGTCCCACACATATCTCATATGCGCTCTTATTTCGTTTTGCTTGAGCCAGGAAACCCCTGTGTAGGACTCTAAAGACTCGTCAATACGCCGGCAGCAGGTGATGATCATATCAAACGCCCATAAGCCGCAAGCGGTCTGCTAAACGTAACGGCCACCCGGGTATTGAGCGATCAGAAGATCGACGAGCAAGCCCGCTCACACTCCTGTGAATCCAACCAGCAACACTTACCGTGCAGCCCGGTCAGTTCGTCTGATATGTCGCATATCTCGCCTAGGGGTGGTAAACGTCAGACCCCAATAGCTCGATAAGTCGTGTCGATATGAGGTCTATAACAGTTCGAGAAACTACTGGTAACACTTACCAGTAAATCTCAGCAACCCTGGCCAGGGATTTCCGGTTATAGCCAATCGAACACAGTGCAACATCAACTCCCTATACCGGGAGAGACGAATCCCCTCCTATCGCTCATTGCCTCCATGTGATTCGGGACTGTACCCAAAAACCACCGTTTTGTACGCCCTCTTGGACATGGTAAGGTGGAAATCAAAGCACAGTGGGAATCACACAAGACTCTATAACGATCTCGGGTCTACAGACTAACCTGCACAAGTGTTACTAGAGAACTGCTATCTGACGTGAGGTATAATACCATCTGGGAGTTCTCGGCGAGTCCGTCCAGTGTACTCAGTATCCAGTGAGCACCCGTATATCATCTCTGATGTCAAACACCAATGGATATGGGATCATCCATCGCCCATCTGTATGGGTCGAGAAGGTATACGCTAGTCTACTCTGGTATATCGATGCCCTGTCTCGATACACCCACGACTAGGGACCTTGAAGGATGTACTTATGGACTACCATGTCCCCACTAGTATGATCCGTATCATAGTCCAGGTAGTCAAGTACACATCCTAAGGGCTTTACCAACATGTAACAGAGAGACAATCAGTGTACACGTTAAGGTAAAGAGCAACCAGATAGCATACTATAATGTCGAGCAAGAAAGTCCTCCCTATATATGTCCAAGCATCCACTACAATATACATCCTATGTATAGTAATGGCCTTTAGGGCATACATATAACTAACAGCATATAGAGTCTAGGGGGGTGGATGAAGTCAGACCCCTAGAAACGCGACATTTAGTGTCGGTATGAAACCCATCACCACCTGAGAAACTTCGATCTTAGATCGGTTATTCTCATCTACCCCGGCCGAGCATTTCTGGTGATGGCCACCCGTGCACAACACGACATCAACCCCAATACCGAGAGAGACGAATCCTCGACGATCCGCTGACTTCCTCCATATGGCTCGGGACTGTACCCAACTAAAACCTATTTGCATGACTCCTTTGAGCCATGGTAGGGTAGTAATCAAAGCACAGTGGGAACTCACACTAGACAAATGACGATCTCAAGTCGACAGACTAACCTGTACACATGTCACCTGGGAACTGCTATCTGACAATAGGTATAATACAAACTAGCAGGTTCCCGTCGAGTCCGTCCAGTGTACTCATAACCCAATGAACACCTGTATACTATCTTTGGTGAATAAACTAAAATCAATGGCTTATGAGACCGGGCCACCACCCCTCGTCGGGGTCTCGATCGGTATATATTAGTCTACTTTGGAGTATCGATGCCCAGTCTTGAACTCCCACGATTAGGGACATTTATGAATTTTCTTATAGACCACCCAGCTCCCACGTATATGATCGCCATCATAATGCTGATAGTCATGTAGGGTTGGCATAGCACCTTGTGAAGGTTTAGGCAAGTATCAATCATGCTACTTTAAAATTTTTTGGGGTGCTAAACAAACCCTAACTAAGATCTTAACTAGAGACTTAGGATAAACATAGCAAGTAAACAACTTTACTTCTAAGAGTTCGGGATTACAAGCTTTGTAGTCCGTTCCTTCGCTTCATAAGCTCCGTGTTGAGGTCCCTTCGCCGCGATCATCATGTACCTGGACTCAAGAGAGGCTCCATGAAGAGAAAGATGCAAGCTTGCTTCCAATCTTCAACAACAAAGATGATCTACCTTGAAGAAATTCAAGCCCAAGCTCTTGCTTCACTAATCAAGTATTAGTAAAGAAAACACCCTAATCTAAGTGGCTAGAATAGATGAGGATAATGTTAGGAATTTAGCTCTCATTTATTTTCTTTATCTCACTCATTTTCATCACTTATGAAAAAGCTAAAAAGCTTTTTAATCAAAAAAAGAAGGAAAAAGAAGATGAATATCTTTTGTGATGAATAATGAATTATTGTGTGAGGTTAGAATTGCAACCATGGGTTAAGAAACAAAGAGTTAACCCTTGTAGAGAATTAACTAGAGGCTAAGGTTTGGGTTAGGTTAAAAAATATCTTCTTGAAATATCAACACAAAATATCTAAGCTTAAAACAAAATAAAGCTTCTAGATGCTTCATGAAAGCTTAACCCAAATCCAAACCCTAAGCATGTTTAAACTCCACAAAACATGTTGCATTTGTAACCTTAACTTGTTACAATATTATATATCACATATATAATATATTTTGTACCAAAATAAAATAATACAATTAACATATATCACACACACACACACACACACACATATCAATGTATTATCCAAGTGAGAAAAAAATCTTTATGTGAGCTTATATTAGTCAATGTAACTTAATATATCATATATATAATTATTGAATCAACACTTGATCCGATAATCCGGCTATTTCACAAATAACCGACTAATATAATCTGTATCAGTTCATCGAATCAACACTTGATCCGATGAGCCGGCTATATCACATATACCCGGCCGATATCTCATATCCCGAGAATCTAATACGGTATCATATACACGTATTGTTCTCGGTCCCGCACATATCGCATATGTGCTCCTACTCTGTTTTGCATGAGCCAGGAAACCTCTGTGTAGGACTCTAAAGAATCGTCAATACACCGGTAGTAGGTGATGATCATATCAAACACCCACAAGCTGCAAGCGGTCAGCTAAACGTAACAGCCACCCAGGTATTGAGCGATCAGAAGATCAACAAGCAAGCCTATATATTCTCCTGCGAATCCAATCAGTAACAGTACCGTACAGTCCGGTCTCTTCGTCTGATATGTCGCATATCCAGTCTAGGGGTGGTAAACGTCAGACCCCAATAACCGATAAGTCGTGTCGATATGAGGTCTATAATAGCTCGAGAAACTACTGATAACATTTACCAGTAAATCTCAGCAACCCTGGCCAGGGATTTCCAGTTATAGCCAATCGAACACAGTGCAACATCAACTCCCTATACCGGGAGAGAAGATACCCCTCCTATCGTTCATTGCTTCCATATGATTCGGGACTGTACCCAAAAGCCACCGTTTTACACGCCAACTTGGACGTAGTTAGGTGGAAATCAAAGCACAGTGGGAATCACACAAGACTCTATGACGATCTCGGGTCTACAGACTAACCTGTACCAGTGTCACCAGAGAACTGCCATCTGACGTGAGGTATAGTACCATCTGGGAGTTCTCGGCGAGTCCTTCCGGTGTACCCAGTCTCTACTGAGCACCCGTATACCTTCTCTGATGTCAAACACCAATGGATATGGGATCATCCATCGCCCATCATATGGGTCAAGAAGCGCATACGCTAGTCTACTCTGAAGTATCGATGCCCTGTCTCGGTACTCCCACGACTAGGAACATTTGAAGGATGTACTTAGTGACTATACTGTCCCCACTAGTATGTGTAGGGTTCCTAGGCACACACTAGAGGTCTCACAAGGCATCAACCATGCCAATTTCAAATTTTATGGGTGCCGAGAAACCCTAATACGGATCGTTGACTAGAAGTTTAGGCGATATACGAATCTAGTTAACAACTTAACTAAAGATAAGAAGCTACAACCTTTGTAGATCCGGATATCCACTTCCTTCGCTCCACATAAGCGTCCTCTCGCTGTCCATCTCGAATCCCGGACTCAATCGTCGGCTTGATCGGAGAAATGGGCGGACTAGGTCGTCGGCTTCGTGCCGAAGATGATCTACGTCGAGGCATCACAAGTTCAAGCTCCGACTTCACAAATTTGTGAAACATGTGAAGAAAACACCCAAAACAACTTGGCAAGAAGTAGAGGGTGAAGAAATAGGAGGTGGGTTCACTTTAGAATTGGATTTCTCACTTTAGAACTCAAGTTGCCATTGATGGCATCAAGCTTTCTTGAAGAAGAAGATGATGAAGAAGAAGAAAGAATATGATAAGTGTTGTTAAAAGAATAATAAAAATTAATACTTATCATCTTCTAACCTTGGTTAAGTGTAGAGAATAGACCATGGTCAAGTGAGAATGGTTAGGGTTAAGGAATATGACAAAATGGTCACTTTAGTCAAAGCTTCATGAAGCTTCATCAAGCTTCATGAAAGAAACCATTTTGTTATCTTTTATTTATTTATCAAAAAAGAATAGATAAATAAATAAGTAAATAAATCAAAACCCTAACTATTATCATAACCATGGTTTAAGTCTTAACACAAAACCAATTTACATGCATCATCAAACATGACACATTGTAGTGCACAAAAGTATATCACATATACAACTTGTGAACTACAAGTGAGAAAATCCTATTAAAGTGAACCAATACTAGTTAATGCAAAGTAATATATCAAATATATAATTATACATTAAATCATTAAATCAACACTTGATTCAATGATCCGGTCATGTCGCACATAACCGACTAGTATACAATGTATCGACTTATCGAATCAATCTACGATTCGATAACTAGGTTATATCGCATATAACCAATCGAAACATTCATCGCGAGAATGAAATACGGTATCACATACACGCATCATTCTCGGTCCTGCACATATCTCATATGCACTCCTATTTCGTTTCGCTTGAGCCAGGAAACCTCTGTGTAGGACTCTAAAGACTCGTCAATACGCCGGTAGCAGATGATGATCATATCAACACCCACAAGCCGCAAGCGGTCTGCTAAACGTAACGGCCATCCGACTATTGAGCGATCAGAAGATCGACGAGCTAGCCCGCTCACACTCCTGTGAATCCAACCAGTAACACCTACCGTACAGTCCGGTCTGTTCGTCTGATATGTCGCATATCAAGTCTAGGGGTGGTATACGTCAGACCCCAATAACCGATAAGTCGTGCCGATGTGAGGCTCATAACGGGTCGAGAAACTACTGGTAACACTTACCAGCAAATCTCTGATCAGCCCTGGCCAGGGACTTCCCTGTTACGGCCAATCAAGCACAGCGCAACATCAACCCCCAATACCGAGAGAGACGAAACCCCTCCTATCGCTCATTGCCTCCATGCGACCCGGGACTGTACCCAAAGACCACCGTTTTGCACGCCCTCATGGACGTGGTAAGGTGGAGATCAAAGCACAGTGGGAATCATACAAGATTCTATGACGATCTCGGGTCTACAGACTAACCTGTACAAGTGTCACCTGAGAACTGCCATCTGACGTGAGGTATAATACCATCTGGGAGTTCTCGGTGAGTCCGTCCAGTGTACCCAGTCTCCACTGAGCACCCGTATACCATCTCTGATGTCAACCACCAATGGATATGGGATCATCCATCGCCCATCTCATGGGTCGAGAAGCGTATACGCTAGTCTGCACTGGTATATCGATGCCCTGTCTCGATACACCCACGACTAGGGACCTTGAAGGATGTACTTATGGACTACCATGTCCCCACTAGTATGATCTGCATCATAGTCCAGGTAGTCAAGTACACATCCTAAGGGCTTTATCAACATGTAACTATAAGACAGTTTAAAGAGACAAGTGTACATGTTAAGATAAAGAGTAACCAGATAGCATACTATCATATCGAGCAAGAAAGTCATCTCTATATATGTCCAAGCATCCAATATAATATACATCATCTGTACAATACTGGCCTCTAGGGCATACATACAACTAACAATCTCCCACTTGCACTAGGGCCAGCTGCTGTAGTATCGCATACCGAGCATCCCGAAGAGTCTCTCAAACTGTATCTGGGGAATGGCCTTCATGAGTGGATCCACCGTGTTGTTCTTCGTGTCAACCCTCCTGACCTCGATCTCCCGGCGATCAACTATCTCCCGGATCAGGTGATACCGCCTCAGAATATGCCTGGATCGCTGATGGGACCTGGGTTCCTTGGCCAAAGCCACCGCTCCATTGTTATCGCAATACAAAGGTATTGGATACCCAATGGATGGAACCACTCCAAGTTCAGTAATGAACTTCTTGATCCAGACAGCCTCTTTGGCAGCATCGTTGGCAGCGATGTATTCAGCCTCCATCGTCGAGTCTGCCATGGTTTCCTGCTTGGAACTCTTCCAGCTAACCGCCCCTCCGTAAAGGGTAAAGACAAAGCCCGACTGCGACTTGGAGTCGTCCTTATCACTGTGGAAGCTCGAATCGGTAAAGGACTCCACTTGGAGTTCTCCGTTACCATACACCAAGAGCATCTCTTTAGTCCTTCGTAAGTACTTGAGAATGCTCTTCACAGCTGTCCAGTGACTCTCTCCAGGATCAGCTTGACACCTGCTCACTATACTTAGTGAGTATGCCACATCGGGTCTGGTACATAGCATCGCGTACATGATAGAGCCTACAGCCGAAGCATAGGGTATCCCTTGCATGCGAGCTCTCTCCAAATCAGTCTTGGGAGACATCTCTTTGGTGAGAGTGTCTCCAGAGATCGTGGGCAAGTTCCCACACTTGGATTCTTCCATACTAAACCTCTTTAGTATGGTGTCAATGTACCTGGATTGGGACAATCCCAAAATCCGTTTGGATCTATCTCTATAGATCCTAATTCCCAATATGCAGGAGGCATCACCAAGATCTTTCATTGAGAATCTTTGTGACAAGAAGAGCTTGACCGATTGCAGCATAGGAATATCATTTCCTATCAAGAGTATGTCGTCCACGTACATTATGAGGAAGACAACCTTACTCCCTGCCACCTTCTTGTAAATACAAGGTTCATCTGGGTTTTTGACAAAATCAAACTCTTTGATAACGACGTCAAAGCAGATGTTCCAACTCCGCGATGCTTTCTTTAATCCATAAATAGATTTAAGCAGCTTGCACACCTTCCCGCTGCTCCCACTGTCTACGAAGCCCTCTGGCTGAGTCATGTACACGCACTCTTCCAAATCATCATTTAGAAAGGCGGTCTTAACATCCATTTACCAGATTTCGTAATCATGATATGCAGCGATGGCAAGAATGATCCGGATGGATTTAAGCATAGCCACTGGAGAAAAGGTCTCGTCATAGTCCACACCTGGTCTTTGACGAAAACCCTTTGCTACAAGTCTAGCTTTGAAAGTCTCCACTTTCCCATCTACACCAAGTTTTTTCTTGAAGATCCACTTGCTCCCAATGGGTTTTACCCCTTCAGGAGCAACTTCCAAAGTCCATACTTTGTTGGTGTACATGGATTCCATCTCGGACCGCATAGCATCCAGCCATTTCACTGAGTCCCTACTCGTGATGGCCTGCTCGAAGTTAGTTGGGTCATCATCCTCCATGATGCAATCCTCGCTCCCTCCATCCATGAGAAAACCGTAGTATCTCTCAGGCTGGCAAGGAACCCTACTAGATCGGCGGAGAGGCTGAGGTTCATTGGGAGCTACTGAATCTTCTGGTTCCACTAAATCTTCAGTTACGGTTTGTGTATCTGGAACTTCTTCCAGCTCTACCACTTTGCCACTAATTTCTTTTTCCAGGAATTCCTTTTCTAAAAAGGTGGCATGTTGAGCAACAAACACTTTTTGTTCCTCACTGTGGTAGAAAAAATACCCATATGAGTTCTTTAGATATCCCACAAACTTGCAAAGAACTGACCGTGCCTCGAGCTTGTCCGGATTTTGTCTTTTGACATAGGCTGGACAACCCCATATCTTAACTCGTTTAAGATATGGCCTCTTCCCACTCCATATCTCATATGGTGTGGTAGGTACAGATTTAGATGGAACTTGATTCAATAGGTATGCTGCTGTCTCGAGTGCATATCCCCAGAAGGAAATAGGTAACTCAGCTGTGCTCATCATAGAGCGCACCATATCCAATAGGGTGCGGTTCCTCCGTTCAGATACACCGTTGTGCTGTGGTGTATATGGAGGAGTCAGCTGAGAGAGAATCTCATTCTCTTTTAGGAAGTCCAGGAATTCATTGCTCAAGTATTCACCTCCTCGATCAGATCGAAGGATTTTAATACTTTTTCCGGTTTGGTTCTCGACTTCTTGTTTATATTCTCTAAATTTCTCAAAAGCTTCTGATTTGTGTTTCATCAGGAACACATATCCGAATCTAGAGAGATCGTCAGTCAATGTAATGAAGTACGAAGAACCATCCCTGGCATGTGTAGACATGGGACCGCATACATCACTATGTATCAGTCCCAAGAGTTCGGTAACTCTTTCTCCGTGTCCTGTAAACTGAGTTTTGGTCATCTTGCCTTTGAGACATGACTGGCAAGTGTCATAAGATGAAAATTCGAATGGTTTCAAATATCCATCCTTATGCAACTTAGCCAGTCGTGTCGCATTGATGTGACCCAGTCTACAATGCCACAAGAAGGATTCGTTCAGTTCTGAACTCTTCCTTTTGTGTGTGTTTGTTATACTCAGAACTGTTGATTGGTTTAGAACATAAATGCCATTGCACAACGTGCCTGATCCAACCAACTTTTGGTTACGGAAAATGTTCATAACATTATCCTGTAATACAAAATTATATCCCTCTTTACCCAATAAAGAAACCGATATAATGTTGCATATCAGCTTCGGCATGTAATAACATTCGTTCAGAACCAATGTATTACCAGTTGGTAATACAAGGTGATATTCCCCGACAGTCTTAGCTTCAACAATTGCACCATTTCCAACTCTAATGTCTTTATCACCTTCTCCAAGTTCTCTACCTTTCCTAAGCCCATGTAACTGATTACATATATGGGATCCTGAACCGGTATCTAATACCCAGGACATGGAGCAAATGGAGAAACTGTTCTCTGTAACGAACACACCCGAAGAAAATGCATCAACGTGTACTTTCTTCATTCGGGTGGCATGGGAATCCTGGTATTCCCCTATATCCTGTTCAGTCCTATAACTCTTATAGGAAAGAACGGAACCAACGCTCCCCAGCACAGTATAACATGCGGGTTCGGTCAATACATCCATATTATTATCTTTATTAAGGCATGAAATGGTCGCTACCTGGAGAGAGAGAGAAGAAAACACTTTAGCGTAAGCTCGTGCAAGATCAGATTGGTTATTATCTTATCTAATCAGGATGGCTCCCACTGTTTTTATCAAATCTTCCTTCAAACCCTAAAAGGAAAGACTAGCCGGGATTAATTACACACTACAAGTTCGCCAATCTTTCAGCCAGGCCAGTGTCGGTACTTTGAGGGAGGTCCCCCGTGCTTTCGCACGAACCTAATTACTGTAAACCTCGTTTTCCCAGAGGCGTAACCCCGTTGACACCTTTCTAGACACCTACTTGATCGGCTAATTGTAATGTGTAAAACTCTCCCAGGAGTAACTCTTACTCGCAGTGGGTATCGGGATCCAACTATCTCATAGAAGGTATGCAATCTCATTGCAAATTTCAACACTTGAAATTCCCGATAATGCTTTTGCCCTAAACGATCTATGACCTTGACAAGGTCAACAAACCATAGACCGTAAGTCAAGTTCAACCCGTCATTTCTTGATTGAATTAAACCCACCCGCACGACCCTTGACAAGGTCAACAAGGCCGTACGACTACCCTAACTCAATCTGCATCATATGCATAAGCAGATAAATACTGGTTAGCTACCGCACACTGCGCCTTGACAAGGTCAACAAACGCAGCACGAATACTAAACATGACTTATCTGAAATGACGAAGGGCTACGACAGGTTTTTCTGAAAACCTATTGCGTAATGAACTTGATATCGTTGTAGAATCAAATGAAGTTTTGAAATGGAGTGATTTTGAGGCTTTTCTAGTTTTGCTAAAGCGGTCACTCCCGGTGAAGGGATCGTCGGCCCTTTCCTCGTCGAATGAGGTGCGGGATATATCATATATATCGCTGTGCAAAGCAGAAACTATAGAAGCAATAAAAAACAAACCGAGTGTGTAGCATCTGCCAGTTATTGCTAAAGGAGTCACTCCCAGTGAAGGGATCTCGGTCCTTTCCTCATCGAATAAGGTGCAGGGTATATCATATATACCGCTATGCAAAGCAAGAACTGTAGCTACCTGTTTTATTTAAAATTTGATTCTACAACATCTTTTGGTTTCTTTTATTTCATTAATCACATTAATGAAGTCCCATCATTTAAATACCTAAACATCATAGATAAATACGACGTACACATATGCCATCCGCATTCGCCTCGATGTCCCCTCGTGCACCGTTAGGTTAGGTAACTAACGACAGAGCAGGGCAGGGCTAGTGCGGGTGCAAAACATAAGTAACGTCTATATATATAATATATCATATATACTATATACTGTATCTATCACATAACATCACATGATCACATCACAGATATCGCAGCAGAAGAAACATATGAAACATTGGATTTACTAGGACGTCCGTGTTTTCAATACGAGCCAGTATAAAACACGGATTCCACGGTCGTGATGAATAGCCAATCCCATACCCTTAGACCCCTACGAGAGCGGCAAGCAACCCTGCCAATTCTAGGGTTAGGAGACCTGGACTCGACTCCTCGAGTTGGTCTCCCACTGGACCCCAGAACCCGGTTACTTGTGCTCCCCTCCTTGGGTCTATCCTAGTGCAGAAAAGTAAATAATATACAAAGGGTGACAACTTCCGCAACCTGGAAGTGCCCCAATAAAAGAATATTACATACAAGTTTTTACATGAATGAAAATGAAAAACACTCATCTCACATAAAAACCCCCGGCTATTCTAACACGGCAATCCAATATAACATATCCAGCAACACATAACATCACATGTCATCAACGTAAGTAAATATGCGCATCCCAATTGTCGTTGACATATAGCAACGAAACCGGCGATATCACATATTACACTTACGGTCACAGAAAAGAAAGTGTAAAACTACAACAGTTGGAATCCGCAACCCTTTTAGACATCACATGCCTAATCAAATGAAATACTTAGACATCACATGAGTAACAGTTATAAACCCCGCATTTTAGTCCCATTATCGAAAACTCTTTTCAATATCAAATGAAACTAAACCTCTAGATTTATATCATTCATTCAGTTATCTCATAACTGTTTGTGAATTCCAATTATTGCATCGCATTCCGGATAAATAGAATATATTAAACTTTCCGATCGAACATTCGAACACCCAAGTTTTCCTGAAACCGTTCAACACATGAAATAGGTTCAAAGACATTCACTTCATGCATCAGTACCAACGGTCCAGCCGTAGAAGGGTCAAGCCAATGCCTCACATGTGGCACGCCGTACTGCCCCAAACCCGAAGGTTCAAAGGGCAGTTCAAGACGGTCACATAATCGAGTTAAGGTTTGTTGTCTTCTAGAGGGACCATCGCATTACTTGCACTACTTAGAACGTCCTTAAACCACACAAAAATCCAATACTTGGATATTTTCCGGCAGGGGAAAAGTTGGGTATTTATATCCGGTCGAACTTTTTAACATATTCTAAAGTCATCCGGAAATACACAAAGACGAAATTTGATAATCCGATCGAAACATCGAAGCTCTAAAACACCCCAGAAAATTCAACTCTTGAATAAATATTAAAAATACCCATAAAACTCAGCTGCTGAAATGATGAATTACTGTGCAAAGGAGGAGGGCTGACGTCATCATTACGCCGCGGAACCGCCGCAGAAGCCATGCTTCTGCCGCGGTTCCGCCGCACAATATACTGTTCATTGGAAAAAAATTGCACCGTAATTCTTAGAATTCCCTGCTGAATTTTTTAAGCATTTTTAATCTTGAAAAATTCCAGTTTTTAGAAAAAGTCCAGAGAGCATGATGTGTTAGGTTTTCGATGTGTATTCGGGTTTCAAACGTCGTCTAGACTTCGCCTAAGGCTCTAGCTAGGCTCTGATACCACTGTAGGGTTCCTAGGCACACACTAGAGGTCTCACAAGGCAACAACCATGCCAATTTCAAATTTTATGGGTGCCGAGAAACCATAATACGGATCTTTGACTAGAAGTTTAGGCGATATACGAATCTAGTTAACAACTTAACTAAAGATAAGAAGCTACAACCTTTGTAGATCCAGATATCCACTTCCTTGGCTCTACGTAGGCATCCTCTCGCTGTCCATCTCGAATCCCGGACTCAATCGTCGGCTTGATCGGAGAAATGGGCGGACTAGGTCGTCGGCTTCATGCCGAAGATGATCTACGTCAAGCCATCACAAGTTCAAGCTCCGACTTCACAAATTTATGAAACTTGTGAAGAAAACACCCAAAACAACTTGGCAAGAAGTAGAGGGTGAAGAAATAGGAGGTGGGTTCACTTTGGAATTGGATTTCTCACTTTAGAACTCAAGTTGCCATTGATGGCATCAAGCTTTCTTGAAGAAGAAGATGATGAAGAAGAAGAAAGAATATGATAAGTGTTGTTAAAAGAATAATAAAAATCAATACTTATCATCTTCTAACCTTGGTTAAGTGTAGAGAATAGACCATGGTCAAGTGAGAATGGTTAGGGTTAAGGATGATGACAAAATGGTCACTTTAGTCAAAGCTTCATGAAGCTTCATCAAGCTTCATGAAAGAAACCATTTTGTTATCTTTTATTTATTTATCAAAAAAGAATAGATAAATAAATAAGTAAATAAATCAAAACCCTAACTATTATCATAACCATGGTTTAAGTCTTAACACAAAACCAATTTACATGCATCATCAAACATGACACATTGTAGTGCACAAAAGTATATCACATATACAACTTGTGAACTACAAGTGAGAAAATCCTATTAAAGTGAACCAATACTAGTTAATGCAAAATAATATATCAAATATATAATTATACATTAAATCATTAAATCAACACTTGATTCAATGATCCGGTCATGTCGCACATAACCGACTAGTATCCAATGTATCGACTTATCGAATCAATCTACGATTCGATAACTAGGTTATATCGCATATAACCAATCGAAACATTCATCGCGAGAATGAAATATGGTATCACATACACGCATCATTCTCGGTCCTGCACATATCTCATATGCACTCCTATTTCGTTTCGCTTGAGCCAGGAAACCTCTGTGTAGGACTCTAAAGACTCGTCAATACGCCGGTAGCAGATGATTATCATATCAAGCACCTACAAGCCGCAAGCGGTCTGCTAAACGTAACGGCCATCCGGGTATTGAGCGATCAGAAGATCGACGAGCTAGCCCGCTCACACTCCTGTGAATCCAACCAGTAACACCTACCGTACAGTCCGGTCTGTTCGTCTGATATGTCGCATATCAAGTCTAGGCTCATAACGAGTCGAGAAACTACTGGTAACACTTACCAGCAAATCTCTGATCAGCCCTGGCCAGGGACTTCCCTGTTACGGCCAATCAAGCACAGCGCAACATCAACCCCCAATACCGGGAGAGACGAAACCCCTCCTATCGCTCATTGCCTCCATATGACTCGGGACTGTACCCAAAGACCACCGTTTTGCACGCCCTCATGGACGTGGTAAGGTGGAGATCAAAGCACAGTGGGAATCACACAAGACTCTATGACGATCTCGGGTCTACAGACTAACCTGTACAAGTGTCACCTGAGAACTGCCATCTGACGTGAGGTATAATACCATCTGGGAGTTCTCGGTGAGTCCGTCCAGTGTACCCAGTCTCCACTGAGCACCCGTATACCATCTCTGATGTCAAACACCAATGGATATGGGATCATCCATCGTCCATCTCATGGGTCGAGAAGCGTATACGCTAGTCTACACTGGTATATCGATGCCCTGTCTCGATACACCCACGACTAGGGACCTTGAAGGACGCACTTATGGACTACCATGTCCCCACTAGTATGATCTGCATCATAGTCCAGGTAGTCAAGTACACATCCTAAGGGCTTTATCAACATGTAACTATAAGACAGTTTAAAGAGAAAAGTGTACATGTTAAGATAAAGAGTAACCAGATAGCATACTATCATATCGAGCAAGAAAGTCATCTCTATATATGTCCAAGCATCCAATATAATATACATCATCTGTACAATACTGGCCTCTAGGGCATACATACAACTAACAGTATGATCTGCATAATAGTCCTGGTAGTCAAGTACTCACCCTAAGGGCTTTATCAACATGTAACATAGAGACAATCAGAGTACATGTTAAGATAAAGAGTAACCAGATTGCATACTATCATGTCGAGCAAGAAAGTCCTCCCTATATATGTCCAAGCATCCACTACAATATACATCGTATGTACAGTAATGGCCTCTAGGGCATACATATAACTAACAATCTCCCACTTGCACTAGGTCCATCTGTTGTGGTATCCCATACTCAACAATCAGCTGTGGTTGAAGTATCTCATACTTAACCATCCCATAAAAGTCTCTACTGGGAAATAGGCCTTTATGAGTGGATCCACGCTGTTGTCCTCTGTGTCTACTCTCCTAAACTCGATCTTCTTGGAGATCAACCATCTCCATGATCAGGTGATACTGCCTAAGAATATGTCTGGATCTCTGATGGGACGGGGGTTCCTTGGCCAAAGCCATAACTCCATTGTCACACAAGGGTCGGAACAAAGTTCATCTCATGAACTAATATATATCCAGACTGCCTCTTTGGTAGCATCCTTGGTAATGATGTATCCAGCCTTTAATCGTCTAGTGTGTCACGGTATCTAGCTTGGAACTCTTCCAACATACCGTCCCTCCACTGAAGGTAAAGACAATGCCTGTGACTGACATTCAGTCGTCCTTATCACCCTAGAACCTTTCCAGTGATTCTCCCCGGTATCAATTGATACTATCTCACTACAACTAGTGAGAATCCTAACATCCAATTAGATCTATCTCATAGATCCATAATCCAGGATTTAGGAGGTATCACTTTGATACTATATTGAGAATCTTTGTGATAAGAGGAGATTACCGAGGTAGCATAGGAAACTCCTTCCCTATCAAGAGTATGTCATCCATGTACTATACGAGGATCACCACCATACTCCCTACTACCTTTTTGTATATACTTGGTTCATCTACCATTTTGATGAAGTCAAACTCTTTGACTACTACATCAAAACAGACGTTCCAACTCCGCGATGCCTGATTTATCACATAAAATATCTTGCACACGTTAACGCTGCTCCCACTGTCTACGAAGACCTGGCTGTGTACTTATAGACGCTCTCTTTGAAATCATCATTTGGAAAAGCAGTCATGACACCCAACCGCCATATATCGTAGTCATGGTATGTAGCAGTGGCAAGTCGAATCTGGATGGACTTAAGCATAGCTTTGAAAGTCTCAACTTTTCCATGTACACCAAGTAATCTTCTCAAGATATACTTGCACCTGATGGGGATTTAACCCTTCAAATAAAGCAACCAAAGTCCATACTTTGTTGGTGTGTATGGATTCCATCTCAGATCGCTAAGCATCCAGCAATACTCACAGAGTCCTCACTCCTGATGGCCTGCTCGAAAATAGTTGGGTCATCATATCTTGATGCAATCCTCGCTCTCACTGTCATAGAGAGACCGACGTATCTCTCAGATGGATAAAGAACCCTACCAGATCGGCGGAGAGGCTGAGGTTCGTTGGAAACTATTGAATCATCTGGGTTTACCAAATCATCAGCTGCAGTTTGTATAGCTGGAACTCCTTCCATTTCTACCTCATGACCACTAATTTCTTCACAACAAATTTCCTTTCCAAAAGGTGGCATGCTGAGAAAACAAAACATCTTTTGTTTCACAGTTTGGTAGAAGATATTCCCTTGTGAATGCTTACGATATCCAACAAACTTCCACAGAACTGACCTTGCCTCGAGCTTGTCCGTATTTTGCTTTTGACATCGGCCGGACAACCCCAAATCTTAACATCTTTAAGAGATGGGCTCTTCCCATACCATATCACATATGGAGTGGTAGGAACCTAATTTGATTTGAACCCTATTCAATAGGTATGCTACTTCTCAAGTGCATAACCCCAAAAGAAAATTGGCAACTCAGTAGTGCTCATCATAGATCACACCATATCATATAGGGTGCAATTGCTCCGCCCCGATACATCGACGTGCCGTGGTGTATACGGAGGAGTAATGGTGAGTGAGAATCTCATTCTCCTTTAGAATAATCCAGGAATTCCGTGCTCAAGTATTCTCCTCCATGATCACATCAAAGGACATAATACTTATACCCTATTTTTGGTTCTCTACTTCTAACTTATATTCTGTGAATATCTCAAAAGCTTCGGACTTATATTTCAACAGGAACATATGTCTGAATCTTGAGAGATCATCAGTGAATATAATGAAGTACAAAGAACCGGTCCTGGCATATGTAGAAAGGGGACTTTCATACATCATCATGTATCAATCCCAAGAGTTCATAAACTCTTTCTCTGTTTCCAATAAACGGAGCTGTGGTCATCTTATCTTTGTGATATGACTGGCAAGTTTCACAAGATGTAAATTCAAACTAATTTAAATATGCATCTGTATGTAACTTCAGCTAGTCGGGTCATATTGATATGACCTAGTCTACAATACCTCAAGAAGGATTTGTTCATTTCTGAACTCTTCCTCTTGTGTATGTTCTGTACGTTAAGAACTGTAGTTTGATTTAGAACGTCTATGCTTTTAGATAACGTGCCTGAACCGATCAACTGTTGATATAGGAAATGTTCAAAACATTATCCAATAATACAAAATTATATCCTTCTTTACTAATAAAGAGACTGATATAATGTTGTATATCTGGTTCGGTATCTTATAACATTCGTTCAGAATCAATGTATTTGGCAATACAGGGTGATAACTGCCAACTCACTTGGCTTGCAACAATTGCACCGTTTCAAACTTTTGAAACTTATCACCCGTTCTCTGTTCTCTACCTATCTGCAGCTCATGTAACATATTACATATCTGGGATCCTGATTCTGTATCACATACCCAGGACGTAGAGGATACTGCGAAACAGTTCTTTGTAATGAAGATGATGCATCAACATGCACTTTCTTCGTTTGGGCGGCACGGGAATTCTGGTAATCCCTTATTTCCTGCTCAGTCTTATAACAATTATAAGTTGGATCAGGTCCAACACTTCCCAGCTCAGTATAACAAGCGGGTTTGGTCAATACATCCGTATTATTATCTTGATTAAGGCGTGACATGGTCGCTACCTTGAGAGAGAGAGAAGAAAACACTCAGCGTATGCTCTTGCAAGATTAGATTGGTTATTAATATATCTAATCAGGATGTCTCCCACTGTTTTAGTCAAATCTTCCTTCAAACCCTAAAAGGTAAGACTAGCCGGGATTAATTACACTGTACAAGTTCACCAGTCTTTCAGCCAGGCCAGTGTCGGTACTTTGAGGGAGGTTCCCCGTGCTTTCGCACGGACCTAATTAAAATAAACCTCATTTTCCCATGGTTGTAACCCCGTTAATACCTTTCTAGACACCTGCTTGATCGGCTAGTTGTAATGTGTAAAATTCTCCCAGGAGTAACTCTTACTCACAGCGGGTATCGGGATCCAACTATCTCATAGAAGGTATGCAATCTCATTGTAAATTTCAACACTTGAAATTCCCGATAATATTTTGCCCCTAGTATTTATGACCTTAACTATGGTCAACATATCATAAGCACCAGTCAAGTTCTTCCCCTCATTTCATGATTAATTAGACCCACCCACATGACCCTCAACTATAGTCGACATAATCACATGACTGTCCTAATTAATCGCACTATATGCTATGTAGGAAGACATCACTTAGCTACCGTACACTACGCCTCAACTATAGTCGACATACGCAGCACGAATACTAAGTACTCTACTTCCTAAAATGACGGAGGGCTACGACAGGTTTTTAAGAAAACCTTTTGCGTAATGAACTTGATATCGTCGTAGAACCAAAATGATTTAAATGGAGTGTTTTTTAGGCTTTTACCAGTTTTGCTAAAGAGGTCACTCCCGGTGAAGGGATCGTCGGCTCTTTCCTTATCGAATAAGGTGCATGATATTTCACAAATACCACTATGCAAAGCAAAAACTCGAAAAGCAATCAAAAGACAAAACCGAGGGTTGTAGCATCAGCCAGTTATTGCTAAAGAGGTCACTCCCGGTGATTGGATCTCGGCTCTTTCCTTATCGAATAAGGTGCTGGATGTTCTACAAGGAACACCGCTATGCAAAGCAAGAACTAGAGCTACCTGTTTTTCGAAAATTCGATTCCACAACATTTTTAGGTTTCTTTTAGTTTCACTAATCTCATTAGTGAAGTCCCATTTTATTATGCTTCACAAGCATCAGATATGAAACGAAATCAACAATATATAATATATATCTCATATATATAATATAAGCATTCGTCTCAAGCAGTAATATGATCTCATCACAGAACATTGCAGCAGAAGAATCACATATGAAATATTGGATATACTAGGACGTCCGTGTTTTATTTCGAGCCTGTATAAAACACGGATTCCACGGTCGTGATGAATAGCTAAACCCACATTCCTAGACCCCTACAAGAGTGACAAGAAACACTGCCAATTTTAGGGTTAAGAGACCCGGTCTCGACTCCTCGAGATGGCCTCCCACTGGACCCTAGAACCCGGTTACTTGTGCTCCCCTCCTCGGGTCTATCCTATTGCGGAAAAGTAAATAATATACAACGGTGACATCATCCTCAACCCGGAAGTGCCCCAATAAAAGAATATTACACACAATGAATTTTACATGAATGAAAAATAAAAACTCTCATCTCACATAAAACCCCCGGCTATTCAAAACACGATGATCCAATATAACATATCACAGCAACACATAATATCACATGTCATCAATGTAAGTAAATATGCGTATCCCAATTGTCGTTGATGTATAGTAACGAAACCGGTGATACACCACATATTACACTTACGGTCATAGAAAAGAAAGTGTAAAACTACAACAGTTGGAATCCGCAACCTTCTTAGACATCTCATGCCTAACCAAATGAATTCCTTAGACATCGCATGCCTAATAATTATAAACCCCGCATTTTAGTCACAATATCGAAAACTCTTTTCAATATCAAGTCGGGCAATTCAACAAGATTCCCGACATCTTGATCGAATGCTCGTCGGAAACTTTAGTAGACGGCCGCACCCCTGATGCCGTTGACGAAGTGCACTAAGGCGGAACACCGCTGTCGCGAGCACCCGAACGGATGCTTTTGGCGACGTAGTTCTCCTACAGTCACTAGGTCGGGGCTATGGTGCGTGGCTATCTATTAAGTTTACTCGGGGAGTATCCGCATACGCTACGTGATTGCGACGGACTTTTGATCACATCAAAATCCCGTGGCAACCGATCAAATGAGACTAAAAACTGCTAGATTTATAATAATCAAATTAGTTATGTCATAACTACTTGTGGATTCCAAATATTGTATCACATTCCAGATAAATAGATAATGTTAAACTTTCCGATCGAATAAACAAACACCCAAGATTTCCCAAAGAGTTCTCAACACTTGAAATTAGTTTAAAAGCATCCATCACATGCCACAGTACCAATGGTCCAGCCGTAGAAGGGTCAAACCAACGCCTCACATGTGGCAACGCCGTACTGCCACAAACCCTAAGGTTTAGAGGCGGTTCAGACGGTCACATAATCGAGTTAAGGTTTTAGTTCTTCTAGAGGGTCCAGCTCGTTACTTACACGACTGTGAATGTTCTTTAACTAAGGAAAAATCCAACACTTGGAAATTTTCCGGGAGGGGAAAAAGTGAGTTATTGATATCCGTTTTAACTTTTTAACACGTTCTAAATTACCCGGAAAAACATAAACGAAGTTAAACTTTCCAATCGAATTAATGAGTTCGCAATAAATCCCAGGAAGCTCAACACTTGAGTAAAATTAAAAATTTCCAGAAACATGAAAAAATACCTAAGAATAAACCACTGAAGTATTAGCCCCCAACTCCCAAGATTGGCCGCGGAACCGCCGCCAAACGCATGGTTTGGCCGCGGTTCCGCGGTGACTTAATGGAGTTATGGTTTCGTACTTCACAGTAATTCTTAGAATTCCCTGCATGATTTTCTGAGCATTTTTAATATGAAAAATTTCAACTTTTGAAATTTTTTCCAGAAACTAGGATTTATCGGGGTTTCGGAGTCCGATCGGACTTCAAACTTCGTCTAGAAGATGCCTAATGCTCTATCTTGGCTCTAATACTACTGTAGGGTTAGCATAGCACCTTATGAAGGTTTAGGCAAGCATCAATCATGCTACTTTAAAATTTTTTGAGGTGCTAAACAAGCCCTAACCAAGATCTTAACTACAGAGTTAGGATAAATATAGCAAGTAAACAACTTTATTTCTAAGAGTTCGGGATTATAACCTTTGTAGTCCGTTCCTTCGCTTCATAAGCTCCGTGTTGAGGTCCCTTCGCCGCGATCATCATGTACCCGGACTCAAGAGAGGCTCCATGAAGAGAAAGATGCAAGCTTGCTTCCAATCTTCAACAACAAAGATGATCTACCTTGAAGAAACTCCAGCCCAAGCTCTTGCTTCACTAATCAAGTATTAGCAAAGCAAACACCCTAATCTAAGTGGCTAGAATAGATAAGGATGATGAAGTAGGAATTTAGCTCTCATTTGTTTTCTTTATCTCACTCATTTTCATCAATTATGAAAAAGCTAGAAAGCTTTTTAATTAAAAAAGAAGGAAAAAGAAGAAGAATATCTTTTGTGATGAATAATGAATTATTGTATGAGGTTAGAATTGCAACCATGGGTTAAGAAACAAAGAGTTAACCCTTGTAAAGAATTAAGTAGAGGCTAAGGTTGGGTTAGGTTAAAAAATATCTTCACAAAATATCAACCCAAAATATCTAAGCTTAAAACAAAATAAAGCTTCTAGAAGCTTCATGAAAGCTTAACCTAAATCCAAACCCTAAGCATGTTTAAACTCCACAAAACATGTTGCATTTGTAACCTTAACTTGTTACAATATTATATATCACATATATAATATAATTTGTAACAAAATAAAATAATACAATTAACATATATCACACACACATATATATATCAATGTATTATCCAAGTGAGAAAAAGAATGTTTAAGTGAGCTTATGCTAGTTAATGTAACTTAATATATCAAATATATAATTATCGAATCAACACTTGATCCGATAATCTGGCTATTTCACAAATAACCGACTAATATAATCTGTATCAGTTCATCGAATCAACACTTGATCCGATGACCCGGCTATATCACAAATACCCGGCCGATATCTCATATCCTGAGAATCTAATACGGTATCATATACACGTATTGTTCTCGGTCCCGCACATATCGCATATGTGCTCCTACTCCGTTTTCCTGAGCCAGGAAACCTCTGTGTAGGACTCTAAAGAATCGTCAATACGCTGGCAGTAGGTGATGATCATATCAAACACCCACAAGCTGCAAGCGGTCAGCTAAACGTAACAGCCACCCAGGTATTGAGCGATCAGAAGATCAACAAGCAAGCCTGTACATTCTCCTGTGAATCTAATTAGTAATACTACCGTACAGTCCGGTCTCTTCGTCTGATATGTCGCTTATCCAGTCTAGGGATGGTAAACGTCAGACCCCAATAACCGATAAGTCGTGTAGATATGAGGTCTATAACAGCTCGAGAAACTACTGATAACATTTACCAGTAAATCTCAGCAACCCTGGCCAGGGATTTCCTGTTATAGCCAATCGAACACAGCGCAACATCAACTCCCTATACCGGGAGAGACGAAACCCCTCCTATCGCTCATTGCCTCCATGTGATTTGGGACTCTACCCAAAAGCCACCGTTTTACACGCCCACTTGGACGTGGTTAAGTGGAAATCAAAGCACAGTGGGAATCACACAAGACTCTATGACGATCTTGGGTCTACAGACTAACCTGTACCAGTGTCACCAGAGAACTGCCATCTGACGTGAGGTATAGTACCATCTGGGAGTTCTCGGCGAGTCCGTCCAGTGTACCCAGTCTCCACTGAGCACCCGTATACCTTCTCTAATGTCAAACACTAATGGATATGGGATCATCCATCGCCCATCATATGGGTCAAGAAGCGCATACGCTAGTCTACTCTGGAGTATCAATGCCCTGTCTCGATACTCCTACGACTAGGAACATTTGAAGGATGTACTTAGCGACTATACTGTCCCCACTAGTATGATCTGCATCATAGTCCTGGTAGTCAAGTACTCACCCTAAGGGCTTTATCACCATGTAACATAGAGACAATCAGAGTACATGTTAAGATAAAGAGTAACCAGATAGCATACTATCATGTCGAGCAAAAAATTCCTCCCTATATATGTCCAAGCATCCACTATAATATACATCGTATGTACAGTAATGGCCTCAAGGGCATACATGTAACTAACAAATCAAGCATAAATCCTATGGGCTCTATTAACATGTAATAGTGATCTGTAATACCTGTTAGTTATATGTATGCCCTAGAGGCCATTACTGTACATTGGATGTATATTGTAGTGGATGCTGGGTCATATATAGGTAGGACTTTCTTGCTCGACATGATAGTACGCTATCTGGTTGCTCTTTATCTTAACATGTATACTTTCTTTCTCTATGTTACATGTTGATAAAGCCCTTAGGATGTATACTCGACTTCCAGGACTATGATGCAGATCATACTAGTTGGGCCTGGGTAGTCCATGAGTATATCCTTCAATGTTCCTAGTCGTGGGAATATCGAGACGGGGCATCGATATTCCAGAGTAGACTAGCGTATATCTTCTCGACCCATGTGATGGGCGATGGATGATCCCATATCCATTGGTGTTTGACATCAGAGATGGTATGCGGGTGCTCAGTGGAGACTGGGTACACTGAACGGACTCGTCGAGAACTCCCAGATGGTATTATACCTCACGTCAGATGGCAGTTCTCTGGTGACACTGGCACAGCTTAGTCTGTTGACCCGAGATCGTCATAGAGTCTTCTGTGTCTCCCACTGTGCTTTGATTTCCACTCTACCACGGCTCTACTGAGTCGTGCAAACAGGTGATTTTTGGGGACAGTCCTGATTCACATGGAGGTAATGAGCGATAGGAGGGGATTCGTCTCTCCCGGTATTGGGGGTTGATGTTGCGCTATGCACGACTGGCCATAACAGGAAATCCCTGGCCAGGGTTGTAGTGATATACTGGTAAGAGTTATCAGTAGTTTCACGATAGTTATGGACCTCACGTCGGCATGACTTATCGAGCTATTGGGGTCTGACGTTTACCACCCCTAGGCGAGATATGCGACATATCAGATGAACAGACCGGACTGTACGGTAAGTGTTACTGGTTGGATTCACAGGAGTGTGAGCGGGCTTGCTCGTCGATCTTCTGATCGCTCAATACCCGGGTGGCCGTTACGTTCAGTAGACTGCTTGTGGCTTGTGGGTGTCTGATATGATCATCACCTGCTGCCGGCGTATTGACGAGTCTTTAGAGTCCTACACAGAGGTTTCCTGGCTCAAGCGAAACGAAATAGGAGCGCATATGAGATATGTGCGGGACCGAGAATAATGCGTGTATGTGATACCGTGTTCTATTCTCGCGATGAATTTATTGATTGGTTGTATGCGATATAACCTAGTTATCGAATCGAAGATTAATTCGATAAGTCGATACATTGGATATTAGTCGGTTATATGCGATATGACCGGATCGTTAAATCAAGTATTGATTTAATGATTTAATGCATAATTATATATTTGATATATTACTTTGCATTAACTAGTATTTGTTCACTTTAAATGGATTTTCTCACTTGAAATACACAAGTTGTATATGTGATATACTTTTGTGCACTTGTTTGTATCATGTTTGATGAAACATGCAAACTTGGGTTTGTGTAAAGAATTAAACCATGGTTATGTTAATGGTTAGGGTTTTGATTTACTTATCTTTTCATTTATTTATTTATTCATTTTTGAAAGATAAATAAATCATGGTGGCTTTCTTTGTTTACTAGTTGAAGCTTCATGAAGCTTTGAATAAGTCTTCTATTTTTGTTTCATGCTTAACCCTAACCATTCAACCTAACCTTAGTTAATTCTTTACACCTAACTATGGTTACTATATGATAAGATAATTCTTTTTATTCTTAGCATAATTCTTTTTCTTCTTCTTGAACAAAGAAGAAAACCTTGCTTCCATCAATGGCAACTTGAGAAAAAGAGTGAGAAATCCAATTCTAAAGTGAACCCACTTGCTATTTCTTCATCCTCTACCACTTGCCAAGTAGTATAGGGTGTTTTCTTCACAAGTTTCATGACTTGGTGAAGTTGGAGTTTGATCTTGAGTTGTCTCGACGTAGATCATCTTCGGCATCGAAGTCGACGACCTAGCCCGATCTTTTCTCCGATGAAACCACCATGAGAGTCTTGGATTCCGATGGGTACAGCGGAAAGACGTCAACACGGAGCTATGGAGGTGGAGGACCGGATCTACAAAGGTTGTAATCACTTTCCTCTTAGTTAAAGTTGTTAACTCGCATTGCATCGCCTCATTATTTAGTTAACGATCCGTATTAGGGTTTGTAGGCATATGAAAATTTTGAATTGGGCATGTTTGATCACTTGTGAGACCTCATTAGTGTGCCTAGGAATCCTACAATACCACCTGAAGCATGTACATGATGATAAAGACAAACCAGATAGCATATTATCATCTCGAGTAAGACTGTTCGACCGGTATAGGTCCTCCCTCAATCATCACAATCGCGTGCATGCGATTCAATAATTGACTTGAGGGCACTATAGCCAACAATCTCCCACTTGCACTTAAGGCCAATTATTGCGGTGTCGCATACCCACAGCCAGTATGATACCGAACACCCAACTTCTCTACTAATCAGTTTCGCAAAGCTCGTTTGTGAAACTATTGTGTTCGAGGAATAGCTTCAGTGAGTGGATCCGCTCAAGTGTTTCTTTCTGTATCTCTCTATATCTCAACTTCGCGGAGAAAGCTATCTCTCGAAATAAGCTATACCTGTCTTAGAATATGTCTGGATATCTCATGGGACCCAGTTCAAAAATAAACTCCAAATCCAGCAAACTTCTTAGACTTTATCGTCTACTGAACTTAATCAATATCCTGTGCCATGCCTTCCACAGTATCCGCTTGGATCACCTGTCCCACATACTGTCCCTCAAAAGAGGGAAAAATAAAACTCCGACAGTCACTCTGTCATCCAAATCACCTTGAAAGCCTAAAATGATAACCCAAGAACATCCACTTATGTTCATAACTGCTTCCTATTGTTTCTCCAGGATTGGATTAATATATATGGTTATTGCAGCTATTGCAAAAGCAATATCTGGTGTGGTACTTGACATTTCATGATTAACTTAATTGCCTAAGCAAGTGATATGTTAATCATGTAGATCCCTTTCCTCATCAGTCTGAAAGACATCACTTTAGAGAGGGTGATTCCATCGCCTGCGGGTACACCACCACGCCAGGAGTCGTCCATTCTAAAACACTTTAGAATAGTGTTAAGTACCCAAATTGGGACACTTCCCAAATCTAGATCTAAAACCATAGATCTAGTTACCAGAAAAACTGAAATTTATCCAGATCCTATATGGAGAAACACTGTGTGACAACCACAGTAAAACCGATCGTAGTATAGGAAGATCTCTCCCTATCTAGTGCATGTCATCCATATACCTGGACATCACTCTCTACTACCTTCTTACCAGATCCATCTCCTATTTTGATGAAGTCAAAGCCTATGACTGTCACATCAAAATTAGATGATTTATTTCCGCTATACCTGCTTTAGTCTATAGATAGACATGGGCTACTTGCCCACTGCGCTTCCGTTGCTCCCACTGACTACAACAACCCTTTGGCAGAGTCATATACATGTGCACTTCTAAAGCCAGTTCAGAACGACGCTATACTCATCTTCCTGCCGGGTTTCATAGTCTAGAACAGCAGCAATGGCAAGTCTGGGTAAACAAGAACCTCCTTGTCACCGTTCCTGAGAAGACCGAAGTACCTCTCGGGTGCCTGAGGTTACCCACCAAATCCGCGGAGTGGCTAATGGAATGTCAAACCCGATTGAATCTTTAGCTTCTATTAAATTTTCAACAATCGTTTGTTGTTCTGGAATCGCTTCCAGTTCTACCATACTCCCACTACTATTTAATGAAAAGAATCCATTTTACTAAAACTGTGGTGAGTGAAGAACAATATATCTATTGATCTTCCAGGTGGTAGTGTCATGACCCGAAATAGCCCGTGACTGGCACTTTAATCATATGAAGCCTATAGGACCTCATCTAATTCAAGTAAGCCAAAAGCCCAGAAATCTAAAACCATTTTAAGGAGTAAATAAGAAACTAGTTTTTAAGAAGTAAGGAAACCATGTTTTAAAAAAACAAGGTTTTTAAAATAGGTAAGCCGAATTTGCATTTTAAATCCTCCATATCTTTTCAAAAAATTTCGCCAGAGTTTCCTTTGCAAATACTGGCCCCGAACGGAGTACAACAAGAATAATATATATGCAATGATAAAAGGCATCCCCAAGCGGGAGCTAGCTCTTCGTCAATCGACGGTCACAGCCACGCAACCAATATAATGTACAACGCCAAAATGCGAGGATCAAAACTCAAAAAGAAACTCAAAATCAACATGAAAACCATAGTACTATAACACGCGACTCTAAGGTCGAAAAATACATAACTGGTTTTCTAAGTCTGAAACAATATACAAATTTTAGTTGATGGAATTACTAGATACAACTGAATAAAATAATACAAGGGTGGTCACGATGCGAGTGAACCCACCTACTAATGCAATCACCCAGAAAGGGAGCAGTGTGCCAGAAAAGCCGCAATATAACCTGTACGGCAAAACCTGCAAGAACTGTGGCACAACGGGGGTGAGTTGCCAACTCGTGAATAGAAAACATCACAGAGCAGAAATCGTATGAATGACACAATCCTAGGTCAATACGATCAGTAATAATATATCCTCAAATGAATAAGTCTGAAGCATGATAAGGTGGCAATATAACATCTATACATGAGTGTAGTGCCAAATGCTTGTGCCAGTGCCTCAGGTAATAACATATCATAAATATGAGGTATGATCAATGTCGACTATATCATGAAGTCTATGAAAAAGTGGATATCATCCAAGTATGTAATCAATGTCATCATTATCAATATATGTATGTGGAAATCGTCCATGCGTCACCCAATGACAATAAGCATCATGCATGAAATATCATAAAGCATATGCATGGAAGTATGAGGATGTAAATCAACAGGTGTCGCTTGCGACATATCAAATCATGGAACCTGAGTGTCAAGCATCGACACTCGAAAACATCATGAAATCTGTGCCCAGCATTGGCACGTAAATCCTCATATATCTCAGACGCCGCACACCCTGGTTGGCCCTCATATCCATCTCATGCCTCCGGTCGGTATCCGCCGGTCGGTATCCTCCGGATAACCGACGGGCCCCAAATACTATCAGCGGTAGATAGTACTCCCCTGCCGGGCTTACCGTCTAGCATATACGAGTCTTCTTGCGCCGGGGTACCTCACCGGATCCACCATGTACCCACAGACGGTGCCTACAGCTCCTCGAATCGGGTTTCACATGCCACTCTCAGAACCGAGAAAACATATGGTGGACGCACTGAAATATCATATCAAGGGTAACCGGGTTTTTGAAACAACACATACTCTTTTTTTAAAATACCCACGGTTCCCAAATCCAGAAATATCATAGAAAAAACATATCTCAATGCGTATAATCAGAAAGCATGATGTATGCGACATATAAAGAATGTAAGCATATCAATATATCATGCAACATGGAATAGTAATGTGCACATATTGGGGAAAACCGCTCTTTTAAAATGAATCAGTTTTAAAGAGTATCTTGCGGTTCCAAATCTCCAAATCAAGCGAGAAATCATCTATGTATGTGCAAATATGTATGTGTACAAGTATGAGTGTACAGTAAGTATGTGCACAAGTATGCCATGCAAGGGTCATATCCTGAATGCAACAGTACTACAGTGTAGTGACATGGCAATTATCGATGATGAAGTGTGTGGGCCGGCAAGCAAGTTTACGTAGAACATACGCATCTTCGATAATGGTGCTGGTGTCCTAACAGCATTAGTTTAATATTCAATAAACTCATTTACACATGCAATGCGATGCGAATAGCATGAATATGCGGAAATCGAATAATCAACGCAACAGTGAAGAATCTAAACAATATATAAATGTCATGCAGCTTTACCATTTGAAATAAGACGAATCGGGGTATTTAGTAAAATAAGGGCTACGGCGTTTTTAAGAAAAGATGCGTCTTTTGAAAATATCCGTAGAATCCCTTTGCCTATCATTGAAATACTACCGATTCGTTAGTTTTTGAAATAGGTATGTCATCGTCCTAGACTAACATCTACCAGCAAAACTACAACTCTAACTAACAAGTTAATTAAGAGGGGTATGGAAACCACCTAAATCTGAGTCGATATAATATATATATATATATATATATATATAATAGTCGGTGATCCTGCCTCAATAGTATCACATACGATATAGTATATCATATGACGTCCTCGACTCATGAGTGCGGATCTATCATCAATGTAAAGCTCGTACGGTAAATCATCGCACGACATCCCAATAGCTGGGTATGGGTCTATATCACATTCATCTCATCAATTATCTGGTATCCTTATCGTCATATCACATAAAAAGTCTAGTACAATCGATACCATCTATATAAATATTAATGCGTGTGTGAAACACACGTCTAAAGGCCCGCTAAAATCACATGTCGTACCCTAAATACGAATCATATCATATCACCGATATCATGGCACTATGTCCAATCTCATCGACTCATCTCCAACTATCATACACTATCCTCATCATCACGGTATAAGTATGCAAGCAAGCATGTGTGTGTGTGTGTGTGAAAACCTATTCTAGGGTTCGTAACTAGGAAACTATACTAATTTACTTCTACGCCCTATTCTAACCATAGTACACCTAATCTCATTTCAAATATCCACGACACACAATAAGCTATCATAAATAGTATATATATACTACTAAATATCGGACTGCGGGGGTGCTATACGCCATCCACCCGACTTCCCTCGTAGATATAATCTACTCACCTAGATCTTGCTTGCCGATGTCGATGTCGCCAACATCTCTTTATCGTCTCGTATCACCGTGGGGGTACCTACATGTCACACGTATCGCATCGCATTAAAACCAAATCAAAATCAAAACGACACACTTAAAAGCTTATAGGTTAGAACCTATGGTTAGCTCTCGCAAATCAACCCGATATCACTCGAGATAGACGTACAAACGTCATATGATCGAGATAAAACACAAATACAAAAATCTAGAAATCGAAATACGGAAAACCATAACTTAAATCAAAGCAGTAACCCAAGTTTTTAGTCCCAGATTTTGATCAGGGTGAAAACAAGGTTCCAAAACAACACTAGGGTGATATATATGGTACATATGACCTACTGAAACAACCTGGGCACCTCCCATCACCAAGTGGCCTAGCACTCAAGGGGAAAATCAGGCCAGGCCGGCCCTGGGTTCTCCTCTATGGTCCGTCATGCTACAGGGGATTCCTAGGGTCTCAAATTGGTCTCTGGACTTGTTTATTTTTCCAGTAAAAATCCCAGTCCATTCCAGATTTCCCTGCACACTCTAAGTCGTCACAAACCGACATGGAAGTTCCGTAATTCCGTATTTTTGGGTTTCAGGTTAAGTATATGTGTTTGGTCTGGGTTTAAAACATCATGGGGGGGTTTAAGGTCACTCAAAACACTCATGTTCACCACACAAACTCAATTTAAACCTTAACCTTCTCAAGTAATGTCCAAAGTGCACTAAACCTTATCAAAACGATTTTAAACTTGAAATGAGGCTTAAGCACAATAAATACTACAGTAATAGTGAAGGGATTACCTCAATAGACACTCATGAATCCTCCTACAGCACCAAAATACAAACTTTCTTGGTTCATAGGGTTGCTTGAGAGCTTGTGTACAATTTTTGTGAAGTGGGATTTGGTTTTTGAGTTGTTTAGCATGGAGTTTTGGGGGATTTTGTGGAGAAGAAGAGGAGGGGCAGCAGCAGCAGCAAAAAATGAGGAAGAGGGAGAGGAAATGAGGAGAAAATGATGGAGGAATGGCTCATAGGTCAAAGATGAACCCTCACCTACTCTTTCTCTCTCTTCACCATACCTATTATTCTAATCCAAATCCATTCCTTTTTCTTTTGTAATTCCTTCTCTCTTCAATAGTAACCCTAAATAACCAACCATGCACCCAAAACAAGTAAGAAAATGCAACAAGTGTTAAGGAAAAGATATGGTGCATGTTTTGCATAAAACCCGCTTAAAATCCGATTAGCGATTTTAATCGCGATTAGCACTAAATTAGCATATAATTAATCATAAAAACTTAAAAATGGCATAATTCACATAAAACACACTCTTTCTAGTAATTTCTATAATTTTCCAAATTTCCCCCCATTTTATCGGTATTTAATTATACCGAAATATTAAAATATTCATTAAAAATAATATTAAATTATAAAAATTCCCAAAAATAATATTTTATTTTTTTGAAATGTTACAATCTTCCCTCCTTAAAGAAATTCGGTCCCCGAATTTAATTTAAAACCCCTCAAATACTAAAACATTTCAGTAAAAGTCCAAGTCGTCGGGGCTCCGAAATCATCAATACATAAAACGCATCATAGCGCAATGCCTGCTCATGAACAATGAGCAGAAAACTCAAAATCAAATCTCCGTCAAGCATCTCGCAATCATCGGAATCATGGTAATGACACAAATGTCAAAGCCAATATAAAACCAATATGATATAAATCAGAACTATACATGTAGACATCAATCTATACATGTAAATAGCTGAAATAAATGCATGCCAAATCTTTTTAAGTCGCTGTGCGATGCGCATAACACTGCACAGTGGCAGACGTCTATTATAATAAAATAACCATATACGTATATATGTCATTTGTTTAATATATACGTTCCGCCGTTTTGAAAACAATTTAGAAGGGTTTCCTTGTTTTAAACGTTTCGTGTTATATCAGACACGTAGGTAAATACTGAGACTGTAGCTCGCTTTTGGAAATCCCTTCAATAACTATCAATGCATGCAAAAGTATATCCAGGCACTGTCCTCTGACTAGTCCTGCTCAGTACGAAAACAAATAGCAAATATCATAAAAACGTACTGGTCCATAAGGAGTAAATCCCAAAAATGTATATAAGAATACCCTGTGCGTCTGGTGTGCACGGAAATCAAAATCCATATATGTGCCATACATATGCACAGAAACATCATCTAGGTACAACGGGTGTGCACGAAACATCTGCCAAGGGCAACGGGCGTGCCTGACAGCAAAATCAGGTGCATCTGACATGCACAAAGAATCCGGATTTAGTGAATCTAGTGTGCACCAAAATCGTATCTCAAAACATGCGCTCAACACGCGTAAAAATCCAAATCGAATGCATGGAGTGCAAGAAATCAACATCAATATCAGAATCAAGATCGACGGTATACAATACGGCGCAATCCAAATCAGGTATACCGCGGTATATAAGCTCACAACTATGTGCATCAGCGTGCACAAATCAAATCAAAACACTAAAAGTACATGAAAACTATGCTGGAAGCGTAAATCAAATCACCGGCATAAAATAGGCATGAAATCACTATCAATACCTCAAGCATAATAGCTATGCGCAAAATATAAATACCCAGTAGGTGCAACCATGGTGCACAAGAACAGAAATCATTGATGTCAGCCATCAAGACCAAATCATGCGAACAGATCTCCCAAAATACCGAAATCCTAGGTGACGGATACGTGATAATCGAATCATAGAATCACAAATCATAAATACCGTCGTCGGTATATCCTCCTTCAAAGTCGAGAAGGTGTCGGTGCATCCAACGCTAGCAGCGCAAGATATCTACTTGCCTCCTGCTCACGGTATGGCGTCTTCTGTCTCTGGGTACTTATCTTCTCTGTGGATTGCCAATTTCGTAATCCATCGGCTCATCGGCCCTGTCAGGTGTGCTAACGGGGACGATTCCGTCTTGGCACATCTTTGGCCAATCTGCGTCCTCAGCACAGCATTTCCTCGAAAACTGGTCGCATCCCAACGCCTATGTAGACATATCCAACCTTTAACCTTAACGGGGAGTAACAACAGCTCGTCAGCATCTCGCCTCAACCTCTTGTCCCACTTGTCTACATCATCATATACTCCGACGTCACGTCTCTATCTGTGCACTGCAATTGTTCTGGCTACGGTCCATCCAAAATATCTTACACGGACTCGAAATCAGGAACTCGATATCTTCATCACTCTGTAGAAGATATCTGGCCGAACACGTCCTCGGGAACTCGTCCCAACCTGAGGAGGTATACTCCGTGTACAACACCTCTGCATGCGTATCGCATCTCTGATGTCAGTGGAGTGGAACGTCATCTCGTCGAAATCTCGTGTGAACTCTTTACTCCACTTCGTTCCAATGTCGACTGATTCGGACTCGTCGCCTCGTGGCTGCATGGACTGCGCTCCAACGGCTATACTCGTATCTGGAGTCTCCTAAGCAGTGTATCCCATCACATGATATCCGAAAGATGTCGAACCATCCGATCGATTTTTCAAAACCTCATAATCCCCTAAGAGATCAACATCTTGGGTACAGTTTAATAGTATCGAGTACATACCACAGCATCAGTGGTCCAGCCGTAGAAGGGCAAACCAAAGCCTCACTAATGGCGCCGTGGAACTGCCGCAAACCCTAAGGTTCAAAGGCTTTCACATGGTCATTATGTCGAGTTAGGATTTTATTCTTCTAGAGGGTCTATAGAATCGCTTGCACGTCTTTCCGAATACTTTAAACGTGGAATATGGGTTTCTGACATTCGATCGTCTCCATCGACTCTCAACGAATCTGCGTGAAGTCGTCTCTAGCTGGAATCAATCTATCTGATGACCTCGCATCAGGGTAAGCGAACGAACTGCATGTCCTAGTCATTCATTCTCGGGTGACTAGCGACCTTCCATCATATCTCTAAGTATATATTTATGCAGCAGTAGCTCCAACATCTGGGCGATATCTCGTCATTTGCAGCAACAACTGGCTCATTCATCTGTACGATGAGCAGCGCCTCAATCATCATGAATAAACCGTATATCAATGGTCATCACGTTCTGGTTGGCCACTAGCAGTAGCCTGATCCTCTGGTGCCGATCAGCACATCCGAGAAATCTCGTAAAAGCGATCTGTCAAACGCTCATGGCGCGAAAACACACTAAATCAACGCCTCTAAGCAATCGTACGTCTCTGGAATCACGCCTTGGTCAGTCCTCGTCCATAACGAGCTCATGCTGACGCAACTCTAGCCGTAGCTCTCTCTCTGGCCGCATAATCGTGGCAGCAAAATCATAATCAATATCGATGAGGATAGATCATAGGAATGAATATAATACTGTGCAAGAAAATGTACATCCTAAGGTTTCTTAAGCAGAGTAGCGTATCGTAAATATGCCGCAGAACATACGTACGGTACGTTACTCTACTCAAGCTACCTACTCCATCAACCCAGGGTCATCCTACACGACCAAAGTTCAGGTATAATACCCCCTCGACTAAATCTAAGTTCCGTAAGGTCAAGCCTAAGTTCCGTATATATATAAACGCTCTAGGCTCCACATAGTCAAACTTAGACTAGAACCAAGCTTAACCTAGCGCTCTGATACCAACTTTGTCACGACCCGAAATAGCCCGTGACTGGCACTTGAATCATATGAAGCCTATAGGACCCCATCTAATTCAAGTAAGCCAAAAGCCCAGAAATCTAAAACCATTTTAAGGAGTAAATAAGAAACTAGTTTTTAAGAAGTAAGGAAAACATGTTTTAAAAAAACAAGGTTTTTAAAATAGGTAAGCCGAATATGCATTTTAAATCCTCCCTATCTTTTCTAAAAATTTCGGCAGAGTTTCCTTTGCAAATATTGGCCCTGAACGGGGTACAACAAGAATAATATATATGCAATGATAAAAGGCATCCCCAAGCGGGAGCTAGCTCTTCGTCAATCGACGGTCACAACCACGCAAGTAATATAATATACAACGCCAAAGGGCGAGGATCAAAACTCAAAAAGAAACTCAAAATCAACATGAAAACCATAGTACTACAACGCGCGACTCTAAGGTCGAAATAATACATAATTGGTTTTCTAAGTCTGAAACAATATACAAATTTTGGTTGATGGAATTACTAGATACAACTGAATAAAATAATACAAGGGTGGTCACGATGCGAGTGAACCCACCTACCAATGCAATCACCCAGAAAGGGAGCAGTGTGCCAGAAAAGCCGCAATGAAACCGGTACGGCAAAACCTGCAAGAACTGTGGCACAACGGGGGTGAGTTGCCAACTCGTGAATAGAAAACATCACAGAGCAGAAATCGTATGTATGACACAATTCTAGGTCAATACGATCAGTAATAATATATCCTCAAATGAATAAGTCTGAAGCATGATAAGGTGGCAATATAACATCTATACATGAGTGTAGTGCCAAGTGCTCTTGCCAGTGCCTCAGGTAATAACATATCATAAATATGAGGTATGATCAATGTTGACTATATCATGAAGTCTATGAAAAAGTGGATATCATCCAACTATGTAATCAATATCATCAATATCAATATATGTATGTGGAAATCGTCCACGCGTCACCCAATGACAATAAGCATCATGCATGAAATATCATAAAGCATATGCATGGAAGTATGAGGATGTAAATCAACAGGTGTCGCTCGCGACATATCAAATCATGGAACCTGAGTGTCAAGCATCGACACTCGAAAACATCATGAAACCTATGCCCATGATCGACACGTAAATCCTCATATATCTCAGGCGCCGCACACCCTGGTCGGCCCTCATATCCATCTCATGACTTCGGTCGGTATCCTCCGGATAACCGACGGGTCCCAAATACTATCACCGGTAGGTAGTACTCCCCTGCCGGGCTCACCGTCTAGCATATACGAGTATTCTTGCCCCGGGGTACCTTACCGGGTCCACCATGTATCCGCAGACGGTGCCTACCGCTCCTCGAATCGGGTTTCACATGCCACTCTCAGAACCGAGAAAACACATGGTGGACGCACTAAAATATCATATCAAGGGTAACCGGGTTTTTGAAACAACACATACTCTCTTTTTCAAATACCCACGGTTCCCAAATCCAGAAATATCATAGAAACAACATATCTCAATGCGTATAATCAGAAAGCATGATGTATGCGACATATAAAGAATGTAAGCATATCAATATATCATGCAACATGGAATAGTAATGTGCACATATTGGGGAAAACCGCTCTTTTAAAATGAATCAGTTTTAAAGAGTATCTTGCGGTTCCCAAATCTCCAAATCAAGCGAGAAATCATCTATGTATGTGCAAATATGTATGTGTACAAGTATGAGTGTATAGTAAGTATGTGCACAAGTATGCCATGCAAGGGTCATATCCTGAATGCAACAGTACTACAGTGTAGTGACATGGCAATTATCGATGATGAAGTGTGTAAGCCGACAAGCAAGTTTACGTGGAACATACGCATCATCGATAATGGTGCTGGTGTCCTAACAGCATGGGTTTAATATAAAATAAACTCATTTACACATGCAATGCGATGCGAATAGCATGAATATGCGGAAATCGAATAATCAACGCAACAATGAAGAATCTACAACAATATATAAATGTCATGTAGCTTTGCCATTTGAAATAAGACGAATCGGGGTTTTTAGTAAAATAAGGGCTACGGCGTTTTTAAGAAAAGATGCATCTTTTGAAAATATCCGTAGAATCCCTTTGCCTATCATTGAAATACTCCCGATTCGTTAGTTTTTGAAATAGGTATGATATCGGCCTAGCCTAACATCTACCAACAAAACTACAACTCTAACTAACAAGTCAATTAGGAGGGGTATGGAAACCACCTAAATCTGAGGCGATATAATATATATATAATAGTCGGTGATCCCGCCTCAATAGTATCACGTACGATACAGTATATCTTATGGCGTCCTCGACTCATGAGTGCGGATCTATCATGAATGTAAAGCTCGTACGGTAAATCATCGCACGACATCCCAATAGCTGGGTACGGGTCAATATCACATTCATCTCATTAATTATTTGTTAGCCTTATCGTTATATCACATAATCTGGGGTACTGATCTAAGTCTAGTACAATCGATACCATCTATATAAATATGAAAGCGTGTGTGAAACACACGTCTAAAGGCCTGCTAAAATCATATGTCGTATCCCAAATACGAATTACATCATATCACCGATATCATGGCACTATGCCCAATCTCATTGACTCATCTCCAACTATCATACACTATCCTCATCATCACGGTATAAGTATGCAAGCAAGCATGTGTGTGGGTGAAAACCTATTCTAGGGTTCGCAACTAGGAAACTATACTAGTTTACTTCTATGCCCTATTCTAACCATAGTACACCAATCTCATCTCAAATATCCACGACACACAATAAGCTATCATAAATAGTATATATATGCTACTAAATATCGGATTGCGGGGGTGATATACGCCATCTACCCGACTTCCCCCGTAGATATAATCTACTCACCTGGATCTTGCTTGCCGATGTCGATGTCGCCACCATCTCTTCATCGTCTCGGATCACCGTGGGGGTACCTACATGTCACACGTATCGCATCGCATTAAAACCAAATCGAAATCAAAACGACACGCTTAAAAGCTTATAGGTTAGAACCTATGGTTAGCTCTCGCAAATCAACCCGATATCACTCGAGATAGACGTACAAACGTCATATGATTGAGATAAAGCAAAAATACAAAAATCTAGAAACCGAAATACGGAAAAACCATAACTTAAATCAAAGCAGTAACCCAAGTTTTTAGTCCCATATTTTGATCAGGGTGAAAATAAGGTTCCAAAACAACACTAGGGTGATATATATAGTACATATGACCTACTGAAACAACCTGGGCACCTCCCATCACCAAGTGGCCAAGCACTCAAGGGGAAAATCCGGCCAGGCCGGCCCTGTGTTCTCCTCTATGGTCCGTCTTGCTACTGGGGGTTCCTAGGGTCTCTGGACTTGTTTATTTTTCCAGTAAAAATCGAAGTCCATTCCAGATTTCCCTGCACACTCTAAGTCGTCACAAACCGACATGGAAGTTCCGTAATTCCGTATTTTTGGGTTTCAGGTTAAGTATATGTGTTTGGTCTGGGTTTAAAACATCATGGGGGGGTTTAAGGTCACTCAAAACACTCAAGTTCACCACACAAACTCAATTTAAACCCTAACCTTCTCTAGTAATGTCCAAAGTGCACTAAACCTTGTCAAAACGATTTAAAACTTGAAATGAGGCTTAAGCACAAGAAATACTACAGTAATAGTGAAGGGATTACCTCAATAGATACTCATGAATCCTCCTACAGCACCAAAACACAAACTTTCTTGGTCCATAGGGTTGCTTGAGAGTTTGTGTACAATTTTTGTGAAGTGGCATTTGGTTTTTGAGTTGTTTAGCATGGAGTTTTGGGGGATTTTGTGGAGAAGAAGAGGAGGGGCAGTAGCAACAGCAAAAAATGAGGAAAAGGGAGAGGAAATGAGGAGAAAATGATGCAGGAATGGCTCATAGGTCAAAGATGAACCATCACCTACTCTTTCTCTCTCTTCACCATACCTATTATTCTAATCCAAATCCTTTTCTTTTTTTTCTAATACCTTCTCTCTTCAATAGTAACCTCAAATAACCAACCATGCACCCAAAACAAGTAGGAAAATGCAACAAGTGTTAAAGAAAAGATATGGTGCATGTTTTGCACAAAACCCGCTTAAAATCCGATTAGCGATTTTAATCGCGATTAGCACTAAATTAGCATATAATTAATCATAAAAACTTAAAAATGACATAATTCACATAAAACACCCTATTTCTAGTAATTTCTATAATTTTCCATATTTTTCCCCATTTTATCGGTATTTAATTATACCGAAATATTAAAATATTCTTTAAAAATAATATTAAATTATAAAAATTCCCAAAAAAAATATTTTATTTTTTTGAAATGTTACAGGTAGAATGTTAAACCTCGTCATAGCCCGGGATAATCCACAAACTGCCATTACAGAAACATGCCTTGATTCATCCAGAGTCTGGTTTTAAGCATAAGCCGAACAACTCCATGTACCTTAACATCGTTAAAATATGAACCATTCTATATACAATATAGAAATAGAGGCACTGATTTAGTTGGAACCTGTTAGTTATATGTATGCCTTAGAGGCCATTACTGTGCATACGATGTATATTGTAGTGGATGCTTGGACATATATAGGGAGGACTTTCTTGCTCGCCATGATAGTATGCTATCTGGTTGCACTTTATCTTAACATGTACTCTGATTGTCTCTATGTTACATATTGATAAAGCCCTTAGGATGAGTACTTGACTACCAGGAGTATGATACAGATCATACTAGTGAGGAAAGTGTAGTCGATAAGTACATCCTTCAAATGTTCCTAGTCGTGGGAGTACCGAGACAGGGCATCGATACTCCAGAGTAGACTAGCGTATGCGCTTCTTTACCCATATGATGGGCGATGGATGATCCCATATCCATTGGTGTTTGACATCAGAGAAGGTATACGGGTACTCAGTGGAGACTGGGAACACTGGACGGACTCGCCGAGAACTCCCAGATGGTATTATACCCCACGTCAGATGGAAGTTCTCCGGTGACACTGGTACAGGTTAGTCTGTAGACCCGAGATCGTCATAGAGTCTTGTGTGTTGGAGATAGTGCCCTCAGAGTCAATTATTGGATCACAGGCACGTGATTGCAATGATTGAGGGAGGACCAGTCCCAGTAGGACAGTCTTACTCAAGATGATAGTATGCTATCTGGTTTATCTTTATCATCGTGTACTGCTTTAGGTGACCTTATGAGTCGCTATTACACGTTGATAGAGCCCCTAGGATTCTTGCTTGACTAGCAGCAGTATGAGGGCGATCATATACGTGAGAGCTGGAGTCTATAAGCACATCCTTAAAAGGTCCCTAGTCATGGGAGTTTCGAGACAGGGCATCGATTCTCCAGAGTAGACTAGTGTATATAGTCGAGACCCCGACGAGGGGCGGTGGCCAGTCTCACAAGCCACTGGTGTCAGTTGGTTCACCTAAGATGTATATAGGTGCTCATTGGGTTATGAGTACACCGGACAGGACACGCCGGGAACCTGCTAGTTGGTATTATACCTGACGTCAGATAGCAGTTCCCTGGTGACATGTGTACAGGTTAGTTCATCGACCTGAGATCGTCATTTGTCTCGTGTGAGTTTCTACTGTGCTTTGTTTACTACCCTACCACGCTCAAAGGAGACGTGCAAACAGGTTTTAGTTGGGTACAGTCCCGAGCCACATGGAGGCAGTGAGCGGATCTGCAGGGGTTCGTCTCTCCTGGTATTGGGGGTGAGGTCGCGCTGTGTCTAGGAGAGCCAGTACATGAAAAGTTCTTGGCCAAGGCAGGAGATTTGCTGGTAGGTATTCCAGTAGTATCTCAGGGTGTTCTGGGCTACACTCCGACACGACTTGTACCGCTATTGGGGGTCTGACTTTTACCAACCCCCTAGGCCCGCCATGCGATGCTCATAGACGAACGGACCGGACTGTACGGATATTGTCACTGACAGGCTCAGTAGGGTGTCAGGATGAGTTCGCTCATCGACGTCCCTTTTGGTCAATAGCTGGTGGCCCGTCATGTATGGCTGATACCTCTGACGTGCTAGTGGTTAAATCCACAGCCATAGTATTGACGAGTCTTTAGAGTCCAACCACACACAGTTACTCAAGTTTTGGGCGAAACGCTGTAGAGACCGTATGGAGATATGGCAGGGTTCGATCAGATACATGCGGTATTGCACGGATCGTGATTGGACGGATTTTACTAGCCGGCTTTGGCTTAAGCCGGATCCTAGTATTAGACAGTGTAGATTTTGTCTCTTTGCATTTGTGTTCAGTGGGAATACAAATGCGGGCATGTATATGCAGTAGTGGTGTTTTCCTGTAATTTATTACGGGATCAGTTTTCTAAAGTTGCCAGTTAGCATTCCGTTCTGGCCGGTTTTCCTTTGTTCTTTCAAGGCCGGACCTTCCGTTGGAGGGGGTTATTTGCAAGAGTGCAAATAACTTATTTGTGGAGGGGTTTCTTGCATTTGTGCCTTCATAATCATGAGATTCTTTTTCTATCTCATCCATTGTATTTATTGTGATGAGATTGAGTGGGGTTGAGATTAGAAATGAGTGTGACCAATTTCTTCTCATTATGATGCCTTTTCTTCTCTTGATAATCTCTCCTTTTTTTGGTTAATTGAAAAAAAACCACCATTCTTTGGAGAGGGGCCGGCCACTATAGGTGGGGAAGAGGGAGTTCATTTTGGTTGAGAGAAATATTAGGCATCTCATTTTCATTCATGCTAAAAGAGAGTCCCTTCTCCAAAGTTCATTCTCCATTATTCTCTTCTCCTCCACATCCATGGCAACTTCACTACCCCAAAGAGGCATAGCATTCTACACTAGCATACAATAAATCTTGGACGCGTCGGCTAGCCAACTTCCTTCCCGAGTTGCCTCGGTCCAGAGGTGGGAGCCCGTAAACGAACCCGGCTACGTGGTGCCCTTTCTGACGAGGACGTGGCGGACGGAGATTCCGCGGGAGATCGGAGTGGAGACGAAGACCGAAGGACATGGATTGCTTGGTATACTTCTCTACTCTTATTCTAGTTTGCTAGTAGCTAGGTTAATGGCCCAATCCGGGTTAAAAGTGCGCGGTGGTGCCGGTTTGCTAGTTTACAAAGTTTTTCGTTTCCGCATTCCGGCGTCGGATCGACGGCCGGGGCACCGCCGCGGACTTACACTGGTATCAGAGCCACGCCATTAACTTAGCCTAGCTTGCTCTAACGTGTTTAGAACTCGATCGAACAATAAAACCCCAAAAACCGTATTTTCTTATGCATTGGGTTTCTGTCGAAATTTTTTTGGCTCCAAAATTTTTTCAGGTTGTTTCAGAATGATGAGCATGGAATTTTAAGAATTCTGTGAAAATTTCGTCTCGTGAACAGTCTATACCACCGCGGAACCACGGCCAAACCCATGCTTGGGCCGCGGTTCCGCCGCGACTTGCACTGTTCAGTGAACCAAAATTTTGCAGAAATCTCCTGACTTGAAAATAAGGCTTTTGGAATATTCTTTTTGGGCCCAGATTTTCTGTGAGTGCTACAGTATTGCTTGGGGCCCACTTCGATAAATTTGTTCGATCGGATATTTTAAACATGTTAGTTCACAGTATTTACATTATATCTGTGACCGTGAATGTCATTCGATCGGTAAATCCAGTCTATCTGCTATAGCACTTTTAGACGGATTTGCAAACGTGACATTCACGTTGAATTTATGTGTTGTGCTGTGATGTTGCGGATTGGTCGTGGGGATAGCCTGGATGTAATGTTAGTACAGTTTTGTTTTATATGTACATTTGATAATGCGGGGTGAGCGTCCGACATGTGGACTGCCGTCACTGCCTGTTTGTATTATTCTTTTGGGGCACGACCGGGTCGAGGTCGATGTACCCGTTGTATATATATTTTACTTTCTGTACTAGGATTACCCCGTGGAGGGGTGCACGGGTAGCCGGGTTCTAGAGGGCAACGGGCCCGCATCTCATGGCATTGAGACGAAGGGGGCTTTACTCTAGAATTGGCGGGCTATTCGCCGCACTCTAGGGGGTATAGGATTGACCCAGGAGGGGAGCCCAAGTTACCGAATTCCGTGAAGTGCTGGGTGGTCCATTCACGTTGTTGAAGGGGGCTGCCTCGCTTCAGGTTTTGGCGGGTAACTTGCTGTGCCCATAGGGGTCTAGGTTTTCATTGCACAGGCTATCCACACGACCAGGGGAACGTCGAGTTTCAGTAGCGGCTCTATGAATCCCGCGGATCCCAGATATCTGTATTGTTCTGTGATGCTGGTTACATTTCTGTGCTGTTGCTTTTTATCACGCCTTGAGCGAAAATTATATATTATATATATACTAGTAGGTGTTGTATATGTTTTTCATCCGCGCTAGTCCAGTCCCCGCTCTGTCATTAGTTAGCTAGCCTAACGGGTGATGACGGGACCCAGTGGCGAATGCGGATGGCATATACGTACGTCATTATTTTCGTTCTTTATTGGTGTGATCAATTGATGGGACTGCGTTGATTCGGATCAATGCAATATAAACAAACCTATTCTGATGTTGTTGGAACATTTTTCAAAAAGCTGTTATTGCAAGGGTGTTCTCTTTTGTTTTGCATCGTGGTATTCAGTTGGAATATTCCGCACCTCATTCTACGGGGAAAGTGTCAAGATCCCTTCACCGGGAGTGACCTCTTTAGCAAAGGTTTTCGTCACTATATTTTTATAAAGCTATCAGTTCCTTCAACGATATCAAGTTCATTACGTTAAAGGTTTTCGCCAGAAACCATTCGTAGCCCTCCGTCATTTCAGAATGGTAGCACTTAGTATTCATGCTATGTATGTTGGCCTTCGTCAAGGCATAGTGTATGGTAGCTATTTGTTACTTTTCTGCAGCATAGATAGATGCGTTGGTTTGGGACAGTCGTACTACTATTTTGGCCATCGTCAAGGGTATGAACGGGTGGGTTCAAATTAACCTAGATAATGATAGGTAGAACTTGACATGTGACTTATGATATGTTGGCCTTCGTCAAGGTCATAAGAGCATGGGGCAAAAATCCACATCGGGAGTTTCTAAAGAAACTGAAACTTGCCAGATATGCGCATACCTTCTGGAGTATGATAACGTGAGCGGATTCCCTCACGTTATCATGCGATGATAGTTGGATCCCATTCCCACAGATGAGTTGGTTTACTCCTCGGGTGATCCCGGCTAATTCTTCTTTCAGGTTTGGGGAAGAATTTGACGTTACAGTGGCAGGTTTCCAGATTAGATAAAGTGATAACCATTCTGATCTAGGTTAGAGTGCACGCTGAGTGTTTCTTTTCTCTCTCTCTTTGGCAGCGACCATTGACCCGACCCTAGACTATGACTCAGTGACCAAGTTGACCGAACCTTCTTAACACTGGCTTTTGGATTGTCAGACTTGCAGACCTCATTGCCACTCCTACTTTTACCCTTTTCTCCAGGACACCCCGTATTACTACGAACGCCCACTTCCATTGGACAAAACCATCGTATGGTTATATACGAACTTGAAGGAATTTATTCGAGAATGGTTTCTGGTTCTGGAGAAAACGAATAGGACTATTCAGTTGTCTTTTCCTTTTACCTTCTCTCAGGTTGCGAGTACTTCTTAGTTTAGGAGATAGTACACCTATTACGCAAATGGGATAGTCTTCTTCCAAAGCATAGGCAGGTGCCAACCGGTAGGGAATGAAGAAAACCAATTAGCCTACACGGTGTACAGAAGGTATTAAGTTAAGACAAAGAAAGGGATTAGTAAGAGGGCAAAGTAAATTGCGACTGCTATTCACGACCAAACCAAGTATTTCTTCGCCAATCCTAAATCACCTTTGTATTTCTCCAGGACACTCCGTATCACTACGAAGATCCTAAGTTTATTGGATACTCCATCGTATGGTTATATACGAACTCGAAAGGAACTTGTTCCAGTTCGGGGATGGATCCTGGTTCAGGAGAAATAGGAATAAGGTTTATTCTGTTGTCTTTTATCTTCACCTTTTCTCTCATTGCGAGTGCTCCTAGGATTAGGACATACACCCATTATGCTTATTGGATAGTCTTCTTCCAAACCATAGGCTGGTGCCGAACGGTAGGGAAGGAAGAAAACCAATTGGCCTAAAGGGGTGTACAGAAGGTAATGACTAAAGACATATAAAGGGATTTGGAGAGATGGCAGAGAATTATACGGTTACAGTTGTGAATCTGGATAATGAAAGAGACATTACTAGGAATACCGGGATACCCCATCGAAACATTTCAATGTTTCAGTTTCACCGTGTACTGTTGAAAGAAAACTGATTTCCCGATTAGACACTTACTCCAGGGTATGTATTTACCAGGTTTGATTCTCACATCTGTATGGTTTTACAGATGATGAGCGGGAGTAAGTTATTAGGAATTGGGTGATCATCCTCATTATATCGGAATTCGTTGTAATTGGTGATATTTGAGGAAATCGCCTTGGTTGTTTGCCGGACGGCATATATTTGGTTTTGAATATCCGTAGTTATGCACCAATTTCAAATTGATATATCTGTACGTCTATTTTTATAGAGTGAGATATACTTTTTTGAAATTATGTCTATGACATTTACTTATATCAGTGGATGGTTAGGTAAGGAGCATTGAACAGCGGTGTAATTCTTTTTAACCATAAGTACAGTTTTCAACCTACGACACACAGTGAATGAGTCATTAAACTCAGGGGACTTATACAGAGTATTGTATATTGTCCAGTGTCCATTAGGACAGAGGGGTTGGTCCTCGTACTATATTCTTTTTATTTGTGACTTCTCTAGTTCTTAGACAGGTGTTTCGTTGAAACACGGGGTCTAAGTTTTGAGAAGTTATAGGTATAAGAATAGAGTAGAGAACCGGGTATTTCAATTATCGGGATTCTTCAAGGTGATCGAAGATGTAGATACTTGTGTATGGTATTCAGTTGAAAGTAATGATTAAAAGAACTAGCTTCTCTTTCAGGTTACTCATAATTGGAAGTACTCCTAAGTTGAGTAACGCTGATCGGCCTCTTTCCATTTAGTTAACATACACTGGAGACAGCTGCATGATTTGAATCTGGTTCAATTAAATCAGTGCTTCTGTTCCAGTATTGGATATAGAACAGTTCATATCTTGACATTGTTAAGATACCAGGAGTTGTCCAGCTTATACTTAAAACCAGACTCTGGATGACTCAATGCACGTTTCTGTAATGGCTGTTTGTGGGTTGACCCGAGCTATGACGAGGGTTGACTTTCTACCATCTGGAAGATCAATAGTGATATTGTTCTTGACTCGCCACAGTTTTAACAAAAATGGATTTTTTCATAAAACAGTAGTGGGAGTATGGTAGAACTGGAATTGATTCCAGAACCGCAAACGATTACTGAAGATTTGATAAGAACTTAAAGATTCAATATGGTTTGACATTCCATTGGCCACTCCGCAGATATGGTGGGTAACCTCAGGCACCCGAGAGGTACTTCGGTATGCTCAAGGACGGTGGCAGGGAGGTTCTTGTTTACCCAGACTTGCCATTGCTGTTGTTCCAGACTGTGAGACCCGGCAGGAGGATGAGTATAGCGTCCTTCTAAACTAGCTTTAGAAGAGTACGTCTATATGACTTTGCCAGAGGGTTGTCGTAGTCAGTGGGAGCAGCGGAAGCATTGGTGGACAGGAGGCTTATGTCTATTTATAGACTAAAGCAGACATAGCGGAGATAGATCATCTATTTCTGATGTGACAGTCATAGGTTTGACTTCGTCAGAATAGGGGATGGATCTGTTAAGAAGGTAGTAGGGTGTGATGTCCTGGTATTTGGATGACATACATAGAGTAGGAAGTAATATTCCTATACTACGGTCGGTTATACATTGGTTGTCACACAGTAGTTTCTCCACATGGGACTTGGATATTATATCAGACATTCTGGTTACTAGATCTATGGTTTTAGATCTAGATTTGGGTTGTTTCCCAATCTGGGTACTTAGACAGCATTCTATGAGTATTTAGAATGGACGACTCCTGGCATGGTAGTATACCTGCAGGTGATGGAGTCACCCTCTCTAAAGGTGTCTTACAGACTAAAGGGGAGAGGGATACGCATGATTGGCAGATCACTTGCTTAGGCAATTGAGTTGATCATGAGATGTCAAGTACCATACTAGATGTTGTTCTTGCAGTAGATGCAATAAGTTGATATTAATCCAATCCTGGAGAAACGATTGGAAGCAGTTTTAGGACATAAGCGCGTGTTCTAGGGATATGATAATGGCAGCCTCCTTTAAGAGATGGTTATCATTCCAGGCTTCCAAGGTGACCTGGATTGCAGAGTGGCTGTCAGAGTTATAGTTTTCCCTCTGACGAGGGGCAGTATTTTGGACAGGTGGTCCAGGTGGATACTGAGGGAAGGATGGCGCAGGATACTGATTAAGTTCAGTTAACGATACAGTTTAAGAATTTTGGATTTGGAGTTCATTTATGAGCTAGGTCCCATCAGACATCCAGACATTCTAAGACAGGTATTGCTCATTTCAGGAGATGGCTTTCTCCGCGAACATGGGATATAGAGAGACAAAGAAAGAAACATCAGAGCGGATCCACTCACTGAGGCTATTCCTCGAATGCAATAGTTTCGTAAACGAGCTTTGTGAGACTGACTAGTAGAGGAGTTGGGTGTTCGGTATCACACGGGCTGTGAGTATACGACATCGCAATAATTAGCCTTGAGTGTAAGTGGGAGATTGTTGGAGATAGTGCCCTCAGAGTCAATTATTGGATCACAGGCACGTGATTGCAATGATTGAGGGAGGACCTGTCCCAGTAGGACAGTCTTACTCAAGATGATAGTATGCTATCTGGTTTATCTTTATCATCATGTACTGTTTTAGGTGACCTTACGAGTCACTATTACACGTTGATAGAGCCCCTAAGATTCTTGCTTGACTACCAGCAGTATGAGGTCGATCATATACGTGAGAGTTGGAGTCTATAAGCACATCCTTAAAAGGTCCCTAGTCGTGGGAGTTTCGAGACAGGGCATCGATTCTCCCGAGTAGACTAGTGTATATAGTCGAGACCCCGATGAGGGGTGGTGGCTGGTCTCACAAGCCACTGGTGTCAGTTGGTTCACCTAAGATGTATACAGGTGCTCATAGGGTTATGAGTACACCGGACAGGACTCGCCGGGAACCTGCTAGTTGGTATTATACCTGACGTCAGATAGCAGTTCCCTGGTGACATGTATACAGGTTAGTTCATCGACCTGAGATCATCATTTGTCGCGTGTGAGTTCCCACTTTGCTTTGATTACTACCCTACCACGCTTAAAGGAGACGTGCAAACAGGTTTTAGTTGGGTACAGTCCCGAGCCACATGGAGGCAGTGAGCGGATCTGCAGGGGTTCGTCTCTCCCGGTATTGGGGGTGAGATCGCGCTGTGTCTAGGAGAGCCAGTACATGAAAAGTCCTTGGCCAAGGCAGGAGATTTGCTGGTAGGTATTCTAGTAGTATCTCAGAGAGTTCTGGGCTACACTCCGACACGACTTTTACCGCTATTGGGGGTCTGACTTTTACCAACCCCCTAGGCCCGCCATGCGATGCTCATAGACGAACGGACCGGACTGTACGGATATTGTCACTGACAGGCTCAGTAGGGTGTCAGGATGAGTTCGCTCATCGATGTCCCTTTTGGTTAATAGCTGGTGGCCCGTCATGTATGGCTGATACCTCTGACGTGCTAGTGGTTAAATCCACAGCCATAGTATTGACGAGTCTTTAGAGTCCACCACACACAGTTACTCAAGTTTCGGGCGAAACGCTGTAGAGACCGTATGGAGATATGGCAGGGTTCGATCAAATACGTGCGGTATTGCACGGATCGTGATTGGACGGATTTTACTAGCCGGCTTTGGCTTAAGCCGGATCCTAGTATTAGACAGTGTAGATTTTATCTCTTTGCATTTGTGTTCAGTGGGAATACAAATGCGGGCATGTATATGCAGTAGCGGGGTTTTTCGGTAATTTATTACGGGATCGGTTTTCTGAAGTTGCCAGTTTGCATTCCGTTCCGGCCGGTTTTCCTTTGTTCTTTCGCGGCCGGACCTTCCGTTGGAGGGGGTTATTTGCAAGAGTGCAAATAACTTATTTGTGGAGGGGTTTCTTGCATTTGTGCCTTCATAATCATGAGATTCTTTTTCTATCTCATCCATTGTATTTATTGTGATGAGATTGAGTGGGGTTGAGATTAGAAATGAGTGTGACCAATTTCTTCTCATTATGATGCCTTTTCTTCTCTTGATAATCTCTCTATTTTTTGGTTAACTGAAAAAAAACCACCATTCTTTGGATAGGGGCCGGCCACTATAGGTGGGGAAGAGGGAGTTCATTTTGGTTGAGAGAAATATTAGGCATCTCATTTTCATTCATGCTAAAAGAGAGTCCCTTCTCCAAAGTTCATTCTCCATTATTCTCTTCTCCTCCACATCCATGGCAACTTCACTACCCCAAAGAGACATAGCATTCTACACAAGCCTACAGCAAATCTTGGACGCGTCGGCTAGCCAACTTCGCGCCCGAGTTGCCTCGGTCCAGAGGTAGGAGCCCGTAAACGAACCCGGCTACGTGGTGGCCTTTCCGACGAGGACGTGACGGACAGAGATTCCGCGGGAGATCAGAGTGGAGACGAAGACCGAAGGACACGGATCGCTTGGTATAATTCTCTACTCTTATTCTAGTTTGCTAGTAGCTTGGTTAATGGCCCGATCCGGGTTAAAAGTGCGCAGTGGTGCCGGTTTGCTAGTTTGCAAAGTTTTTCGTTTCCGCATTCCGGCGTCGAATCGACGGCCGGGGTGCCGCCGCGGACTTACATTGTGTGATTCCTACTGTACTTTGATTTCCACCTTACCACGTCCAAGAGGGCATGGAAAACGGTGGCTTTTGGGTACAGTCCCGAATCACATGGAGGCAATGAGCGATAGGAGGAGTTTCGTCTCTCCCGGTATAGGGAGTTGATGTTGCGCTGTGTTCGATTGGCTATAACTGAAAATCCCAGGTCAGGGTTGCTGAGATTTACTGGTAAGTGTTATTAGTAGTTTTTTGAACTGTTATGGACCTCATATCTGTAGGGTTCCTAGGCACTCTTGTGAGGGTCCATAAGGCATCAACCCTGCCCGAATAAAATTTTAGACGTGCCGAACAACCCAAAGCCGGGATCTTTGCTAGATTATTAGGGTTTAACATGCAAGTAAACATCTTTACTAATAAGTTTGAGGGATTACAACCTTTGTAGTCCGCTCCTTCGCTTCATAAGCTCCGAGTAGAATTCCCTTCGCCGCGATCCACGATCTCCCGGACTCAAGAGAGGCTCCATGACTCGAATGATCCATGCTAGCTTGGAGTATTCCTTTTCTCCGATGATCTACGTCGAAGTTGCAATAACTCAAGCTCTCTCACTCTAATGAGGTGAACACCCTAATCTAATGGGTTAGATTAGATGAGGATGATGGAGTAGTATTTATGCTATCTTTTTATATCAATTTCTCACAAGAAATCATCACAAAATGAATAACTAGTAAGCTTTCTCGAAGCTCAAGAGAGAAGAAGATGATGGAAAAAGAGTTAATCCTTTTGTGATGAATAATAGAAATGAATATATGATTGATCATGGAACCTTGGTCAAGGATGACAAGGATAACCTTTGTAGAGAATAAACTAGGGCTAGGGTTTGGTTAGATTAAAGAATGAGTCATAAGATAATATCAACCATAATATCTTACACTTGACAAAAGGAAAAGTTCTAGAAGGTGCAAGAAGGAGCTAACCCTAATCAAACCCTAACCTTGTTTAATCTCTACTAAACATGTTCCATTATTAATCATATCATGTTGCAATAATATATATCACATATATATTATTATTTGCAACAAAAGAAAATAATACAATTAACATATATCGCATATATATCAATGTATTACCCAGTGAGAAAATGAAATAATAAAGTGAGCCAATATTAGATAATATAATACAATATATCACATATATTATTATACATTAAATCATCGAATCAACACTTGATCCGACAATCCGGCTATATCGAATGTAACCGACTAATATATCATGTACCGATTCGTCGAATCAACACTTGATCCGATGACCCGGTTCATATCTAAATATCGCGAGAATATAATACGATATCTCATATCGCATTATCCTCGGTCCTGCACATATCACATATGTGCCTCTACTCCGTTTTGCCTGAGCCAAGAAACTTCTGTGTAGGACTCTAAAGAATCGTCAATACGCCGGTAGCAGGTGATGATCATATCAAACACCTACAAGCTGCAAGCGGTTAGCTAAACGTAACAGCCACCCAGGTATTGAGCGATCAGAAGATCAACAAGCAAGCCTGTACATTCTCCTGTGAATCCAATCAGTAACACTCCCGTACAGTCCGGTCTCTTCGTCTGATATGTCGCATATCAAGTCTAGGAGTGGTATACGTCAGACCCCAGTAACCGATAAGTCGTGTCGATGTGTGGCTCAAAACGGGTCGAGAAACTACTGGTAACACTTACCAGTAAATCTCTATATCAGCCCTGGCCAGGGACTTCCAGTTATAGCCAATCGAACACAGCATAACATCAACTCCCTATACCAGGAGAGATGAATCCCCTCCTATCGCTCATTGCCTCCATGTGATTCAGGACTGTACCCAAAAGCCACCGTTTTGCACGTCCTCTTGGACGTGGTAAGGTGGAAATCAAAGCACAGTGGGAATCACAAAGGACTCTATGACGATCTCAGGTCTACAGACTACCCTGTACCAGTGTCACCGGAGAATTGCCATCTGACGTGTGGTATATCACCATCTGGGAGTTCTCGGCGAGTCCGTCCAGTGTACCCAGTCTCCACTAAGCACCCGCATACCATCCTTGATGTCCAACACCGATGGATATGGGATCATCCATCGCCCATCATATGGGTCAAGATGCGTATACGCTAGTCTATTCTGGTGTATCGATGCCCTGTCTCGATATACCCTCGACTAGGAACAATTATAAGATGTACTCATCGACTACCGTGGCCCCACTAGAATGATCTCATCATAGTCCCAGTAGTCGAGTACAGATCCTAAGGGCTTTATCAACATGTAAGAGAAAGACAGTAAACCAATACAAGTCAATATGTTAAGATAAAGGAAAACCAAATAGCATACTATCATGACGAGCAAGAAAGTCCTCTCTATATATATCCAAGCATCAATTATAATATACATCATATGTACAACAATGGCCTCTAGGGCATATACATAACTAACAATATCGACACGACTTATCGGTTACTGGGGTCTGAGGTTTACCACCCCTAGACTGGATATGCGACATATCAGACGAAGAGACCGGACTGTACGGGAGTGTTACTGATTGGATTCGCAGGAGAATGTACAGGCTTGCTTGTTGATCTTCTGATTGCTCAATACCTGGGTGGCTGTTACGTTTAGCTAACCGCTTGCAGCTTGTGGGTGTTTGATATGTTTATCAGTTACTGCCGGCGTATTGACGATTCTTTAGAGTCCTACACAGAGCTTTCCTGGCTCGGGCTAAACGGAGTAGGAGCGCTTATGTGATATATGCGGGACCGAGAATAATCGGCGTATGCGACACCGTATTAGATTCTCGCGATATGTGATATCGGCCGGGTATATGTGATATTGCCGGGTCATCAGATCAAGTGTTGATTCGATGAACTGATACAGATTATATTAGTCGGTTATTTATGAAATAGCCGGATTAACGGATCAAGTGTTGATTCGATAATTTAATGTATAATTATATATTGGATATATTATATTACATTAACTAATATAAGCTCACTTAAAAATTCTTTTTCTCACTAGGATAATACATCGATATATATGTGATATATGTTAATTGTATTATTTTATCTTGTTACAAAATATATTATATATATGATATATAATACTGTAAAATGTTAGGCTTACAAATGCAACATGTTTTGTGGAGTTTAAACAAGTTAGGGTTTTGATTTGGGTTAGCTTTTGGGCTAGCTTTTTCATGAAACTTCATGAAGTTTTCTTTTGTTTTTAGCTAAGATATTTTGTGAAGATATTTCTTAACCCAACCCAAAACCCTTTACCCTAGTTTATTCTCTACAAGGGTTAAGTCTTCATTCTTAACCCATGGTTGGATTTGTAACCACAACAAGATTTCATTATTCATCACAAAAGCTTTCTTCTTCTTCTTCTTCTTCCTCTTCCTTCTTGAAAAGCTTTCTAGCTTTTGGGTTTGTGATGATTTTGAGTGAGATAAAGAAAACAAAAGAGAGAAAAATTCCTAATTCATCATCCTCATCTATTCTAGCCATTTAGATTAGGGTGTTCTTTTTCTTCTTCCTCCCTGATCAGGTGATACCGCCTCAGAATATGTCTGGACTTTTGATGGGACCTGGGTTCCTTGGCCAACGCCACCGCTCCATTGTTATCACAATACAGAGGTATTGGATGTTCAATGGATGGAACCACACCAAGTTCACTAATGAACTTCTTTATCCAGACAACCTCTTTGGCCGCATCGTTGGCAGCGATGTATTCAGCCTCCATCGTCGAGTCTGCAACGGTATCCTGTTTGGAACTCTTTCAACATACCGCCCCTCCATTGAGGGTAAAGACAAATCCTGAGTGCGACTTAGAGTCGTCCTTATCACTTTGGAAGCTCGAATTGGTAAATGACTCCACCTGGAGTTCTCCATTGCCATACACCAAGAACATCTCCTTAGTCCTTCGCAAGTACTTGAGAATGTTCGTCATAGCTGTCCAGTGATTCTCTCCAGGATCTGCTTGATACGGACTCACTACACTTAGTGAGTATGCTACATCGGGTCTGGTACATAGCATTGTATACATGATAGAGTCTACTGCCGAAGCATAGGGTATCCCTTGCATGCGGGCTCTCTCCAAATCAGTCTTGGGAGACATCTCTTTGGAGAGAGTGAGTCCAGAGATCGTGGGTTAGTTCCCACGCTTGGATTCTTCCATACTAAAACTCTTTAGTATGGTGTCAATGTACCTGGATTGGGACAATCCCAGTATCCGTTTAGGTCTATCTCTATAGATCATGATTCCCAATATGCAGGAGGCATCACCTAAATCTTTCATTGAGAATCTTTGTGATAAGAAGAGCTTGACTGACTGCAGCATAAGAATGTCATTTCCTATCAAGAGTATGTCATCTACGTACAATACGAGGCAGACAACCTTACTCTCTATAACCTTCTTATAGATACAAGGTTCATCTACGTTTTTGATGAAGTCAAACTCTTTGACTACAACATCAAAGCAGATGTTCCAACTCCGCGATGCTTGCTATAACCCATAGATGGATTTAAGCAGTTTGCACACCTTTCCGCTGCTCCCACTATCTACGAAGCCCTCTGGCTGAGTCATGTACACGCACTCTTCTAAATCACCGTTTAGAAAGGCGGTCTTAACATCCAATTGCCAGATTTCGTAGTCATGGTATGCAGCAATGGTAAGTAAGATCCGGATGGACTTAAGCATAGCCACTGGAGAAAAGGTTTCGTCATAATCCACACCTGGTCGTTGACGAAAACCCTTTGCAACAAGTCTAGCTTTGAAAGTCTCAACTTTTCCATCTACACCAATTTTCTTTTTAAAGATTCACCTGCTCCTAATGGGTTTTACCCCTTCAGGAGCATTTTCCAAAGTCCATACTTTGTTGGTGTACATGGATTCCATCTCAGATCGCATTGCATCCAGCCATTTCACAGAGTCACCACTCGTGATGGCCTGCTCGAAACTAGTCGGGTCATCATCTTCCATGGTACAATCCCCGCTTCCACCATCAATGAGAAAACCATAGTATCTCTTAGGTGGATGAGAAACCCTGCTAGATCGGCGGAGAGGCTGGGGTTCGTCGGGTACTACTGAATCCTTTGGTTCTACCAAGTCTTCTGTTATAGTTTGTGTCGCTGGAACCTCTTCCAGTTCTACCTCAATGCCATTAATCTATTTCATAAGAAAACCTTTTTCTAAGAAAGTGGCATGTCGAGAAACAAACACCTTTTGTTCCTCGGGATGGTAGAAGATATACCCTTGTGAATTTTGGGGATATCCTATAAACTTACATAAGACAGATCTTGCCTCGAGTTTGTCCGGATTTTGTCTTTTGACATAGGCCGGAAAACCCTATATCTTAATGTAATTAAGATGTGGTTTCTTTCCTTTCCATATCTCATATGGAGTGGTAGACACAGATTTGGTAGGAACCCTATTCAATAGGTCTATGGCTGTCTCAAGCGCATACCCCCAGAAGGAAATAGGTAACTCAGCTGTACTCATCATTGAGCGCACCATATCTAATAGGGTGCGATTCCTCCGTTCCAATACACCGTTGTGCTGTGGTGTATAAGGAGAAGTAAGCTGAGAGAGAATCCCATTCTCTTTTAGATAATCTAGGAACTCATTGCTTAAGTATTCACCTCCTCGATCAGATCGAAAGATCTTAATACTTTTGCCCGTTTGGTTCTCTACTTCGTGCTTATATTCTATGAATTTCTCAAAAGCTTCAGACTTGTGTTTCATCAGGAACACATGTCCGAATCTTGAGAGATCGTCAGTGAATGTAATGAAGTATGAAGAACCGTTCCTGGCGTGTATAGACATGGGACCGCATACATCACTATGTACCAGTCCTAAGAGTTCCGTATCTCTTTCTCCGTGTCCACTAAATGGAGCTTTGGTCATTTTACCTTTGAGACATGAATGGCAAGTATCATAAGATGATAATTCGAATGGATTCAAATATCCATCCTTATGTAACTTAGCCAGTCGTGTCGCATTGATATGACCTAGTCTACAATGCCACAAGTAGGATTCGTTCATTTCTGAACTCTTCCTCTTGTGTGTGTTTTGTATATTGAGAACTGTATTTTGATTGAGAATGAATATGCCATTATGTAACGAGCCTGATGCAATCAACTTTTGATCTAGGAAGATGTTCATAACATTATCCTGCACTACAAAATTATATCCTTCTTTACTTAATAAAGAAATTGATATAATGTTATACATCATGTTTGGTATATAATAGCACTCATTCAGAATCAGTGTACTACTACTTGGTAATACTAGGTGATATTCGCCAACTGCTTTGGCTGCAATATTTGCACCATTCCCTACTTGAACGGAATGATCACCTTTTCCCAATTCTCTACCTTTCCGTAGCCCATGTAACAATTTACATATGTGGGATCCTGATCCGGTATCTAATACCCAGGACGTAGGGTGAACTGAGAAACAGTTCTCAATAACTAACACACCCGAAGAAGGTGCATTAACATGCATGTTCTCCGTTTGGGCGGCGTGAGAATCCAGATATTCTACTATTCCCTGTTCAGTCTTATAACTCTTATAAGAAAGAACGGGTCCAACGTTCCCATGCTCAGTACAATAAGCGGGTTCAGTCAATACATCCAGATTATTATCTTGATTATGGCCTGACATGGTCGCTACCTGGAGAGGGAGAGAGAAGAAAACACTTTAGCGTATGCTCTTGCAAGATTAGATTGGTTATTATCTTAAGTAATCAGGATGTCTCCCATTGTTTTTATCAAATCTTCCTTCAAACCCTAAAAGGTAAGATTAGCCGGGATTAATTACACCCTACAATTTCGTCAATCTTTCAGCCAGATCAGTGTCGGTACTTGAGGGAGGTTCCTCGTGCTTTCGCACGGACCTAATTAAAGTAAACCTCATTTTCCCAGAGGCGTAACCCCGTTAACACTTTTCTAGACACCTACTTGATCGGCTAATTGTCCTGTGTAAAACTCTCCCAGGAGTAACTCTTACACGCAGTGGGTATCGGGATCCAACTATCTCATAGGAGGTATGCAATCTCATTGCAAATTTCAACACTTGAAATTCCCGATAATTCTTTTACCCCTAGCGTGCTATGACCTTGACGCATGCCAAACAACCCATAGTCCGCTAGTCAAGTTCAACCCATACATTTCGTGATTGAATTAAACCCACCCGTACGACTCTTGACGCATGACAAACAACGCCGTACGAATACCCTAATCCAATCGTATCTCATGCTACAGATAAGTAATAATTAGCTACCGTACACTAAGGCTTGACGCATGCCAAACTACCGTACCACGAATACTAAATATTACTTATCTGAAATGACGGAGGGCTACGCAGGGTTTTCATAAAACCTTGAGCGTAATGAACTTGATATCGTCGTAGAATCAAGTGATTTTTGAAAAAGGAGTGCTTTTGAGGATTTTCTAGTTTCGCTAAAGAGGTCACTCCAGGTGAAGGGATCTTGGCTCTTTTCCCATCGAATAAGGTGCAGGATATATCACATATACCGCTGTGCAAAGCAAGAACTATATAAGCTGTCAAAAACTAAACCGTGAGTTTGTAGCATCTGCCAGTTTCGCTAAAGAGGTCACTCCCGGTGAAGGGTTCTCGGCTCTTTCCTCATCGAATAAGGTGCAGAGTATATCATATATACCGCTATGCAAAGCAAAACTGTAGCTACCCTTTTTATAAAGTTTTGATTCTACAACATCTTTTAGGTTTCTTTTCTTTTATTAATCTCATTAATAAATCCCATCAGCTTATGCTTCCTAAGTATCACAGAAGAAACGAAAGCAGTAATATTTATATATCTGTATATATATATAGTATAAGCATTCGTCTCAGGCAGTAATATGATCTCATCACAGAATATTGCAGCAGAAGAACATATATGAAATATTGGATATACTAGGATGTCCGTGTTTTTAATACGTGCCTATATAAAACACGGATTCCACGGTCGCGATGAATAGCTAAACCTACATCCCTAGACCCCTACGAGAGCGGCAAGTAACACTGCCAATTCTAGGGTTAGGAGACCCGGTCTCGACTCCTCGAGATGGCCTCCCATTGGACCCTAGAACCCGGTTACTTGTGCTCCCCTCCTTGGGTCTACCTAATGCGGAAAAGTAAATAATATACACTGGTGGCACCAACCTCAACCCGGAAGTGGCCCAATAAAAGAATATTACATACAAATGAATTTTACATGAATGAAAAAAATAAAAACCCTCATCTCACATAAAAACCCCGTCTATTCAGAACACGACGATCCAATATAACATATCACAGCAACACATAATATCTCATATCATCAACGTAAGTAAGTATGCATACACCGATCGTCGTAGATATATAGCAACGAAGACCGGCAATACAACTACATACTACACTTACGGTCACAGAAAAGAAATTGTAAAACTACAACATTTGGAATCCATAATCACTTTAGACATCGTAAATCCGAAATATCACATACTTCACATTTCATGCCTAACTCTATGAATTCCACATATTCTATCACATTCCAGATAAATAGACAGTATTAAACTTTCCGACCGGATAATCAAATACCCAAAATTTCCTAAATAGCTCAATACTTGAGCGGAGTTCAAATAATCCCAGAATATGTCACAGTACCGATGATCTAGCCGTAGAAGGGTCAAGCCAACGCCTCACATGTGGCATGCCGTACTTCCCCAAACCCTAAGGTTTAGAGGCAGTTCAAGGCGGTCACATAATCGAGTTAAGGTTTGTGTTCTTCTAGAGGGTCCACCGTGTAACTTGTACATTTTTCCGAAAGATTTAAACCCGAGAAAAATTCAACACATGAAAGTTTTTCGTGCCGGGAAAAAAAATGAGTTAATGATATCCGCTCGAACATTTAACAGTTTCTAAATATCCGGAATACATAACGAAATTAAATTTTCCGATCGAATCAACGATTACAAAATAAACCACAAAACACTTAACACTTGAGTCAGATTAAAAATACCCAGAAAAAATAACTCACTGAAATATAGATTACTGTGCAAAAAGATAGGATAAATACCACTGTACTGCCGCGGTTCCGCGGCCCAAGCAAGGATTGGCCGCGGTTCCACGGCGGTACGTACGGTTTAGCCTTTCGTTTTTCACATTTTTTCTTAAAATTCCCTGCTGGTATTTTTAAACATTTTTAATTCAGAAAAAATCACAGTTTTAAAATTTGTCCAGAGAGGGGTTCATTTTGGCGTTTCGAGGTTCGTTCGGAGTTTTAACTTCGTATACACGTCGCCTAATGCTCTAGCTAGGCTCTGATACCACTGTAGGGTTCCTAGGCACTCTTGTGAGGGTCTATAAGGCATTAACCTTGCCCGAATAAAATTTTAGACGTGCCGAACAAACCAAAGCCAGGATCTTTGCTAGATTATTAGGGTTTAACATGCAAGTAAACATCTTTACTAATAAGTTTGAGGGATTACAACCTTTGTAGTCCACTCCTTCGCTTCATAAGCTCCGAGTAGAAGTCCTTTCGCCGCGATCCACAATCTCCCAGACTCAAGAGAGGCTCCACGAATCGAACGATCCATGCTAGCTTGCTGTATTCCTTTTCTCCGATGATCTACGTCGAAGTTGCAATAACTCAAGCTCTCTCACTCTAATAAGGTGAACACCCTAATCTAATGGGCTAGATTAGAAGCGTATGATGGAGTAGTATTTATGCTATCTTTTTATATCAATTTCACACAAGAAATTATCACAAAATGAATAATTAGTAAGCTTTCTCAAAGCTCAAGAGAGAAGAAGATGATGGAAAAAGAGTTAATCCTTTTGTGATGAATAATAGAAATGAATATATGATTGATCATGGAACCATGGTCAAGAATGACAAGGATAACCTTTGTAGAGAATAAACTAGGGCTAGGGTTTGGTTAGGTTAAAGAATGAGTCATAAGATAATATCAACCATAATATCTTACACTTGATAAAAGGAAAAGTTTTAGAAGGTGCAAGAAGGAGCTAACCCTAATCAAACCCTAACCTTGTTTAATCTCTACTAAACATGTTCCATTATTAATCATATCATGTTTCAATAATATATATCACATATATATTATATATTTGCAACAAAAGAAAATAATACAATTAACATATATCGCATATATATCAATGTATTACCCGGTGAGAAAATGAAATAATAAAGTGAGCCAATATTAGATAATGTAATACAATATATCATATATATTATTAAACATTAAATCATCGAATCAATATTTGATCCGACAATCCGGCTATATCGAATGTAACCGACTAATATATCATGTACCGATTCATCGAATCAACACTTGATCCGATGACTCGGTTCATATCTAAATATCGCGAGAATATAATACGGTATCTCATATCGCATTATCCTCGGTCCTGCACATATCACATATGTGCCTCTACTCCGTTTTGCCTGAGCCAAGAAACCTCTGTGTAGGACTCTAAAGAATCGTCAATACGCCGGTAGCAGGTGATGATCATATCAAACACCTGTAAGATGCAAGCGGTCAGCTAAACATAACAGCCACCCAGGTATTGAGCGATTAGAAGATCAACAAGCTAGCATGTACGTTCTCCTGTGAATCCAATCAGTAACACTCCCGTACAGTCCGGTCTCTTCCTCTGATATATCGCATTCAATGTCTAGGGGTGGTATACGTTAGATCCTAGTAACCGATAAGTCGTGTTAATGTGTGGCTCATAACGCGTCGAGAAACTACTGGTAACACTTACCAGTAAATCTCTATATCAGCCCGGGCCAGGTACTTCCAGTTATAGCCAATCAAACATAGCACAACATCAACTCCCTATACCGGGAGAGACGAATCCCCTCCTATCGCCCATTGCCCCCATGTGATTCGGGACTGTACCCAAAAGCCACAGTTTTGCATGCCCTCTTAGACGTGGTAAGGTGGAAATCAAAGCACAGTGGGAATCACACAAGACTCTATGACGATCTCGGGTCTACAGACTACCCTGTACCAGTGTCACGGGAGAACTGCCATCTGACGTATGATATATCACCATCAGGGAGTTCTCGGCGAGTCCGTCCAGTGTACCCAGTCTCCACTGAGCACCCGCATACCATCCTTGATGTCCAACACCGATGGATATGGGATCATCCATCGCCCATCATATGGGTCAAGATGCGTATACGCAAGTCTACTCTGGTGTATCGATGCCCTGTCTCGATATACCCTCGACTAGGAACAATTATAGGATGTACTCATCGACTACCGTGGCCCCACTAGTATGATCTCATCATAGTCCCAGTAGTCGAGTACAGATCTAAGGGCTTTATCAACATGTGAGAGAAAGACAGTAAACCAATACAAGTCAACATGTTAAGATAAAGGAAAACCAAATAGCATACTATCATGACGAGCAAGAAAATCCTCTCTATATATATCCAAGCATCCATTATAATATACATCATATGTACAACAATGGCCTCTAGGGCATATACATAACTAACAATATCGACACGACTTATCGGTTACTGGGGTCTGAGGTTTGCCACCCTTAGACTAGATATGCGACATATCAGACAAAAAGACCGGACTGTACGGGAGTGTTACTGATTGGATTCGCAAGAGAATGTACAGGCTTGCTTGTTGATCTTCTGCTTGCTCAATACCTGGGTGGCTGTTATGTTTAGCTGACCGCTTGCAGCTTGTGGGTGTTTGATATGTTCATCACTCACTGCCGGCGTATTGACGATTCTTTAGAGTCCTACACAGAGCTTTCCTGGCTCAGGCAAAACAGAGTAGGAGCACATATGTGATATATGCGGGACCGAGAATAATAGGCTTATGCGACACCGTATTAGATTCTCGCGATATATGATATCGGCCGGGTATATATGATATAGCTGGGTCATCAGATCAAGTGTTGATTCGATGAACTGATACAGATTATATTAGTCGGTTATTTATGAAATAGCCGGATTATCGGATCAAGTGTTGATTCGATAATTTAATGTATAATTATATATTGGATATATTATATTACATTAACTAATATAATCTCACTTAAAAATTCTTTTTCACACTTGGATAATACATTGTTATATATGTGATATATGTTAATTGTATTATTTTATCTTGTTACAAAATATATTATATATGTGATATATAATATTGTAACATGTTAGGGTTACAAATGCAACATGTTTTGTCGAGTTTAAACAAGTTAGGGTTTTGATTTGGGTTAACTTTTGGGTTAGATTTTTCATGAAACTTCATGAAGTTTTCTTTTGTTTTTAGTTAAGATATTTTATGAAGATATTTCTTAACCCAACTCAAAACCCTTTACCCTAGTTTATTCTCTATAAGGGTTAAGTCTTCATCATTCTTAACCCATAGTTGGATTTGTAACCACAACAAGATTTCATTATTCATCACAAAAGCTTTCTTCTTCTTCTTCTTCCTCCTTGAAAAGCTTTCTAGCTTTTGGGTTTGTGATGATTTTGAGTGAGATAAAGAAAACAAAAGAGAGAAAATTCCTAATTCATCATCCTCAACTATTCTAGCCATTTAGATTAGGGTGTTTGCTTTGCTAATACTTGATTAGTGAAGCAAGAGCATAGGTTTGAGATTCTTCAACGTAGATCATCTTAGTAGTTGAAGATTGGAAGCAAGCTTGCATCTTTCTCTTCATGGAGCCTCTCTAGAGTCCGGGTACTTGATGATCGCAGCGAAGAGACCTCAACACGGAGCTTATGAAGTGAAGGAACGAACTACAAAGGTTATAATTGTAGGGTTGCTAGGCACGCGCACAAGGGTCTACGAGGCATCAACCATGCCCGATTAAAATTTTAGCCGTGCCGAACAACCCAATGCCGGATCTTTAAACTAGGGTTTAGGCGAAAACACGCATGTTAAACTCTTTAACACTAAATGAGAGGGATTACAACCTTTGTAGATCCGGTCCTTCACTTCTTAAGCTCCGTGTTGAGGTCCCTTCGCTGTGATCATCGTGTTCCAGACTCTCGAGAGGGTTCACGAAGAGAAAGATGCAGTCTTGCTTCCGATCTTCGATAACATAGATGATCTACTTTGAAGTTTCGTTAACACAAGCTATCACTTATGAAATGATGTGAACACCCTCAACTAAATGGCAAGGATAGATGAGGATGATGAAGTAGGATTTTAGCTCTCATTTATTATCTTTTTCTCACTCACTTTCATCACAAAAGCAAAACTAGAAAGCCTTTTCAAGAAGGAACTCAAGCAAGAAGAAGAATGAATATCATTTTTCCTTTTGTGACGAACAATGAATTATTGTAGTGGTTACAAATCTAACCAAGGGCTAAGTATGAAAGAGTTAACCCTTGTAGAGAGTTAACTATAGTTAATGGTTTGGATTGGGTTAACATAATATCTTCACAAAATATCAAGCAACCACAAAGTCAAAGCTTCATGAAGCTTCATGGAAGCTTCATGCAAAAGCTAACCCTAATCCAAACCCTAACCAAGTTTAAACCCTAAACCATTGTTAAATTTATAACCCTAACATGTTACAGTATTATATATCACATATACAATATATTTTGTAACAATAGAAAATAATACAATTAACATATATCGCATATATATCAATGTATTATCCCGTGAGAAAATGAATCTTTTAGTGAGCTAATATTAGTTAATGTAATTTAATATATCATATATATTATTATACATTAAATTATCGAATCAACACTTGATCCGATAATCCGGCTATTTCACAAATAACCGACTAATACGATGACCCGGCTATATCACATATACCCGGCCGATATCTCATATCGCGAGAATCCAATATGGTATCACATACCGCATTATCCTCGGTCTCGCACATATCACATATGTGTCCCTACTCCGTTTTGCCTGAGCCAAGAAACATCTGTGTAGGACTCTAAAGAATCGTCAATACGCCAGCAGTAAGTGATGATCATATTAAACACCCACAAGCTGCAAGCGGTCAGATAAACGTAACAGCCATCCAGGTATTGAGCGCTCAGAAGATCAACAAGCAAGCCTGTACATTCTTCTGTGAATCCAATCAGTAACACTCCCGTACAGTCCGGTCTCGTCGTCTGATATGTCGCATATCTAGCCTAGGGGTGGTAAACGTCAGACCCCAGTAGCTCGATAAGTCTTGTCGATATGAGGTCTATAATAGTTCGAGAAACTACTGATAACACTTACCAGTAATTCTCAGCAACCCTGGCCAGGGATTTCCGGTTATAGCCAATCGAACACAGCGCAACATCAACTCCCTATACCGGAAGAGATGAATCCCCTCCTATCGCTCATTGCCTCCGTATGATTCTGGACTGTACCCAAAAGCCACCTTTTTGCATGCCCTCTTAGACGTGGTATGATGGAAATCAAAGCACAGTGGGAATCACACAAGACTCTATGACGATCTCGGCTCAACAGACTACTCTGTACCAGTGTTACCGGAGAACTGCCATCTGACGCAACGTATAATACCATCTGGGAGTTCTCAAAGAGTCTGTCCAGGGTACCCAGTTTCCACTGAGCACCCGTACCCCATACTTGATGTCAAACACCGATGGATATAGGATCATCCATCGCCCATCATATGGGTCAAGATGCGTATACTGTAGTCTACTCTGGTGCATCGATGCCCTGTCTCGATACACCCTCGACTAGGAACAGTTATAGGATGTACTCGTCGACTACCGTGGCCCCCCTAGTATGATCTCATCATAGTACCAGTTGTCGAGTACGTATCCTAAGGGCTTTATCAACATGTAACATAGAGACAAACAGAGCACATGTTAAGATAAAGTACAACCAGATAGCATACTATCATGTTGAGCAAGAAAGTCCTCCCTATATATGTCCTAGCATCCACTACAATATACATCGTATGTATAGTAATGGCATCTAGGGCATACATATAACTAACAATCTCCCACTTGCACTAGGGCCATCTGTTGTGGTATCACATACTCAACAATTAGCTGTGGTTGAAGTATCTCATACTCAACCATCCCACAAAAGTCTCTACTGGGAAAAAGGCCTTTGTGAGTGGATCCGCGCTGTTGTCCTCTGTGTCTACTCTCCTAACCTCGATCTCCCTAGAGATCAATCATCTCCATGATCAGGTGATACTGCCTAAGAATTACATCTGGATTTCTGATGGGACGGGGGGTTCCTTGGCAAAAGCCACAACTCCATTGTCACACAATGGTAGGAACGAAGTTCATCTCATGAACTTATATATATCCAGACTGCCTCTTTGGTAGCATCTTTGGTAACGATGTATCTTGCCTTTAATCGTCTAGTATGTCACGGTATCTAGCTTGGAACTCTTCCAACATACCGTCCCTCCACTGAGGGTAAAGACAATGCCTACGACTGACATTCAGTCGTCCTTATCACCCTGGAACCTTTCCAGTGATTCTCCCCAGGATCGATTGATACCATCTCACTACAACTAGTGAGAATCCTAACATCCAATTAGATCTATCTCATAGATCCAAAAAACCCAGGATTTAGGAGGTATCACTTTGATCCTATATGGAGAATCGTTGTGATAAGTGGAGATTGACCGAGCATAGCATAGGAAACTCCTTCCCTATCAAGAGTATGTCATCCACGTACTCTACGAGGATCACCACCATACTCCCTACTACCTTTTTGTATATACGAGGTTCATCTACCATTTTGATGAAGTCAAACTCTTTGACTACTACATCAAAACAGACGTTCCAACTCCGCGATGCCTGCTTTATCACATAAAACATCTTGCACACGTTTCCGCTGCTCCCACTGTCTACGAAACCCTCTGGCTGTGTACTTATAGACGCTATCTTCTAAAACATCATTTAAAAAAGCAGTCGTGACACCCAACCACCAGATATCGTAGTCATGGTATATAGCCGTGGCAAGTAGGATCTGGATAGACTTAAGCATAGCTTTGAAAGTCTCAACTTTTCCATGTACACCAAGTAATCTCTTCAAGATATACTCGCTCCTGATGGGGATTTAACCCTTCAGATAAAGCAACCAAAGTCCATACTTTGTTGGTGTATAAGGATTCCATCTCAGATCACTAAGCATCCAGCCATTCTCACAGAGTCCCACTCCTGATGGCCAGCTCGAAACAAGTTGGGTCATCATCTCATGATGCAATCCTCGCTCCCATTGTCATAGAGAAAACCGAAGTATCTCTCAGGTGGGTGAGGAACCCTACTAGATCGGCGGAGAGGCTGAGGTTCGTTGGAAACTATTGAATCCTTTGGTTCTACCAAATCATCATCTGCAGTTTGTATAGATGGAACCTTTCCAGTTCTACATAACAGACCTTGTCTCGAGCTTGTCCGGATTTTGCTTTTCGACATAGGCCGGACAACCCCAAATCTTAACAAACTTAAGATATGGGCTCTTCCCTTTTCATATCACATATGAAGTGGTAGGCATCTGATTTGGTTTGGAACCCTATTCAATAGGTATGCAGGTTCTCAAGTGCATAACTCCCAAAAGGAAATAGGAAACTCAGTAGTACTCATCATAGAGCACACCATATCACATAGGGTGTTATTGCTCCGCCCCGATATACCATCGTGCTATGGTGTATACGGAGGAGTAATGCTGAGAGAGAATCTCATTCTCCTTTAGAATAGACTAGGAATTCCGTGCTCAAGTATTCTCCTCCTTGATCTCATCAAAGGACATAATACTTATACCCGTATTTTGGTTCTCTACTTCTAACTTATATTCCGTGAATATCTCAAAAGCTTCGGACTTGTGTTTCAACAGGAACATATGTCTGAATCATGAGAGATCATCAGAGAATATAATGAAGTATAAATAACCGGTCTTGGCATGTGTAGACCGGGGACCTTCATACATCAGCATGTATCAATCCCAAGAGTTTACTAACTCTTTCTCTGTTTCCAATAAACAGAGCTATGGTCATCTTACCTTTGTGATATGACCGGCAAGTTTCACAAGATGTAAATTCAAACAGATTTAAATATGCATCTAAATATAACTTAGCTAGTCGGGTCGCATTGATATGACCTAGTCTATACTGCCTCAAGAAGGATTCGTTCATTTCTGAACTCTTCTTCTCGTGTGTGTTCTGTATACTAAGAACTGTAGTTTGATTTAGAACGTCAATGCTTTTAGATAACGTGCCTGAACCGATCAACTCTTGATATAGGAAATATTCAAAATATTATCCAACAATACAAAATTATATCCTTTCTTTACTAATAAAGAGACTGATATGATGTTGTATATCAGGTTCGGTATCTAATAATATTCGTTCAGAATCAATGTATTCTAGTAATACAGGGTGATAGTGACCAACAGATTTGGCGGCAACACTTGCACCGTTTTCTATCTCATGAAACTTATCAACCGTTCTCAGTTCTCTACCTATCTGTAGCCCATGTAACAGATTACATATGGGGGATCCTGATCCGGTATCATATACCCAGGACGTAAAGGATACTGAGAAACAGTTCTCTGTAATGAACACACCTGAAGATGATGCATCAGTATGCACTTTCTTCGTTTGGGCGGCATGGGAAATCTGGTATTCCCCAATTTCCTGCTCTTTCTTATAACAATTATAAGTTGGAGAGGGACCAACGTTCCCCAGCTCAGTATAACAAGCGGGTTCGGTCAATTCATCCGTTTTATTATCTTGATTAAGGCGTGATATGGTCGCTACCTGGAGAGAGAGAAGAAAACACTCAGCGTATGCTCTTGCAAGATTAGATTGGTTATCTAATATATCTAATCAGGATGTCTCCCACTGTTTTAGTCAAATCTTCCTTCAAACCCTAAAAGGAAAGACTAACCGGGATTAATTACACGCTACAAGTTTGCCAATCTTTCAGCCAAGCCAGTGTCGGTACTTTGAGGGAGGTTCCCCGTGCTTTCGCACGGACCTAATTAAAGTAAACCTCGTTTTCCCAGGGGCGTAACCCCGTTAACACCTTTCTAGACACCTACTTGATCGGCTAATTGTAATGTGTAAGACTCTCCCAGGAGTAACTCTTACTCACAGCGGATATCGGGATCTAACTATCTCATAGAAGGTATTCAATCTCATTGCAAATTTCAGCACTTGAAATTCCCAATAATATTTTACCCCTAGTGTTCTATGACCTTGACGAATGCCAAACAACCCATAGTCCACTAGTCAAGTTCAACCCGTACATTTCTTGATTGAATTAAACCCACCCGCATGACCCATGACGAATGCCAAACAACGCCGTAAGAATACCCTAATCCAATCTGCATCATATGCATAAGCAGATAAATACTAGTTAGCTACCGCACACTATGCCTTGACGAATGCCAAACTACCGCAGCATGAATACTAAGTAGTACTTATCTGAAATGACGGAGGGCTACGACAGGTTTTTAAGAAAACCCTTTACGTAATGAACTTGATATCGTTTGTAGAATCGAGTGATTTTAAATAGTGTGTTTTTGAGGCTTTTCTAGTTTTACTAAAGGGGTCACTCCCGGTGAAGGTATCGTCGGCGCTTTCCTCATCGAATAAGCTGTAGGATATTTCGCAAATATCACTATGCAAAGCAAGAACTATAGAAGCAATCAAAAGACAAACCGAGTTTGTAGCATCTGCTAGTTTCACTAAAGAGGTCACTCCCGGTGAAGGGATCTCTGCTCTTTCCTTATCGAATAAGGTGCTGGATGTTCTACAAGAAACACCGCTATGCAAAGCAAAAACTAGAGCTACCAGTTTTTAAACTATTTTCTACAACAACTTTAGGTTTTTTTTAGTTTCATTAATCTCATTAATTAAGTCCCCTTTTATTATGCTTCACAAGCATCACATTTGAAACGAAATCTGCAATATAACATATATCTCATATATATAATATAAACATTCGTTTCAGACAGTAATATGATCTCATCACAGAACATTGCAGCAGAAGAACATATATGAAATATTGGATATACTAGGAGGTCCGTGTTTTCAATACGAGCCTGTATAAAACACGGATTCCACGGTCGTGATGAATAGCCAAACCCACATCCCTAGACTCCTACGAGAGCGGCAAGCAACACTGCCAATTCTAGGGTTAGGAGACCCGGTCTCGACTCCTCGAGATGGTCTCCCACTGGACCCCAGAACCCGGTTACTTATGCTCCCCGCCTTGGGTCTACCTAATGCGGAAAAGTAAATAATATGCAATGGTGACATCATCCTCATCCCGGAAGTGCCCCAATAAAAGAATATTACATACAAATGAATTTTACATGAATGAAAAAGAAAAAACTCTCATCTCACATAAAACCCACAGCTATTTAAAACGTGAAAATCCAATATAACATATCACAACAACACATAATATCTCATATCATCAATGTAAGTAAGTATGCGTATCACGATTGTCGTTGATGTATAGCAACGAAGCCGGCGATACACCATATACTACGCTTACGGTCACAGAAAAGAAAGTGTAAAACTACAACAGTTGGAATCCGCAACCTTTTTAGACATCGCATGCCTAACCAAATGAATTTCTTAGACATCGCATGCCTAACAATTATAAACCCCGCATTTTAGTCTCATTATCGAAAACACTTTTCAATATCAAGTCGGGCAATTCAACAAGATTCCGGACAACCTGATCGAATGCTCGTCGCAAACTTTAGTAGACGGTCGCACCCCAGACGCCGTCGACGAAGTGCACTAAGGCGGAACACCGCTGCCGCGAGAACCCGAACGGATGCTTTTGGCGATGGGGTTCTTCTACAGTCACTTGGTCGGGGCTATGGGACATGGCTGTCTATTAAGTTTACCCGGGGAGTATCCGCGTACACTACGTGATTGCAACGGACTTTTGAACACATCAAAATCCCGTGGCAACCGATCATCTGAGACTAAACTGCTATGTTTATAACATTCAAATTAGTTATCTCATAACTACTTGTGGATTCCAAATATTGTATCACATTCCAGATAAATAGACAATGTCAAACTTTCCGATCGAATAATCAAACACCCAAGATTTCCCCAATATATCTCAACACTTGAAATCAGTTTAAGAACATCCATCACATGCTACAGTATCGATGGTCCAGCCGTAGAAGGGTCAAGCCAACGCCTCACATGTGGCATGCCGTACTGCCCCAAACCCTAAGGTTCAAAAGGCGGTTCAAGAAGGTCACATAATCGAGTTAAGGTTTGTTGTCTTCTAGATGGTCCATCGAATTACTTGCACGACTTAGAACGTTCTTAAACTCAAGAAAAAATCGAACTTTTGAAAAATTTTCCGACTGGGGAAAATGTGAGTTATTGATATCCGTTCGAACTTTTTAACAGTTTCTAAAATTATCCGGAAAAACTAAACAAAGTTAAATTATCCGATCGAATCAACGAGTCCCCAATACAACCGTAGAAAACTCAACACTTGAGTGGAATTAAAAAATTCCAAGAAAAAAATGACAAGAAAGGACCTAAAAATATATATATGAAGTATGAAGGACTAAGTCAAATTTTGGCCACGGAACCGCCGCCAAACACTTGGTTTGGCCACGGTTCCACGGGCACTTGATCGACTTAGTGGACCGTACTTCACAGTAATTCTTAGTTTTTCCTGCTTGTTTTTCTGAGCATTTTTAATTCATAAAGAATCAACATTTTTGAAAATGTACAGAGAGGGGTAAAATTGGGGTTTTCCGGGTTCGATCGGACTTTAAACTTCGTCTAGACTTCGCCTAAAGCTCTAGCTTGTCTCTTATACCACTGTAGGGTTTCTAGGCACGCGCACAAGGGTCTATGAGGCATCAACCATGCCCGATTAAAATTTTAGCCGTGCCGAACAACCCAAAGCCGGATCTTTAAACTAGGGTTTAGGCGAAAACAAGCATACTAAACTCTTTAACACTAAGTGAGTGGGATTACAACCTTTGTAGATCCGGTTCTTCACTTCTTAAGCTCCGTGTTGAGGTCCCTTCACTGCGATCATCGTGTTCCGGACTCTCGAGAGGGTTCACGAAGAGAAAGATGCAGTCTTGCTTCCGATCTTCGATAACATAGATGATCTACTTTGAAGTTTCGTTAACATAAGCTATCACTCATGAAATGATATGAACACCCTCATCTAAATGGCAAGGATAGATGAGAATGATGAAGTAGGATTTTAGCTCTCATTTATTATCTTTTTCTCACTCACTTTCATCACAAAAGCAAAACTAGAAAGCTTTTTCAAGAAGGAACTCAAGCAAGAAGAAGAATGAATATCATTTTTCCTTTTGTGATGAACAATGAATTATTGTAGTGGTTACATATCTAACCAAGGGTTAAACATGAAAGAGTTAACCCTTGTAGAGAGTTAACTATAGTTAATGGTTTGGATTGGGTTAACATAATATCTTCACAAAATATCAAGCAACCACAAAGTCAAAACTTCATGAAGCTTCATGGAAGCTTCATACAAAAGCTAACCCTAATCCAAACCCTAACCAAGTTTAAACCCTAAACCATTATTAAATTTGTAACCCTAACATGTTACAATATTATATATCACATATACAATATATTTTGTAACAATAGAAAATAATACAATTAACATATATCGCATATATATCAATGTATTATCCCGTGAGAAAATGAATCTTTTAGTGAGCTAATATTAGTTAATGTAATTTAATATATCATATATATTATTATATACATTAAATTATCGAATCAATACTTGATCTGATAATCCGGCTATTTCAAAAATAACCGACTAATACGATGACCCGACTATATCATATATACCCGGCCGATATCTCATATCACGAGAATCCAATACGGTATCACATACCGCATTATCCTCGGTCTCGCACATATCACATATGTGCCCTTACTCCGTTTTGCCTGAGCCAAGAAACCTCTGTGTAGGACTCTAAAGAATCGTCAATACGCCGGCAGTAGGTGATGATCATATCAAACACCCACAAGCTGCAAGCGATCAGCTAAACGTAACAGCCACCCAGGTATTGAGCGCTTAGAAGATCAACAAGCAAGACTGTACATTCTCCTGTGAATCCAATCAGTAACACTCCCGTATAGTCCGGTCTCGTCGTCTGATATGTCGCATATCTAGCCTAGGGGTGGTAAACGTCAGACCCCAGTAGCTCGATAAGTCGTGTCGATATGAGGTCTATAACAGTTCGAGAAACTACTGATAACACTTACCAGTAATTCTCAGCAACCCTGGCCAGGGATTTCCGGTTATAGCCAATCGAACACAGCGCAACATCAACTCCCTATACCGGGAGAGACGAATCCCCTCCTATCGCTCATTGCCTACATGTGATTCGGGACTGTACCCAAAAGCCACCTTTTTGCATGCCCTCTTGGACGTGGTATGATGGAAATCAAAGCACAGTGGGAATCACACAAGACTCTATGACGATCTCGGGTCAACAGACTACTCTGTACCAGTGTCACCGGAGAACTGCCATCTGACGTAACGTATAATACCATCTGGGAGTTCTCGGCGAGTCCGTCCAGTGTACCTAGTCTCCACTGAGCACCCGTACACCATCCTTGATGTCAAACACTGATGGATATGGATCATCAATCGCCCATCATATGGGTCAAGATGCGTATACGCTAGTCTACTCTGGTGCATCGATGCCCTGTCTCGATACACCCTCGACTAGGAACAGTTATAGGATGTACTCGTCGACTATCGTGGCCCCACTAGTATGATCTCATCATAGTACCAGTAGTCGAGTACGTATCCTAAGGGCTTTATCAACATGTAACATAGAGACAAACATAGTACATGTTAAGATAAAGTACAACCAAATAGCATACTATCATGTCGAGCAAGAAAGTCCTCCCTATATATGTCCTAGCATCCACTACAATATACATTGTATGTATAGTAATGGCCTCTAGGGCATACATATAGCTAACAATAATCTCTCTCTCTTAGATGTAAAGTTGTTTACATGCTAGTTAACCATAATTCTCTAGTTAAGATCTTGGTTAGGGTTTGTTTAGCACTCCAAAAATTTTAAAGTAGCATGATTGATGCTTGCCAAAACCTTCACAAGGTGCTATGCTAACCCTACAGTGCTATCAGAGCCGAGCTAGAGCATTAGGCGTTTTCTAGACGAAGTTTGAAGTCCTATCGAACTCCGAAACCCCGATAAATCCCACTTTCTGGAAATTTTTTCAAAAGTTGAAATTTTTCATATTAAAAATACTCGGATAATCATGCAGGGAATTCTAAGGATTACTGTGAAGTACGAAGCCATAACTCACTCAAGAGACCGCGGAACCGCGGCCAAACCATGCATTTGGCGGCGGTTCCGCGGCCAACTTTGGGAGTTGGGGGCTAATACTTCAGGGGTTTATTCTTGAATACTTTTTCATGCTTCTGGGAATTTTTAATTCTACTCAAGAGTTGAGCTTTCTGGGATACATTGGGAACTCGTTGATTTGATCGGAAAGTTTAACTTTGTTTAAGTTTTTCCGAGTAATTTAGAACGTTTTAAAAGGGTCGAACGGATATCAATAACTCACTCATTTGATCGGTTGCCACGGGATTTTGATGTGATCAAAAGTCCGTCGCAATCACGTAGTGTACGCGGATACTCGCCGAGTAAACTTAATAGATAGCCATGCCCCATAGCCCCGACCAAGTGACTGTAGGAGAACCCCGTTGCCAAAAGCATCCGTTTGGGTGATCGCGGCAGCGGTGTTCTGCCTCAATGCACTTCGTCGACAACATCGGGGGGTGCGGCCGTCTACTAAATTTTCCGACGAGCATTCGATCAGGATGTCGGGAATCTTGTTGAATTTCCCGACTTGATATTGAAAAGTGTTTTCGATATTGAGACTAAAATGCGGGGTTTATAATTATTAGGCATACGATGTCTAAGAAATTCATTTGGTTAGGCATGAGATGTCTAAGAAGTTTGCGGATTCCAACTGTTGTAGTTTTACACTTTCTTTTCTGCGACCGTAAGTGTAATATGTGGTGTATCGCCGGCTTCGATACTATATGTCAACGACAACTTGGATACGCATATTTACTTACGTTGATGACATGTGATGTTATGTGTTTCTGTGATATGTTATATTGGATCGTCGCGTTTTGAATAGCCGGGGTTTTTATGTAAGATGAGAGTTTTTCATTTTCATTCATGTAAAATTCATTATATGTAATATTCTTTTATTGGGGCACTTCCGGGTTGAGGATGCTGTTGTTGGATATAGTGCCCTCAAAGTCAATTATTGGATCGCAGGTACGTGATTGCAATGATTGAGGCAGGACCTATACTGATATGACAGTCTTGCTCAAGATGATAGTATGCTATCTGGTTTGTCTTTATCATCGTATACATGCTTTAGTTCGCTATTGCATGTTGATAGAGCCAATAGAATTCTTGCTTGACTGCCAGCAGTATGATGGCGATCATATACGTGGGATCTGGGGTCTGTAAGCACATCCTTAAAGTGTCCCTAGTCGTGGGAGTTTCGAGACAGGGCATCGATACTCCAGAGTAGACTAGTGTATACAGTTGAGACCCCGACGAGGGGCGGTGGCCAGTCTCACAAGCCATTGGTGTCAGTTGGTTCACCTAAGATGTATACAGGTGCTCATTAGGTTATGAGTACACCGGACAGGACTCGCCGGGAATCTGCTAGTTGGTATTATACCTAGCGTCAGATAGCAGTTCCCTGGTGACATGTGTACATGTTAGTTCTGTAAGTCCATGTCACGCACCCCACGAACTTGCGGGGAGGCAGAATATATGAAAAACGATTATCAAAGCTTCGTAACGCGGACTTGAGCGCATGAATCGTTTCTAAACCATTACTGGCAAACTACGAAAGGTTTAATTACTCGGATTCGAAGTTATACCTCACGTTACTGGTCCTTCGGGTCTTCATCGCGGTCCTCCACTCCTCGTAGGCTCCTTGGAACATCGGCACCTCAACGGCCTCCTCGAATCAAAGATGATCCACCCGAGAGCTCCTACTACAAGCTTGATCTCTAACTTGAGATAACTAGGTTGCTCAAAGTGCTAATCTAAGCTACCTAGGGGATATAGAGTGAGGTTATGGATGTATTAGTCTAGCTAACCCTTGATCTCAACACATGAGAGGTTAGGGTTAGGGTTTCAAGAATAAGAGAGCTTGAGGAGAGAGAAGGTGGTGATAAGAATGATATTGAAAAATGAACTCATTAGAATATATCAACCATAACAATTTATCAAATAAATAATATATATGATTAATCATCATGGTTGATGCATTCATCTTGTGTGATTCATCTCACGAGTCATTAGCTTCATAAATGAAGCATTAACTCCATGGATGAATCATACAAATGAGTCATTAAGCAATAAATGCTTATGCCACCTTAACCCCCAAGTCACCATGCTTCTAGAAGCTTCCCGGAAAATTACGAGAACGCCCCTCCAATCCGTGAAAACACGGAAAAACTTTAGACTGTATAAATCCAATAACCTGATACTAGAATCTGGCTTAAACCAAAGCCGGCTAGTAAAAACTGTCCGAACGCCGTACGCGCGTTTAAACACGTATGCGTCCGAACCCTTGTCGTAAAAACCATACGACCTCTATATCGTTTCTCCTGGAGCAGGGAAACTCTCTGTGTGGGACTCTAAAGACTCGACACTACGCTGGCAGTGGGTTTAACCATAGACCGCAAGCGGCACTAGCTGTACGTAACGGTCCCCCGGAAGATGTCGATAAAAGGCCGATGAGGAAAACCATCCGAACTCCTACTGAGCCTGATGTGACAATCTCCGTACAGTCCGGTCTGTTCGTCTAAGACAATCGCATATCTAGCATAGGGGGCGGCAAGCATCAGTCCCCTAATAGCGGTATAAGTCGTGTCGGAGCATAGCCCATTACACCCTGAGAAACTACTGGAACCTACCAGTAAATCTCGCTTGCCCTGGCCAGGGACTTTGCGTAATGGCTCTCTGACACAGTGCGATATCAACTCCCAATACCGGGAGAGACGAATCCTGTCTAACCGCCACTGCCTCCAAGTGCTCAGGACTGCACCCAACTGCTACCTGTTTGCACGACACCTTTGAGCCGTGGTGGAGTAGCAATCTAAGAACAGTGGGACACACTCGAGGCGAAGTAGCAGTGTCAAGTCTGCGGACTATGCTGTACTCATGTCACCTGGGAACTGTTAACTGACGACGGGTATAATACCAACCAATCAGTTCCCCTGCGAGTCCTGTTCGGTGTACCCGTAACCTAACGAGCACCGGTATACTATCTCCAGTACGACGTACTGACGGCTGTGGGACAGACCATCTCCTCAACTGGGATGAGAAGCGTACACACTTAGTCTACTCCGGAATATCGATGCCCTGTCTCGATAATCCTACAACGAGGGACAAGTATAGGATGTTGCTTATAGACTGCCCAGCCTCCACTAGTGTGACTGCCATCACAACGCTGGTAAACAAGCAAAGATCCTATGGGCTCTACTAATATGTATAAGTGATACGTTACAAGAAACTTATGCATATATTAAAGTAGACACAAACCAAGTAGCATACTACCATATTTAGCAAGATTGTATATACAACTGTGAATATCCCAAACTTCCATTAAGTAATATACATACAAGTATGATACAATAATGGTCACTAGGGCATATACACTAACAATCTCCCACTTGCACTAGGGCCATGAGCTGGCATATAGTAGACCTATCATCTCGAATAGCCTCTCGAACTGCGTCTGAGGAATGGCCTTTGTGAATGGATCAGAAATGTTATTCTCAGTCTCTACTCTCTTCACCTCGATCTCCCCGCGATCTACAATCTCCCTGATCAGGTGATACCGCCTTAAGATGTGTCTGGATTTCTGATGGGACCTGGGTTCCTTCGCTAAAGCTATAGCGCCGTTGTTGTCACAATATAGAGGTATTGGATCAACACTGGTAGGAACCACCTGAAGTTCTGTGAGGAACTTCGTCATCCAGACAGCTTCTTTTGCGGCATCGCAAGCAGCTATGTACTCCGCTTCCACTGTTGAGTCGGCAACGGTCTCCTGCTTGGAACTCTTCCAAGAGACCGCCCCTCCATTGAGGGTAAAGACATAACCCGACATGGATTTGGAGTCATCCTTGTCACTCTGGAAGCCGGAGTCGGCAAAGGCCTCCAGCTGGAGGTCTTTTCCGCCATACACCAAGAACATCTCCTTAGTCCTCCTTAGGTACTTGAGAATGTTCTTTACCGCTATCCAGTGATTTCTCCCCTCGGTTTGCCTGATACTGGCTTACTATGCTCAATGCATATGGTACATCTGGTCTGGTACATAACATTGCATACATTATAGAGCCTACCGCGGAAGCGTATGGTATAATCGACATGCGATCCCTTTCCAAATCAGTCTTGGGAGACATCTCTTTGGAGACGGTGATTCCGTGACAAGCCGATAGGTTACCGTGCTTAGAATCATCCATACTGAATCTCTTCACTATGGTGTCTATATACCTGGACTGCGAAAGTCCCAACATCCTCTTTGATCTATCACGATGGATTCGGATCCCCAAAATGTAGGTGGCATCACCCAGGTCTTTCATGGAGAATTTATGTGACAAGAATCTTGTGACTGACTGTAACATAGGAATATCATTTCCTATTAGGAGAATTTCATCCACGTATAAGACGAGGAATACTACAGCTCTCCCTACAATCTTACTGTATGTGCAAGGTTCATCTGGATTTTTGATAAAGTCAAATTCTTTGACAGCATCATCAAAACAGATGTTCCAACTCCGCGATGCCTGCTTTAGTCCATAAATGGACTTAAGCAGCTTGCATACTTTACCGCTACTCCCACTCTGAATGAATCCCTCTGGTTGATCCATAGAGACGCTCTCTTCCAAATTTCCATTTAGAAAAGCCGTCTTTACGTCCATTTGCCAGATCTCATAATCGTGGAAGACAGCAATAGCAAGAAGGACCTGAATGGATTTGAGCATAGCCACTGGAGAAAAGGTTTCGTCATAGTCTAAACTAGGTCTTTGACGGAAACCCTTTGCAACAAGTCTAGCCTTATACGTTTCAACCTGTCTATCTACACTAATCTTCTTTTTGAAGATCCATTTGCATCCTACGGGTTTTACCCCATCTGGAGTAATGTCCAAAGTCCATACTTTGTTAGTGTACATGGACTCCATTTCGGTCCGCATTGCATCCAGCCATTTTACTGAGTCACCGCTCTGAATGGCTTGCTGAAAGCTAGTAGGCTCATCATAGTCAATAGTGCAATCCTCTCTATCCTCGTCTATGAGAAAACCGTAGTATCTCTCGGGTGGATGAGATTGCCTACTACTCCTGCGGAGTGGCGTCGGGATGTCCTGTTCTCCTGAATCTTCTGGTTCTTCCAAGCTTTCAGTAATAGCTTGTGGTTCTGGAATTTCTTCCAATTCTACTGCGCTCCCACTCTTCTGATTTTCTAAAAATTCAGCTTCTAAGAAGTGGGCATAACAAGAAACAAAACCTTTTGTTCCTCTGCGTAAAAGAAACAATATCCCATGGAGTTCTTTGGATATCCCACAAACTTGCACTGTACTGAGCGTGACTCGATCTTGTCCGCATGCTGCCTTTTTACAAAAGCTGGACATCCCCATGCCTTCAGGTATTGAAGACAGGGTTTCTTCCCACTTCACATCTGATATGGTGTGGTAGGCACAGTTTTGGTTGAAACCTTGTTCAAAAGATATGCAGCTGATTCTAGTGCATAACCCCAGAAAGATCGCGGTAACTCAGCTTTACTCATCATGGAACAAACCATATCCAATAGGGTTCGATTCCTCCTTTCTGATACACCGTTGTGTTGTGGTGTGTATGGAGGAGTAAGCTGAGAAAGAATTCCATTCTCTTTTAAGTAACCCAGGAACTCGGCATTTAAGTATTCACCACCTCGGTCAGATCTCAGTGTCTTGATACTTTTGCCGGTTTGGTTTTCCACTTCATTCTTGTATTCTTGGAATTTCTCAAAGGCCTCAGATTTATGGTTCATTAAGAGGGCATATCCATACCTAGAGAAATCATCCGTAAAAGTAATGAAGTAGGAATAACCTCCTCGCGCATGTGCAGACATTGGACCGCACACGTCACTGTGTACGAGTCCCAAGAGCTCGCTTGCTCTTACTCCGTGTCCAGTAAACGGAGTCTTTGTCATCATTCCTATGAGACAAGATTCACAAGTAGGATAAGATTGATATTCGAATGGATTCAAATATCCTTCTCTATGTAACTTAGTTAACTTTCTCTCATTGATGTGACCCAGTCTACAATGCCATAAGAAAGCCTGATTTAATTCCGGAGACTTTCTTTTAAGTGTGTTCTGGATACTGAAAATCTGAGTTTGATTTAATACGTATATTCCGTTTTGTAATGTACCTGACCCAATCATAACTTGATTTAGGTGGATGTGAACCACATCCCTTATAAAAGTAAAATCATATCCTTCCCTAGAAAGTAAGGATACAGATATGATATTAAAAGTTGTACCTGGTACATAAAAACAGTTACGCAGAATCAATATCTGTCCAGTTTTCAGTCCAAGATAATATCCCCCTACGGATTCAGCGTCCATGCTCATTCCGGTAGCAACTGTGAGGGTCATATCACCTATCCCGATAACCCTACGGTTTCTCAAAGCCTGTAACGAATTACAGATGTGAGATCCTGACCCGGTATCTAATACCCAGGAAGTAGGGTTAACTGACATACAGTTCTCTATCACAAACACACCCGAAGCTGAAGCCACAACATGCTTCGAATCCTGGCTACTGGCTTCTAAAGCCCTGCAATCTTTCTGCCAATGCCCAATCCCATAACAATAGGAACGTCCCTCTTTTACTACATTCAGTCCCGAAACTTTTGCCGCTCTTTTTCTTTCTTCTTCCCTGGTTTCCTTCAGGGTAGAAGGTAGAGACTGTAGAACCAAATCAGTATCTGACCTGTTTCCCAACGTGGTTTCCAGGTCTTGGAGCTCATCAATATAGCTAGTCATTGTAAGGACGTTGTCCCCTACAGATGACCCGATAGCCAACCTCGCTTGAATTAATTCGGTCGAGGTCTTATATCTTGCGATATGAGATTGCTCTCCATATAAATCTTTGTTATGGAGAAAGATGGAATCTGAGTCCATCTTCTCGTGCTGCTTCTGGTATACACCATCAACTGAAGCTAACATAAGGCACTTGGTTTTCGCTTTATCCTTTTCCCTTGTCTTACGGATATTCATATCCGCGACAGTGGAAACTGGACCTGGGACGGCAGGATCTTGAGTAGTAATAGAGTGGTCCAGCTTGTCATAGGCAATGGACATCTGGACAGACATTTGCCAGTCATATAAGTCAGATTCAGTCAAATTGTTATCTAGATGTAACCTATGTGTGGTCACAAGGTCGCTGCAATGAGAAAGAGAAGAAAACACTTTAGCATGATGCTCTTGCAAGTTTAGATTGGTTTTTAATTTATCTAAACAGGATGGCTCCCACTGTTTCTCGAATCCTTCCTCAAACCATAAAAGAAGAATTAGCCAGGACCATTCTCACCGTACAATTCTTGCTTAACCGTTCAGCCAGGTCTGTGTTGATACTTTGAGGGAGGTTTTCCAACGCTTTCACGAAGTTCCTTAATTAAATAACCTCTTTTCTCTGGGGGCGTAGCCCCGCTGACACCTTTCTAGGCACCTACTTGGTTTATAGCATTGATCGTTAAGTGACGAATCTCCTGATAAGTAACTTGTACTCACAGTAGGATCGGGATCCAAAATATCATCGTATGATAATGTTGAAGGAATCCTACCAACATTCATCAAACTCCAAAATGGTATGCATCTCTCTGCAAATTTCAGTTTCTTTAGAAATTCCCGATGTGGATTTTTGCCCCATGCTCTTATGACCTTGACGAATGCCAACAAATCATAAGTCACATGTCAAGTTCTGCCCATCATTGTCTTTGTTAATTTGAACCCACCCGTACATACCCTTGACGAAAGCCAACAAGGTAATACGACTGTCCCAAACCAACACATCTATCTATGCAACAAATGAATACCCCAGCAGCTACCAAACACTATGCCTTGACGAAAGCCAACAAACATAGCTTAAATACTACTGACCATTCATAAGAAATGATGGAGGGCTATGAATGGTTTTGGCAAAACCGTGAACGTAGTGAACTTGATATAATCGAAGGAACCTGATACTTTTTAAAAGGAGTGGTTAAAGCACCGCAATTAAAAATTTTGATCCTTTTTAAAATAACTGAGTGGTTTTTCAAATTTGTTCCAACGATTGGATTTTTGGTTTATTTTCTTTGCATTATAATAATGCGTCCCATCATTTATCCTATCATTGCAAAAAACAACGAAAATACCACGTCCTCTTATGCCATCCCCATTCGCCACGGGGTCCCGTCATCACCTGTTAGGTTACTTAACTAACGACAGAGCGGGGGCTGGGCTAGCGCGGGTGTAAAACATAAGTGACGTCTAATAGCTATCATATATAGATATTGTACATTCGTCAGACGCAATAATAAGCATTCCAGATCACAGATGAACTTTATTGGATATACTAATAATCCATATTTGCTTTGAGCCTGCAATAAAAGACGGATTACACAGTTGTGATGAATAGCCATTACCCCACCCTAGACCCATACGGGTACGGCAAACTACCCGCCAAGTACCCGAAGTGAAGCGGTCTCCCTCAACAAAGTGAGTAGGCCACTAAACACTTCAAAGTACCCGGTAGTTTGTGTACCCCGCCTTAGGTCTATCCTAGGAGGAAAAACAGTAAAAAGAAATAATACAACGGTGGCTACAACCGCAACCTGGATGTGCCCCACAAAAGAATATTACATCATATTACATTTACATTGAATGAATGAATATTAAACCCATCTCAAACCCCAGCTAATCATCACAACATTCCAATCAAGTCCATATACACAAACAGTAAACATTACAGAAATGTGCAACCCCCTGCCAACCGACATATTAGCAGTTAGGGGAGGTTTACGAACACATTAAACATTTCAGATAAAAACCCAATTAGCAATTAATTTAGAACATTGATCGACAATCTTTATCCGTGTCTACCCCAAAAGCAAACCTGTACTGAAGTAACCTGGGTAGAAAACAGAATATACAGGAAAACAAAACACCAGAAACAATGAATTACTGTGAAACTTCGAGTCAACTCGGCGTTGACTCGGCGGCGGATCCGCGGCCAAAAGCACCATTTGGCCGCGGTTCCGCGGCTGTCTTGCCGAGTTGTGTCCTCGTATTTTCCCAAAACTCTTATAATACCCTGCTGTGAATTTTAAGGCATATCAAAAAAATTTTTAGACACGTTTAAAATTTACAGAAACTGTTAGGGTCCGGGGTGTTTCGTTTTCGTGTTTTCCGTCGATCGAACATCTAATTAGCTGCTAACAAGCTAGTAATGGTTTAGTTGGCTCTGATACCACTGTAAGTCCATGTCACGCACCCCACGAACTTGCGGGGAGGCGGAATATATGAAAAACGATTATCAAAGCTTCGTAACACGGACTTGAGTGCATGAATCGTTTCTAAACCGTTACTAGCAAACTACGAAAGGTTTAACTACACGGATTCGAAGATATACCTCACGTTACTGGTCCTTCGGGTCTTCATCGCGGTCCTCCACTCCTCATAGGCTCCTTGGAACATCGGCACCTCAACGGCCTCCTCGAATGAAAGATGATCCACCCGAGAGCTCCTACTACAAGCTTGATCTCTAACTCGAGATAACTAGGTTGCTCAAAGTGCTAATCTAAGCTACCTAGGGGATATAGAGTGAGGTTATGGATGTATTAGTCTAGCTAACCCTTGATCTCAACACATGAGAGGTTAGGGTTAGGGTTTCAAGAATAAGAGAGCTTGAGGAGAGAGAAGGTGGTGATGAGAATGATATTGAAAAATGAACTCATTAGAATATATCAACCATAACAATTTATCAAATAAATAATATATATGATTAATCATCATGGTTGATGCATTCACCTTGTATGATTCATCTCAAGAGTCATTAGCTTCATAAATGAAGCATTAACTCCATGGATGAATCATACAAATGAGTCATTAAGCAATAAATGCTTATGCCACCTTAACCCACAAGTCACCATGCTTCTAGAAGCTTCTCGGAAAATTACGAGAACGCCCCTCCAATCCGTGAAAACACAGAAAAACTTTAGACTGTATAAATCCAATAACCTGATACTAGAATCTGGCTTAAACCAAAGCCGGCTAGTAAAAACTGTCCGAACGCCGTACGTGCGTTTAAACACGTATGCGTCCGAACCCTTGTCATAAAAACCATACGACCTCTATATCATTTCGCCTGGAGCAGGGAAACTCTCTGTGTGGGACTCTAAAGACTCGATACTACGCTGGCAGTGGGTTTAACCACAGACCGCAAGCGGCACTAGCTGTACGTAACGGTCCCCAGGTAGATGTCGATAAGAAGGCCGATGAGGAAAACCATCCTAACTCCTACTGAGCCTGATGTGACAATCTCCGTACAGTCCGGTCTGTTCGTCTAAAGACTATCGCATATCTAGCTTAGGGGGCAGCAAGCGTCAGTCCCCTAATAGCGGTATAAGTCGTGTCGGAGCGTAGCCCATTACACCCTGAGAAACTACTGGAACCAACCAGTAAATCTCACTTGCCCTGGCCAGGGACTTTGCGTAATAGCTCTCTGACACAGCGCGATATCAACTCCCAATACCAGGAGAGACGAATCCTGTCTAACCGCCACTGCCTCCAAGTGCTCGGGACTGCACCCAACTGCTACCTGTTTGCACGACTCCTTTGAGCCGTGGTAGGGTAGCAATCTAAGAACAGTGGGACACATTCGAGGCAAAGTAGCAGTGTCAAGTCTGCGGACTATGCTGTACTCATGTCACCTGGGAACTGTTAACTGAAGACAGGTATAATACCAACCAATCAGTTCCCCTGCGAGTTCTGTCCGGTGTACCCATAACCTAACGAGCACCTGTATACTATCTCCAGTATGACGTACTGATGGCTATGGGACAGACCATCTCCCCAACTGGGATGAGAAGCGTACACACTTAGTCTACTCCGGAATATCAATGCCCTGTCTCGATAATCCTACGACTAGGGACAAGTATAGGATGTTGCTTATAGACTACCCAGCCCCCACTAGTGTGACTGCCATCACAACGCTGGTAATCAAGCAAAGATCCTATGGGCTCTACTAATATGTATAAGTGATACGTTACAAGAAACATATGCACATATTAAAGTAGACACAAACCAAGTAGCATACTACCATGTTTAGCAAGATTGTATATACAACTATGAATATCCCAAGCTTCCATTAAGTAATATACATACAAGTATGATACAATAATGGCCCCTAGGGAATATACACTAACAAGTTCATCGACCTGAGGTCATCATTTGTCTCGTGTGAGTTCCCACTGTGCTTTGATTTCTACCCTACCACGGTTCAAAGGAATCGTGCAAACAGGTCTTTTTTGGGTACAGTCCTGAGCCACATGGAGGCAAGTGAGCAGATCGGCAGGGGATTCGTCTCTCCCGGTATTGGGGGTGAGATCGCGCTGTGTCTAGGAGAGCCATTACACAAAGCCCTCGGCCAAGGCAGGAGATTTACTGGTAGGTACTCCAGTAGTATCTCAAGGTGTTCTGGGCTACTCTCTGACACGACTTATACCGCTAATGGGGGTCTGACGTTACCAGTCCCCTAGGTAGATATGCGATACTCATAGACGAACGGACCGGACTGTATGTATATTGTCACTGTCAGGCTCAGTAGGGTTTTTGGATGAGTTCGCTCGTTAGCTTCCCTTCCAATCAATACATAGGCAACCGTTACGTACAACAAGTACCTCTGACGTGCTAGTGGTTATACCTAGTGCCAGTGTATTGATGAGTCATTAGAGTCCCCCACAGACAGTTTCCCAAGTTCAGGCGAAACGTTGTAGAGGTCGTATGGTTTTATGGAAGGGTTCGGAAAATGCACGTACGTTTACGCACGTGTCATATTTCGGGCAGATAATACCGGTGGGCTTCGGTTTAAGCCGGATCCGAGTATTATACTGTGTAGATATAATATCTTTGTCTCAGTTGCATTTGTATTCGGTCGTAATACAAATGCGGGTATGTTTATACTGTTACGGGGTTATCCTGAAATTCGTTTCGGGATCGCTTTTGGAAGTTGCCAGTTTTCAGTTTTCTATCGGCCGTATTAAACCTTCGGTTTAATACGGATTTATCTTTTCGTCATGAGGGTGAGTCATGAGTGTGTGGAAGCTTCTTGATGGTGACTAGGATTAGTGACTCATTATTGCATTAATGGTTTTTGATGACTAGGTTAGATGACTCTTCATTTGCATTAAATGATTTATGCAAGGTGTATAATGAATCATTCATTCTCATTTATCATTATGGTCACCTCCTCTCCTACACTTACCTCCCTCATCCTATATTTTGGCCGGCCCCCACTTGCAAATGGCAAGGATTGATTTTGCAAAAGAAAAGAATATAGAGTTTGGTTCATGGAAATTAGAATTGCTCATTTTCTCATTTACCCGATTCAAATGGCAACTTCATTAACCGTTCGTCCATGGCTTTGGACGAAGTGAGACAAAGTATTCTACTCATTCTCTACATCAATCTTGGTCATCTCTTTTGGCAAACTTGATGATCGAGTTGCCTCGGTTCAGAGGCGGGAGCCCGTTTAAAGATCCGTCGACGTGGTGCCACCTGGACGAGAAGACTGGAGATTCAGGAGATCAGAGCAGCCGCAACAAAGCGTGGGATGATGGTTGAAGACCGAAGGACTCAGATCGTTCGGTATAACAATTCTACTCACTTTGTAGTTTGTTAGTTTAGCTTTAATGGCAGATCCGGGTTATAGTATACGATAGCGCCAGTCAAAAAGTTTTTGTTCCGCATTTGACGTATGTTAGATGGCCGGGGCGCTACCGTGTAATTACAGTGGTATCAAAGCCTCACAATTAATCTTTACTAACTTGTGCTAACACGTTTAAAACATTGATCGAACGGATTTTCGAAAACTACAATTTTTCTGTACAAAGTTTCTCTCGATTTTAAATCTGGTTTAAAAATTATTTTGAGCATCACAGAAAATTGTGCAGGTTTTTCTAAGCAAACTGGTGAAATTTGGTCATGTGATTCCATAGAACGGCCACGGATCCGCGGCCCAAACCAGAGTTTGGCTGCGGATCCGCCGCGCTTTTGTGGGAACAGTGAGCCAAATTTCTACAGTATGTTCTACATGGCAAATTGTGGCTTTTGGAATATTTCTTTTGGGCCCATATTTTGTTATTATACTGCAGATGTACGTGGGGCCCACTTCGGGAAGTTTTGTCGATCGAAATTTTAAACTTGTTAGTATGCAGTACTTATATTATATCTCCGACCGGGAATGTCATTCGACCGGTAAATTGCGTCTAATTTCTATAGTCCTTTTAGACGGATTTGCGAACGTGACATTCGCGTTGATGGTCTGTGTTGTGCTGTGATGTTGCGGATTTGTCGTGGTGGATAGCAGTGTGCAATGGTAGTGCTATTTGAATTTATTTGTGCATTTGATATTGCGCGGCGAGCGTCCAACATGTGGACTGCCGTCACTGCCTGTTTGTATAATATTCTTTCTGGGGCACGACCGGGCTGAGGTCGATGTACCCGTTGTACATATTTTTATTTCTGTACTAGGTTTACCCCACGACGGAGTGCACGGATAGCCGGGTTCTGGAGGGCAACGGGTCTGTATCTCATGGCTTTGAGAGGCAGAGGGGCCTCACTCTAGAATTGATAGACTATTCGCCGCACTCGTAGAGGGTACAGGTTGACCCAAAGAGGGGAGCTCAAGTTACCGGATTCCGTGAAGTGCCGGGTGGTCCATTCACTATGCTGTAGGGGGCTGCCTTTCTTCAGGTTTTGGCAGGTAACTTGCCACACCCGTAGGGGTCTAGGTTTCATTGCACAGGCTATCCACATGACCAGGGGAACGTCGGGTATCAGTTGCGGCTCTGTGAAACCCGGGGATCCCAGATTATCTGTATTGTTCTGTGATGCTTATTACTTTTCTGTAATGTTGCATATTATCATGCCTGGAGCGATTATTGTATATCGGTATATATAATATTAGATGTTGTATATGTTTTACACCCGTGCTAGTTCAGTCCCCGCTCTGTCGTTAGTTAAGTAACTTAACGGGTGATGACGGGACCCAGTGGCGAATGCGGATGGCATATAGGTACATTTTATTTTTCGTTCTTTTCTGGTGTGATTGATTGATGGGACTGCATTGATTCTTATCAATGCAAGGATAAAAACAAACCTATATTTGATGTTGTTGGAACAATTTTAAAAGTGTTATTACAAAGATGTTTCATTTTGTTATGCATAGTGATATTCGGTTGGAATATCCTGCACCTCATTCGACGAGGTAAGGGCCGATATCCCTTCACCGGGAGATACCCCTTGGGCAGAAGTTTGTGTCAGGGTAATAACTTCATTATAGTCGATTACAAGTTGCTTTGCATCGCGGTATTCAGTTGGAATATCCTGCACCTCATTCCACGAGGAAAGAGCCGAGATCCCTTCACCGGGAGTGACCTCTTTAGCAAAAGTTTTCGCCACTATATTTTTATAAAAAGCTATCACGTTCATTCAACGAGATCAAGTTCATTACGTTAAAGGTTTTTCGCCAAAAACCAGTCGTAGCCCTCCGTCGTATCTTATGGATGGTCAGTAGTATTCAAGCTATGTTTGTTGGCTTTCGTCAAGGCATAGTGTTTGGTAGATGCTGGGGTATTCATTTGTAGTATAGATAGATGTGTTAGTTTGGGACAGTCGTATTACCTTGTTGGCTTTCGTCAAGGGTATGTACGGGTGGGTTCAAATTGACCTGGATAATGACGGGCAGAACTTGACATGTGACTTATGATTTGTTGGCTTTCGTCAAGGTCATAAGAGCATGGGGCAAAAATCACATCGAGAGTTTCAAATATAAACTGAAACTTGCCAGGCATGCGCATACCTTTTAGAGTATGATAACTTGAGTGGCTTCCATCAAGTTATCATGTGATGATATTTTGATCCTGATTCTCACTGATGAGTTGGATTACTCTTCGGGTGATCCCAACTAATTCTTCTTTCAGATTTGGAGGAGAATTTGAGATTACAGTGGGAGGTTTCCTGATTAGATTAAGTGATAACCATTCTGATCTAGGTCAGAGTGCACGCAGAGTGTTTCTTTTCTCTCTCTCTCTCTAAGGCAACGACCATTGACCGACCCTAGACTATGACTCAGTGACCAAGTTGACCGAACCTTCTTAAAATACTGCCTTTTGGATTGTCTAAATTGCATAAGTCATTGCCGCTCCTTCTTTTACCCTTTGCATTTTTCAGAACACCCCGTATTACTACGGAAATCCACTTCCATTGGATAGATCCATCGTATGGTTATATACGAACTCGAAGGACTTCTTCGAGGATGGATCCAGGTTCAGGAGAAATTGAATTGGTTTATTCAGTTGTCTTTTATTATCACCTTCTCTCAGGTTGAGAGGGCTCCTTGGTTTAGGAGGGTACACCTATTACGCTTATTGGATAGTCTTATTCCAAACCATAGGCAGGTGCCGAAAGGTAGGGAATGAAGAAACCAATTAGCCTAAGTAGGGTGTACAGAAGGTAATGACTAAAGACAAAATAAACGGATTAGAAAGAGGGCAAAGTAAATTGTGATTGCTATCATTCACGACCAAACCAAGTACTTCATCGCCACTCCTATTTCACCTTTACTTTTTCCCCAGTTTGGGAGAAATAGAATAAGGTATTATTCAGTTGTCTTTTATCATCACCTTTTCTCAAGTTGCGAGTACTCCTTGGTTTAGGAGGGTACACCTATTATGCTTACTGGATAGTCTTCTTTCATACCATAGGCTGGTGCCGAACGGTAGGGAAGGAAGAAAACCATTTAGCTTAAGAATGGTGTACAGAAGGTAACGACTAAAGACAAATAAAGGGATTTGGAGAGGTGGCAAAGAAATATACAGTTAAAGTCATGAATTGAATTATGGAAGAGGCATTACTAGGAATACCAGGATACCCCTACTAAACACTTTTATGTTTCAGTGCATTGTTAAAGGAAAACTGATTTCCCGATTAGATACTTACTCCAGGGTATGTATTTACCAGGTAAGATTCTCACATCTGTATGGTTTTACAGATGATGAGAGGGAGTAAGTTATTGGGAATAAGGAGATTATCCTCATTATATATCGAAATTCGTTGTAATTGGTGATATTTGAGAGAACCATCAGGGCGGATCCACTCACTAAGGCTATTTCTCGAACACAATAGTTTTACAAATGGGATTTGTGAAACTGATTAGTAGAGGAGTTGGATGTTCGGTATCACACGGGCTGTGAGTATGCGACATCGCAATAATTAGCCTTAAGTGCAAGTAGGAGATTGTTGGATATAGTGCCCTCAAAGTCAATTATTGGATTGCAGGTACGTGATTGCAATGATTGAGGCAGGACCTATACCGATATGACAGTCTTGCTCAAGATGATAGTATGCTATCTGGTTTGTCTTTATCATCGTATACATGCTTTAGTTCGTTATTGCATGTTGATTGAGCCCATAGGATTCTTGCTTGACTGCCAGCAGTATGATGGCGATCATATACGTGGGAGTTGGGGTCTGTAAGCACATCCTTAAAGTGTCCCTAGTCGTGGGAGTTTCGATACAGGGCATCGATACTCCAGAGTAGACTAGTGTATACAGTCGAGACCTCAACGAGGGGTGGTGGCCGGTCTCACAAGCCATTGGTGTCAGTTGGTTCACCTAAGATGTGTAAGTTGATGTACAACACCCCACGACTTGCGGGGAGGCGGAAAAATGTAAAACGATCTTGTTCTTTGCATAAACAACGACTAACCGAGAATCTTTGCTAAACTATAACTAACAAGAAAACATAGAAGTGTTAACTACTATGATAAGTGATTATACCTAATGAACCGTCTCCTTCTCCTTTTCGTTATCCACTTTCTTCTCGTCCACCTCCACGTAATAGATGATCCACCCGAGAGCTATACTCCAAGCTTCACCTCTAGCTTGAGGTAACTAGGTTTCTTAAAGTGCTAATCTATGTAACCTAGGTGATATAGAGAAGTGTTATGGATTAAATAGTCTTTACTAATCCTTGGTCTCAACACATGAGAGGGGAGGATTAGGGTTTGAAGAGAGAGAGCTAGAGGAGAGAGAAGGTGAGAAAGAATAATGATATAATTGTTTCTCACTTCTAATATATCATGAAGCATAAGATTTATCAAATAAATAATATTAAGTGATTTATCACCATGCTTCATTTAATATTGCAATGAATCATCAAGTGAGTCATTAAGCAATTTAATGCTTCATTATCTCACTTGTATGATGTTGGAGATAGTGCCCTCAAAGTCAATTATTGGATCGCAGGTACGTGATTGCAATGATTGAGGCAGGACCTATACCGATATGACAGTCTTGCTCGAGATAATAGTATGCAATCTGGTTTGTCTTTATCATCGTATACATGCTTTAGTTCACTATTGCATGATGATAGAGCCCATAGGATTCTTGCTTGACTACCAGCAGTATGATGGCGATCATATATATGGGAGCTGGGGTCTGTAAGCACATCCTTAAAGTGTCCCTAGTCGTGGGAGTTTCGAGACATGGCATCGATACTCCAGAGTAGACTAGTGTATACAGTCGACACCCCGACGAGGGGCGGTGGCCGGTCTCACAAGCCACTGGTGTCAGTTTGATCACCTAAGATGTATACAGGTGCTCATTGGGTTATGAGTACACCGGACAGGACTCGCCGGGAACATGCTAGTTGGTATTATACATATCGTCAGATAGCAATTCCATGGTGACATGTGTACAGGTTAGTTCATCGACCTGAGATCGTCATTTGTCTCATGTGAGTTTCCACTGTGCTTAGATTACTACCCTACCACGCTCAAAGGAGTTGTGCAAACAGGTTTTAGTTGGGTACAGTCCCGAGCCACATTGGAGGCAAGTGAGCGAATCGGCAGGGGATTCGTCTCTCCCGGTATTGGGGGTGAGATCGCGCTGTGTATAGGAGAGCCATTACACAAAGCCCTCGGCCGAGGCAGGAGATTTACTGGTAGGTACTCCAGTAGTATCTCAGGATGTTCTGGGCTACTCTCTGACATGACTTATACTCCTATTGGGGGTCTGACGTTACTAGCCCCCTAGGCCAGATATGCGATACTCATAGACGAACGAACCGAACTGTATGTATATTGTCACTGTTAGGCTCAGTAGGGTTTATGGATGAGTTCGCTCGTCAGCTTCCTTTCCAATAAATACATAGGCAAACCGTTACGTACAATTTATACCTCTGACGTGCTAGTGGTTATACCCAGTGCCAGTGTATTGATGAGTCATTCGAGTTCCCCATAGACACTTTCCCAAGTTCGGACGAAACGTTATAGAGGCCATATGGGTTTATGGTAAGGTTCGGAAAATACACGTGCGTTTTCGCACGTGTCCATTTTCGGGCAGATAATACTGGTCGGCTTTGGTTTATGCCGGATCCGAGTATTATGCTGTGTAGATATAATATCTTTGTCTCAGATGCATTTGTATTCGGTCGTAATACAAATGCGGGTATGTTTATACCATTACGGGGTTATCCAGAAATTCATTTCAGGATCACTTTTGGAAGTTGCCAGTTTCCTGTTTTCTATCAGCCGTATTTAACATTCGGTTAAATGCGGATTTATCTTTTCTTGGGTGAGTCATGTTTCTAGATGGTTCTAGATGGTGACATTGCATGTGAGTCATTACTTCATTAATGAAGCATTTAATGAAGTGATGAGTTGTTATGGTGACTAGGTTTATGATTCATGCTTTTACATTTAATGTTTTAAATGAGTCATTCTTTCTTTAATTGTGATGATAAGTATGAATGCTTGTGGTCACCCCCTCCACTCTCTTGCACTCACCCCTTTGCTTATATTAGTGGCCGGCCCCTATTGTGGGGAAAGGGATTAATTCATTTTGGAAAAAGCTTATGAAATTTGCTTCATGAAATTTCATATGTTGATTTCTCATATCACCCGATCCAAATTGGCAACTTCATTAACCGTTCGTCCATAGCCTTGGACATAACGAAACAAAGTGTTCTACTCATTCTCTACAATATCTTGGTCGTCTCTTTTAGCAAACTTGATGATCGAGTTGCCTCGGTTCAGAGGCGGGAGCCCGTTTAAAGATCCGTCGACGTGGTGCCACCTGGACGAGAAGATTGGAGATTCAGGAGATCGGAGCAGCCGCAACAAGCGTGGGATGATGGTTGAAGACCGAAGGACTCAGATCATTCAGTAAAACTCTTCTACCCACGTTGTAGTTTGTTAGTTTAGCTTTAATGGCAGATCCGGGTTATAGTACGCGATAGCGCCATTTGTAAAAAGTTTTTGTTCCGCATTTGGCGTCTGTTAGACTGCCGGGGTGCTACCGTGGACTTACATATGATTCATCTAGTGAGTCACAAATGCATTTAATATAAATGCCACCTAAACCCTCAAGTCACCATGCTTCTAGAAGCTTCCCGTGAAATTACAAGAATGCCCCTCCTATCCGTGAAAACACGGAAAAACTTTAGACTGTATAAATCCAATAACCTGATACTAGAAACTGGCTTAAACCAAAGCCGGCTAGTAAAAACTGTCCGAATGTCGTACGTGCGTAAACACACGTATGCGTCGGAACCCTTGTCGTAAAACCATACGACCTCAATATCGTTTCGCCTGGAGCTGGGAAACTCTCTGTTTGGGACTCTAAAGACTCGACTACTACACTAGCAGTGGGTTTAACCACAATCTGCAAGCGGCACTAGCTGTACGTAACGGTCCCCAGGTAGATGTCGATAAGAAGGACGATGAGGAAACCCATCCGAACCCCTACTGAGTCTGTTGTGACAATCTCCGTACAGTCCGGTCTGTTCGTCTAAGACTATCGCATATCGTGCCTAGAGGGGTGGCAAGTGTCAGTCCTCTAATAGCGGTATAAGTCGTGTCGGAGCGTAGCCCATTACACCCTGAGAAACAACTGGAACCTACCAGTAAATCTCGCTTGCCCTGGACAGGAACTTTGCGTAATGGCTCTCTGACACAGCGCGATATCAACTACCAATTCCGGGAGAGCGAATCGTGTCTAACCGCCACTGCCTCCAAGTGCTCGGGACTGCACCCAACTGCTACCTGTTTGCACGACTCCTTTGAGCCGTGGTAAGGTAGCAATCTAAGAACATTGGGACACACTCGAGGCGAAGTAGCAGTGTCAAGTCTGCGGACTATGCTATACTCATGTCACCTGGGAACTGTTAACTGACGATGGGTATAATACCTACCAACAGTTCCTCGTGAGTCCTGTCCGGTATACCCGTAACCCAACGAGCACCTGTATACTATCTCCAGTAGGACGTACTGACGGCTGTGGGACAGACCATCTCCCCAACTGGGATGAGAAGCGTACACACTAGTCTACTCCGGAGTATCGATGCCCTATCTCGATAATCATATGACTAGGGACCTGAAAAATGATGTGCTTATAGACTACCCAGCCCCCACTAGTGTGACTGCCATCACATCGCTGGTAGTCTAGCAAGATCCTAAGAGCTCTATCAATACGTATACTCACATATTAAGATAGATAAAACCAAGTAGCATACTACCATGTTTAGCAAGACTGTTATATAACTGTGAATATCCCAAGCTTCCATTAAGTAATATACAAGCTAGTATGATACAATAATAGCCCCTAGGGCATATACACTAACAATCTCCCACTTGCACTAGGGCCATGTACTGGCATATCGAAGACCGATGATCTCGAGTAGCCTCTCGAACTTAATTTGAGGTAGGGCCTTAGTGAATGGATGAGCAATGTTCTCTTCTGTAGCAACTCTCTGGACCTCGATCTCCCGACGGTCAATGATCTCCCTGATCAGGTGATACCGCCTTAAGATGTGTCTGGACTTCTGATGGGATCTTGGTCCTTCGCTAAAGCTATAGCTCCATTGTTGTCGCAATACAGAGGTATTGGATCAACAATGGTAGGAACCACCTGAAGTTTTGTTAGGAACTTCTTCATCCAGACCGCTTCTTTTGCGGCATCGCAAGCAGCAATATACTCCGCTTCCATCGTCGAGTCAGCAACGGTGTCCTGCTTGGAACTCTTCCAGCACACAGCCCCTCCATTGAGGGTAAAGACATAACCTGACATGGACTTGGAATCGTCCTTATCACTCTGGATGCCGGAATTAGCAAAGGCCACTTTCTTGAGGTCTTTTCCGCCGTAAACCAAGAACATCTCCTTAGTCCTCCTCAGGTACTTGAGAATGTTCTTTACTTCTATCCAGTGCTTCTCCCCTGGGTCTGACTGATACCGGTTTACCACGCTCAGTGCGTAAGCTACATCTGGTCTGGTGCACAACATCGCATACATTATAGAGCCTACCGCAGAAGTGTAGGGTATAATAGACATGCGTTCCCTTTCCAAATCAGTCTTGGGAGGCATCTCTTTAGATAGGGTGATTCCGTGACAAGCCGGTAGATTACCGCACTTAGAATCTTCCATACTGAATCTTTTCAGTATAGTGTTGATATACCTGGACTACGAAATTCCAAACATACTCTTGGATCTATCACGATAGATCCGGATCCCCAGAATGTAAGAGGCATCACCCAGGTCTTTCATGGAGAACCTGTGTGACAAGAATCCTTTGACAGATTGTAGCATAAGAATGTCATTTCCTATCAATAGAATGTCATCCGCGTACAAGACGAGGAATACGACAATTCGTGCTACAACTTTACTATATATGCATGGTTCATCTGGATTTTTGATAAAGTCATATTCTTTGACTGTTTCATCAAAACAGATGTTCCAACTCCGCGATGCCTGCTTTAGTCCATAAATGGACTTAAGTAACTTGCATACTTTCCCGCTGCTCCCACTCTGATTGAAACCCTCTAGCTGATCCATATAGACGGACTCTTCTAAATTTCCATTCAGAAAAGCCGTCTTTACGTCCATCTGCCAGATTTCATAATCATGGAAGGCAGCAACAGCAAGAAGGACCCGAATGGATTTGAGCATAGCCACTGGAGAAAAAGTTTCATCATAGTCCAAACCAGGTCTTTGACGAAAACCCTTTGCAACAAGTCTAGCCTTATAGGTTTCCACCTGTCTATCTACACCAATCTTTTTCTTGAAGATCCATTTGCATCCTATGGGTTTTACCCCATCTAGAGCAAAGTCCAAAGTCCATACTTTGTTGGTGCACATGGACTCCATTTCGGTCCGCATTGCATCTAGCCATCGTACTGAGTCGCCGCTCTGGATGGCTTGCTGGAATCTAGTAGGTTCATCCTCATCTATGACGCAATCCTCTCTATCCCCATCTATAAGAAAACCGCAGTATCTCTCAGGCGGATGAGACGACCTACTACTCCTGCGGAGGGGTGCTGGAATGTCCTGTTCTTCTTGAACTACCGGTTTTACTAAACTTTCAGTAGTAGTTTGTGGTTCTAGAATTTCTTCCAGTTCTATTTCTCTCCCACTTATTTCCTTTTCTAAAAACTGATATTCTAGAAAATGGGCATTACGAGAAACAAAAACCTTTTGTTCCTCTGCGTAATAGAATAGATACCCCTTGGAGTTCTTTAGATATCCCACAAACTTACACTGTACTGATCGTGCCTCGAGCTTGTCCACATGCTGCTTTTTAACAAAAGCTGGACATCCCCATATCTTCAGATACTTAAGATAGGGTTTCTTCCCACTCCACATCTGATATGGGGTGGTAGGCACAGTCTTGGTAGGAACCATGTTTAAAAGATATGCCGCTGATTCTAGTGCATAACCCCAGAAAGATCGCGGTAACTCAGCATTACTCATCATGGAACGTACCATATCCAATAGGGTTCGATTCCGTCTCTCCGATACACCGTTATGCTGTGGAGTGTATGGAGGAGTAAGCTGAGAGAGAATTCCTTTCTTTTTTAGGTAACTTAGGAACTCGGCACTTAAGTATTCACCACCTCGATCAGATCTTAGTGTCTTGATACTTTTGCCAATTTGGTTTTCTACTTCATTCTTATACTCTTGGAATTTCTCAAAAGCCTCGGATTTATGTTTCATTAGATAAATGAATCCGTACCTTGAGTAATCATCCGTAAAAGTAATGAAATAGGAAAAACCACCTCTTGCATGTGTAGACATTGGACCACATACATCGCTGTGTATGAGTCCTAAGAGCTCGCTCGCTCTTACTCCATGTCCAGTAAATGGAGTCTTTGTCATCTTTCCTTTGAGACATGATTGACAAGTGGCATAAGTTTAATATTCGAATGAGTCCAAATATCCTTCTCTATATAACTTAGTCAACCTTCTCTCATTGATGTGACCCCGTCTACAATGCCATAAGAAAGCTTTATTTAAATCTGGAGACTTTCTTTTAAGTGTGTTATGGACATTGAAAATTTGGAGTTGGTTTAAGACATATATACCGTTATCCAGTGTACCGGACCCAATCAAACTATGATTAAGGTGGATGTTAACAACATCACTTACAAACGTGAAATCATAACCTTTATTTGATAACAAGGAAACTGATATGATATTACACGTTAAGCTAGGTACACAGAAACAGTTATGTAAAACCAAAATGTGTCCACTCGTCAATCCCAGGTGATAATCCCCTATGGACACTGCTCCCACGCTAGCTCCGTTAGCAACCATCAGGGTCATATCACCATCCTTCAGCACTCTACGATTTCTCAGTGCCTGCAATGAATTGCATATATGAGATCCTGATCCGGTATCCAATACCCAGGAAGTAGAGTTGATTGACAGACAATTCTCAATTACAAACACACCTGAAGTCGAAGCCACAGCTTGCTTCGGTTCCTGGTTCTTGGCGTTCCACGCCTTGCAATCTTTCTACCAGTGCCCTTTCCTATGACAATGGAAACACTCATCCTGGGCTACTACTGGTACCGCAAACTTTTTCTTTCCCTTCGCTCCCACCTTACTTACACCTCCTCTAGGTTTGGTGGCGGCCTTCTTCTTCCTTCCTTTGGCCCTAGCCTTGGACCCAGAAGAAGAAGCACCGCTAACAAATATAGCGGGTGTTTCCCTTGCCTTCTGCAAGGTGCCCTCTGCACTCCTCAACATGTTAAGGAGTTCTGGAAGTTCAACTTCTTTTCTTTGAATGTTGAAGTTCAGAATAAACTGGGCGTAGGTGGAAGGAAGGGACTGGAGAATAAGGTCTGTATAGAGCTCATTATCCAAAGTCGTCCCAAGGTCTGCGAGCTCTTCTATATAGCCAATCATCTTTAGGACATGTTCTCCTACCTATGATCCGATGGCCAACCTCGCTCGAAACAAGTTCTTAGAGGTCTCGTATCTTGCTATACGAGATTGCTCTCCATAAAGTTATTTTGTATGGAGAAATATGGCATCAAGATCCATATCCTCGTGCCTCCTCTAATGTTCATTGTTCATCGAGGCAAGCACGATGCACTTGGCCTTCGCGCAATCATACTCCCAGGTTTTTCTGATTTCCTTATCCGCATTACTGGATTTGGGACCTGGGACTGCAGGTGCCTTAGCGGTGAGGACGTACCCCAATTTGTCATAGGTCAAAGCCATTTTGACATTCCGCAGCCAATCTTTATAGTTTGGCCCAGTCAGTATATTTTTCTCTAAAAGTAACTTAAGTCCAGTCATTTTCAGGGTCGCTGCAAGTAGGAGAGAGAGAAGAAACACTTTAGCTTGATGCTCTTGCAAGTTTAGAGTGGTTTTTAATTTATCTAAACTGGATGGCTCCCACTGTTTCTCGAATCCTTCCTCAAACCATAAAAGAAGAATTAGCCAAGACTATTCTCACTGTACAATACTTGCTTAACCGTTCAGTCAGGCCGGTGTCGGTACTTCGAGGGAGGTTTTCCAACGCTTTCGCGAAGTTCCTTAATTAAATAACCTCTTTTTTCTGGGGGCGTAACCCCGCTGACACCTTTCTTGACACCTACTTGGTTTATAGCATTGATCGTTAAGTGACGAATCTCCTGATGAGTAGCATATACTCACAATAGGATCGGGATCCAAATATCATCATATGATAATGTTGAAGGAATTCTACCAACATTCATCAAACTCCAAATGGTTTGCATCTCTTTGCAAATTTCAGTTTCTTTAGAAATTCCCGATATATATTTTTGCCCCATGTTCTTATGACCTTGGCGTTGGTCAAAATGTCATAAGTCACATGTCAAGTTCTACCCATCATTATCTTGTTAATTTGAACCCATCCGTATATATCCTTGACGTTGGCCAAAATGATAATACGACTGTCCCAAACTAACTCATCTATCTATGCAACAAATGAATACCTAGCAGCTACCAAACACTATGCCTTGGCGTTGGTCAAAATACGTAGCTTGAATACTACTGAATACCCAAATGAAATGACGGAGGGCTACGAATGGTTTTGGCGAAACCGTGAACGTAGTGAACTTGATATGACCGAAGGAACCTGATAGCTTTTAAAAAGAGTGGTTAAAGCTCCGCAATTTAAAAAATATCATCTGTTTTAAAATAACCGAGTGGTTTCTTTTAAATTGTTCCAACGATTCAACTTTTGGTTTATTTTCTTTGCATTAATAATAATGCGTCCCTTCATTAACCTATCATTGTAGAAAACAACGAAAATACAACGTCCTCTTATGCCATCCGTATTCGCCACTGGGTCCCGTCATCACCCGTTAGGTTACTTAACTAACGGCAGAGCGGGGGCTGGGCTAGCGCGGGTGTAAAACATAAGTGACGTCTAAATAGCTATCATATATAGATATTGTATATTCATCATAAGCAATAATAGGCATTCCAGATCACATATGAACATTATTGGATTTGCAAGCAATCCGCGTTTGTTTAGAGCCTGCAACAAAAGACGGATTACACAGTTGTGACGAATAGCCATTACTCCACCCTAGACTCCTACGGGTACAACAAACTACCCGCCAAATACCCGAAGTGAAGCGGTCTCCCTCAACAACGTGAGTAGGCCACTAAACACTTCAAAGTACCCGGTAGTTTGTGCACCCCATCTTGGGTCTATCTTAGGAGCAAAAACAGTAAAATGAAATAATACAACGGTGGCTACAACCGCAACCAGGATGTGCCCCGCAAAATAATATTACAACATATTACAATTACATTGAATGAATGAATATAACAACCCATCTCAAACCCCGGCTAATCATCACAACAGTCCAATACAGTTCACAACCACAAACAGTAAAAACCATTACGGAAATGTGCAACCCCCTGCCAACCGACATACTAGCAGTTAGGGGAGGTTTACGAACACATTATACAATCACAGATATAATCAAATTAGCAAACATCGTAAGATTTCGATCGAGCAAACACTTTAGATTCTACTCCAAAACTTCTCTGTGCACCTGAGACTTGAGCAGAAAAATAAACATTCCAGAAAAGACAAAAACATCACAGAAGAGCCACTGGAAAAACTTGGGCTGAATCGGCACCAACTCGGCCGCGGATCCGCGGCGGATCGGTGGGATCGGCCGCGGTTCCACGGCTGTATGGACGATTCAGGAACCCAATTTTTTTCAGTGTTCTTATATTTCTCTGTAGGTTATTCTGCAGGTCCCTGAAAAAATTTTAGAGCCTGTTTTAAATTTGACAGAAACTTAGTAATATCGATGTTTTTTCCGGTTCGTTTTGCGTTCGAAATTCATATGACTTTGCTAATGAGTTAATTATTGTTTAGCGAGTCTTTGATACCACTGTAAGTCGATGTACAACACCCCACGACTTGTGGAGAGGCGGAAAAATGAAAAACGATCTTGTTCTTTGCATAAACATCGACTAACCGAGAATCTTTGCTAAACTATAACTAACACGAAGACATAGAAGTGTTAACTACTATGATAAGTGATTATACCTAATGAACCGTGTCCTTCTCCTTTTCGTTATCCACGTCCTTCTCGGCCACCTCCACGTAATAGATGATCCACCCGAGAGCTATACTTCAAGCTTCACCTCTAACTTGAGGTAACTAGGTTTCTTAAAGTGCTAATCTAAGTAACCTAGGTGATATAGAGAAGTGTTATGGATTAAATAGTCTTTACTAATCCTTGGTCTCAACAAATGAGAGGGGATGATTAGGGTTTGAAGAGAGAGAGCTTGAGGAGAGAGAAGGTGAGCAAGAATAATGATATAATTGTTTCTCACTTCTAATATATCATGAAGCATAAGATTTATCAAATAAATAATATTATGTGATTTATCACCATGCTTCATTTAATATTGCAATGAATCATCAAGTGAGTCATTAAGCAATTTAATGCTTCATTAACTCACTTGTATGATTCATCTAGTGAGTCACAAATACATTTAATATAAATGTCACCTAAACCCTCAAGTCACCATGCTTCTAGAAGCTTCCCGTGAAATTACGAGAACGCCCCTCCTATCCGTGAAAACACAGAAAAACTTTAGACTCTATAAATCCAATAACCTGATACTAGAAACTGGCTTAAACCAAGGACGGCTAGTAAAAACTGTCCGAATGTCGTACGTGCGTAAACACACATATGCGTCCGAACTCTTGTCATAAAACTATACGACCTCTATATCGTTTCGCCTGGAGCAGGGAAAATCTCTGTGTGGGACTCTAAAGATTCGACTACTACGCTGGCAGTGGGTTTAACCACAGACCGCAAGCTGCACTAGCTGTACGTAACGGTCCCCAGGTAGATGTCGATAAGAAGGCCGATGAGGAAACCCATCCGAACTCCTACTGAGTCTGATGTGACAATCTCCGTACAGTCCGGTCTGTTCGTCTAAGACTATCGCATATCGGGCCTAGGGGGCGGCAAGCGTCAGTCCCCTAATAACGGTATAAGTCATGTCGGAGCGTAGCCCATTACACCCTGAGAAACAACTGGAACCTACCAGTAAATCTCTCTTGCCTTGGCCAGGGACTTTGCGTAATGGCTCTCTGACACAGCGCGATATCAACTCCCAATACCGGGAGAGACGAATCCTGTCTAACCGCCACTGCCTCTAAGTGCTCGGGACTGCACCCAACTGCTACCTGTTTGCACGACTCCTTTGAGCCGTGGTTGGGTAGCAATCTAAGAATAGAGGGACACACTCGAGGCGAAGTTGCAGTGTCAAGTCTGCGGACTATGCTGTACTCATGTCACCTGGGAACTGTTAACTGACGACGGGTATAATACCAACCAACAGTTCCCCATGAGTCCTGTCCGGTGTACCCGTAACCCAACGAGCACCTGTATACTATCTCCAGTACGACGTACTAACGGCTGTGGGATAGTCCATCTCCCCAACTGGGATGAGAAGCGTACACACTAGTCTACTCTGGAGTATCGATCCCTGTCTCGATAATCCTATGACTAGGGACCTGAAAAAGGATGTGCTTGTAGACTACCCAGCCCCCACTAGTGTGACTGCCATCACAACGCTGGTAGTCAAGCAAGATCCTAAGAACTCTATCAATACGTATACTCACATATTAAGATAGATAAAACCAAGTAGCATACTACCATGTTTAGCAAGACTGTTATATAACTGTGAATATCCTAAGCTTCCATTAAGTAATATACAAGCTAGTATGGTACAATAATGGCCTCTAGGGCATATACACTAACAAGATGTATACAGGTGCTCATTAGGTTATGAGTACACCGGACAGGACTCGCCGGGAACCTGCTAGTTGGTATTATACCTAGCGTTAGATAGCAGTTCCTGGGTGACATGTGTACTGGTTAGTTCATCGACCTAAGGTCGTCATTTATCTCGTGTGAGTTCCCACTGTGCTTTGATTTCTACCCTACCATGGCTTAAAGGAGTCGTGCAAACAGGTCTTTTTTGGGTACAGTCCCGAGACACATGGAGGCAAGTGAGCGGATCGGCAGGGGATTCGTCTCTCCCGGTATTGGGGGTGAGATCGCGCTGTGTCTAGGAGAGCCATTACACAAAGCCTTCGGCCGAGGCAGGAGATTTACTGGTAGGTACTCCAGTAGTATCTCAGGGTGTTCTGGGCTACTCTCTGACACGACTTATACCGCTAATTGGGGTCTGACGTTACCAGCCCCCTAGGCAGATATGCGATACTCATAGACGAATGGACCAGACTGTATGTATATTATCACTGTCAGGCTCAGTAGGGTTTTTGGATGAGTTCGCTCGTCAGCTTCCCTTCCAATCAATACATAGGCAACTGTTACGTACAGCTAGTACCTCTGACGTGCTGGTGGTTATACCCAGTGCCAGTGTGTTGATGAGTCATTAGAGTCCCCACAGACAGTTTCCCAAGTTCGGGAGAAACGTTGTAGAGGCCGTATGGTTTTATGGCAGGGTTCGGAAAATGCACGTGCGTTTACGCACGTGTCATATTTCGGACAGAAAATATCGGTGGGCTTTGGCTTAAGCCGGATCCGAGTATTATACTGTGTAGATATAATATCTTTGTCTCAGTTGCATTTGTATTCGGTTGTAATACAAATGCGGGTATGTTTATACTGTTACGGGGTTATCCTGAAATTCGTTTCGGCATCGCTTTTGGAAGTTGCCGTTTCCAGTTTTCTATCGGCCTTCGGTTTAATACGGATTTATCTTTTCGTCATGAGGGTGAGTCCTGAGTGTGTGGAAGCTTCTTGATGGTGACTAGGATTAGTGACTCATTATTGCATTAATGGTTTTTGATGACTAGGTTAGATGATTCTTCATTTGCATTAAATGATTTATGCAAGGTGTATAATGAATCATTCATTCTCATTTATCATTATGGTCACCCCCTCTCCTACACTCACCTCCCTCATCCTATATTTTGGCCGGCCCCCTCTTGCAAATGGCAAGGATTGATTTTGCAAAAGAAAAGAATATAGAGTTTGGTTCATGGAAATTAGAATTGCTCATTTTCTCATTTACCCGATTCAAATGGCAACTTCATTAACCGTTGGTCCATGGTTTTGGTCGAAGTGAGACAAAGTGTTCTACTCATTCTCTACATCAATCTTGGTCATCTCTTTTGGCAAACTTGATGATCGAGTTGCCTCGGTTCAGAGGCGGGAGCCCGTTTAAAGATCCGTCGACATGGTGCCACCTGGACGAGAAGACTGGAGATTCAGGAGATCGAAGCAGCCGCAACAAAGCATAGGATGATGGTTGAAGACCAAAGGACTCAGATCGTTCGGTATAACATTTCTACCCACTTTGTAGTTTGTTAGTTTAGCTTTAATGGCAGATCCGGGTTATAGTATACGATAGCGCCAGTCAAAAAGTTTTTGTTCCGCATTTGGCGTCTGTTAGACAGCCGGGGCGCTACCGTGTACTTACAGCTGTCACCATTGTATATTATTTACTTTTCCGCATTAGGATAGACCGAAGGCGGGGAGCACAAGTAACCGGGTTCTAGGGTCCAGTGGGAGGCCATTTCGAGGAGTCGAGACCGGGTCTCTTAACCCTAGAATTGGCAGTGTTGCTTGCAGCTCTCGTAGGGGTCTAGGGGTGTGGGATTTTCTATTCATCACGACCATGGAATCCGTGTTTTATATAGGCTCGCGTTAAAACACGAACCTCCTAGTATATCCAATATTTCATATATGTTCTTCTGCTGTAATGTTCTGTGATGAGATCATATTACTGCCTGAGACGAATGCTTATATTATATATATGTGATATATATTATGTATTGTTGATTTCGTTTCATATCTGATGCTTGGGAAGCATAATAAATGTAGGGATGCTGAGCACACGCACAAGGGTCTACGAGGCATCAACCATGCCCGATTTAAAATTTAGCCGTGCTGAACAACCCAAAGCCGGATCTTTATACTAGAGTTTAGGTGAAAACAAGCATGTTAAACTCTTTAACACTAAGTGAGAGGGATTACAACCTTTGTAGATCCGGTTCTTCACTTCTTAAGCTCCATGTTGAGGTCCCTTCGCTGCGATCATCGTGTTCCGGACTCTCGAGAGGCTTCACGAAAAGAAAGATGCAGTCTTGCGTCCGATCTTCGATAACAAAGATGATCTACCTTGAAGTTTCATTAACACAAGCTCTCACTCACTAAATGAAGTGAACACCCTCATCTAAATGGCAAGGGTAGATGAGGATGATGAAGTAAGATTTTTTCTCTCATTTGTTTTCTTATTCTCACTCACTTTCATCACAAAATCAATAGCAAGAAAGCTTTTCCATGAAAAGAGAAGGAAGAAGAAGATGAATAATAAATTGTTCAACCTTTTGTGATGAATAATGAAAGGATTATGATGAATAATGCAACCATGGTTGCTAAACCTTTGTAGAGAATTAACCAAGGGTGAAGGGTTTGGGTTAGGTTAAAGATGAGTCACTTGTAAATATCTTGCATAATATCTTTTCCAAAACATAAAGAAACCTACTAGAAGGTTCATGGATGCACTAACCCAAATCAAACCCTAATCTTGTTTAATTTCCACTAAACATGTTGCATTAGTAATCATATCATGTTACAATATTATATATCACATATATAATATTTATTGTAACAAAATAAAATAATACAATTAACATATATCGCATATATATCAATGTATTACCCGAGTGAGAAAAAGAATATTTTAGTGAGTTAATATTAGTTAATGTAATTTAATATATCATATATATTATTATACATTAAATTATCGAATCAACACTTGATCCGACAATCCGGCTATATCGCATATAACCGACTAATATCTCAATTACCGATTCATCGAATCAACACTTGATCCGATGACCGGCTGATATCAAATATCGCGAGAATAGAATACGGTATCACATATCGCATAATCCTCGGTCCTGCACATATCACATATGTGCCCCTACTCCATTTTGCCTGAGTCAAGAAACCTCTGTGTAGGACTCTAAAGAATCGTTAATACGCTGGCAGTAGGTGATGATCATATCAAACACCCACAAGCTGCAAGCGGTCAGCTAAACGTAATAGCCACCCACGTATTGATAGCTCATAAGATCAACAAGCAAGCCTGTACATTATCCTGTGAATCCAAACAGTAACACTCCCATACAGTCGGGTCTCGTCGTCTGATATGTCGCATATCTCGCTTAGGGGTGGTAAACGTCAGACCCCAGTAGCTCGATAAGTCGTGTCGATATGAGGTCCATAACAGTTCGAGAAACTATTGATAACACTTACCAGTAAATCTCAGCAACACTGGCCAGGGATTTCCAGTTATAGCCAATCGAACACAGCGCAACATCAACTCCCTATACTGGGAGAGACGAATCCCCTCCTATCGCTCATTGCCTCCATGTGATTCGGGACTGTACCAAAAAGCCACCTTTTTGCATGCCCTCTTGGACGTGGTATGATGGAAATCAAAGCACAGTGGGAATCACACAAGACTCTATGACGATCTCGGGTCAACAGACTACTCTGTACCAGTGTCACCGGAAAACTGCCATCTGACGTGAGGTATAATACCATCTGGGAGTTCTCGGCGAGTCCGTCCAGTGTACCCAGTCTCCACTGTGTTAGTTATGTATATGCCCTAGAGGCCATTGTTGTACATATGATGTATATTATGATAGATGCTTGGATATATACAGAGAGGACTTTCTTGCTCGTCATGATTGTATGCTATTTGGTTTCACTTTATCTTAACATGTTGACTTGTATTGGTTTACTGTCTTACTCTCACATGTTGATAAAGCCCTTATGATCTGTACTCGACTGCTGGGACTATGATGAGATCATACTAGTGGGGCCATAGTAGTCAATGAGTACATCCTATAACTGTTCCTAGTCGAGGGTATATCGAGACAGGGCATTGATACACCAGAGTAGACTAGCGTATACGCATCTTGACCCATATGATGGGCGATGGATGATCCCATATCCATCGGTGTTTGACATCAAGGATGGTGTACGGGTGCTCAGTGGAGACTGGGTACACTGGACGGACTCGCCGAGAACTCCCAGTTGGTGATATACCACACGTCAGATGGCAGTTCTCCGGTGACACTGGTACAGGGTAGTCTGTAGACCCGAGATTGTCATAGAGTCTTGTATGATTCCCAATGTGCTTTGATTTCCACCTTACCACGTCTAAGAGGGCATGCAAAATGGTGGCTTTTTGGTACAGTCCCGAATCACATGGAGGCAATGAGCGATAGGAGGGGATTCGTCTCTCCCGGTATAGGGAGTTGATGTCGTGCAGTGTTCGATTGGCTATATCTGGAAGTCCCTGGCCAGGGCTGATATAGAGATATACTGTTAAGTGTTATCAGTAGTTTCTCGACCTGTTATGAGCCTCACATCGACACGACTTATCGGTTACTAGGGTCTGACGTATACCACCCCTATACTTGATATGCGACATATCAGACGAACAGACCAGACTGTACGGGAGTGTTACTGATTGGATTCACAGGAGAACGGACAGGCTAGCTTGTTGATTTTCTAATCGCTCAATACCTGGGTGGCTGTTACGTTTAGCAGACCGCTTGCAGCTTGTGGGTGTTTGATATGATCATCACCTGCTACCGGCGTATTGACGATTCTTTAGAGTCCTACCCAGAGGTTTCTTGGCTCAGGCAAAACGGAGTAGAGGCACATATGTGATATGTGCAGGACCGAGGATAATGCGATATGAGATACCGTATTATATTCTCGAGATATTTAGATATGAATCGGGACATCGGATCAAGTGTTGATTCGATGAATCGGTACATGATATATTAGTTGGTTATATTCGATATAGTCGGATAGTTGGATCAAGTGTTGATTCGATGATTTAATGTATAATGATATATATGATATATTGTATTACATTATCTAATATTGGCTCGCTTTATTATTTCATTTTCTCACCGGATTAATACATTGATATATATGCGATATATGTTAAATATATTATTTTCTTTTGTTGCAAATATATACTATTTATGTGATATATATTATTGTGACATGATATGATTTATTATAAAACATGTTTAAGGATGATAAAAAGGGATTAGGGTTTGATTAGGGTTAGCTTCTTCTTGTTCATTCTAGAAGGATTCTATTTTGTCTTGGTTAAGATATTATGGTTGATACTTATCCTTAACCTAACAAAACCCTAACTCTAGTTTATTCTCTACAAGTTTTAACCTATCATCCTTGACCATGGTTCTATAATCAATCATATACACTTGACTACTATTCATCACAAAAGGATTATTCTTTCATTCTTCATCTTTTTCTCTCTTTGGTTTTTGAAAGAGAGAGCTCACTAGAAATTCCTTATGTGATGATTTATTGTGAGAAAGTGAATTAAAAAGATAGCATAAATACTACTCCATCATCCTCATCTAATCTAGCCTATTAGATTAGGGTGTTCATCTCTTTAGAGTGAGAAAGCTTGGGTTATAGCAACTTCGACGTAGATCATCGGAGAATCGGAACACTTCAAGCTAGCTTGGATCATTCGAGTCGTGGAGCCTCTCTTGAGTCCGGGAGATCGTGGATCGCGGCGAAGAGACTTCTACTCGGCGCTTGTGAAGCGAAGGAGCGGACTACAAAGGTTGTAATCCCTCACACTTAGCTTTAAAGATGTTATCTTGCATGCTAAACCCTAATAATCTAGCAAAGATCCCGTCTTTGGGTTGTTCGGCACATGTAAAATTTTATTCGGGCATGTTTGTTGCTTTATGAACCTTCACTAGTGTGCCTAGGAACCCTACAGGGGTATCAGAGCCTAGCTAGAGCATTAGGCGACGTGTTTACGAAGTTAAAACTCCGATCGAACCCGAACCGACAAAGTTAACCCCTTTTCTGGATATTTTTCAAAATCTGGGTTTTTTCTGAATTAAAAATACCTGAAAAATACAGCAGAAAAAAATAAGAACTTCTGTGAAAAACGAGCCCCTGATTCGTACAAACCGCCGCGGAACCGCGGCCGTACCTCGCTTGGGCCTCAGAACCGCGGCAGTATTAAGGAATCAAGGACTCGTTTTGGCATGTAATTCATATTTCTGTAATATATATTTTATGGGTATTTTTATTCTGACTTAAGTGTTGAGTATTCTGGGGTTTATTTTGTAATCGTATATTCGATCGGAAAATTTAAATTCGCTATTATTTCCGGATTTTTAGAAACTGTTAAAATGTTCGAACGGATATCATTAACTCACTTTTTCCCGGCACGAAAGACTTTCAAGTGTTGAATTTTTATCGGGTTTAAATCTTTCGGAAAAATTGTACAAGTTAAGCGGTGGACCCTCTAGAAAACAACAAACCGTAACTCGATTATGTGACCATCTTGAACTGCCTTTTGAACCTTCAGGTTTGGGGCAGTACGGCGTGCCACATGTGAGGCGTTGGCTTGACCCTTCTACGGCTGGATCACTGGTACTGTGACATATTCTGGGATTATTTGAACTCCGCTCATGTGTTGAGCACTTTGGAAAATTTTGGGTATTTGATTATCTTTTCGAAAAGTTTAATACTGTCTATTTATCTTGAATGTGATACAATATGTGGAATTCATAGAGTTAGGCATGAAATGCGAAGTATGTGATATTTCGGATTTACGATGTCTAAAGTGATTGTGGATTCCAAATATTGTAGTTTTACACTTTCTTTTCTGTGACCGTAAGTGGAGTATGTAGTTGTATTACCGATTGTCGTTGCTATACATCGACGACGATCGGTGTATGCATACTTACTTACGTTGATGATATGAGATATTATGTGTTGCTGAGATATGATGTGCAGGATTGTCGCGATTGAATAGCCGGGGGTTTTATGTGAGATGAGAGTTTTATATTTTCATTCATGTAAATTCAAATGTAATGTAATATTCTTTAATTTGGGGCACTTCCAGGTTGAGGTTGATGCCACCAGTGTTGTATATTATTTACTTTTCCGCATTAGGATGGACCCAAGGAGGGGAGCACAGGTGACCGGGTTCTGGGGTTCAGTGGGAGGCCATCTCGGGGAGTCGAGACCGGGTCTCCTAAACTCCAGAATTGGTAGGGTCACTTGCCGCTCTCCTAGGGGTCTACGGTGTGGGCTTGGCTATTCATCGCGACCGTGGAATCCGTATTTTCTATTGTTGGCTAAATACTAAATACGGACGTCCTAGTATATCCCACATTATATCTATGTTTCTGCTGCGATATCTGTGATGTGATCATTTGATATGTTGTGATGGATACAGTATATAGTATATATGATATACTATAAAGACGTTACTTATGTTTTACACCCGCACTAGCCCTGCACTGCTCTGTCATTAGTTACCTAACCTAACGGTGCACGAGGGGACATCGAGGCGAATGCGGATGACATAAGTGTACGTCGTATTTATCTGTAATGCTTAGGAAGCATAAGCTGATGGGATTTTTTATTAATGAGATTAATAAAAAGAAAAGAAACCTAAAAGATGTTGTAGAATCAAAACTTTATAAAAAGAGTAGCTACAGTTTTGCTTTGCATAGTGGTATATATGATGTACCCTGCACCTTATTCGATGAGGAAAGAGCCGAGATCCCTTAAACGGGAGTGACCTCTTTAGCGAAACTGGCAGATGCTAGAAAATTCGGTTTGTCTTTTGATTGCTTTTAGAGTTTTGCTTTGCACAGTGATATATATGATATGTCCTGCACCTTATTCGATGAGGAAAGAGCCGAGATCTCTTCACCGGGAGTGAGCTCTTTAGCAAAACTAATGAAAGCCTAAAAAACACTCCATTTCAAAATTTCACATGATTCTACGACGAAATCAAGTTCATTACGCTCATGGTTTTTCTGAAAAAACCTGCGTAGCCCTCCGTCATTTCAGATAGATATTATTTATGTTGGAGATAGTGCCCTCAGAGTCAATTATTGGATCACAGGCACGTGATTGCAATGATTGAGGGAGGACCTATCCCGGTATGACAGTCTTACTCGAGATGATAGTATGCTATCTGGTTTACCTTTATCATCGTGTACTGCTTTAGGTGACCTGACAGGTCGCTATTGCACGTTGATAGAGCCCCTTGGATTCTTGCTTGACTGCTAGCAGTATGAGGGCGATCATATAAGTGAGAGCTGGAGTCTATAAGCACATCCTTAAAAGGTCCCTAGTCGTGGGAGTTTCGAGACAGGGCATCGATTCTCTAGAGTAGACTAGTGTATACAGTCGAGACCCCGACGAGGGGCGGTGGCCGGTCTCACAAGCCACTGGTGTCAGTTGGATCACCTAAGATGTATACAGGTGCTCATTGGGTTATGAGTACACCGGACAGGACTCGACGGGAACATGCTAGTTGGTCTTATACCTGACGTCAGATAGCAGTTCCCAGGTGACATGTGTACAGGTTAGTTCATCGACCTGGGGATCGTCATTTGTCTCGTGTGAGTTCCCACTGTGCTTTGATTACTACCTTACCACGGCTCAAAGGAGTCGTGCAAACAGGTTTTAGTCGGGTACAGTCCCGAGCCACATGGAGGCAGTGAGCGGATCTTCAGGGGTTCGTCTCTCCCGGTATTGGGGGTGAGGTCGCGCTGTGTCTAGGAAAGCCATTACACGAAGTCCTTGGCCAAGGCAGGAGATTTACTGGTAGGTATTCCAGTAGTATCTCAGGGTGTTCTGGGCTACACTCCGACACGACTTGTACCGCTTTTGGGGGTCTGACTTTTACCCACCCCCTAGGCCCGCCATGCGATGCTCATAGACGAACGGACCGGACTGTACGGATATTGTCACTGACAGGCTCAGTAGGGTGTCTGGATGAGTTTGCTCATCGATGTCCCTTTTGGTCAATAGCTGGTGGCCCGTCACGTATTGGCTTATACCTCTGACGTCCTAGTGGTTAAATCCACAACCATAGTATTGACGAGTCTTTAGAGTCCACCATACTTTCAGTTACTCAGCTTTCGGGCGAAACGCTGTAGAGGCCGTATGGAGATATGGCAGGGTCCGATCAGATACGTGCGGTATTGCACGGATCAGGATCGGACGGTTTGTACTAGAGGCCGTATAGATATATGGCAGGGTTCGATCAGATACGTGCGGTATTGCACGGATCAGGATCGGACGGATATTACTAGCCGGCTTTGGTTTAAGCCGGATCCTAGTTTAGTACAGTGTAGATTTTGTCTCTTTGCATTTGTATCCGGACGGGAATACAGATGCGGGTGTGTATGCACAGTATCGGGATTTTCCTGTGATTTATTACGGGACCGGTTTTCTAGAGTTGCCAGTTTGCATTCCGTTCCGGCCGGTTTTCCTTTGTTCTTTCCCGGCCGGACTTTTCCGATGGAGGGGGTTATTTGCAATTGTGCAAATAACTTTTGTGGAGGGGGTTTCTTGCAATTGTATTCTTTATGATATGTTAAGCATCTTTCTTCCATCACTTGCATTAATTGTGATTGGAAAGGGTTATGGTTTGGATGTATGTTTGTTATCATGATGTTTTGTTTATGGTAACCTCTTCTCATCTCCTACCATCACCTCCCTCTTGCATTATGTACACACTCCACCACCATTCCAAAAGGGAGAGCATGGCCGGCAACTTCATTGAGGGAAAATGAGAGAGTTTCATTTTGGAGTGTGGCATTCTTGATCTCATTTCATGCTAGAAAAATGCAAGCATCATTTTTCTTATCTTGATTCCTCCATCATCTTCAAAGGCAACAAAACCCCAAATGAGACACAACCCTACACATTCTACAGCAATTCTTGGGCATGTCGACTTGCCAGCTTCATGCCCGAGTTGCCTCGGTATTGAGGTGGGAGCCCGTAAAAGATGCAGACGATGTGGTGCCCTTCCGGCAAGGAGGCGACGACCGGAGTATCCGCGGGAGATCGGGACGATGACGAGAAGACCGGAGGACTCGGATCACTCGGTATATCTCTAACCCGTCTTGTAGTTAGCTAGAACTAATTTAATGGCCCGATCCGGGTGTTTAGTGCGCAGTGGTGCCGGTTTGCTAAGTTCGCAAAATTAAAGTTTATCACCGCTTCCGCATTTGGCCGTCAGATTGACGTCCGAGGCGCCGCCGTGCACTTACAGTGGTATCAGAGCCTCGCCATTAACTTCGTCTAGCTTCGTTTGATGTGTTTGCGTTTCCGATCGACCAAAATTCCAAAAAAAACCACGTTTTTCTTCACATCAGTTTTCTGTCGAATTTTTTCTGTCTCTAAAATTTTTTCAGGTTGTAGAAAATTGATGTACTAGAAGTTCTAAGAGTTCTGGAAAAATTCGAGACATTGATCCTTCAGGTGGAGCGCGGAACCGCGGCAAAACCCCCCTTGTTGCCGCGGTTCCGCCGCAGGTTAGAATGATCAATGTGTCAAACTTCTCCAGTGGGCTTCTGGGCTGATTTTAGGGGTTTTGGAATATTAAAATTGGGCCCAGATTTTCTGTGAGTGCTACAGTATTGCTTGGGGGCCCACTTGTTAATTTTTGTTCGATCGGATATTTTAAACACATTATTTCACAGTATTTACATTATATCTGCGACCGTGAATGTCACTCGATCGGTAAATTCGGTCTAACTGCTATAGCCCGGTTAGACGGATTTGCGAACGTGACCTTCACGTTGATGTTCTATGTATTTGCTGTGATGTTGCGGATCGGTCGTGGGGGATAGCCTGGATGCAATGCTAGTACAGTTCTGTTGTATTATGTACATTTGATATTGCGGGGCGAGCGTCCGACATGTGGACTGCCGTCACTGCCTGTTTGTATTATTCTTTTGGGGCACGGCCAGGTTGCGGTCGATGTACCCGTTGTATGTATATTTACTTTCTGTTCTAGGGTTACCCCGCGGAGGGGTGCACGGATAGCCGGGTTCTAGAAGGCAACAAGCCCGCATCTCATGGCATTGGGACGGAGGGGGCTTCTGTCACGATCCGAAAGTATGGAACATGACCGGCACTTAAACTACGAACGTCTCGAGGCGTACGTAATCTAAGTAAACCGAAAACCCAGAAATCCAAACCAAGAAAAGTAGTAGAGTGCAGGAAAAACCAACTTAAAGCAAGTAGTTTCAATAGCATAAGCCGAATTATGCGGTTTTTAAAAACATCAAAAATTTACTGAAAATTTCGGCAGAGTCTCCTTTGTAAATACTGGCCCCCAAACGGGATACAACATGAATAGTATACGAAATCAAGAAAAAGGCATCCCCAAGTGGGAGCTAGCTCTTCGTCAATCGACGGTCACAACCACACAAGCAATATAATATACAACGCCAACGGCGAGGATCAAAACTCAAAAGGAAACTCAAAACCACCAGAAATGTAACGAGCGACTCTAAGGTCGAAAGAATAAACAATACTGGTCTCTATCTCAATAAATACATGTTTGGTTGATGGAATTTACTAGATACAACTGAATAATATTATACAAGATAATATGATGGGTACGATACAAGAAAAACCTACCTACTAGCAAGTCACCCGGATGAAACTGAGCCCGCAAAGCCGTAATGAAACCTGTACGGAAAAACCTGCAAGAAACTGGGGCACAACGGGGGTGAGTTGCCAACTCGTGAATAGAAGAACATCTACGCACAGAAATCGCATAAACAACGCAACCCTAGGTCAATGATCATAATATATCCTCAAATATATGTATAACAGGCAGCCTATGACAATGTCTTGGGTAATATCTAACCCGAGTGTAATCACATGTGCCCGTGTCAGTGCCTCAGGTAGCAATATATCATATGAGTGAGGTATGAATGCATGAAAACAACATACATGTAAATGAAGAAACTGTTTTCATAAATTAGTGAGATTTCCTTTGTATTTTTTTCAAATGAGGTATCATAACTGAAATCAGCACCAACGGTGTCTAGCATCGACACAAAACATAAATCTCAATGTCTCAAAATCTCAATATCTAAATCACAATATCTAGGGCGCCGCTAGTCCAGACCGGCCCCTACCATCCATCTCAAGACCACGACGGTATCCTCCGGATATCCGACGCGTCGGGTAATATCACCGGTAGGTAGTCTCCCCCTGCCAGGCTCATCGTCATCACCACGAGCTTCTTGCCCCGGGGTACCTTACCGGGTCCACCATGTACCCGAAACGGTTCCTCCACTCCTCGAACTCGGGTCTCACAAGTCGCTCTCAGCATCGAGAAAACACATGGTGGACGCACTGAAATATCATATCCAGGGTAACCGGGTTTTTAAAACAATTACATATTCTCTTTTGAAATCTCCACGGTTCCCAAATCCAGAAATATCAAGGAAATCCGAGTCCAAAACCTCAATAGCACATAAACTAGTGAATAAAGGCATGAGAATCCATGCGTGCGGTATAACAATATGCATGAAGTAGCAAATAATAACTGAAATGTCTAATATGGCATATAAGGAAAGTACACTAATATCATGTCAAAACTACTAGCTAACAAGGTAAGTCAAGCAAATATATTCTCTAAAGTGTACGTGACATGGCAATTACCGATGAAGATGTGTGTGAGCCGGCAAGTAGGTGTACGTGGTACATACGCATCATCGGTAATGGTGCTGGTGTCCTAACAGCATGATATCAATAATGGAATATGCAGCACAATAAGTATGCGAGGCAGAGCGAACAGCAATAATGTGCGGGAGCTGAATACTAGACACAACGATAACTAATCTGCAATAATCTAATATAAGTCCTACAAATGGTGCCTTTTGAAATAACACGAATCATGGGGTTTTGAAAATAGGGGCTACAGTGTTTTTATGAAAAGATACGTCGTTTTTGAAATATCCGTAGATTCCCTTGAGCTGTCTTTAAAAATGCCCACGATTCGTTAGTTTTTGAAATAGGTAAGAAGTCTAATCTAATCTAACAACTACACTAAACTATACGGCTGAACTAACAAGCTGAACTACAGGTAAGGAAACCGCCTATCATCTGAGTCGATACATATACATACCTGTATATGTATAGTCGGTGATCCCGCCTCAATAATATCATATCCGATACCATATCTATAATCAGGCATCCCAAGTCAAGAGTGCGGATCAATCATCAATATAGCTCGTACGTAAATCCGTCGTACGGCATCCCAATCTGGGTACGGGTCAATATCACATTCATCATACTATTCACCTGGTATCCTCTTTATCAAATATCATGATCGGGGTACTGATCTACGTCTAGTACCATACTGATACCGCCTACGTGTGCATGGACATGTGTGAAACACTACGTCAAGGACCCGCTACAACGTCATGTCGTATCTAAGATACGAACCCTGATATATTACCGATCTCACGGCCTCAAATCAAATCTCATCGACTCAGCTCAATCCCAAGTATCATCCTCAATCCGTATGTGAACACATAGTCCCATACCCATGTGAACACATAACTAAAAAGAATCCCATGAGCACATATCAATAGGAATGTATGCAAGTATGTATGTGTGTATGTGTAGTGCAACACTACCCTAGGGTTCGCAACACTAAAAATAGTCCAACACACCAATATCCATCCTAAGCATCGTTATTAATCCTAAATAATATATAATAAATGTTGGTGTGTATACGCATCCGTATACACCACCATGGACTGCGGGGGTGCTATACGCCATCCACCCGACTTCTCCCCGTAGATATAAATCTACTCACCTGGTCCTCGCTAGCCGGTGCCGACGTCGCCACGCGCTTGCTTGTCGTCTCGAAGTCCACATGGGGGTACCTACATATCATAATGCACCATATCTCATTAAAATCCGACTCATGATCAAAACGACGCACGAATCCCACATAGGTCAAAACCTATGGTTGCTTTCACAAATCAACCCAAAAACCCTCGACGTCGGCATACAAATGCCAAACCATCGAGAAAAACCCAAATACACTCATTTGCACATTCACGAACACTAATTTTAATATAAACTAGGTTGAAACTCACAAAAACGCCAATTTCACTCAAAAAGTCATTTTTCCGAAAATCTAGCGAGCACAATTCACCGTTTTTGTACAAAACATGTTGTTTAAATGAATGTAGAGGCCAATAAATTTATTAAATCTCTTAAATAAGTCATAGAAATAATTTCCGGAATTTAATCTCATTAAATTCCAAAAACCCTAATATTCTAGTTTACAAAATACCCTTTTTAACAATTTCAAAGCAAAAAAATGCACAAACTACAATTTATGTTGGATTTCCATGAACAAAAAGCATTAAACCACTCAATATAATCTTTATAATGACATGAAACCTAAATTTGAATTTTATCTCATAAGAATATAATTATTTAAAAAACCTAGTTTACCAATTATATAATTATCACTTTTAAATTAACAAATATGCAAACTAGCAACTTAAATTGGATTTAGCATAACAATAATATGTCAATTATACCACATAAACTAAATCTCACAACACAAAATACCAATTTAAAATCAAACCCCTCTCTTGAATTTTAAATCATGCACCTAAAACTAATTAAAAACCTAATTAAACAATTAATTAAGCTAACCTAAGCAATTAACAACACATTAAGCAAAAAAGCTAGAATTTTACCCAAATAATTTGAAGAACCCACAAGCACACTTAGCCTCCCAAATTGAAATCTAAATCCCTAGATCCATGCTATGGTAGCCAAGGGAAAATGGGTAGGAGGTGGATTTTGATTTGGATTTTTGCTTGATTTTTTGTGGATTTTTCAAGCATTTTTGAAGAACTTTTTTAAAGAGAAGGAGATGAAGAATGAAGGGCTGTTGGGGTTCAGATTTTGGCCAGAAAATGAGTGGGGGAGGAGAGAGAGGGAGGTGGAGAAAATGGGGAGAAAGTCAAAGTCAATTCAAGGTCAAAAGTCAAACTAATTTATCCATTTTCTTTTCTGTTCTTTCATTTCTTTTCCTTTGACATTCAAGTGGGGAAAAAATGGGGGCTGCTGAATTTAGCTAAGGGGAGAAGTAAGTGGGGGTGTGTGGGTGTGGGCACGGGTGTGGGCTGATGAAAAATGATAAATACAATACCCCAAACATCCATTTACGCTAAAAAAAAGCCTTTTTTCTTCAATAATTTCTAAACCGTTTTGGCAAATGATTTCGTTCCAAAAACCACATGATAAATTTTTATTTAAAGTTTTATGATGCACAAAATTTGTTTCAACTCATTCCAATTTGTAATTTTCCCTAATTAAATGTATTAGTGACGGCTTAAAATAATAATAAAATAATATTTTTTTCAGAAAATTTGAAATTTCACCAGCGGCTCAATAAACACCAAATAATAGCAATTACATAGCTAGAATATGTATATTTAATTTTTATAATAAGATATTTGTATTTTGACTTTTTATAGAAAACCCCTTTATTTTACCGTTTTTTTCGAAATTTCACCGAAACGATTTTCAAAACGCTACAATCTTCCCCCCTTAAAGAAATTCGGTCCCCGAATTTAAATTCAAACTTCCCCAAATACTAAAACATCTAAGAAAAACCATCAAGTCGTCGGGGCTCCGAAACTGTAAATACATAAAACAAATCGTAGCGCAGTGCATGCGCTTGAAAAAAAAATGAGTATATGACTCAAATCAATACTCCGTCAAGCATCCCGCAATCATCGGAGTCATGGAGAAGACATCAATGCCAAATCCAAATCAAACCAATATGATATAACTCGAAACTATACATGTAACCATCGAATCTATATCTGTAAGTATCTGAAGGAAATGCATGCCAAATCTCTTAAGTCGCTGTGCAACGCGTATAACACTGCACAGTGGCGGACGTCTATCATAAGAAAATAGCTATATACATATATACCTTTGTTTGAAATGTACGTTCCGCCGTTTTGGAAACAATTTAGAAGGGTCTCCTTGTTTTAAACATTTCGTGTCATATCAGACACGTAGGTAAATACTGAGGCTATAGCTCGCCTTTTGGAAATCCCTTCAATAACTATCAATGCATGCAAAATATATTCAGGTACTGTCCTCTGACTAGTCCTGCTCAGTACGAAAACATAAAGCAATATCATAAAAACGTACTGCTCTATAAGAAATCATTCCCAAAATATGCACATGAATACTACGTGCGTCTGGTGCGTACGGAAATCAAAATCCATGAATGTGCCATACATGCGCACAGAAACAATATCTAAGTGCATCGGGTGTGCACGAAACATCTGTCGTAGGCAACATGTGTGCCTGACAGCAAAATCAAGTGCATCTGACATGCACGAAAAAAATCTCGATTTTGGTGCCTCGGGTGTGCACCAAAATCACCCTTCAAAACATGCGCCCAACATGCGCGAAAATCCAAATCAGGTGCATCCATCGTGCACGAAATCATGAAATCCAATATCAAGTGCCGAACGTGCGCAAAATCAATCAGGTGCACAAGGTGCACAAAACAAATATCGAGTATCACAATCGAAATCGAAGTCCAGTGCATCTAAGTACACAAAAGGCGTATCACTGCACTGCAAGCATATATAAACTATACCGAGTGTACGAACGAAATCGTGTGCATGCATACGCACAAAACCAACTCAACTGTTTAAAACCGTAAAATCACAAACATGTGAAACTAAAGCACGAAAACGATATCAAGTGCAACACTGTGCAAAGATCGTAAATCCTCAATCATCAAAATCAAATCATACGAATAAATCACCCAAAACATCGTAATCAATAATGGCGGAATAGTACTGCTCAAGCGCATCCTCTAAGAATCTCAGCCAACTGTCACGGTCACTAGTGGGACGTCTCGTCGATGATCATGAACTCTGTCCTGCTGGTGTGCGTAACCATGACCACTCCTGGGTCAAGGTCTTCACTGTGAATTACCAATCTCTCGGTCCATCGGCTCATCGGCCCTTTCAGGTGTGCTAACGGGGATGATCCAGTTCTTGCACATCTCTTGTCATCTCCCGGTCAATCATCATGACCACTCGTAAGACAGCATATCACTGGCGTCGGCCTCTGGCTCTCTGAATGTACATGACACATCTGATCCTGGGTGCAAGTATCATTGCAGCAGTGTCCTGGAAGGAATCCTGCTCACGGTCTACTCCATGCCTCGTCTCTGCCAACTGTCCGGAAGTCATCGTCCTTTCCTATATCTGCATCTTGCTCTGGAACGGCTGCATACCTATCGCGACTCCTTCTGGAATGTAAGTCCAAGTACCATGCCTCGGCATGCGCATCGCATCTCTGATGTCGGCAGAGTGGAACGTCATCTCATCTAGATCTGGTGCGAACCTTTTACTCCACTTTTCTCTAATGTCGACCGCTTCGGACTCGTCTCGTCGTGGCTGCATGAACTGAGCTCCAACGGCTATCCTCGTATCTGGAGTCTCCCAAGAATGCACCTCACCACCTAGCATCCGAATTAAGTCGAACCATTCGATCGATTCGTCAAACCTCATAATCCCCCAAGAGCTCAACATCTTGGTACAGTTTAATAGTATCGAATACATACCACAGCATCGGTGGTCCAGCCGTAGAAGGGCAAACCCAAGCCTCACTAACGGCGCCGTAGAACTGCCGCAAACCCGAAGGTTCAAAGGCTTTCACACGATCATTAAGTCGAGTTAGGGTTTCATTCTTCTAGAGGGACCATAGAATTGCCTGCATGTCTTTCCAACTACTTTAAACTTGGAATAATAGGTTTCCGACATTCGATCGTCTCTGTCGACCCTCACGTCTCTGCGTGAAGTCGTTTCTAGCTGGAATCAATCTATCTGATGACCTCTCATCGGGTAGGCGAACGAACCACATGTCCTAGTCATTCATCCTCGGGTGACTAGCGACCTTCTATCATCTCTTAGTACAATCTGTACTGCAATAGCTCCAATATATGGGGCGATATCTCGTCGCTCGCAGCAACAACTGGCTCACTCGTCTGCATGCTGAACGGTGCCTCAATCATCAGGAGTAAGCAACACACCAACGGTCATCAAAATCTGGCTGGCCTCTATCATTGGCTCAATCCTCTAGTGTCGATCAGCACCTCCGAGTAACCTCATAAAAGCGATCCGCCAATCGCTCGTGGCGCAGAAACACAGTAAAAAGACACATCTCTGCAATCGTGTGTCGCCGGAATTTCGCCCTGGTCAGTCCTCGTTCGTGACGAGCTTGTACTGACCGCAACTCTAGCCGTAGCTCTCCCTGCCCGTAACCGTAGCAGCAAAACCAAACTGGTACCGATGAGGCTAGATCAGGAAGGAATATAATACTGAACAAGGAAATGTACATCCTAAGGCTTCATAAGTAGAGTAGCGTATCGTAAATATGCTGCGGAACATACCAACGGTACGTCACTCTACTTTAGTCACCTATTCCATCAACCAAGGGTCATCCTACGCTCCGAAGGTAAAACCTAACGCTCTGATACCAACTTTGTCATGATCCGAAAGTATGGAACATGACCGGCACTTAAACTACGAACGTCTCGAGGCGTACGTAATCTAAGTAAACCGAAAACCTAGAAATCCAAACCAAGAAAAGTAGTAGAGTGCAGGAAAAACCAACTTAAAGCAAGTAGTTTCAATAGCATAAGCCGAATTATGCGGTTTTTAAAAACATCAAAAATTTACTGAAAATTTCGGCAGAGTCTCCTTTGTAAATACTGGCCCCCAAACGGGATACAACATGAATAGTATAGGAAATCAAGAAAAAGGCATCCCCAAGCGGGAGCTAGCTCTTCGTCAATCGACGGTCATAACCACACAAGCAATATAATATACAACGCCAACGGCGAGGATCAAAACTCAAAAGGAAACTCAAAACCACCAGAAATGTAACGAGCGACTCTAAGGTCGAAAGAATAAACAATACTGGTCTCTATCTCAATAAATACATGTTTGGTTGATGGAATTTACTAGATACAACTGAATAATATTATACAAGGTAATATGATGGGTACGATACAAGAAAAACCAACCTACTAGCAAGTCACCCGGATGAAACTGAGCCCGCAAAGCCGTAATGAAACCTGTACGGCAAAACCTGCAAGAAACTGGGGAACAACGGGGGTGAGTTGCCAACTCGTGAATAGAAGAACATCTACGCACAGAAATCGCATAAATAACGCAACCCCAGGTCAATGATCATAATATATCCTCAAATATATGTATAACAGGCAGCCTATGACAATGTCTAGGGTAATATCTAACCCGAGTGTAATCATATGTGCCCGTATCAGTGCCTCAGGTAGCAATATATCATATGAGTGAGGTATGAATGCATGAAAACAGCATACATGTAAATGAAGAAACTGTTTTCATAAATTAGTGAGATTTCCTTTGTATTTTTTTCAAATGAGGTATCATAACTGAAATCAGCACCAACGGTGTCTAGCATCGACACAAAACATAAATCTCAATGTCTCAAAATCTCAATATCTAAATCACAATATCTAGGGCGCCGCTAGTCCAGACCGGCCCCTACCATCCATCTCAAGACCACGATGGTATCTGCCGGATATCCGACGCGTCGGGTAATATCACCGGTAGGTAGTCTCCCCCTGCCAGGCTCATCGTCATCACCACGAGCTTCTTGCCCCGGGGTACCTTACCGGGTCCACCATGTACCCGAAACGGTTCCTCCACTCCTCGAACTCGGGTCTCACATGTCGCTCTCAGCACCGAGAAAACACATGGTGGACGCACTGAAATATCATATCCAGGGTAACCGGGTTTTTAAAACAATTACATATTCTCTTTTGAAATCTCCACGGTTCCCAAATCCAGAAATATCAAGGAAATCCGAGTCCAAAACCTCAATAGCACATAAACTAGTGAATAAAGGCATGAGAATCCATGCGTGCGGTATAACAATGAATAACAATATGCATGAAGTAGCAAGTAATAACTGAAATGTCTAATATGGCATATAAGGAAAGTACACTAATATCATGTCAAAACTACTAGCTAACAAGGTAAGTCAAGCAAATATATTCTCTAAAGTGTACGTGACATGGCAATTACCGATGAAGATGTGTGTAAGCCGGCAAGTAGGTGTACGTGGTACATACGCATCATCGGTAATGGTGCTGGTGTCCTAACAGCATGATATCAATAATGGAATATGCAGCACAATAAGTATGCGAGGCAGAGCGAACAGCAATAATGTGCGGGAGCTGAATACTAGACACAACGATAACTAATCTGCAATAATCTAATATAAGTCCTACAAATGGTGCCTTTTGAAATAACACGAATCATGGGGTTTTGAAAATAGGGGCTACGGTGTTTTTATGAAAAGATACGTCGTTTTTGAAATATCCGTAGATTCCCTTGAGCTGTCTTTAAAAATGCACACGATTCGTTAGTTTTTGAAATAGGTAAGAAGTCTAATCTAATCTAACAACTACACTAAACTATACGGCTGAACTAACAAGATGAACTACAGGTAAGGAAACCGCCTATCATCTGAGTCGATACATATACATACCTGTATATGTATAGTCGTTGATCCCGCCTCAATAATATCATATCCGATACCATATCTATAATCAGGCATCCCAAGTCAAGAGTGCGGATCAATCATCAATATAGCTCGTACGTAAATCCGTCGTACGGCATCCCAATCTGGGTACGGGTCAATATCACATTCATTATACTATTCACCTGGTATCCTCTTTATCAAATATCATGATCGGGGTACTGATCTACGTCTAGTACCATACTGATACCGCCTACGTGTGCATGGACATGTGTGAAACACTACGTCAAGGACCCGCTACAACGTCATGTCGTATCTAAGATACGAACCCTGCTATATTACCGATCTCACGGCCTCAAATCAAATCTCATCGACTCAGCTCAATCCCAAGTATCATCCTCAATCCGTATGTGAACACATAGTCCCATACCCATGTGAACACATAACTAAAAAGAATCCCATGAGCACATATCAATAGGAATGTATGCAAGTATGTATGTGTGTATGTGTAGTGCAACACTACCCTAGGGTTCGCAACACTAAAAATAGTCCAACATACCAATATCCATCCTAAGCATCGTTATTAATCCTAAATAACATATAATAAATGTTGGTGTGTATACGCATCCGTATACACCACCACGGACTGCGGGGGTGCTATACGCCATCCACCCGACTTCTCCCCGTAGATATAAATCTACTCATCTGGTCCTCGCTAGCCGGTGCCGACGTCTCCACGCGCTTGCTTGTCGTCTCGAAGTCCACATGGGGGTACCTACATATCATAATACACCATATCTCATTAAAATCCGACTCATGATCAAAACGACGCACGAATCCCACATAGGTCAAAACCTATGGTTGCTTTCACAAATCAACCCAAAAACCCTCGACGTCGGCGTACAAACGCCAAACCATCGAGAAAAACCCAAATACACTCATTTGCACATTCACGAACACTAATTTTAATATAAACTAGGTTGAAACTCACAAAAACGCCAATTTCACTCAAAAAGTCATTTTTCCGAAAATCTAGCGAGCACAATTCACCGTTTTTGTACAAAACATGTTGTTTAAATGAATGTAGAGGCCAATAAATTTATTAAATATCTTAAATAAGTTATAGAAACAATTTCCGGAATTTAATCTCATTAAATTCCAAAAACCCTAATATTCTAGTTTACAAAATACCCTTTTTAACAATTTCAAAGCAAAAAAATGCACAAACTACAATTTATGTTGGATTTCCATGAACAAAAAGCATTAAACCACTCAATATAATCTTTATAATGACATGAAAGCTAAATTTGAATTTTATCTCATAAGAATATAATTATTTAAAAACCTAGTTTACCAATTATATAATTATCACTTTTAAATTAACAAATATGCAAACTAGCAACTTAAATTGGATTTAGCATAACATTAATATGTCAATTATATCACATAAACTAAATCTCACAGCACAAAATACCAATTTAAAATCAAACCCCTCTCTTGAATTTTAAATCATGCACCTAAAACTAATTAAAAACCTAATTAAACAATTAATTAAGCTAACCTAAGCAATTAACAACACATTAAGCAAAAAGGCTAGAATTTATACCCAAATAATTTGAAGAACCCACAAGCACACTTAGCCTCCCAAATTGAAATCTAAATCCCTAGATCCATGCTATGGTAGCCAAGGGAAAATGGGTAGGAGGTGGATTTTGATTTGGATTTTTGCTTGATTTTTTGTGGATTTTTCAAGCATTTTTGAAGAACTTTTTTAAAGAGAAGGAGATGCAGAATGAAGGGCTGTTGGGGTTCAGATTTTGGCCAGAAAATGAGTGGGGGAGGCGAGAGAGGGAGGTGGAGAAAATGGGGAGAAAGTCAAAGTCAATTCAAGGTCAAAAGTCTAACTAATTTATCCATTTTCTTTTCTGTTCTTTCATTTCTTTTCCTTTGACATTCAAGTGGGGAAAAAATGGGGGCTGCTGAATTTAGCTAAGGGGAGAAGTAAGTGGGGGTGTGTGGGTGTGGGCACGGGTGTGGGGTGATGAAAAATGATAAATACAATACCCCAAACATCCATTTACGCTAAAAAAAGCCTTTTTTCTTCAATAATTTATAAACCGTTTTGGCAAATGATTTCGTTCCAAAAACCACATGATAAATTTTTATTTAAAGTTTTATGATGCACAAAATTTGTTTCAACTCATTCCAATTTGTAATTTTCCCTAATTAAATGTATTAGTGACGGCTTAAAATAATAATAAAATAATATTTTTTTCAGAAAATTTGAAATTTCACCACCGGCTCAATAAACACCAAATAATAGCAATTACATAGCTAGAATATGTATATTTAATTTTTATAATAAGATATTTGTATTTTGACTTTTTACAGAAAACACCTTTATTTTACCGATTTTTTCGAAATTTCACCGAAAACAGATTTTGGCGGGTAACTTGCCGTGCCCGTAGGGGTCTAGGATTTCATTGCACAGGCTATCCACACGACCAGGGGAACGTCGGGTATCAATAGTGGCTCTGTGAAACCCGGGGATCCCAGATATCTGTATTGTTCTGTGATGCTGTACATTTCTGTGATGTTGCATTTTATCACGCCTTGAGCGAATATAATATATTGGTATATATATCAGTAGATGTTGTATATGTTTTTCATCCGCGCTAGTCCAGTCCCCGCTCTGCCGTTAGTTAGCTAACCTAACGGGTGATGACGGGACCCAGTGGCGAATGCGGATGGCATATACGTACGTCAGTATATTTTCGTTCTTTGTGGTGTGATCAATTGATGGGACTGCGTTGATTCGGATCAATGCATGTTAAAACAAACCTATTCTGATGTTGTTGGAACACTTTTAAAAAAAGCTGTTATTGCAAGGACGTTCACTTTTGTTTTGCATCGTGGTATTCATTTGGAATATCCTGCTCCTCAGTCGACGAGGCAAGGGCCGAGATCCCTTCACCGGGAGTGACCCCTTGGACAGAATTTTGCGTCAGGGCATTAACTTCACTATAGCCGATTACTTTTGCTTTGCATCGTGGTATTCAGTTGGAATATCCTGCACCCTATTCTACGGGGAAAGAGCCGAGATCCCTTCACCGGGAGTGACCTCTTTAGTAAAGGTTTTCGTCACTATATTTTCTAAAAAGCTATCCGTTCCTTCAACGATATCAAGTTCATTACGTTAAAGGTTTTCGCCAGAAACCATTCGTATCCCTCTGTCGTTTCAGACAGGTAGCACGTAGTATTCATGCTATGTTTGTTGACCTTCGTCAAGGCATAGTGCATGGTAGCTGCTTGTTGCCTTTCTGCTGCATAGATAGATGTGTTGGTTTGGGACAGTCGTATAGCCTTGTTGACCTTCGTCAAGGGCTTGTACGGGTGGGTTCAAATTAACCTGGACAATGACGGGTGGAACTTGACATGTGACTTATGATTTGTTGACCTTCGTCAAGGTCATAAGAGCATGGGGTAAAAAATCACATCAGGAGTTTCAAAAGAACTGAAACTTGCCAGATATGCGCATACCTTCTGGAGTGTGATAACGTGAGCGGATTCCGTCACTTTATCATGCGATGAGAGTTGGATCCCGATTCCCACTGATGAGTTGGTTTACTCCTCGGGTGACCCCGACTAATTCTTCTTTCAGGTTTGGAGGAGAATTTGAGGTACAGTGGGAGGTTTCCAGATTAGATAAATTGGTAACCATTCTGATCTAGGATAGAGTGCACGCTGAGTGTTTCTTTTCTCTCTCTCTCTGGCAGCGACCATTGACCCGACCCTAGACCATGACTCAGTGACCAAGTTGACCGAACCTTCTTAACACTGGCTTTTGGATTGTCAGAGTTGCAGACCTCATTGCCACTCCTACTTTTACCCTTTTCTCCAGGACACCCTGTATTACTGCGAACGTCCACTTCCATTGGACAAAGCCATCGTATGGTTAGATACGAACTCGAAGGAATTCGAGGATGGTTTTCGGTTCTGGAGAAAACAGATAGGATTATTCAGTTGTCTTTTCCCCTTTACCTTCTCTCAAGTTGTGAGTACTCCTTGGTTTAGGAGATAGTACACCTATCATGCAAATTGGATAGTCTTCTTCCAAACCTTAGGCTGGTGCCGACCGGTAGGGAATGAAGAAAACCAATTAGCCTAAACGGTGTGCAGAAGGTATTAAGATTAAGACAAAGCAAGGGATTAGTAAGAGGGCAAAGTAAATTGCGACTGATATTCACGACCAAACCAAGTATTTCTTCGCCAATCCTAAATCACCTTTGTATTTCTCCAAGACACTCCGTATCACTACGAAGATCCACAGTTTATTGGATACTCCATCGTATGGTTATATACGAACTCGAAAGGAACTTGTTCCAGTTCGGGGATGGATTCTGGTTCAGGAGAAATAGGAATAAGGTTTATTCGGTTGTCTTTTATCTTCACCTTTTCTCGCATTGCGAGTGTTACTAGGATTAGGACAGTACACCCATTATGCTTATTGGATAGTCTTCTTCCAAACCATAGGCTGGTGCCGAACGGTAGGGAAGGAAGAAAACCATTTGGCCTAAGGGGTGTGCAGAAGGTAATGACTAAAGACATATAAAGGGATTTGGAGAGGTGGCAAAGAATTATACGGTTACAGTTGTGAATCTGGATAATGGTAGAGGCATTACTAGGAATACCAGGATACCCCATCGAAACATTTCAATGTTTCAGTTCAACTGTGTACTGTTAATAGAAAACTGATTTCCCGATTAGACACTTGCTCCAGGGTATGTATTTACCAGGTTTGATTCTCACATCTGTATAGTTTTACAGATGATGAGTGGGAGTAAGTTATTGGGAATTGGGTGATCATCCTCATTATATCGGGATTCGTTGTAATCGGTGATATTTGAGGAGATCACCTGGGATGTTTGCCGGTCGGCAAATATTTGGTTTTGAATATCCGCTGTTGTGCACCAATTTCAAATTGATATATCTGTACGTCTATTTTCATAGAGTGAGATATACCTTTTGATATTATGTCGATGACATTTACCTATATCAGTGGATGGTTAGGTAAGGAGCATTAAACAGCAGTGTAATTCTTCTTAACCATAAGTACAGTTTTCAACCTACGACACACAGTGAAAGAGTTATCAGACTCAGCGGACTTATACAGAGTATTGTATGTTGTCCGGTGTCCATTAGGACAGAGGGGTTGGTCCTCATACTATATTCTGTTTACTTTTAACTTCTCTAGTTCTTAGACATGTGTTTCGTAGAAACACAGGGTCTAAGTTTTGAGGAGTTATAGGTATTTGAATAGAGTAGAGAACCAGGTGTTGCAAGTATCGGGATTCTTCAAGGTGATCGAAGATCTAGATACTTGTGTATGGTATTCAGTTGATAGTAATGATAAAGAGAAATTGCTTCTCTTTCAGGTTACTCATAATTGGAAGCATTCCTAAGTTGAGTAACGCTGATCGGCCTCTCTCCATTTAGTTGACATGCACTGGAGACAGCTGCATGTTTTGAATCTGGTTAAATTAAATCAGTGCCTCTGGTTCTATATTGGATATAGTACAGTTCATATCTTAACATTGTTAAGGTACGGGGAGTTGTCCAGCTTATGATTAAAACCAGACTCTGGATAACTCAAGGCACGTTTCTGTAATGGCTGTTTGTGGGTTGACCCAGGCTATGACGAGGGTTGACTTTCTACCATCTGGCAGATCAATAGAAATATTGTTCTGGACTCGCCACAGTTTTATTAAAAATGTATTTTTTTCAAAAACAGTAGTGGGAGTATGGTAGAACTGGAAGTGATTCCAGAACCGCAAACGATTACTGAAGATTTGATAAGGATCCTAAAGATTCAATCTGATTTGACATTCCATTGGCCACTCCGCAGATACGGTGGGTAACTTCAGGCACCCGAGAGGTACTCCGGTAGCCTCAAGGACGGTGACAGGGAAGTTCTTGTTTACCCACACTTGCCATTGCTGTTGTTCCAGGCTGCGAGACCCGGTGGGAGGATGAGTATAGCGTCGTTCTAAACTAGCTTTAGAAGTGCACGTCTATATGACTCTGCCAGAGGGTTGTCGTAGTCAGTGGGAGCAGCGGAAGCATTGGTGGACATCAGGCTTATGTCTATTTATAGACTAAAGCAGATATAGCGGAGATAGATCATCTATTTCTGATATGACAGTCATAAGTTTGACGTCATCAGAATAGGAGATGGATCTGTTGAGAAGGTAGTAGGGTGTGATATCCGGGTTTTGGATGACATACACAAAGTAGGAAGTGACATTCCTATACTACGATCGGTTATACTTTGGTCGTCACACCGTGGTTTCTCCACAAAGGACTTGGACATTATATCAGACATACTGGTTACTAGATCTATGGTTTTAGATCTAGATTTGGGTGGTTTCCCAATCAGGGTACTTTGACAGCATTCTAAGAGTATTTAGAATGGACGACTCCTGGCACGGTAGTGTACCTGCAGGTGATGGAGTCACCCTCTCTAAAGGTGTCTTATAGACTAAAGTAGAGAGGGATGCGCATGATTGGCAGATCACTTGCTTAGGCAATTGAGTCAATCATGAGAGGTCAAGTACCACACCAGATGTTGTTCTTGCACTAGATGCAATAAGTTGACATTGATCCAATCCTGGAGATACAGTCGGAAGCAGTTTTAGAACATAAGTGGATGTTCTATGGATATGATAACGACAGCCTCATTTGGGAGACAATTATCATTCCAGGCTTCCAAGGTGACATGGACGACAAGGAGTTTGTCAGAGTTATAGTTTTTCCTTCTGAGGAGGGGCAGTATTTTGGACAGGTGATCCAAGGCAATACTGAGGGAGGCATGGCGCAGGATACTGATTAAGTTCAGTTGACGATACAGTCTAAGAAGTCTGGATTTGAAGTTCATTTATGAACTGGGTCCCATCAGACATCCAGACATTCCAAGACAGGTATTGCTCATTTCGGGAGATGGTTTTCTCTACGAACTTGAGGTATAGAGAGACATAGAAAGAAACATCTGGGCGGATCCTCTCACTGAGGCTATTCCTCGAACGCAATAGTTTCGCAAACAAGCTTTGTGAGACTGACTAGTAGAGGAGTTGGGTGTTCGGTATCACACGGGCTGTGAGTATGCGACATCGCAATAATTAGCCTTGAGAGCAAGTGGGAGATTGTTGGAGATAGTGCCCTCAGAGTCAATTATTGGATCACAGGCACGTGATTGCAATGATTGAGGGAGGACCTATCCCGGTATGACAGTCTTACTCGAGATGATAGTATGCTATCTGGTTTACCTTTATCATCGTGTACTGCTTTAGGTGACCTGACAGGTCGCTATTGCACGTTGATAGAGCCCCTTGGATTCTTGCTTGACTGCTAGCAGTATGAGGGCGATCATATAAGTGAGAGCTGGAGTCTATAAGCACATCCTTACAAGGTCCCTAGTCGTGGGAGTTTCGAGACAGGGCATCGATTCTCCAGAGTAGACTAGTGTATACAGTCGAGACCCCGACGAGGGGCGGTGGCCGGTCTCACAAGCCACTGGTGTCAGTTGGATCACCTAAGATGTATACAGGTGCTCATTGGGTTATGAGTACACCGGACAGGAGTCGCCGGGAACATGCTAGTTGGTCTTATACCTGACGTCAGATAGCAGTTCCCAGGTGATATGTGTACAGGTTAGTTCATCGTCCTGGGGATCGTCATTTGTCTCGTGTGAGTTCCCACTGTGCTTTGATTACTACCCTACCACGGCTCAAAGGAGTCGTGCAAACAGGTTTTAGTTGGGTACAGTCCCGAGCCATATGGAGGCAGTGAGCGGATCTTCAGGGGTTCGTCTCTCCCGGTATTGGGGGTGAGGTCGCGCTGTGTCTAGGAGAGCCATTACACGAAGTCCTTGGCCAAGGCAGGAGATTTACTGGTAGGTATTCCAGTAGTATCTCAGGGTGTTCTGGGCTACACTCCGACACGACTTGTACCGCTTTTGGGGGTCTGACTTTTACCCACCCCCTAGGCCCGCCATGCGATGCTCATAGACGAACGGACCGGACTGTACGGATATTGTCACTGACAGGCTCAGTAGGGTGTCTGGATGAGTTTGCTCATCGACGTCCCTTTTGGTCAATAGCTGGTGGCCCGTCACGTATTGGCTTATACCTCTGACGTGCTAGTGGTTAAATCCACAACCATAGTATTGACGAGTCTTTAGAGTCCACCACACTTTCAGTTACTCAGCTTTCGGGCGAAACGCTGTAGAGGCCGTATGGAGATATGGCAGGGTCCGATCAGATACGTGCGGTATTGCACGGATCAGGATCGGACGGTTTGTACTAGAGGCCGTATAGATATATGGCAGGGTTCGATCAGATACGTGCGGTATTGCACGGATCAGGATCGGACGGATATTACTAGCCGGCTTTGGTTTAAGCCGGATCCTAGTTTAGTACAGTATAGATTTTGTCTCTTTGCATTTGTATCCAGACGGAATACAGATGCGGGTGTGTATGCACAGTATCGGGGTTTTCCTGTGATTTATTACGGGACCAGTTTTCTGGAGTTGCCAGTTTGCATTCCGTTCCGGCCGGTTTTCCTTTGTTCTTTCCCGGCCGGACTTTTCCGATGGAGGGGGTTATTTGCAATTGTGCAAATAACTTTTGTGGAGGGGGTTTCTTGCAATTGTATTCTTTATGATATGTTAAGCATCTTTCTTCCATCACTTGCATTAATTGTGATTGGAAAGGGTTATGGTTTGGATGTATGTTTGTTATCATGATGATTTGTTTATGGTCACCTCTTCTCATCTCCTACCATCACCTCCCTCTTGCATTATGTACACACTCCACCACCATTCCAAAAGGGAGAGCATGGCCGGCCACTTCATTGAGGGAAAATGAGAGAGTTTCATTTTGGAGTGTGGCATTCTTGATCTCATTTCATGCTAGAAAAATGCAAGCACCATTTTTCTTATCTTGATTCCTCCATCATCTTCAAAGGCAACAAAACCCCAAATGAGACACAACCCTACACATTCTACAGCAATTCTTGGGCATGTCGACTTGCCAGCTTCATGCCCGAGTTGCCTCGGTATTGAGGTGGGAGCCCGTAAAAGATGCAGACGATGTGGTGCCCTTCCGGTAAGGAGGCGACGACCGGAGTATCCGCGGGAGATCGGGACGATGACGAGAAGACCGGAGGATTCGGATCACTCGGTATATCTCTAACCCGTCTTGTAGTTAGCTAGAACTAGTTTAATGGCCCGATCCAGGTGTTTAGTGCGTGGTGGTGCCGGTTTGCTAACTTCGCAAAATTAAAGTTTATCACCACTTCCGCATTTGGCCGTCAGATTGACGTCCGAGGCGCCGCCGTGCACTTACAATTTAGTATTTGTGCTATGTTTGTTGACTTAGTCAAGGCGTAGTGTACGGTAGCTAAGTAGTGTTTATCTGCTAAAACATGAGATGTGATTGGATTAGGGTATTCGCACAGCCTTGTTGACTCAGTCAAGGGTCGTACGGGTAGGTTTAATTCAATCGAGAAATGTACGGGTTGAACTTGACTTGCGATCTATGGTTTGTTGACTTAGATAAGGTCATAGATCGCTAGGGGCAAAATTTTATCAGGAATTTCAAGTGTTGAAATTTGCAATGAGATTGCATACCTTCTATGAGATAGTTGGATCCCGATACCCACTGCGAGTAAGAGTTACTCCTGGGAGAGTTTTACACTGGACAATTAGTCGATCAAGTAGGTGTCTAGAAAAGTGTTAACGAGGTTATGCTTCTCGGAAAATGAGGTTTACCATAATTAGATCCGTGCGAAAGCACGGGGAACCTCTCTCAAAGTACCGACACTGATCTGGCTGAAAGATTGACGAAATTGTAGGGTGTAATTAATCCCGGCTAATCTTACCTTTTAGGGTTTGAAGGTAGATTTGATAAAAACAGTGGGAGACATCCTAATTAGATAAGATAATAACCAATCTAATCTTGCAAGAGCATACGCTAAAGTGTTTTCTTCTCTCTCTCTCCAGGTAGCAACCATGTCAGGCCATAATCAAGATAATAATATGGATGTATTGACTGAACCCGCTTATTATACTGAGCAGGGGAACGTTGGACCCGTTCTTTCTTATAAGAGTTATAAGACTGAACAGGGAATAGGAGAATATCTGGATTCTCACTCCACCCAAAAGAACATGCATGTTGATGCACCTTCTTCATGTGTGTTAGTTATTGAAAACTGTTCCTCGGTTCACCCTACGTCCTGGGTATTAGATACCGGATCAGGATCCCACATATGTAAATTGTTACATGGGCTACGTAAAGGTAGAGAACTGGGAAAAGGTGATCATTCCGTTCAAGTTGGGAACGGTGCAAGTATTGCAGCCAAAGCAGTTGGCGAATATCACCTTGTATTGCCAAGTCGTAATACACTGATTCTAAATGAGTGCTATTATATACCGAACATGATGTGCAACATTATATCAGTTTCTTTATTAAGTAAAGAAGGATATAATTTTGTAGTAAAGGATAATGTTATGAACATATTCCTATATCAAAAGTTGATTGCATCAGGCTCGTTACATAATGGCATATTCATTTTAAATCAAAATACAGTTCTCAATATACAAAACACACACAAGAGGAAAAGTTCAGAAATAAACGAATCTTTCTTGTGGCATTGTAGACTTGGCCATATCAATGAGACATGGCTAGCTAAGTTACATAAAAATGGATATTTGAATTCATTCGAATTTTCATCTTATGATACTTGCCATTCATGTCTCAAAGGAAAAATGACCAAAGCTCCGTTTAGTGGACACGGAGAAAAAGTTACCGAACTCTTAGGACTGTTACATAGTGATGTATGCGGTACCATGTCTACACATGCCAGGAACGGTTCTTCCTACTTTATTACATTTACTGACGATCTCTCTAGATACGGGCATGTGTTCCTGTTGAAACACAAGTCTGAAGCTTTTGAGAAATTCAGAGAATATAAGCACGAAGTAGAGAACCAAATGGGCAAAAGTATTAAGATCTTTCGATCTGATCGAGGAGGAGAATACTTGAACAATGATTTTCTGGATTATCTAAAAGAGAATGGGATTCTCTCTCAGCTTACTCCTCCTTATACACCACAGCACAATGGTGTATCGGAACGAAGGAATCGGACCCTATTAGATATGGTGCGATCTATGATGAGCGATGCTGAGTTACCTATTTCCTTCTGGGGGTATGCGCTTGAGGCAGCCATATACATATTGAATCTAGTTCCGTCTAAATCTGTACCTACCACACCATATGAGATATGGAGTGTGAAGAGACCATATTTTAAACGAGTTAAGATATAGGGTTGTCCGGCTTATGTCAAAAGACAAAATCCGGACAAACTCGAGGCACGATCAATTCTTTGCAAATTTGTGGGATATCCAAAGAATTCTCAAGGATATTTTTTCTACCACGCTGAGGAACAAAAAGTGTTTGTTGCTCAACATGCCACCTTTTTGGAAAAGGAATTTCTTGCAAAAGAAATTAGTGGCAGAGAGGTAGAGCTGGAAGAAGTTCCAGCACCACAAACTGCAATTGATGATTTGTTGGAACCAGAAGATTCAGTAGTACCCGACGAACCCCTGCCTCTCCGCCGATCTAGCAGGGTTTCTCATCCACCTGAGAGATACTACGGTTTTCTCATTGATGGTGGAAGCAAGGATTGCATCATGTAAGATGATGACCCGACTAGTTTCGAGCAGGCCATCATGAGTGGTGACTCTGTGAAATGGCTGGATGCAATGCGGTCTGAGATAGAATCCATATACACCAATAGAGTATGGATTTTGGAAAATGCTCCTGAAGGGGTAAAACCCATTGGGAGCAAGTGGATTTTTAAAAAGAAATTTCGTGTAGATGGAAAAGTTGAGACTTTCAAAGCTAGACTTGTCGCAAAGGGATTTCGTCAACGACCAGGTGTGGATTATGACGAAACATTTTCTCCAGTGGCTATGCTTAAGTCCATCCGGATCTTACTTGCCATTGCTGCATACCATGAATACGAAATCTGGCAAATGGATGTTAAGACCGCCTTTCTAAATGGTGATTTAGAAGAGTGCGTGTACATGACTCAGCCAGAGGGCTTCGTAGATAGTGGGAGCAGCGGAAAGGTGTGCAAACTGCTTAAATCCATTTATGGGTTAAAGCAAGCATCGCGGAGTTGGAACATCTGTTTTGATATTATAGTCAAAGAGTTTGACTTCATCAAAAACATAGATGAACCTTGTATCTATAAGAAGGTAGCAGAGAGTAAGGTTGTCTTCCTCGTATTGTACGTGGATGACATACTCTTGATAGGAAATGATATTCCTATGCTGCAATCAGTCAAGCTCTTCTTATCACAAAGATTCTCAATGAAAGATCTAGGTGATGCCTCCTGCATATTGGGTATTAGGATCAATAGAGATAGATCCAAACGGATACTGGGATTGTCCCAATCCAGGTACATTGACACCATACTAAAGAGGTTTAGTATGGAAGAATCCAAGCGTGGGAACCAACCCATGATCTCTGGACTCACTCTTTCCAAAGAGATGTCTCCCAAGACTGATTTGGAAAGAGCTTGCATGCAAGGGATACCCTATGCTTCGGCAGTAGGTTCTATCATGTATGCGATGCTATGTACCAGACCCGATGTAGCAAACTCACTAAGTGTAGTGAGTCGGTATCAAGCAGATCCAGGAGAGAGTCACTGGACGGTTGTGAAGAACATTCTCAAGTACTTACGAAGGACTAGAGATATGTTCTTGGTGTATAGTAACGGAGAACTCCGGGTGGAGTCCTTTACCGATTCCAGCTTCTAAAGTGATAAGGACGACTCTAAGTCGCACTCGGGATTTGTCTTTACCCTCAATGGAGGGGCGGTATGTTGGAAGAGTTCCAAACAGGATACCGTTGCAGACTTGACGATGGAGGCTGAATACATCACTGACAACGATGCTGCCAAAGAGGCTGTCTGGATGAAAAGTTCATCACTGAACTTGGTGTGGTTCCATCCATTGAACATCCAATACCTCTGTATTGCGATAACAATGGAGCTGTGGTTTTAGCCAAGGAACCCAGATCCCATCAGAAATCTAGACATATTCTGAGGCGGTATCACCTGATCAGGGAGATAGTTGATCGCCGGGAGATCGAGGTCAGGAGAGTAGATACGAAGGACAACACTGCGGATCCACTCACGAAGGCCATTCCCCAGATACAGTTTGAGAGATTATTCGGGATGCTAGGTATGAGATACTACAACAGCTGGCCTTAATGCAAGTGGGAGATTGTTAGTTATGTATATGCCCTAGAGGCCATTGTTGTACATATGATTTATATTATGATGGATGCTTGGATATATACAGAGAGGACTTTCTTGCTCGTTATGTATATGGTTTCACTTTATCTTAACATGTTGACTTGTATTGGTTTACTGTCTTACTCTCACATGTTGATAAAGCCCTTAGGATCTGTACTCGACTGCTGGGACTATGATGAGATCATACTAGTGGGGCCATAGTAGTCAATGAGTACATTCTATAACTGTTCCTAGTCGAGGGTATATCGAGACAGGGCATCGATACACCAGAGTAGACTAGCGTATACGCATCTTGACCCATTTGATGGGCGATGGATGATCCCATATCCATCGGTGTTTGACATCAAGGATGGTGTACGGGTGCTCAGTGGAGACTGGGTACACTGGACGGACTCGCCGAGAACTCCCAGTTGGTGATATACCACACGTCAGATGACAGTTCTCCGGTGACACTGGTACAGGGTAGTCTGTAGACCCGAGATCGTCATAGAGTCTTGTGTGATTCCCACTGTGCTTTGATTTCCACCTTACCACGTCCAAGAAGGCGTGCAAAATGGTGGCTTTTGGGTACAGTCCCGAATCACATGGAGGCAATGAGCGATAGGAGGGGATTCGTCTCTCCCGGTATAGGGAGTTGATGTCGTGCAGTGTTCGATTGGCTATAACTGGAAGTCCCTGGCCAGGGCTGATATAGAGATATACTGGTAAGTGTTATCAGTAGTTTCTCGACCTGTTATGAGCCTCATATCGACACGACTTATTGGTTACTGGGGTCTGACGTATACCACCCCTAGACTTGATATGCGACATATCAGACGAACAGACCGGACTGTCCGGGAGTGTTACTGGTTGGATTCACAGGAGAACGGACAGGCTAGCTTGTTAATCTTCTGATCGCTCAATACCTGGGTGGCTGTTACGTTTAGCTGACCGCTTGCAGCTTGTGGGTGTTTGATATGATCATCACCTGCTACCGGCGTATTGACGATTCTTTAGAGTCTTACCCAGAGGTTTCTTGGCTCAGGCAAAACGGAGTAGAGGCACATATGTGATATGTGCAGGACCGAGGATAATGCGATATGAGATACCGTATTATATTCTCGAGATATTTAGATATGAATCGGGACATCGGATCAAGTGTTGATTCGATGAATCGGTACATGATATATTAGTTGGTTATATTCGATATAGCCAGATCGTTGGATCAAGTGTTGATTCGATGATTTAATGTATAATGATATATATGATATATTGTATTACATTATCTAATATTGGCTCGCTTTATTATTTCATTTTCTCACCGGATTAATACATTGATATATATGCGATATATGTTAAATGTATTATTTTCGTTTGTTGCAAATATATAATATCTATGTGATATATATTATTGTGACATGATATGATTTATTATAAAACATGTTTAAGGATGATAAAAAGGGATTAGGGTTTGATTAGGGTTAGCTTCTTCTTGTTCATTCTAGAAGGATTCTATTTTGTCTTGGTTAAGATATTATGGTTGATACTTATCCTTAACCTAACTAAACCCTAACTCTAGTTTATTCTCTACAAGTTTTAACCTATCATCCTTGACCATGGTTCTATAATCAATCATATACACTTGACTACTATTCATCACAAAAGGATTATTCTTTCATTCTTCATCTTTTTCTCTCTTTGGGTTTTGAAAGAGAGAGCTCACTAGAAATTTCTTATGTGATGATTTATTGTGAGAAAGTGAATTAAAAAGATAGCATAAATACTACTCCATCATCCTCATCTAATCTAGCCCATTAGATTAGGGTGTTCATCTCTTTAGAGTGAGAAAGCTTGGGTTATAGCAACTTCGACGTAGATCATCGGAGAATCGGAACACTTCAAGCTAGCTTGGATCGTTCGAGTCGTGGAGCCTCTCTTGAGTCCGGGAGATCGTGGATCGCGGCGAAGGGACTTCTACTCGGAGCTTATGAAGCGAAGGAGCAGACTACAAAGGTTGTAATCCCTCACACTTAGCTTTAAAGATGTTATCTTGCATGCTAAACCCTAATAATCTAGCAAAGATCCCGTCTTTGGGTTGTTCGGCATATGTAAAATTTTATTCGGGCATGTTTGTTGCTTTATGAACCTTCACTAGTGTGCCTAGAAACCCTACAGTGGTATCAGAGCCTAGCTAGAGCATTAGGCGACGTGTTTACGAAGTTAAAACTCCGATCGAACCCGAACCGACAAAGTTAACCCCCTCTCTGGATATTTTTCAAAATCTGGGTTTTATCTGAATTAAAAATACCTGAAAAATACAGCAGAAAAAAATAAGAACATCTGTGAAAAACAGCCCCTGATCCGTACAAACCAACGCGGAACCGCGGCCGTACCTCGCTTGGGCCGCGGAACCACGGCAGTATTAAGGAATCAAGGACTCGTTTTGGCACAGTAATTCATATTTCTGTAATATATATTTTATGGGTATTTTTATTCTGACTCAAGTGTTGAGTGTTCTAGGGTTTATTTTGTAATCGTCTATTCGATCGGAAAATTTAAATTCGTTATTGTTTCCGGATTTTTAGAAACTGTTAAAATGTTCGAACGGATATCATTAACTCCCTTTTTCCCGGCAAGAAAAACTTTCAAGTGTTGAATTTTTATCGGGTTTAAATCTTTCGGAAAAATTGTACAAGTTAAGCGGTGGACCCTCTAGAAGACAACAAACCTTAACTCGATTATATGACCGTCTTGAACTGCCTTTTGAACCTTCGGGTTTGGGGCAGTACGGCGTGCCACATGTGAGGCGTTGGGTTGACCCTTCTACGGCTGGATCACTGGTACCGTGACATATTCTGGGATTATTTGAACTCCGCTCAAGTGTTGAGCACTTTGGGAAATTTTGGGTATTTGATTATCTGTTCGAAAAGTTTAATACTGTCTATTTATTTGGAATGTGATACAATATGTGGAATTCATAGAGTTAGGCATGAAATGCGAAGTATGTGATATTTCGGATTTACGATGTCTAAAGTGATTGTGGATTCCAAATATTGTAGTTTTACACTTTCTTTTCTGTGACCGTAAGTGGAGTATGTAGTTATATTGCCGATTGTCGTTGCTATACATCGACGACGATCGGTGTATGCATACTTACTTACGTTGATGATATGAGATATTATGTGTTGCTGAGATATGATGTGCAGGATTGTCGCGATTGAATAGCCGGGGGTTTTATGTGAGATGGGAGTTTTATATTTTCATCCATGTAAATTCAAATGTAATGTAATATTCTTTTATTTGGGGCACTTCCAGGTTGAGGTTGATGCCACCAGTGTTGTATATTATTTACTTTTCCGCATTAGGATGGACCCAAGGAGGGGAGCACAGGTGACCGGGTTCTGGGGTTCAGTGGGAGGCCATCTCGAGGAGTCGAGACCGGGTCTCCTAAACTCCAGAATTGGTAGGGTCGCTTGCCGCTCTCGTAGGGGTCCAGGGTGTGGGCTTGGCTATTCATCGCGACTGTGGAATCCGTATTTTCTATTGTTGGCTAAATACTAAATACGGATGTCCTAGTATATCCCACATTATTTCTATGTTTCTGCTGCGATATCTGTGATGTGATCATTTGATATGTTGTAATGGATACAGTATATAGTATATATGATATATTATATAGACGTTACTTATGTTTTACACCCGCACTAGCCCTGCCCTGCTCTGTCGTTAGTTACCTAACCTAACGGTGCACGAGAGGACAACGCGGCGAATGCGGATGGCATAAGTGTACGCCGTATTTATCTGTGATGCTTAGGAAGCATAAGCTGATGGGATTTTTTATTAATGAGATTAATAAAAAGAAAAGAAACCTAAAAGATGTTGTAGAATCAAAACTTTATAAAAAGGGTAGCTACAGTTTTGCTTTGCATAGTGCTATATATGATGTACCCTGCACCTTATTCGATGAGGAAAGAGCCGAGATCCCTTCACCGGGAGTGACCTCTTTAGCGAAACTGGCAGATGCTACAAAACTCGGTTTGTCTTTTGATTGCTTTTAGAGTTTTGTTTTCCACAGTGATATATATGATATGTCCTGCACCTTATTCGATGAGGAAAGAGCCGAGATCCCTTCACCGGGAGTGACCTCTTTAGCAAAACTAATGAAAGCCTCAAAAACACTCAATTTCAAAATTACACATGATTCTACGACGATATCAAGTTCATTACGCTCATGGTTTTTCTGAAAAAACCTGCGTAGCCCTCCGTCATTTCAGATAGATGTTATGTAGTATTCGTGCTATGTTTGTTGACTTAGTCAAGGCGTAGTGTACGGTAGCTAAGTAGTGTTTATCTGCTAAAACATGAGATGTGATTGAATTAGGGTATTCGCACAGCCTTGTTGACTCAGTCAAGGGTCGTACGGGTGGGTTTAATTCAATCGAGAAATGTACGGGTTGAACTTGACTTGCGATCTATGGTTTGTTGACTGAGTCAAGGTCATAAATCGCTAGGGGAAAAATTTTATCAGGAATTTCAATTGTTGAAATTTGCAATGAGATTGCATACCATCTATGAGATAGTTGGATCCCGATACCCACTACGAGTAAGAGTTACTCCTGGGAGAGTTTTACACAGGACAATTAGTCGATCAAGTAGGTGTCTAGAAAAGTGTTAACGAGGTTACGCTTCTAGGAAAACGAGGTTTAATTTAATTAGGTCCGTGCGAAAGCACGGGGAACCTCCCTCAAAGTACCGACACTGATCTGGCTGAAAGATTGACGAAATTGTAGGGTGTAATTAATCCCGGCTAATCTTACTTTTTAGGGTTTGAAGGTAGATTTGATAAAAACAGTGGGAGACATCCTGATTAGATAAGATAATAACCAATCTAATCTTGCAAGAGCATACGCTAAAGTGTTTTCTTCTCTCTCTCTCCAGGTAGCAACCATGTCAGGCCATAATCAAGATAATAATATGGATGTATTGACTGAACCCGCTTATTATACTGAGCAGGGGAACGTTGGACCCGTTCTTTCTTATAAGAGTTATAAGACTGAACAGGGAATAGGAGAATATCTGGATTCTCACGCCATCCAAAAGAACATGCATGTTGATGCACCTTCTTCAGGTGTGTTAGTTATTGAAAACTGTTTCTCGGTTCACCTTACGTCCTGGGTATTAGATACCGGATCAGGATCCCACATATGTAAATTGTTACATGGGCTACGTAAAGGTAGAGAACTGGGAAAATGTGATCATTCCGTTCAAGTAGGAAACGGTGCAAGTATTGCAGCCAAAGCAGTTGGCGAATATCACCTTGTATTGCCAAGTCGTAATACACTGATTCTAAATGAGTGCTATTATATACCGAACATGATGTGCAACATTATATCAGTTTCTTTATTAAGTAAAGAAGAATATAATTTTGTAGTAAAGGATAATGTTAAGAGGTATCACCTTGATCCTATATGGAGAATCCTTGTGATAAGCGGAGATTGACCGAGCGTAACATAAGGACCTCCTTCCCTATCAAGAGTATGTCATCCACGTACTCTACGAGGATCACCACCATACTCCCTACTACTTTTTTGTATATACAAGGTTCATCTACCATTTTGATAAAGTCAAACTCTTTGACTGCCAGATCAAAACAGATGTTCCAACTCCGAGATGCCTGCTTTATCAACATAAAAAATCTTGCACACGTTTCCGCTGCTCCCACTGTCTACAATGCCCTCTGTTTATAGACGCTCTCTTCTAAAACATCATTTAGAAAAGCAGTCATGACACCCAACCGCCAGATATCGTAGTCATAGTATGTAGCCGTGGCAAGTAGTATCTGGATGGACATAAGCATAGCTTTGAAAGTCTCAACTTTTCCATGTACACCAAGTAATCTTCTCAAGATATATTTGCTCCTGATCGGGATTTAACCCTTTAGATAAAGCAACTAAAGTCCATACTTTGTTGGTGTATAAGGATTCCATCTCAGATCGCTAAGCATCCAGCCATTCTTACAGAGTCTCACTCCTGATGGCCAGCTCGAAACTAGTTGGGTCATCATCTCATGATGCAATCCTCGCTCCCACTGTCATAGAGAAACCGAAGTATCTCTCAGGTGCGTGTGGAATCCTACTAGATCGGCGGAGAGGCTGAGGTTCGTTAGAAACTATTGAATCCTTTGGTTCTACCAAATCATATCAGCTGCAGTTTGTATAGCTGGAACTCTTTCCAATTCTACCTTATGACCATTAATTTCTTCACAACAAATTCCCTTTCACAAAGGTGGCATGCTGAGAAACAAAACATCTTTTGTTCCTCTGTTTGGTAGAGATATTCCCTTGCGAATGCTTGGGATATCCAACAAACTTCTACAGAATTGACTTTGATTTGAACCTTATTCAATAGGTATGCAGCTTCTCAAGTGCATAACTCCCAAAAGGAAATAGGAAATTCAGTAGTACTCATCATAGAGCGCACCATATCAAATAGGGTGTGATTGCTCCGCCCCGATACACCGACGTACTGTGGTGTATACGGAGGAGTAATGCTGAGAGAGAATCTCATTCTCCTTTAGAATAGTCCAGGAATTCCGTTCTCAAGTATTCTCCTCCTTGATTTCATCAAAGGACATAATACTTATACCCATTTTTGGTTCTCTACTTCTAACCTATATTCTGTGATTATCTCAAAAGTTTCGGACTTGTGTTTCAACAGGAACATATGTCTGAATCTTGAGAGATCATCAGTGAATATAATGAAGTACAAAGAACCGGTCATGGCATGTATAGACAGGGGACTTTCATACATCAACATGTATCAATCCTAAGAGTTCACTAACTCTTTCTCTGTTTCCAATAAACGGAGCTGTGGTCAACTTATCTCTATAACATGACCGGCAAGTTTCACAAGATGTAAATTCAAACTAATTTAAATATGCATCTTTATGTAAGTTCAGCTAGTCGGGTCGCATTGATTTGATCTAGTCTACAATGCCTCAAGAAGGATTCGTTCATTTCTGAACTATTCCTCTTGTGTGTGTTCTGTATACTAAGAACTGTAGTTTGATTTAGAACGTCAATGCTTTTAGATAACGTGCCTGAACCGATCAACTCTTGATATAGGAAATGTTCAAAACATTATCCAACAATAAAAAATTATATCCTTTCTTTACTAATAAAGAGACTGATATGATGTTGTATATCAGGTTCGGTATCTAATAACATTCGTTCAGAATCAATATATTCTGGTAATACAGGGTGATAGTGACCAACAGACTTGGCTGTAACACTTGCACCGTTTCTATCTCATGAAATTTATCATCCGTTCTCAGTTCTCTACCTATGTGTAGCCCATGTAACAGATTACATATACGGGATCCTGATCCGGTATCAAATACCCAGGACGTAAAGGATACTGAGAAACAGTTCTATGTAATGAACACACCCGATGATGATGCATCAACATGCACTTTCTTCGTTTGGGCGGCACGGGAAATCTGGTATTCCCCAATTTCCTGCTCTGTCTTATAACAATTATAAGTTGGAGCGGAACCAACGTTTCCTAGCGTAGTATAACAAGCGGGTTCGGTCAATACATCCGTATTATTATCTTGATTAAGGCGTGACATGGTCGCTACCTGGAGAGAGAGAGAAGAAAACACTCAGCGTGCGCTTTTACAAGATTAGATTGGTTATCAATGTATCTAATCAGGATGTCTACCACTGTTTTAGTCAAATCTTCCTTCAAACACTAAAAGGAAAGACTAGCCGGGATTAATTACAACCTATAAGTTCGCCAATCTTTCAGCCAAGCCAGTGCCGGTACTTTGAGGGAGGTTCCCCGTGCTTTCGCACGGACCTAATTAAAGTAAACCTCGTTTTCCCAGAGGCATAACCCCGTTAACACCTTTCTAGACACCTACTTGATCGGCTAATTATAATTGTGTAAAACTCTCCCAGGAGTAACTCTTACTCGCAGCGGGTATGGGATCCAACTATCTCATAGAAGGTATGCAATCTCATTGCAAATTTCAACACTTGAAATTCCCGATAATATTTTGCCCCAAGCGATCTATGACCTTGACTAAGTCAACAAACCATAGACCGCAAGTAAAGTTCAACCCGTCATTTCCCGATTGAATTAAACCCACCCGCACGACCCTTGACTGAGTCAATAAGGCCGCACGACTACCCTAATCCAATCGCATCATATACTTTGCAGATAAGCACTAATCAGCTACCGCACACTACGCCTTGACTAAGTCAACAAACGCCGCACGAATACTAAAAACTACTTATCTGAAATGACAGAGAGCTACGACAGGTTTTTAAGAAAACCCTTTGCGTAATGAACTTTATTTCGTTGTAGAATCGAGTGATTTTTAAATGGAATGTTTTTGAGGCTTTTCTAGTATTGCTAAAGAGGTCACTCCCGGTGAAGAGATCGTCGGCTCTTTCCTCATCGAATAAGGTGCAGGATATTTCACAAATATCACTATGCAAAGCAAGAACTATAGAAGCAATCAAAATATAAACCGGGTTTGTAGCATCAGCTAGTTTCATTAAAGAGGTCACTCCCGGTGAAGGGATCTCGGCTCTTTCCTTATCGAATAAGGTGCTGGATGTTCTACAAGGAACACCGCTGTGCAAAGCAAGAACTAGAGCTACCAGTTTTTAAACAAGTTTCTACAACATCTTTAGGTTTCTTTTAGTTTCATTAATCTCATTAATGAAGTCCCATTTTAGTATGCTTCATAAGCATCACATTTGAAACAAAATCTGCAATATAACATATATCTCATATATATAATATAAACATTCGTCTCAGACAGTAATATGATCTTATCACAGAACATTGCAGCAGAAGAAACATATATGAAATATTGGATATACTAGGACGTCCGTGTTTTAATACGAGCCTGTATAAAACACGGATTCCACGGTGGCGATGAATAGCCAAACCCACATCCCTAGACCCCTACGAGAGCGGCAAGTAACACTGCCAATTCTAGGGTTAGGAGACCCGGTCTCGACTCCTCGAGATGGTCTCCCACTGGACCCCAGAACCCGGTTACTTGTGCTCCCCGCCTTGGGTCTACCTAATGCGGAAAAGTAAATAATATACAATGGTGATATCATCCTCAGCCCGGAAGTGCCCCAATAAAAGAATATTACATACAAATGAATTTTACATGAATGAAAAAAGAAAAACTCTCATTTCACATAAAAAACCCGGCTATTCAAACGCGAAAATCCAATACAACATATCACAGCAACACATAATATCTTATATCATCAACGTAAGCAAGTATGCGTATCCCGATTGCCGGTGATGTATAACAACGACGCCGATGATACACCACATACTACGCTTACGGTCATAGAAAAGAAAGTGTAAAACTACAACAGTTGGAATCCGCAACCTCCTTAGACATATCATGCCTAACCAAATGAATTCCTTAGACATTGCATGCCTAACAATTATAAACCTCGCATTTTAGTCTCATTATCGAAAACGGTTTTCAATATCAAGTCGGGCAACTCAACAAGATTCCCGACATCCTGATCGAATGCTCGTCGCAAACTTTAGTAGACTGCCGCACCTCTAGATGCCGTCGACGAAGTGCACTAAGGCGGAACACCGCTGCCGCGAGCACCCAAACGGATGCTTTTGGCGACGGGGTTCTCCTACAGTCACTTGGTCGGGGCTATGGGGGCGTGGCTGTCTATTAAGCTTACCCGGCGAGTATCCGCGTACGCTACGTGATTACGACGGACTTTTGATCGCATCAAAATCCCGTGGCAACCGATCATCTGAGACTGAACTGCTAGATTTATAATATTCAAATTAGTTATCTCATAACTACCTGTGGATTCCAAATATTGTATCACATTCCAGACAAAAAGACAGTGTTAAACTTTCTGATCGAATGATCAAACACCCAAGTTTTCCCAGATAGCTCAACACTTGAGCGGAGTACAAAAAGTATCCATCACATGCCACAGTACCAATGGTCCAGCTGTAGAAAGGTCAAGCCAACGACTCACATGTGGCACGCCGTACTTCCCCAAACCCTAAGGTTCAGAGACAGTTCAAGACGGTCACAGAATCGAGTTAAGGTTTGTTGTCTTCTAGAGTGTCCACCGCGTTACTTGCACGATTTTCCGAAAGTTTCAAACTCGAGAAAAAATCCAACTTTTGAAAATTTTCTGACAGGGGAAAAAGTGAGTTATTGATATCCATTCGAACTTTTTAACAGTTTCTAAAATTATCCGGAAAAAACTTAAACGAAGTTATATTATTCGATCGAATCAACGAGTCCCCAATACAACCCAGAAAACTCAACACTTGAGTAAAAACAAAAATTCCCAGAAGAATCAGGAAGTTGGTACTGAAGTTACTGTATAAAACCCGAACCCTAATTCTACTATTCCGCCGCGGAACCGCCGTGCAAGCAAGCTATTTCCGAGGTTCCGCGGCACTTTAGTGGAATTAAGATGTCGTATTTCACGGTAATTCCTAAATTACCATGCTGATTTTTTTGAGTATTTTTAATTCACAAAAATCACATTTTGAATTTTTTTCCAGAAACTAGGGTATATCGCTTTTTCGGAGTTCGATCGGACTTTAAACATCGCCTAGACTTCGCCTAAAGCTCTAGCTTGGCTCTAATACCAATGTAGGGATGCTGGGCATACGCACAAGGGTCTACGTGGCATCAACCATACCCGATTTAAAATTTAGCCGTGCCGAACAACCCAAAGCCGGATCTTTATACTAGAGTTTAGGTGAAAACAAGCATGTTAAACTCTTTAACACTAAGTGAGAGAGATTACAACCTTTGTAGATCCGGTCCTTCACTTCTTAAGCTCCATATTGAGGTCCCTTCGCTGCGATCATCGTGTTCCGGACTCTCGAGAAGCTTCACGAAGAGAAAGACGCGGTCTTGCTTCCGATCTTCGATAACAAATATGATCTACCTTGAAGTTTCATTAACACAAGCTCTCACTCACTAAATAAAGTGAACACCCTCATCTAAATGGCAAGGGTAGATGAGGATGATGAAGTAGGATTTTTGCTCTCATTTTTTTTCATATTCTCACTCACTTTCATCACAAAATCAAAAGCAAGAAAGCTTTTCCATGAAAAGAGAAGGAAGAAGAAGATGAATATTAAATTGTTCAACCTTTTGTGATGAATAATGAAAGGATTATGAAGAATAATGCAACCATGGTTGCTAAACCTTTGTAGAGAATTAACCAAGGGTGAAGGGTTTAGGTTAGGTTAAAGATGAGTCACATGTAAATATCTTGCATAATATCTTTTCCAAAACAAAAAGAAACCTTCTAGAAGGTTCATGGATGCACTAACCCAAATCAAACCCTATTCTTGTTTAATCTCCACTAAACATGTTGCATTAGTAATCATATCATGTTACAATATTATATATCATATATATAATATTTATTGTAACAAAATAAAATAATAAAATTAACATATATCTCATATATATCAATGTATTACCCGAGTGAGAAAAAGAATCTTTTAGTGAGCTAATATTAGTTAATGTAATTTAATATATCATATATATTATTATACATTAAATTATCGAATCAACACTTGATCCGACAATCCGGCTATATCGCATATAACCGACTAATATCTCAATTACCGATTCATCAAATCAACACTTGATCCGATGACCCGGCTGATATCAAATATCGCGAGAATAGAATACGGTATCACATATCGCATTATCCTCGGTTCTACACATATCACATATGTGCCCCTACTCCGTTTTTCCTGAGTTAAGAAACCACTGTATAGGACTCTAAAGAATCGTCAATACGCCGGTAGTAGGTGATGATCATATCAAACAACCACAAGCTGCAAGCGGTGAGCTAAACGTAACAGCCACCCAGGTATTGATCGCTCAGAAGATCAACAAGTAAGCCTGTACATTCTCCTGTGAATCCAAACAGTAACACTCCCGTACAGTCCGGTCTCGTCGTCTGATATGTCGCATATCTCGCCTATGGGTGGTAAACGTCAGACCCCAGTAGCTCGATAAGTCGTGTCGATATGAGGTCCATAACAGTTCAAGAAACTACTGATAACACTTACCAGTAAATCTCAGCAACCCTGGCCAGGGATTTCCAGTTATAGCCAATCGAACACAGCGCAACATCAACTCCCTATATCGGGAGAGATGAATCCCCTCCTATCGCTCATTGCCTCCATGTGATTCGGGACTCTACCCAAAAGCCACCTTTTTGCACGCCCTCTTGGACGTGGTATGATGGAAATCAAAGCACAGTGGGAATCACACAAGACTCTATGACGATCTCGGGTCAACAGACTACTCTGTACCAGTGTCACCGGAGAACTGCCATCTGACGTGAGGTATAATACCATCTGGGAGTTCTCGGCGAGTCTGTCCAGTGTACCCAGTCTCCACTGAGCACTGATACACCATCCTTGATGTCAAACACCGATGGATATGGGATCATCCATCGCCCATTATATGAGTCAAGATGCGTATACGCTAGTCTACTCTGGTGTATCGATGCCCTGTCTCGATACACCCTCGACCAGGAACAGTTATAGGATGTACTCGTCGACTACCATGGCCCCACTAGTATGATCTCATCATAGTCCCAGTAGTCGAGTACATATCCTAAGGGGCTTTATCAGCATGTAACATAGAGACAATCAGAGTACATGTTAAGATAAAGTACAACCAGACAACATACTATCATGTCGAGCAAGAAAGTCCTCCCTATATATGTCCAAGCATCTATTACAAGATACATCGTATGTACAGTAATGGCCTTTAGGGCATACATATAACTAACAATAAAATGGGACTTCATTAATGAGATTAATGAAACTAAAAGAAACCTAAAGATGTTGTGGAATCGAATTTTCAAAAACAGGTAGCTCTAGTTCTTGCTTTGCATAGCAGTGTTCTTTGTAGAACATCCATCACTTTATTCGATAAGGAAAGAGCCAAGATCCCTTCACCGAGAGTGACCTCTTTAGCAATAACTGGCAGATGCTACAACCCTCGGTTTTGTCTTTTGATTTCTTTTCTAGTTATTTTTTTGCATAGTGGTATTTATGAAATATCCTGCACCTTATTCGAAAAGGATAGAGCCGAGATCCCTTCACCGGGAGTGACCTCTTTATCAAAACTAGCAAAGGCCTCAAAAACACTCCATTTAAATCATTTGATTCTACAACGATATCAAGTTCATTACGCAAAGGGTTTTCTTAAAAACCTTTCGTAGCCCTTCGTCATTTCAGATAAGTACTTCATAGTATTCGTGTTGCGTTTGTTGGCTTTCGTCAAGGCGTAGTGTGCGGTAGCTATTTATGCTTATCTGCATAAGCATATGATGCGATTGAGTTAGGGTAGTCGTGCGACTTTGTTGGCTTTCGTCAAGGGCCGTGCGGGTGGGTTTAATTCAATCGGGAAATGACGGGTTGAACTTGACTAGTAGACTATGGTTTGTTAGCTTTCGTCAAGGTCATAGGATGCTAGGGCTAAAATATTATCAGGAATTTAAAGTGTTGAAATTTTCAATGAGATTGCATACCTTCTATGAGATAGTTGGATCCCAATACCCACTGCGGGTAAGAGTTACTCCTGGGAAAGTTTTACACATTACAATTAGCCGATCAAGTAGGTGTCTAGAAAGGTGTCAACGGGGTTACGCACGGGGTTTATTTTAATTAGATCCGTTTGAAAGCACGGGGAACCTCCCTCAAAGTACCGGTACTGGCCTGGCTGAAAGATTGGCGAACTTGTAGGGTGTAATTAATCCCGGCTAGTCTTTCTTTTTAGGGTTTGAAGGAAGATTTGACTAAAACAGTGGGAGACATCCAGATTAGATATATTAATAACCAATCTAATCTTGCAAGAGCATAGCTGAGTGATTTCTTCTCTCTCTCTCTCTCCAGGTAGCGACCATGTCACGCCTTAATCAAGATAATAATACGGATGTATTGACCGAACCCGCTTGTTATACTGAGCTGCGGAACGTTGGACCCTCTCCAACTTATAATTGTAAGTCCACATTGCCCACCCAGGTGCTTGCGGGGAGGCGGAAACGGTACAAAAATCGGATTTTTAACACACTAGGCAACATGGACTAGCAAAAGGAGGATCTTTGCTAAACCTAAAGTAACTACAAAGCCAAAAGTAGTTAACTACTCGGAAAAGAGATTATACCTAGGGCTTCAAGTCCTTCTTTCCTTGCTCCTTGGAGTGAAAGAAAGTGATCTCCCTGTCGCCTTCTCTTGTCGAAGAAAGATCCAACCGAGAGCCTCAACCTTTGGCTTCAACTTCAAACTAGAAGTAACTAAAATGCTTGGAGTGCTAATCCTAGAACCTTAGAAAGAGTAGAGAGTATCTTAGAAGGATTTATCTCAAGCTCAAGGGATTCTCAACTCATGAGAGGGGAGAGCGAGGGAGAGAGGAAGAGGAGGAGAGAGAATCTAAATGAGAAGAAATGAACCATTCTTCTCACATATATGTGTGAATTATGAAAATAGATAATTAGTCAAGTTAATTGTCATGGTTAATCAAGAAATGACCATTATCATTTCACATTAAATGCCTTTGCAAGGATCAAAGAGCATCTTTCATATGGAATGATGATGGTCAACTTGTCAACCTAGGTCAACAAGTCAAGTATAGTCAAATGGTCAACAACCCTAGCCATGCACAATTATAATTAACTAATAATTAATAAATCATAATTCACACAAAACATTAGGGTTAGGAAAATGACAATAGTCATCAACCCTAATCAAGGTCCTCTGCCTCTGTCTCAGTCAACTGTGCATACACACCCGTATCCGTGTTCCGAGGAACACGGATACAATGAGATAAAACCAATCCCAAATCATATACTAAGATCCGGCTTAAACCAAAGCCCGCTAGTATAAGCTGTCCGGACAGCAAACGTGCACAAGTGTGCGGATGTGAACGAACCCTGTCGCAAAACCATGCGACCTCTACTCATTTTGCCTAAAGGCGAATAACCCTCTATGTGGGACTCTAAAGACTCGACACTACGCTGGCAGTGGGTTTAACCACAGACCGCAAGCGGCACTAGCTGTACGTAACGGTCCCCGGGTAGATGCCGATAAGAAGACTGACTAGGTGAACCCATCTGAACTCCTACTGAGCCTGAATGTGACGGTCTCCGTACAGTCCGGTCTGTTCGTCCGATACATCGCATGGAGGGCCTAGGGGGGTGGTAAACGTCAGTCTCCTAATAGCGGTACAAGTCATGTCGGAGTGTAGCCCAGAACACCCTGAGATAACACTGGAAACCTACCAGTATACCTCGGTTTCCCTGGCCAGGGACTACTTGTGTAATGGCTCTCCTGGACACAGCGCGATGTCAACCCCCAATACCGGAAGAGATGAATCCTGTCTAACCGTCACTGCCTCCAAGTGCTTCGGGACTGCACCGAAAAACTACCTATTTGCACGACTCCTTTGAGCCGTGGTAGGGTAGTAATCGAAGTTCAGTGGGAAAACACTTGAGGTGAAATGACAGTGTCAAGTCAGCGGACTAAGCTGTACTCATGTCACCTGGGAACTGATAACTGACGATAGGTATAATACCAACCAACAGTTCCCGACGAGTCCTGTCCAGTGTACTCGTAACCCAACAAGCACCCGCATACTATCTCAAGTACGACGTACTGACGGCTGTGGGACAGGCCGTCTCCCAAGCTGGGATGAGAAGCGCATACGCTAGTCTATTTCGGAGTATCGATGTCGTGTCTCGATAATCCCACGACCAGGGACGTGTAAATAAGGATGTGCTTGTAGATTACCCAGCCCCCATGAGTGTGACTGCCATCACAACGCTGGTAATCAAGTAAAGATCCTAAGGGCTCCACTAATGCGTATAGGTGATATAATAAAAGAAACACATGTACACATTAAAGCAGAGACAAATCAAGTAGCATACTACCATTTCGAGCAAGATTGTCTATACAACTGTGAATATCCCAAGCTTCCATTAAGTAATATACATACTAGTATGATACAGTAATGGCCTCTAGGGCATATACACTAACAATCTCCCACTTGCACTAAGGCCATGTACTGGCGTATCGAATACCTATCATCTCGATCAGCCGCTCGAACTGAGTCAGGGGTAAAGCCTTCGTGAATGGATCTGCAGTGTTATCTTCTGAAGCAACTCTCCGAACCTCGATCTCCTGGCGATCCACGATCTCCCTGGTCAGGTGATACCGCCTTAAGATGTGTCTGGATTTCTGATGGGACCTGGGTTCCTTCGCTAAAGCTATAACCCCGTTGTTGTCGCAATACAGAGGTATTGGATCAACAATGGACGGAACCACCTAAAGTTCTTTCAAGAACTTCCTCATCCAGACGGCTTCTTTTGCGGCATCAGATGCAGCGATATATTACGCTTCCATAGTCGAGTCAGCAACGGTTTCCTGTTTGGAACTCTTCCAACACACCGCCCCTCCATTGAGGGTAAAGACAAAGCCCGACATGGACTTGGAATCATCCTTGTCACTCTGGAAGCTAGAGTCAGCAGAGGCCTCGATCTGGTGGTCTTTTCCGCCATACACCAAGAACATCTCCTTAGTCCTTCTCAGGTACTTGAGAATGTTCTTTACCGCTATCCAGTGTTTCTCCCCAGGGTTTGACTGATACCGGCTTACCACCCTCAGTGCGTAAGCAACATCTGGTCTGGTACACAACATCGCATACATTATAGAGCCTACCGCAGAAGCATAGTGTATAAGTGACATGCGATCCCTTTCCAAATCAGTCTTGAGAGACATCTCTTTGGAGAGGGTGATCCCGTGACAAGCCGGTAGATTACCGCGCTTGGAATCTTCCATACTGAATCTTTTCAGTATGGTGTCGATGTACCTGGACTGCGAAATTCCTAATATCCTCTTAGATCTATCACGATAGATCCGGATCCCCAGAATGTAGGAGGCATCACCCAGGTCTTTCATGGAGAACCTGTATGACAAGAACCCCTTGACAGATTGTAGCATAGGAATGTCATTTCCTATCAACAGAATGTCATCCACGTACAAAACGAGGAATACGACAGTTCTTGCTACAAATCTACTATTGATGCATGGTTGATCTGGATTTTTGATAAAGCCAAATTCTTTGACCGTCTCATCAAAACAGATGTTCCAACTCCGCGATGCCTGCTTTAGTCCATAGATGGACTTAAGCAACTTGCACACTTTTCCGCTGCTCCCACTTTGAATGAAACCCTCTGGCTGGTCCATATAGACACACTCCTCTAAATTTCTATTTAGAAAAGTGGTCTTTACGTCCATCTGCCAAATCTCATAATCGTGGAAGGCAGCAATGGCAAGAAAGATCCGAATGGATTTCAGCATAGCCACTGGAGAAAAGGTTTCGTCATAGTCCAAACCAGGTCTTTGACGAAAACCCTTCGCAACAAGTCTAGCTTTATAGGTCTCAACCAGTCCATCTACACCAATCTTCCTTTTGAAGATCCACTTGCATCCTACGGGTTTTACCCCATCTGGAGCAATGCCCAACATCCATACTTTGTTGGTGTACATGGACTCCATTTCGGTCCGCATTGCATCCAGCCATTTTACCAAGTCAACGCTCTTAATGGCTTGCTGGAAGCTAGTAGGCTCATCACAATCAATGATGCAATCCTTTCTGTCCCCGTCTATGAGAAAACCGTAGTATCTCTCGGGTGGATGAGACTGCCTACTACTCCTGCGGAGTGGCGTAGGAATGTCCTGATCTTTCGAACTCTCTGGTTCTACTAAGCTTTTAGTAATAGCTCGTGGTTCTGGAATTTCTTCCAGTTCTATTGCGCTCCCACTAATTTCCTTTTCCAAGAACTGGTGTTCTAGAAAGTGGGCATGACGAGAAACAAAAACCTTTTGTTCCTCTTCGCAATAGAAGAAATATCCCTTGGAGTTCTTTTGATATTCCACAAACTTGCACTGTACTGAGCGTACCTCGAGCTTGTCCGCATGCTGCTTTTTGACAAAAGCTGGACATCCCCATGTCTTATTGTGATTAAGATAGGGTCTCTTCCCACACCACATCTGATATGGTGTAGTAGGCACAGTCTTAGTTGGAACTCGGTTCAAAAGGTATGCAGCTGATTCTAGCGCATATCCCCATAATGATCGCGGTAACTCAGCGTTACTCATCATGGACCGTACCATATCCGATAGGGTACGGTTCTGTCTCTCTGATACACCGTTATGTTGCGGAGTGTATGGAGGAGTAAGCTGAGAGAGAATTCCATTCTCTTTTAAGTAATCCAGGAACTCGGCACTCAAGTATTCACCACCTCGATCAGATCTCAGTGCCTTGATACTTTTGCCTGTTTGTTTTTCTACTTCATTCTTATATTCCTGGAATTTTTCAAAGGCCTCGGATTTATGTTTCATTAAGAAGACATATCCGTACCTTGAAAAGTCATCCGTAAAAGTAATGAATTTTGAATAACCGCTTCGTGCATGCGTAGACATTGGACCGCACACGTTGCTGTGTACGAATCCCAAGAGCTCGCTCGCTCTTACTCCGTGTCCAGTGAACGGAGTTTTTGTCATCTTTCCTTTGAGACAGGATTGACAAGTTGCATATGTTTGATATTCGAACGGATCCAAATATCCTTCTGTATGTAACTTCGTTAACCTTCTCTCATTTATATGGCCGAGTCTACAATGCCATAAGAAAGCCCGATTGATTTCTGGAGACTTTCTTTTATTTGTATTCTGGACATTGAAAATCTGTGGTTGGTTTAATACGTATATACCATTGTTTAATGTACCTGACCCAATCAAAACTTGATTAAGGTGAATGTTCACAACATTACTTACAAATGCAAATTCATAACCTTCTTTAGATAATAAAGATACAGAAATGATATTACATGTTGCATTTGGTACAAAATAACAACTACGCAAAACCAAAAAGTGTCCATCTGACAATCCCAGGTGATAGTCCCCCACGGCCTCAGCATCCATGCTAGCTCCGTTTGCAACTCTGAGGGTCATATCACCTGCCTTCAAAACCCTACGCTTTCTCAACACTTGTAAAGAATTATAGATATGAGATCCTGATCCGGTATCCAATATCCAGGAAGTAGAGTTTATTGATAGACAGTTTTCAATAACATACACACCTGAAACTGAAGCCGCAACTCGCTTCAGATCCTGGGTTCTGGCCTTCCAAGCCTTGCAATCCTGTTTCCAGTGTCCACTCTTGTGACAGTAAAAGTATTCTTCCTTTCCCACAAGCTTTCCCGCTACCTTTGTTGACTTTCCCTTTCCCTTCGTATCCACTTTACTAACACCGCCCCTTGGTTTGGCGTAGGCTTTCTTCTTCTTTCCCTTGGCTCTCTCCCTGGACTTAGAAGAGGAAGATCCTCCTACAAACAAAGTGGATGTCTCCCTACCTTTCTGTAGGGTGCCCTCAGCACTCCTCAACATGTTCAGAAGTTCGGAAAGTTCAACCTCCTTTCCTTGCATGTTGAAGTTTAGGACAAACTGGGCGTAAGTGGAAGGAAGGGACTGGAGAATCAAGTCAGTGTAGAGTTCATTCTCCAACGTGGTCCCAAGGTAGGCGAGCTCCACTATGTAGCCAATCATCTTAAGCACGTGTTCCGCTACCAATGATCCGACGGCCAATCTTGCCGAAAATAGCTTCTTCGACACTTCGTATCTGGCGATACGAGATTGCTCTCCATACAGTTCTTTTGTATGAAGAAATATGGACTCTAGGTCCATATTCTCGTGCCTCCTCTGATGTTCGTTGTCCATAGAGGCAAGCACGAGGCACTTGGCTTTCGCGCAATCGATCTCCCATGTCTTACGGATTTCTATATCCGCGACACTGGAGGTGGGACCTGGGACAGGGGGAGCTTTGGTGGTAAGGAGATACCCCAACTTGTCATAAGTGATTGCCATTTTGACATTTCTGAGCCAATCTTTGTAGTTTGGCCCTGTCAGTATGTTTTTATCTAGTAATAACTTAAGTCCGGTCATCTTGATTGGTTGCTGCAATTAGGAGAGAGAAAAGAAACACTTTAGCATGATGCTCTTGCAAGTTTAGAGTGGTTTTTAGTTTGTTTAAACAGAATGGCTCCCACCGTCTCTCGAATCCCTCCTCAAACCATAAAGGAAGAATTAGTCGGGATCAATCTCACTGTACAATACTTGCTTAACCGTTCAGCCAGGCCAGTGTTAGTACTTCGAGAGAGGTTTTCCAACGCTTTCGCGAAGTTCCTTAATTAAGTAACCTCTTTTCCCTGGGGGCGTAGCCCCGCTAACACCTTTCTAGATACCTACTAGGTTTATAGCATTGATCGTTAAGTGAGAAATTTCCCGAGGAGTAGCATATACTCACAGTAGGATTGGGATCCAAATATCATCGCGTGACAAAACTGAAGGAATCTTACCAGAATTATCACACTCCAAATGGTATGCAGCGCTAGCAAGTTTCAGTACCTATGAAACTCCCGATGTGGATTTTTGCCCCATGCTCTTATGACCTTGACTTTGGCCAAAATATCATAAGTCACATGTCAAATTCTACCCATCATTCTCCAGGTTAATTTGGACACACCCGTACCTACCCTTGACTTTGGCCAAAATGGCAGTACGACTGTCCCAAACCAACGCATCTATCTATGCTGCACATGAATACCCAATAGCTACCAATCACTATGCCTTGACTTTGGCCAACATACATAGCTTGAATACTTTTTGACCATTCATGTGAAATGACGGAGGGCTACGAATGGTTTTGGCGAAACCGTGAACGTAGTGAACTTGATATAATTGATGGAACGGGATAGCTTTTAAAAGGAGTGGTTCAAGCTCCACATTTAAAAGTTGGTTTTGAAAAGAACCGAGTGGTTTTGAAAGTGTTCCAACGACTTTTACTTGGTTTATTTTCTTGCATTAATTCCAATGCGTCCCATCATTTAATCCTACCATTGCAGAAAACAACCAAAATATGGCGTACGCTTATGCCATTCGCATTCGCCACGGGCCCCGTCATCACCCGTTAGGTTACTTAACTAACGACAGAGCGGGGGCTGGGCTAGCGCGGATGCAAAATATAAGCAACGCCTAAATAGATATCGTATATATATATATAGCAATGATAGCCAATCCAGATCACAGATGAATACATTGGATATACTAGGAATACGCATTCCGTTCGAGCCTGTAACAAAAAACGGATTACACGGTCGCGATGAATAGACAATACCCCACCCTAGACCCCTACGGGTGCGGCAAACTACCCGCCAAGTACCCGAAGCGAAGCAACCTCCCTCAACACCGTGAGTAGGCCACTCGGCACTTCGAGATACCCGGTAGTTTGTGCACCCCTCCTTGGGTCTATCCTAGGAGCAAAAACAGTAAAAAGAAATTATACAATGACGGCTACAACCCCGACCCGGTTGTGCGGCCATACAAATAATATTACATCAATTTGCATATTACAAGAATTGAAATAATAAGAAAACTCTCATCTCACAACCCCCCGGCTATTCATCCGCGAAAATCCAACGAATTCATATACACAAACCAACAAACATTACAGATCACAGATATGTATAACCCTCACTAATCGACGTATAGCGATTAGCAGACGTTCAATACATATAATACATCACAGATATAACCCATTAGTCAAACTATAGGGAAGTTCGATCAAAAATACGGATTTATAACCACCCCAAATGCAAATTTCTTTTCTGGAAAATCTGGGCAGAAATAAAATATTTTAAAAATCCCAAAACCATTACAGAAGAACACTGCACCAAACTCGGTCCACGACCGAGTCAACTGGGCCGCGGATCCGCGGCAAGAAGTATGTTCTTGCCGCGGAACCGCGGCGCTTTGAACGGTTCACTGGATCGTTTTTGATGTGTTTCTTAACAAAACCCTGAGCCGATTTTTAAAGTATGATTTATTATTTTTAGAGCAGAAAAAAAAATCAACAGAAACTTAGGGTTTTGAAAACTAGTTTTTTGATTTTTTACAATCGAAGTTCTATATACTTTATTAACTAGCTAGTTTATGTTTAGTTAGGCTCTGATACTACTGTAAGTCCACGTTGCCCACCCCGGTGCTTGCGGGGTGGCGGAAACGGTATAAAAATCGGATTTTTAACACACTAGGCAACATGGACTAGCAAAAGGAGGATCTTTGCTAAACATAAAGTAACTACAAAGCTAAAAGGAGTTAACTACTCGGAATAGAGGTTATACCTAGGGCTTCAAGTCCTTCTCTTCTTGCTCCTTGGAGTGAAAGAAAGTGATCTCCTTGTTGCCTTCTCTTGTCGAAGAAAGATCCACCCGAGAGTCTCAACCTTTGGTTTCAACTTCAAACTAGAAGTAACTAAGATGCTTGGAGTGCTAATCCTAGAACCTTAGAAAGAGTAGAGAGTATCTTAGAAGGATTTATCTCAAGCTCAAGGGATTCTCAACTCATGAGAGGGGAGAGCTAGAGAGAGAGAGGAAGAGGAGGAGAGAGAATCTAAATGAGAAGAAATGAACCATTCTTCTCACATATATGTGTGAATTATGAAAATAGATAATTAGTCAAGTTAATTGTCATGGTTAATCAAGAAATGACCATTATCATTTCACATTAAATGCCTTTGCAAGGATCAAAGAGCATCATTCATATGGAATGATGATGGTCAAATTGTCAACCTAGGTCAACAAGTCAAGTATAGTCAAATGGTCAACAACCCTAACCATGCACAATTATAATTAACTAATATTAATAAATCATAATTCACACAAAACATTAGGGTTAGGAAAATGACAATAGTCATCAACCCTAATCAAGGTCCTCTGCCTCTGTCTCAGTCAACTGTGCATACACACTCGTATCCGTGTTCCGAGGAACACGAATACAATGAGATAAAACCAATCCCAAATCATATACTAGGATCCGGCTTAAACCAAAGCCCGCTAGTATAAGCTGTCCGGACAGTAAACGTGCACAAGTGCGCGGAAATGAACGAACCCTGTCGCAAAACCATGCGACCTCTACTCATTTTGCCTAAAGGCGAATAACCCTCTGTGTAGGACTCTAAATACTCGACACTACGCTGGCAGTGGGTTTAACCACAGACCGCAAGCGGCACTAGCTGTACGTAACGGTCTCCAGGTAGATACCGATAAGAAGACTGACTAGGTGAACCCATCTGAACTCCTACTGAGCCTGAATGTGACAGTCTCCATACAGTCCGGTCTGTTCGTCTGATACATCGCATGGCTGGCCTAGGGGGTGGTAAACGTCAGTCCTCTAATAGCGGTACAAATCGTGTCGGAGTGTAGCTCAGAACACCCTGAGATAACACTGGAAACCTACCAGTATACCCCGCTTGCCCTGGCCAGGGACTCCTTGTGTAATGGCTCTCCTAGATACAGCGCGATGTCAACCCCCAATACCGGGAGAGACGAATCCTGTCTAACCGTCACTGCCTCCAAGTGCTTCGGGACTGCACCCAAAAACTACCTGTTTGCACGACTCTTTTGAGCCGTGGTAGGGTAGTAATCAAAGTACAGTGGGAACACACTTGAGGCGAAGTGACAGTGTCAAGTCAGTGGACTAAGCTGTACTCATGTCACCTGGGAACTGATAACTGACGATAGGTATAATACCAACCAACAGATCCCGACGAGTCCTGTCCAGTGTACTCGTAACCCAACGAGCACCCGCATACTATCTCAAGTACGACGTACTGACGGCTGTGGGACAGGCCGTCTCCCAAGCTGGGATGAGAAGCGCAAACGCTAGTCTACTCCGGAGTATTGATGCCCTGTCTCGATAATCCCACGACCAGGGACATGTAAATAAGGATGTGCTTGTAGATTACGCATCCCCCACGAGTGTGACTGCCATCACAACGCTGGTAATCAAGCAAAGATCCTAAGGGCTCCACTAATGCGTATAGGTGATTTAATAAAAGAAACACATGTACACATTAAAGTAGAGACAAACCAAGTAGCATACTACCATTTCGAGCAAGATTGTCTATACAACTGTGAATATCCCAAGCTTCTATTAAGTAATATACATACTAGTATGATACAGTAATGGCCTCTAGGGCATATACACTTACAATCTCCCAGTTGCACTAAGGCCATGTACTGGCGTATCGAAGACCTATCATCTCGATCAGCCGTTCGAACTGAGTCTGGGGTAAGGCCTTCATGAATGGATCTGCAGTGTTATCTTCTGAAGCAACTCTCCGAACCTCGATCTGCTGGCGATCTACGATCTCCCTGATCAGGTGATACTGCCTCAAGATGTGTCTGGATTTCTGATGGGACCTGGGTTCCTTCGCTAAAGCTATAGCCCCGTTGTTGTCGCAATACAGAGGTATTGGATCAATAATGGACGGAACCACCTGAAGTTCTTTCAAGAACTTCCTCATCCAGACGGCCTCTTTTGCGGCATCAGATGCAGCGATATATTCCGCTTCCATTGTCGAGTCAGCAACGGTTTCCTGTTTGGAACTCTTCCAACACACCTCCCCTCCATTGAGGGTAAAGACAAAGCCCGACATGGACTTGGAATCATCCTTGTCACTCTGGAAGCTGGAGTGGGCAAAGGCCTCGATCTGGAGGTCTTTTCCGCCATACACCAAGAACATCTCCTTAGTCCTTCTCAGGTACTTGAGAATGTTCTTTACCGCTATCCAGTGTTTCTCCCCAGGGTTTGACTGATACCGGCTTACCACACTCAGTGCGTAAGCAACATCTAGTCTGGTACACAACATCGCCTACATTATAGAGCCTACCGCAGAAGCGTAGGGTATAATAAACATGCGATCCCTTTCCAAATCAGTCTTGAGAGACATCTCTTTGGAGAGGGTGATCCCGTGACAAGCCGGTAGATTACCGCGCTTGGAATCTTCCATACAGAATCTTTTCAGTATGGTGTTGATGTACCTGGACTGCGAAATTCCTAATATCCTCTTGGATCTATCACGATAGATCCGGATCCCCAGAATGTAGGAGGCATCACCCAGGTCTTTCATGGAGAACCTGTGTGACAAGAACCCCTTGACAGATTGTAGCATAGGAATGCCATTTCCTATCAACAGAATGTCATCCATGTACAAAACGAGGAATACAACAGTTCTTGCTAGAAATCTACTATAGATGCATGGTTCATCTAGATTTTTGATAAAGCCAAATTCTTTGACCGTCTCATCAAAACAGATGTTCCAACTCCACGATGCCTGCTTTAGTCCATAGATGGACCTAAGCAACTTGCACACTTTTCCGCTGCTCCCACTCTGAATGAAACCCTCTGGCTGGTCCATATAGACACACTTCTCTAAATTTCCATTTAGAAAAGCGTTCTTTATGTCCATCTGCCAAATCTCAAAATCATGGAAGGCAGCAATGGCAAGAAAGATCCGAACGGATTTCAGCATAGCCACTGGAGAAAAGGTTTCGTCATAGTCCAAACCAGGTCTTTGACGAAAACCCTTCGCAACAAGTCTAACTTTATAGGTCTCAACCTGTCCATCTACACCAATCTTCCTTTTGAAGATCCACTTGCATCCTACGGGTTTTACCCCATCTGGAGCAATGTCCAACGTCCATACTTTGTTGGTATACATGGACTCCATTTCGGTCCGCATTGCATCCAGCCATTTTACCGAGTCAACGCTCTGAATGGCTTGCTGGAAGCTAGTAGGCTCATCACAATCAATGATGCAATCCTCTCTATCCCCGTCTATAAGAAAACCGTAGTATCTCTCGGGCGGATGAGACTGCCTACTACTCCTGCGGAGTGACGTAGGAATGTCCTGATATTTTGAACCCTCTGGTTCTACTAAGCTTTTAGTAATAGCTCGTGGTTCTGGAATTTCTTCCAGTTCTATTGCGCTCCCACTAATTTCCTTTTCCAAGAACTGGTGTTCTAGAAAGTGGGCATGACCAGAAACAAAAACCTTTTATTCCTCTTCGCAATAGAAGAAATATCCCTTGGAGTTCTTTAGATATCCCACAAACTTGCACTGTACTGAGCGTGCCTCGAGCTTGTCCGCATGCTGCTTTTTGACAAAAGTTGGACATCCCCATGTCTTAATGTGATTAAGATAGGGTCTCTTCTCACACCACGTTTGATATGGTGTAGTATGCACGGTCTTAGTTGGAACTCGGTTCAAAAGGTATGCAGCTGATTCTAGCGCATATCCCCAGAATGATCGCGGTAACTCAGCGTTACTCATCATGGACCGTACCATATCCAATAGGGTTCGGTTCCGTCTCTCCGATACACCGTTATGTTGCGGAGTGTATGGAGGAGTAAGATGAGAGAGAATTCCATTCTCTTTTAAGTAATCCAGGAACTCGGCACTCAAGTATTCACCACCTCGATCAGATCTCAGTGCCTTGATACTTTTGCCTGTTTGTTTTTCTACTTCATTCTTATATTCCTGGAATTTTTCAAAGGCCTCGGATTTATGTTGCATTAAGAAGACATATCTGTACCTTGAAAAGTCATCCGTAAAAGTAATGAAGTAAGAATAACCGCTTCGTGCATGCGTAGACATTGGACCGCACACGTTGCTGTGTATGAGTCCCAAGAGCTCGCTCGCTCTTACTCCGTGTCCAGTGAACGGAGTTTTTGTCATCTTTCCTTTGAGACAAGATTGACAAGTTGCATATGATTGATATTCGAACGGATCCAAATATCCTTCTGTATGTAACTTCGTCAACCTTCTCTCATTTATATGACCGAGTCTACAATGCCATAAGAAAGCCCGATTGATTTCTGGAGACTTTCTTTTGTGTGTATTCTGGACATTAAAAATCTGTGGTTGGTTTAATACGTATATACCATTGTTTAATGTACCTGACCCAATCAAAACTTGATTAAGGTGAATGTTTACAACATTACTTATAAATGCAAATTCATAACCTTCTTTAGATAATAAAGATACAGAAATGATATTACATGTTGCATTTGGTACAAAATAACAACTGCGCAAAACAAAAAAGTGTCCATCTGACAATCCCAGGTGATAGTCCCCCACGGCCTCAGCATCCATGCTAGCTCCGTTTGCAACTCTGAGGGTCATATCACCTGCCTTCAAAACTCTACGCTTTCTCAACGCCTGCAAAGTATTAAAGATATGAGATCCTGATCCGGTATCCAATACCCAGGAAGTAGAGTTTATTGATATACAGTTTTCAATAACATACACACCTGAAGCTGAAGCCACAACTTGCTTCAGATCCTGGGTTCTGGCCTTCCAAGCCTTGCAATCCTGTTTCTAGTGTCCACTCTTATGAGAGTAAAAGCATTCTTCCTTTCCCACAAGCTTTCCCGCTACCTTTGTTGCCTTTCCTTTTCCCTTCGTATCCACTTTACTAACACCGTCCCTTGGTTTGGCGGGGGCTTTCTTCTTCTTTCCCTTGGCTCTCGCCCTGGACATAGAAGAGGAAGATTCTCCTACAAACAAAGTGGATGTCTCCCTACCTTTCTGTAGGGTGCCCTCAGCACTCCTCAACATATTCAGAAATTCGGAAAGTTCAACCTCCTTTCTTTGCATGTTGAAGTTTAGGACAAACTGGGCGTAAGTGGAAGGAAGGGACTGGAGAATCAAGTCAGTGTAGAGTTCATTCTCCAACGTGGTCCCAAGGTCCGTGATCTCCTCTATGTAGCCAATCATCTTAAGCACGTGTTCCGCTACCGATGATCCGACGGCCAATCTTGCCAAAAATAGTTTCTTCGACACTTCGTATCTGGCGATACGAGATTGCTCTCCATACAGTTCTTTTGTTTGAAGAAATATGGACTCTAGGTCTATATTCTCGATACGAGATTGATGTGATCAAGGAGGAGAATATTTGAGCACGGAATTCCTGGACTATTCTAAAGGAGAATGAGATTCTCTCTTAGCATTACTCCTCCGAATACACTACGGCACGTCGGTGTATCGGGGCGGAGCAATTGCACCCTATATGATATGGTGTGCTCTATGATGAGTACTACTGAGTTGCCTATTTTCTTTTGGGGTTATGCACTTGAGAAGTAGCATACCTATTGAATAGGGTTCTAATCAAATCAGGTGCCTACCACTCAATATGTGATATGGTATGGGAAGAGCCCATCTCTTAAAGATGTTAAGATTTGGGGTTGTCCGGCCTATGTCAAAAGCAAAATCCGGACAAGCTCGAGGCAAGGTCAGTTCTGTGGATGTTTGTTGGATATCCCAACCATTCACAAGGGAATATCTTCTACCAAACTGAGGAACAAAAGATGTTTTGTTTTCTCAGCATGCCACATTTTGGAAAGGGAATTTCTTGTGAAGAAATTAGTGGTCATGAGGTAGAACTGGAAGTAGTTCCATCTAAACAAACTGCAGTTGATGATTTCGTAGAACCACAGGATTCAATAGTTTCCAACGAACCTCAGCCTCTCCACCGATCTGGTAGGGTTCCTCATCCACCTGAGAGATACTTCGTTTTCTCTATGACAGTGGGAGCGAGGATTGCATCATGAGATGATGACCCAACTAGTTTCGAGCAGGCCATCAGGAGTGAGGACTCTGTGAGTATGGCTGGATGCTTAGCGATCTGAGATGAAATCCATATACACTAACAAAGTATGGACTTTGGTTGCTTTATCTGAAGGGTTAAATCCCTATCTGGAGCAAGTATATCTTGAGAAGATTACTTAGTGTACATGGAAAAGTTGAGACTTTCAAAGCTATGCTTAAGTTCATCCAGATCCTACTTGCCATTGCTGCATACCATGACTACGATTTCTGGCGGTTGGGTGTCATGACTGCTTTTCTAAATAATGATTTAGAAGAGAGCGTCTATAAGTACACAGCCCGAGGGCTTCGTAGACAGTGGGAGCAGCGGAAACGTGTGCAAGTTTCTTTATGAGTTAAAAGCAGGCATCGCGGAGTTGGAACATCTGTTTTGATGTCGTAGTCAAAGCGTTTGACTTCATCAAAATGGTATATGAACCTTGTATATACAAAAAAGTAGTAGGGAGTATGGTGGTGATCCTCGTATAATACGTGGATGACATACTATTGATAGGAAAAGAGTTTCCTATGCTACGCTCGGTCAATCTCCTCTTATCACAAGGATTCTCCATAAAAGATCAAGTTGATACCTGCTAAATCCTGGATTTTGGATCTATGAGATAGATGTAATTGGATGTTCGGATTCTCACTAAGTATAGTGAGATGGTGTCAATCGATCCTGGGGAGAATCACTGGAAAGGTTCCAGGGTGATAAGGACGACTGAATGTCAGTCACATGCATTGTCTTTACCCTTAGTGGAGGGACGGTATGTTGGAAGAGTTCCAAGCTAGATACCGTGACTTACTAGACGATTAAAGGCAAGATACATCGTTACCAAGGATGCTACCAAAGAGGTAGTCTGGATATATATTAGTTCATAAGATGAACTTCGTTCCTACCATTGTGTGACAATGGAGTTGTGGTTTAAGCCTAGGAACCCTCGTCACATCTGAGATCCAGACATATTCTAAGGAAGTATCACCTGATCATGAAGATGGTTGATCTCCATGGAGATCGAGGTTAGGAGAGTAGACACAGAGGACAACAGCGCGGATCCAGTCACAAAGGCCTATTTCCTAGTAGAGAATTTTATGGGATGGTTGAGTATGAGATACTTCAATCACAGCTGATTATTGGGTATGAGATACTACAACAGATGGCCTTAGTGCAAGTGAGAGATTGTTAGTTATATGTATGCCCTAGAGCCCATTACTGTACATACGACGTATATTGTAGTGGATGCTTAGACATATATGGGGAGGACTTTCTTGCTCGATATGATAGTATGCTATCTGGTTGCACTTTATCTTAACATGTACTCTGATTGTCTCTATGTTACATGTTGATAAAGCTCTTAGGATGAGTACTTGACTACCAGGACTATGATGCAGATCATACTAGTGGGGACAATATAGTCGATAAGTACATCCTTCAAATGTTCCTAGTCATGGGAGTACCGAGACAGGGCATCGATACTCCAGAGTAGACTAGCGTATGCGCTTCTTGACCCATATGATGGGCGATAGATGATCCTATATCCATTGGTGTTTGGCATCAGAGAAGGTATACGGGTGCTCAGTGGAGACTGGGTACACTGGACGGACTCGCCGTGAACACCCAGATGGAATTATACCTCACGTCTGATGGCAGTTCTCTGGTGACACTGGTACAGGTTAGTCTGTAGACCCGAGATCGTCATAGAGTCTTGTGTGATTCCCACTGTACTTTGATTTCCACCTTACCATGTCCAAGAGGCCGTGCAAAACGGTGGCTTTTGGGTACAGTCCCGAATCACATGGATGCAATGAGCGATATGAGGAGTTTCATCTCTCCCGGTATAGGGAGTTGATGTTGCGCTGTGTTCGATTGGCTATAACTGGTAATCCCTGGCCAGGGTTGCTGAGATTTATTGGTAAGTGTTATCAATAGTTTCTTGAACTTTTGTGGACCTCATATCGACACGACTTATCGGTTACTAGGGTCTGAGGTTTACCACCCCTAGACTGCATATGCGACATATCATACGAACGGACTGTACGTGAGTGTTACTGATTGGATTCGCAGGAGAATGTACATGCTTGCTTGTTGATCTTCTGATTGCTCAATACCTAGGTGGCTGTTACGTTTAGCTGACCGCTTGCAGCTTGTGGGTGTTTGATATGATCATCACTTACTGCCGGCGTATTGACGATTCTTTAGAGTCCTACACAGAGGTTTCCTGGCTCAGGCAAAACGGAGTAGGATCACATATGGGTTGCCCCTACGGATTTATCCGTAGGAGCAAACCACTGCCCCTACGGATTTATCCGTAGGGGCAATAAATTACCCTGTAGGTGCAAAGGTCGTAGGTGCAAGTCGAAGCCTTGAACTTGCGCCTACGGACTAAAAATTTCCCCTACAGAGTTATGTGTAGGTCCAGTTGTCCCTACGAATTAGGCCGTAGGCACAAAAAATTTATTTTATTTACGGTTTTATAAAATAGATTATTTGTACCTACGGACTTATCCGTAGGGCCAAGTAGTGGCCCCTAAGGATAAGTGCGTAGGTATATATCCGTAGGGGCAAAATATCAGGTATCCTGATATTTTGCCCCTACGGATACCTATGTAGGGGCATTTGTTTGCCCCTACGGATATATCCATAGGGGCAAGATTAACCCCTGATACTGAGATCATAGGGGAAAAATATCAGGTATCCTGATATTTTTCCCCAACGGATAAATCTGTAGGTACATAGTTGGGCCTTACGGATTAATCCGTAGGGGCAATGGTGGGCCCTACGGTTAAATCCGTAGGTACATATTATCAGGGTTTTTTTTTAAAAAGGGCTGCCTATTTTTTTCTCGCCCTGTGCACAATAATATATACATCGATCATATATAAAATTAATCATCACGCAGAACATATATCGCAGTATTCATAATCACATCACGCATAATATACAAAAGAAACCAACAAGCAGAATATGATATCAATATAAACACGCAAACACCACCAATATCAATATCGTCCAAAATGTAGTACAATATGTATCATATAAATACATACATGTTTAAAATATAAGAATCAAAAAGCTACCCTAGCTCGGTCCAGCTCCACCTCTGATAAACTCCAGAATCTGGCGCGCCTGCTCCTCGATCAATAAATCATGCAATGCGGAGCGTGCGGGAGTCTGAGCAGGCTGTGGAGCTGGCGATGTGGTCTGTGCAGCCGCCGTCGAGGTAGTGTCTTGCGGAGCCACGGCTACGGGAGTCTGAGCGGGCGGTGGAGCTATAGGAGCTGTCTGTGGAACCGCAGCCGATGTAGTAGCTTGCGGAGCCGTAGCCGAAGGAGATGCATGTGGAGGCTCGGCCGATGTACCCTGTCGTGTCTGGACCTACGTGTGTAATAAGTGAGTAAGGACTGTGTATTATTCGAATTCGTATCATTATCAAGTTATTTCGAAACCCCAATCTATGTATACTTAGGGACTTAGGCCTTGTTTGGATATCTAGTTTGGAAAACCGTAGTTTATTTTAGTTAGATATGTATGTATGATTAATCAAAGCTAAGTCTACAACCAAATAAGCTCAGGCTACGTACTAATATTGGATATGTTGCTATCTATAATATGACATAATATTTTACTATTAAGTAGTATACATACCAGCATCTCCTTCAACTCCTGAACGGGGCCTTCAAGCTCTTCAGTTCCTGCTGGAAATGTCGCTCACTGGAGACGGAGGAAGTAACCGCCGGGGTGGAGTCCAACCTCATATGGGCCCTGCTAGGGCCCAGTCCCTGGACTCTCTCCCAACCTCCGTGGTGCCCTCCGTGTGTGGCGTCCAGGACTGGGGTCAGCAGCATCGGATCACTCTGTCCGGTAAAATTGATCCCCGATGCCTCGGCCTGCTCAACCACCCGCTCCTACACCCACATTAACCAGTAAAATATAAGTATATCATTTAAATTTGAACCTTTCAAAACTAAAATTTCAAATAGGGGTTGAATAAATATTAACACTTACGCAATACTCCTGGGTAGCGACATCGGGGTATCGATGCTCGCCCGTGGCGGGATCTGTCGAGGTGCCGTGGACGGCAAGATACGCGGACAGCATGCTCGGTGTACCACCTTGCGCCAAGGTCTGAGCTCTCTGCAATATTAGAAAATAACTCTTAATATTAGATATATTAGAAAATAACTCTTAATATTGCATTATATCACAAAGGTCGGTCTATTGTAATTTACCGATAACTCCATAGCACGAGTAATATTCCTCGAGCCACCTGTATAAGTGGGGCGACCCCTCTTCGCCGACTTCCTATTCTCTATATTTTGAGCGGCATGTTTCTGCACAACACATTCACATTTAGTTTTCTAATTAAGGAACACAAAAAAATAAATTATATACTAAACAATGAATTACATTTAAAATACATACCTGTTTGCGTTGAGAGTCGAAATATTCGCACAATAGAGGCCATGTCTCTACGTCGACTCTCGCAAAGGCCGGAGTAGATAAAAGGGCCGATCTCTCTTCCTCGGGGGTCGCCATCCACAGGGAGTAGCAGTCGGCCTTCAGCTCATTCCTGTTGTATCGGACCTTGGTCTGCATGTTCTTCATCAGGCCATTGTACAGAGCATGTAGGTCGAGCACCCTCCCATGGTGATCAGGGTCGGGTACAGGCTGAAAATCGTAATCCAACTGAAAATACAAAAAATCATTGTTATTAGATTGCAAGTGTTAATAATAAATATATTGGATAAATCAAATGAAAATATATATTAATACCCGAGCCTGATCAAAGAAGAGGGCGAATGAGCGCCGGTGCTGGTCGTCCCACTCAACGTGAAGTGGATAGTTCTTCATGAGCCGGCTCTCATCGCCCATATACCGGCCGAAATTCTCGGCATGAGGACCGGTATAGCGATAATCAGGGTTAAAAAAGAGGGGGAATGCTGCCTCCCCCTAGCTCTGTCAGGCCTCAGCCTGTGGGACTGATTCAGGCCTCCAGTCCCCCTCTGGGGATGGGGAGGCCCTGCGTCTGCAAAAAATATCAAGACAATCAATATTAAGATAAAGTTGTATTAAGAAATCAAGGTTAAATGAAAATTAAAGTGTGATATATACCTCCGGTGACTAAAGCTCGAGCCTGGGCCGGACAGCAGCACGAGCGGGTAGATAGTTCCTCCGGTGAGGAACAGCCGGTGTCCCGGATGCGGACGCATCCCCTCCAACTAGAAAATAAACATTGAAGTGGCAGGAGTTCATGAAGTTCATATTTATTCTATAGAGGATATGTAAAATGAATAAATATTTTATATTTATTCGTACTAACCTATAGATGATGCGGAGGGTACGGAAGTGGCAGGAGTGGCCCCCGCGTGAGATGTAGACGCACCACCTATAATTAGACAATTAAAAATATATTATATAAGTAATTGCAAAAAGAATGTGTAGATCAATAATATAATATTCTAAATCAATATGCATGCACTATAGGATATATAAACATACCCGCAGGTGCGGTAGTGTCACCACCTACAGCTAGACAATAAAAAAAATTACTATCTAAGTAAGAGAAAAGGAATGTGTGTATATTTATGTTATATCATTCTAAATCAATATACATGCACTATATGATATATAAACATACCTGGAGGTGCGGGAGTGGCCTCTGTCCCTGATGTGGACGCATCACCAACAACTAGACAATCAAACATTGACAATATAAGTAATTTTGATATGAACGGGAATGAATATCTATTATATTACATTCAAAATGGATATGCGTGCGATATACCTGGAGGTGTGGCAAAGTCCACACGGAAGGAGGCATCCGAAGGGGTCTCCAATCTGGGTGCAAGACCGGCCATCTGAAGCTCCCTACGCAGCTCTCCGGGCGGAAGAACCGCTCTGCCTCTGCCGCGGCTGGAGCTCCTACCGCCCCTCGCTACTCCCATCATCGTCCTCAAATCTAGATAAACGGTTCGTGGACGAATTAGACAATCATTACAAGTATTGACTATATATGTATAGATCGTAAAATGTGAAGTAATAATATAACATTACTGATAACCTTTTTCATTTCGTGGGCGCATTAAACATATCAACTTGGATTTCATCATTGATATCATTTCTAACCCACGTAACTTCATGATCGGACGAAGACAACCCGTCCATCGAAACAGACGGTCGGAGCACTCTAAGCCTTCTCTCTTCTTCATCCTCATCACTGTCCTCGAATTCTGGGACATCGTAGACATCCCTAGGTTTCCAATGACATACGACACTCCATCCCGGATGCTTCAAACACTATGAGTAGTATACTTGGAACGCTTGGTTCGGAAAGATAAATGGATCTTCCTGCCCGTAAAATCGAAGTGTGTTCAAACTGGTCAATCCATATTCATCTTTCCAAGTCCCAAGATTGCTTCTCCACTTATCCGTATCGGTTCGCGTATCGTACCAAGTACACTGAAATATATAAAAGGGTTCTGATCGTCCGGGATAGTGGATGCCGAGTATACAATTTAAGTACCCATAATAAATCACACCGTCCGATCCTACCGTCGCAATCCCACTATTCTGAGTGGTTCTAGATATTTCTATGTCCTTAACTTCGAATTTGTATCTAAAGACACCGAATCCTTTATAATATGAAACCTCCATACTAGGAAATTAAGCTAAACATCTTGAATCACTCTCAAATGATGCAGACAAGTTCGGATCGTGGATCTAACAAAACAAATTTTACGACAAATACATAACGATATAAGTTTAGATTAAAACTGATAGCAATAACATGTTATTCGAATAACTTACATGATCTGTGACCCAATCACAAAAATTATCCTGATGATATTTTTCCAATCGTTCTTCGTTCCAATCAGGATGCCCCTCACGTATCTCGTTAAAATGAATTCTGTTTTCGACAAATAATGGTGACATTAATATTATATCATTTCATACACACACAAACACAAATATAACAATAAATCCAAAAAAACTGACTCACTAATTTGTTCAAGACAAGCGTAATTAAGCAAGATAAACCGATATATCTTGTTGATAAACATAGTGTCTACCCTCTTATAATCGGCTTTACCATTTGGTCCGTCTTGAATTCTTCGAGGCCGGTTAAGTCTCGTCTTAATGTTCTCGTCCAGATAGTGGAAACAAAATGCGGTTGCTTCATCAAGAAGATAAACTTGCATGATAGAACCCTCTGGTCGATTTTTATTGCGTATGTACTTTTTAAGAGCGTAGAGGTACCTAAAGAAAATATGTTGAATAAATAAATACGGGCATACAGGACAACAATAATTTTAAAAATTGCGCGAAACGAAAAATTATACGTATCTCTCGACGGGATACATCCATCGATATTGTACCGGTCCGGCTAACTTAGCCACAGTTGCAAGATAAACCATCAAGTGTATTATGATATCGAAGAATGACGGTAGGAAAATACGCTCAAACTTGCAAATTATCAACGCAATAGAATTTTCTAGTTTATCCAGCGTCACAACCTCCAGTGTTTTAGCACACAACTCTCTGAAAAAACAACATAGGTCGTTGATTACTAGACCAACCGATTCGGGGAGAGAAGTCCTGAGGGCTAATGGAAGAAGGTGCTCCACGATAACATGGCGATCATGACTTTTCAGCCCATCGATCTTTCCTTTCACAATTTTTATTTTCTTGCTGAATGATCCTGAGAAACCTGTGGGAACTTTCAAATCATGCAACACCTACAGGAATCTTTTCTTCTCCGGTTGTGACATATGATAAGCGGCATTGGGAAATACAAACTTGCTTGGTTTACCCTCTACCGGTCTAGGGTACAATTCACTTCTTATTCCCCACTCCTGTAGATCCATCCGAGCATTCAGGTTGTCTTTCGATTTCCCGTCTTTACAAAGAAACAAGTTGAGTATGTGCTCTGATACTCCATTCTCTATATGCATGACGTCAAGAAAATGACACACTAAATTTGTTGACCAGTACGGAAGCTCGAAAAAAATGCTTAACTTGTTCCAAAATGGTGGTTTGACCTGTTTCATCGGATCCATCCCGAAGGTCACATTATTGTAACTATCCTATTGAGCAGTCACGTCCTCTCCGGACAATGGGGCTGGAGGTCCAAGAAGCTCCTGATGACTATCAAAGTGAACAGTGTCTAACCTGTAGGGGTGGTCTAGAGGCAGGAAACGTTGATGGCCGCAATAACAAACCTTCTTGCTAAAATTCAAGAATTTCGATATTGTGTGTTGATGGAAATGAGGACATGCTTTGTGACCATGTACGGACCTACCTGATAGCATTCCATACGCAGGAAAATCATTAATTGTCCACATTAAAGCCGCACCCAGTATGAAGGTTGTATTTGTGTTTTCATCATATGTCTCTACACCATCAATGAACAAAGATTTTAACTCCTCGATCAGAGGTCGGAGATAGACCTCGATATTGTTTCCCGGTGAGTTTGGTCCGTCGATAAGAAGAGGCATCATAAAATATGATTGGTCCATAGCTAACCAAGACGACAGATTATAAATTATCATTACAATGGGCCATGTGCTGTGACTTCCAGCCATATAGTTGAATGGGCAGAAGCCATCACTAGCCAGTCCGAGCCGGACATTGCGAGGATCGCTACTGAATATTGCGTGCCTCCTATCGAAATCCTTCCATGCTGGTGAATCTCTTGGATGGCTCATTTTTCCATCTTCACTCGGAGGAGCACGGTGATGCCAAATCATTGCCTCGGCTGTTTTCTCGCACCTGAATAGCCTCTGTAGCCTCTGTATTATGGGAAAATATTGTGCTATCTTGACAGGTATATCAAGCTTCTTATCAGAATCTTTCGGCTTATACCTGGCCTCTCCGCATGTTGGACACTTTTTCAAATCTGAATTCTCTTTCCGGTACAACACGCAATTTTTAGGACATGCTTGAATCTTCTCGCACTTTAGACCCAAATCAGACATCATCTTCTGGGCTCCGTACCAGCTGTCGGGCACGTTGTTTCCCAAGGACATAGAATCTTTCAAGAACGAAAGAAGTATTGTGAATGACTTGTTGCTCCATTCATTTAGGCACTTAATCTGAAAAAGTTGGACGAACCATGAGAGGGTGGAATACTTTGCATTCTCATAAATTGGTTTTCTGGCATCATTCATGAAATTTTCATATTTATCCACACGCGGTCCTTGACCGGAAGGAATGCCATCTTCGGCATGAATAGATTCACCTAGGGCAGCCTCTACCATATCTTCCATTTCTTCTGATGGAAATAAATTACCGTCTTCTCCTTCTGCCGCATTACCGTCTTTTCCTTCTTCTCCTGCCGCATTATCGTGTTCTCCTTCTTCTTCTGCAACATTACTGCGTTCTTCTCCTTCCCCGTGATATTTCCAAGTTGTATAAAGTCTAGTAAACCCATATTTTACGATATGAAGCTCTGCCAATTCTACCTTCTGCCAGTACTTATTGCCACATCTATCGCACGGGCAGAGAATCTTCTCTATCACGATCTTATTATGTGCGCGTACAAATTCAATAAAAGTAGCAACTCCTGCGACAAACTTAGGTTGCATACGTTGTTGCCAATCCACATACATCCAGTCCTTAGCTCTGACGTACTCATGGGCCATGTTAGACTGTATAACATATAAACTGTAGGTTATGGTGACTATATTGAGAAATCTAAGAACGGGATAGTTACTGACAAAGGAGAAAATCCGTGTATATGCTTTGTGTGTGCGTTTGTCGTTGAAAATAATAAATTATCAAACGAAATATCTCGAAACGGATGAAAACACAAGTGAATGAAGGTGTTTGCTTTATACATTCCTAACTTGTCCACACGGGACAAATCTATCGGTTATCATACGATTGAATCTTCTCGTCACATAGACTATACGACGGTTGTTAGTATCGAGCTATACCGTGCGATATTTAACAACCTTCGTATAGTTCTATGTCACGACGAACATCGAACGTATGTTAACCGATAGACGGGGACTAAGTGGCACTTTTAGTTTGATATATGAGTATCGATGAGAATATGAAGGTTTCATATTATCATCGAGTACCATATATTGGTTTTAACTTGAACATCTTGAATCACTCTCTAATGATGCGTTTGTTGTATATTCTTGTTGTATGTGTGTGTTTCGGCTGTCGGGGGTAAGGCTTCTATCCCATTAAGAATATATAGAGCGAACACCCATTTGCTTTTGCTTTCAACCGTTTCGAGTAAATTTCGGCAGCACCTCCCCGCTGTTCTCCAAGTACACTGTAATAGAATAGATAATCATTTCAAAGCTGTGAAACAAAGTTGAAATGAACATCTAATCTATCTTTGTACACGGAGAACCAGCGGAAAGGTACCGACGAAATATCTCGAAACGGATGAAAACACAAGTGAATGAAGGTGTTTGCTTTATACATTCTTAACTTGTCCACACGGGACAAATCTATCGGTTATCATACTATTGAATCTTCTTGTCACATAGACTATACGACGGTTGTTAGTATCGAGCTATACCGTTCGATATTTAACAACCTTCTTATAGTTCTATGTCATGACGAACATCGAACGTATTTTAACCGATAGACGGGGACTAAGTGGCACTTTTAGTTTCATATATGAGTATCGATGAGAATATGAAGGTTTCATATTATCATCGAGTATCATATATTGGTTTTAACTTGAACAACTTGAATCACTCTCTAATGATGTGTTTATTGTGTATTCTTGTTGCATGTGTGTGTTTTGGCTGTCGGGGGTAAGGCTTCTATCCTATTAAGAATGTATAGAGCGAACACCTATTCGCTTGTGCTTTGAACCGTTTCGAGTAAATTTTGGCAGCACCTCCCCGCTGTTCTCCGAGTATACTGTAATAGAATAGATAATCATTTCAAAGCTGTGAAACAACGTTGAAATGAACATCTAATCTATCTTTGTACACGGAGAACCCGTGGAAAGGTACCGACGAAATATCTAGAAACGGATGAAAACATAAGTGAATGAAGGTGTTTGCTTTATACATTCCTAACCGTTCCACACGGGAAAAATCTATCGGTTATCATACGATTGAATCTTCTTGTCACATAGACTATACGACGGTTGTTAGTATCGAGCTATACCGTCCGATATTTAACAACCTTCGTATAGTTCTATGTCACGACGAACATCGAACGTATGTTAACCGATAGATGGGGACTAAGTGGCGCTTTTAGTTTCATATATGAGTATCGATGAGAATATATTGGTTTTAACTTGAACATCTTGAATCACTCTCTAATGATGCGTTTGTTGTGTATTCTTGTTGTGTGTGTGTGTTTCGGCTGTCGGGGGTAAGGCTTCTATCGGTTATCATACGATTGAATATTCTCGTCATATAGACTATACAAAGTATTTAAATAAAATATAACTGGTATCAGAAACCCGGTCCTGACACACAGGAAGCAACCCTTATCCTCAACTAGCCTGCATACTGAATACTATCTGTCGAGTTAACAAATTTAACCAGATCGAATATACCCGCTGGGTAAAACCTCACAAAGATAGGCATGAATTGAATGTAGATAGTGCAAAATCAAGTATAACGAATTTACCATACATCAGAGTTACATTCAAGGAAGTTCGATCCCAAGCTTTAAATTTTTAATAACTTTTGCTAAAAATGAAAGCGCATTCAGCTTTGCTGTCTCTGTTGTATATGCAGTTGCACTCAGCAGATCATAAATAAAATCTCCGTCCCCTGAGACCAGTTTTCCCACAAAAAAACAGTTGTTTTGTACTTAGAATTAAGCCTATAAATTAATTATACGAAACAATATGGTTTGGTAATAAAACATGTTCATTGTCATTGTTGCTGAAAGACCGGCTAAAATTATTTAAGATGTTAAACTGATTCAGCCCGATCCCAATGCAATTGATGAGTAAGTCATCAGTTATATAGAATGACATGGTAAAAGTTAACTTGTTAGATATTGGATTGTAAATTGTCTGGATGCTAAGTACAAAAACAACATGAGCACAAAGGAACGGAGGAAAATCTCAGAAAGTCTAAAAGCTATATACAAGAAAAGAAAGTATACCTTGTTAAAATTTAAGAACCCCAATCCTAACCCCTGCCCCAGCCCCAGCCCCAGCCCCAGCCAAACCCCAACCCCAACCCTAACCCTAACCGTAACCCCACCCCCAACCCCAACCCCAGCTGAACCCCAACCCTAACCCTAACCCCAACCCCAACCCCAACCGCAACCCCCTGCCGAACCCCAACCGCAACCGCAGCCCCAGCCCCAGCCCTAACTGCAACCCCAACCCTAACCTTAACGCTAACCCCAACCGATGCCTCATCGGTACCCAAACCATGAACCCTAGCCCTAAAATAATCAAAAATTTGTTTAATTGAAGATTTCCTAACCTTTGCAGTGGAGGCGACGATCGATCGGTGGCGACGACGAAACGGAGGCGACGACGAAAACGGAGATGAGGAAGAACCAGGCGGTGGCAACGATGAATCGGCCTGCGCTGGCGACGATGAGAACGGTGATGAAACACACAGGCGATCGGTGGGAACGAGGGTTTGGGGATTTTGGGTTCACGCGCAGAGTATCGAGAATAATTTGATAATCAGCGTAGGGATCGATCTGTGCCTTTTTAATTAAATTCCTATTTATATGCCCCTACGGATAAGTCCGTAGGTTCTTGGTTCGCGGCTTCGTAGGGGCAAACAACAATTTATGATTTAATATTTTTAAATTAATATGTAAGGACCGTAGGGGCAACCTTATGACCCTACGTATTAGTCCGTAGGGCCAAACTAAATCTGCCCCTACGGATTTCGTTATCCATAGGGGCAACCCCCTATTTTAGTAGTGTGTGCGGGACCGAGAATAATACGTGTATGTGATACCTTATTAGATTCTTGTGATATGTGATATCGGCCGGGTATATGTGATATAGCCGGGTCATCGGATCAAGTGTTGATTCGATGAACTGATACAGATTATATTAGTCGGTTATTTGTGAAATAGCCGGATTATCGGATTAAGTGTTGATTCGATAATTTAATGTATAATTATATATTTGATATATTATATTACATTAACTAATATAAGCTCTCTTAAAGATTCTTTTTCTCACTTGGATAATACATTGATATATATGTGATATATGTTAATTGTATTATTTTATTTTGTTACAAAATATATTATATATGTGATATATAATATTGTAACATGTTAGGGTTACAAATGCAACATATTTTGTGGAGTTTAAACAAGTTAGGATTTTGATTTGGGTAGCTTTTGGGTTAGCTTTTTCATGAAGCTTGATGAAGTTTTCTTTTGTTTTTAGCTAAGATATTTTGTGAAGATATTTCTTAACCCAACCCAAAACCCTTTACCCTAGTTTATTGTCTACAAGGGTTAAGCCTTCATTCTTAACCCATGGTTGGATTTGTAACCACAACAAGATTTCATTATTCATCACAAAAGCTTTCTTCTTCTTCTTCCTCCTTGAAAAGCTTTCTAGCTTTTGGGTTTGTGATGATTTTGAGTGAGATAAAGAAAACAAAAAAGAGCAAAATTCCTACTTCATCATCCTCATCTATTCTAGCCACTTAGATTAGGGTGTTTGCTTTGATAATACTTGATAAGTGAAGCAAGAGCTTGGGTTTGAGATTTTTCAAGGTAGATCATCTTAATAGTTGAAGATTGGAAGCAAGCTTGTATCTTTCTCTTCATGGAGCCTCTCTAGAGTCTGGATACTTGATGATCGCAGTGAAGGGACCTCAACACAGAGCTTAGGAAGTGAAGGAATGGACTACAAAGGTTGTAATCCCTCTCTCGTAGATATAAAGTTGTTTACATGCTAGTTAACCCTAATTCTCTAGTTAAGATCTTGGTTAGGGTTTGTTTAGCACTCAAAAATTTTTAAAGTAGCATGATTGATGCTTGCCAAAACCATTACAAGGTGCTATGATAACCATACAGAACCTGATTCAAATCATGCAGCTGTCTCCAGTGCATGTCAACCAAATGGAAAGAGGCCAATCTGCATTACTCATCTAGGAGTTCATCCATATATGAGTAACCCGAAAGAGAAGAAAGTTCTCAAAACCATTACTATCAACGGAATACCAAACACAAGTATCTACATCTTCGACTACCTCGAAGAATCCTAAAACTTCCAACAAATGGTTCTCTACTTTATTCTTATACCTATAACTTCTCAAAATTTAGACCTTGTATTTCAGTGAAACACATATCTAAAAATTAGAGAAGTCACAAATAAACAGAATATAGTACGAGTACCAACTCCTTTGTCTTAGTGGATGCTGGACAACATACAATACATTGTATAAGTCCCTTGAGTTAAATAACTCAAACCTTGTGCGTCGTAGGTTGGAAACTTTACTATGGTTAAGAAGAATTACACCGCTGTTGAATACACCTTTCCTAAGCATGAACTGATATAGGTAAATGTCACAGACATAATTTCAAAAGGTTATATCTCACTTTATAAAGTAAACGTACAGATATATCAGTTTGAAATTGGTGCATAACAACGGATATTCAAAACCAAATATTTGCCGTCAGGAAAAACCAGATGATTTCCTCAAATATCACCAATTACAACGAATTACGATATAATGAGGATATAATCACCCAATTCCCAATATCTAACTCCCACTCACCATCAGTAACATTATACAGATGTGAGAAATGAATCTGGTAAATACATACCCTGGAGTTAGAATCCAATTGGGAAAACAGTTTTCAATTAACATTGCACGGTAAATCTAAAACATGAAAATGTTTCGAAGGGGTAATCTGGTATTCCTAGTAATGACTCTTCTAGTGTCCTGATTCATAACTGTAACCATATACTTACCTGCCCTCACTTCAATCCCTTTATTATGTCTTTACTGATTACCTTTTGTACACTTTCTTTAGGATTATTGGTTTTCTTCCTTCCCCACCCTTCGGCACCGGCCTATGGTTTGGAAGAAGACTATCCAATAAGAGTAATAGGTATACACTCCTTATACCAGGAGCCCTCGCAACCTGAGAGAAGGTAAAGGGAAAAGACAACTGAATAATCTTATTCTATTTCTCCTGAACCGGAAACCATCCTCGAATATGGAACAAGTTCCTTCGAGTTCGTATGTAACTATACGATGGATATATCCAACAGGAGTGGATGTTCGTAGTGATACGGAGTGTTCCGGAGAAATGCAAAAGGAAAGTAGTAGTGGCAATGAGTTATGCGACACCGTGATATTCTAAAAGCCTAATTGTTTTAAGAAGGTTAGATTAAATTGGTTCATGAGTTTTAGTCTAGGGTCAGGCCATGGTCGCTGCCAAAGAGAGAGAGAGAGAAAAAAAACACTCAGCGTGCACTCTAACCTATATTAGAATGGTTAATCACATTATCTAATCAGGATGTCTCCCACATTTTCTCGAATTCTCCTCCAAACCGAAAAGAAGAATTAGTCGGGATCATCTACAATCACCCGAGGAGTATACCAACTCATCAGTCGGAATCGGGATCCAACTATCATCACATGATAACTTGATGGAATCCACTCAAGTCACCACACTCCAGAAGGTATGCGCATGCCTGGCAAGTTTCCTGTATGTTTGAAACCCCCGATGTGGTTTTTACCCCTAGGATCTATGTAACCTTGACAAGGTAAACAAGTCAAAGGGTCCTAGTCAAGTTCAACCCGTCACTATCTTGATTGCATTAGACCCACCCGCACCGACCCTTGACAAGGTTAACAAGGTCGAACGACTGTGCTAACCAATCTACATATCCTTGCGACAGAAAAGTATTATAGAGCTACCGCACACTACACCTCGGCAAAGCATGACAAACGTAGCACGAATACTAAGCAATATTAATCTGAAATGACGGAGGGTTACGGCTGGTTTTTTGGCGAAAAACCTTTAACGTAATGAAGTTGATATCGCTGAAGGAACAGAGTGGTTTTTACAAATATATAGTAGCATAAAATTTTGCTAAAGAGGTCACTCCCTGTGAAGGGATCTCGGCTCTTTCATAGTCGAATGAGGTGCAAGATATTCCAAACTGAATATCACTGTGCAAAGCAAAAGGAAATGACTATAGTAAAGTTATTACGATGACGCAAACTTTCGCTCAAGGGGTCACTCCCGGTGAAGGGATCTCGGCCGTTGCCTCGTGGAATGAGGTGCAGGATATTCCCAATCGAATACCACCGTGCAAAACAAAAGAAAATGTCCTTGGAAAAACAGCTTTTGAAAATTGTTCCAACAACATCATGTATTGGTTTGTTCTCCTTACATTGATCAGAATGAATGCAGTCCAATCAATTAATCACACCAGAAGAGAACGAAAATATAAGATGTACGTATATGCCATCCGTATTCGCCACTGGGCCCTGTCATCACCCGTTAAGTTACTTAACTAACGACAGAGCGGGGGCTGGACTAGCGTGGGTGCAAAATATATACAACATCTACTAGTGTGTGTGTGTACATATATATATGTATATATATATATATATATATATATATATATAACATTCGTCCCAGGCATGATATAAGCAACATCATAGAAACATCAAAGAAAAACGAATAATCTAGGAGCCTCAGGTTTCATATGAGCTGCAAATGAAACCCGACGTTCCCTGGTCATGTGAATAGCCTGTGCAATGAAAACCTAGACCCCTACGAGCGTAGCAAGTTACCCGCCGAAACCAGAAGTTAGGTAACCCCCTTCATCAAAGTGAATGGGCCACCCGGCACTTCAAGGAATCCGGTAACTTGAGCACCCCTCCGTGGGTCAACCTGTACCCTCAACGAGTGTGGCGAATAGCCCGCCAATTTTAGATTGAGGCCCCCTCCGTCTCAATGCCATGAGATGCGGGCCCAATGCCCTCTAGAACCCAGCTATTCTTGCACTCCACCATTGGGTATCCTAGTATAGAAAAGAAATTAATATATACAAGGATGACATCGATCTCAACCCGGTAGTGCCCCAAACAAATAATATACAAATTGGCAGTGACGGCAGTCCACATGTCGGATGCTCGCCCCACGATATCAAATGTACAAATGAATCTAAACTGTACTAACATTGCATGGCAAGCTATCCACCACGACAATCGATCCACAACATCAGCACATCACAGAACATCAATTTGAATGTCACATTCGAAAACTCGTCTAAAAGAACATATAGCTGTTAGACGGGTTATACCGATCGACTGACATTCACGGTCGCAGATGCTAATCTAAGTACTGATAATCATACGTATTTTAAAATTTCGTTCGACTAAACTTTCCCAAATTGGACCCAAAGGCAAATAGAGCACTCAAACAAATCTGGGCCAAAACCATATATCAAAAAAATCATATTTCCATGAACTAAAGCCCAATAAAAAATTTAGGGCACCGTAGCCCAAAAAGCGTGGCGGAACCGCCGCAAAATGTGCCATTTTGCTCCGGTTCCGCCGCCGAATTTTAGAGTTACGTGCCAAATTTTTTTCACAGCTATAGTTTTGCCTGCACATATTTTGAAGATGCCAAAAAAATTTTATGAACAACTTTAAAATTCGACAGCAAGCACACAACAATGGAAATACGATTCGGAAATTTGGGTCGATCGAGATTTTAACCTTGTGCAAACTAGCTAGTAGGGTTTATGGATTGGCTCTGATACCATGTTGGGTTACGGCAGTGCCCCGACCATCAAACCGTGGCCAAATGCGAAACAAAATTTTTCTAAACTGGGGCTACCACAATCCGATGCCTGGATCTACCCTAAACCCTATACTAGCAAGTAATATAAAGAACTAAGAATGGTTATACCGAGTTGATCCGTGTCCTTCGGTCTTCAACCTTCATCCCAAGCTCCTAGTGGTTGCGGATCGAGTTTGATTGCCGGTCTTCCTTCCTTCTACGATGATCCACCTGAGGGAAATGACGCAAGCTTCAGCCTCGCCAAGCGAGACAACCGATGCTCCAAGGATGCTGGCAATGGAGAGTGGAGGTGTAGGATTATCTCGTTATTGTTTTTTCTCTCATCAAAATGCTCCAAGAGCAACTCAAGAAGATCAAGAGGAGGCAAGGAAACACGTGGCATGAGCAACTAAAGAAAAATGGCTAAGTGTTTTCTCCAAGTGATAAAGAGAGTGTCATGTAGCAAGTCTAGAAAAGAAAAATGAGCAAGCATTAGAGAAGTGGCTGTCTCTCACTCTCTCTCAATCATGCACACCCCAAAAAATATCTCATCCCAATTTTCCAATAAACAAATCCATATCATACCTCTCTACATGCTCAAGCCAAAGCTCATGCCAACTCACCCTCCACCACATTTCCCAAATTGATTTTCTAAAAAGAAAATCAAATAATGAGGTGTCAAGTCTTCTAGAAGCTATTCCGTATAAATACGGAATACTTCCCGGTACACGTATCGAAATACATATACGCGTATTCGTTCAAAAATATGAATAGCCAAGAGAGAAAATGAATAGTCAACAATAATATTAGAATACAAATATATAAATACGTATATATAAATTATTAAATCAAAACCTGATTTAATAATCTGGCTTAATCCTAAACCGCTGGTATTATCAACCGTCCGACTAAAGTCTGTGCAGCCTGTACACATATTTAATCATGCACCTGTATGTACCAACATACGTCATCTATACCTTATTGCCTGAACCGTGAAAACCCTATGTATGGGACTCTAAAGACCCGTCAATATGCTGACAGTGGGTTTAACCACAAGCACATCAGCGGCACTAGCTGTACGTAACGGCTAACCAGGTATTGAGCGAAAGGAAGGCCGACGAGCAAACTCATCCAAACCCCTACTGAGCCTGATAGAGACAATATCCGTACAGTCCGGTCTGTTCGTTTAAGAGTATCGCATATCGAGTCTAGGGGGTGGATGAAGTCAGGCCCCTAGAAACGCGATATTTAGTTTCGGTATGAAACCCATCACCACCTGAGAAACTATCGATCCTAGATCATTAATTCTTGTTGTAAGTCTACGGTAGCGTCCCGGCCGTCTGTCCGAGGCCAAAATTCGGAAACGAAAACTTTTTCTTAACTTGAAACCGGCGCTATCGTATACTTTAAATCTGGATCGAACCACTAACCTACAACTAGCTAACTAGAGAAGGGTTAGAAGAGCTATACCGATCGATCCGTGTCCTTCGGTCTTTAGCCACCATCTCTTGCTCCTCGCGGCATCTCAGGTCTTGATCTCCTCGTCGGAAAGGGCACCACATCTTCGAGTCTTTTTACGGGCTCCCGCTTCATCCGAAGCAACTCAGGCACGAAGTTCGCTAGCCGACGTGTCCAAGGCGAAGTAGAGAATGTTTGTGACAACTTTGTCTCTTGCATCCATTGTATGGATGGAGGTTGAAGGTGATGCCATCCATGGAAATTATGAGCTAGCGGAAGAAGAAGAAGCTTTCTTTTCTTTTTGTTGTATGATGATAATGAGAGTGAGTGTGTTATGAGAAAAAAATACAAGACCAAAACCACCTCATGGCAGCCCCTCTCTATCTCCTTATCATATCAAGACTCAAATCCATCATCAAATGTGACATATGCACAATAAAAGAGACCATGAGTCACTAGGTTTGCATGTGTCACAATTAATGCACAAAATGATGATATCTAGCTCATAATTTCCATATGTAAACATTAACCCAAATGTTTACAACAATAAAAAGATACGGCAACATCTAAAGTAAACTCGTGACGGATCACAAGGATACCCCTCACCTGTATATACATACCTGCATCCGCATTCCGACTGAATGCGAATACTATGAGACTAAAGTAATCCAGCAAATCTAATACTAGGATCCGGCTTAAACCAAAGCCTACTAGTATGATCCGCATGATCATGATCCGTGCACTACTGCACGTATATGATCGAACCCTGCCATATATCATACGGCCTCTACAACGTTTCGTCCGAAACATGAAAACTGTCTCTGGGGGACTCTAAAGACTCGTCAATACATTGGCTGTGGATTTAACCACTAGCACGTCAGTGGTACTAGCTGTACGTAACGGGCTACCAGGTATTGACCAAAAGGGAGGTCGATGAGCGAACTCATCCTGACACCCTACTGAGCCTGTCAGTGACAATATCCGTACAGTCCGGTCCGTTCGTCTATGAGCATCGGATGGCGGGCCTAGGGGGTTGGTAAAAGTCAGACCCCCAAAAGCGGTACAAGTCGTGTCGGAGTGTAGCCCAGAACACCCTGAGATACTACTGGAATACCTATCAGTAAATCTCCTGCCTTGTCCAAGGACTTCGTGTAATGGCTCTCCTAGACACAGCGCGATCTCACCCCCAATACCGGGAGAGACGAAACCCCTGTCGATCCGCTCACTGCCTGCATGTGGCTCAGGACTGTACCCAACTAAAACCTGTTTGCACGACTCCTTTGAGCCGTGGTAGGGTAGTAATCAAAGCATAGTGGGAACTCACACGAGAAAAATGACGATCTCAGGTCGATGAACTAACCTGTACACATGTCACCAGGGAACTGCTATCCGACGTCAGGTATAATACCAACTAGCATGTTCCCGGCGAGTCCTGTCCGGTGTGCTCATAACCCAATGAGCACTTGTATACATCTTAGGTGAACCAACTGACACCAATGGCTTGTGAGACCGGCCACCGCCCCTCGTCGGGATCTCGACTGTATACACTTGTCTACTAATGGAGTATCGATGCCCAGTCTCGAAACTCCCATGACTAGGGACCTTTTAAGGATGTGCTCATAGACCCCAGCTCTCACGTATATGATCGCCATCATACTGCTGGTGGTCAAGCAAGAATCCTAAGGGCTCTATCAATGTGTAATAGCGACCTATAAGGTCACCTAAAGCAGTACACGATGATAAAGATAAACCAGATAGCATACTATCATCTCGAGTAAGACTGTCCTACCGGCATAGGTCATCCCTCAATCATTGCAATCACGTTCCTGTGATCCAATAATGACTCTGAGGGGCACTATATCCAACAATCTCCCACTTGCACTCAAGGCTAATTATTGCGATGTCGCATACTTACAGCCCGTGTGATACCGAACACCTAACTCCTCTACTAATCAGTCTTACAATGCCCGTTTGCGAAACTATTGCGTTCGAGGAATAGCCTCAGTGAGTGGATCCGCCCTGATGTTTCTTTCTATGTCTCTCTTCTTCTCAAGTTCGCGGAGAAAGCCATCTCCCGAAATGAGCAATACATGTCTTAGAATATGTTTGGATATCTGATGGGACCTAGTTCATAAATGAACTCCAAATCCAAACTTCTTAGACTGTATCGTCAACTGAACTTAATCAGTATCCTTCGCCACACCTCCCTCTGTATCCGCTTGGACCATCCGTCCGAAATACTGCCCCTTGTCAGGGGGAAAAATACAACTCTGACAGTCACTCTGTCATCCAGGTCACCTTGGAAGCCTGGAATGATAACTGATCAGTCAAAAATAATGTATTTTTAACACGTCAATTTCCCTGTCATTTGCATTCATCTAAAGGTATTCAGGTTAAGTATAGCACATATTAGCAAAACACCCCTAAAATACCGAATTACCTGTGTTGTATACTAAAACCGACAATTCTGAGGGAAATTGAGTGTTTATCATGGCATCGCATCATCCTTGTATAGCGCAACACTTGTCTCGAGAATCTGTGCAGGAAATTCCAGGAAAAGAGCCGAAACTGTGAAAAGTGCTGATAAAAATACGCCAAGTCCAAGACTTGTGATCTGGCAGAAATCAAGAAAGTAAAATAAGATTCCACACATCATAACATTGCCGCAAACTCAGCCTAATAAAATCCCAGAAGTTCCATGCATAGAAGCCTCTATTACCGCCGCGGATCCGTGACTGTATAGTGACGTCAGCTACCCAAATTTCCTCCACGTGTCTCCCATTAATGGCTCAGCTTCCAGAAGACTCCAGAATGACCACGTGGCTTCATCCAGAAGGCTCGGCCTAACAACCTTACCCAAGAATATTCTTCATCCTAGAATATTCCCTCCAACAAACTTCTTCTATAAGCCTCCTTATAACAACCTTCTTCTAGAAGCCTCCTTGTAACAACCTCATTCTAGAATATTCTCTCCAACAAACTTCTTCTGGAAGATTCTTTCTAACAGCCTCATTTTGAAGGGAAAATTCAAATGAGGTGGTTCATTTTGGAGGAAAAATTCAAATGAGGTGGTTCATTTTGGAGGGAAAAGTTGTTCATTTTGGAGGGAAATGTGGTTCATTTTGGAGGGAAATTCAAATTTTGAATCCTAGATCTAGGGTTATGAAGGTCTATAAAAGGGAGCCTAGATCTAGGGTTAATGGTTGTTCATTCTAGCATCTTCCACCCACAAGTTGAGTGACACAACTGTAGGGTTCCTAGACACTCTAATGAGGTCTCACAAGGCATCAACCATGCCAATTTCAAATTTTAACGGTGCTAAGAAACCCTAACAAGATCGTTGGCTAGATTTTTAGGCGACAAAGTAAACTAGTTAACACTTAACTACAAGAATACGGAAATACAACCTTTGTAGATCCGGTCCACCACCTCCTAAGCTCCGCGATGAAGTCCTCTCCGCTGACCAAATCGAACCATGACTCTCACGGTGGTTTCATCGGAGAAATAGGCGGGCTAGGTCGTCGACAACGTGCCGAAGATGATCTACGTCGAGGCATCACTAGATCAAGCTCCACCTTCACCAAGCCATGAAAACTTGTGAAGGAAACACCCTATACTACTTGGCAAGAGGTAGAGGATGAAGAAATAGGAAGTGGGTTCACTTTAGAATTGGATTTCTCACACTTTTCATCAATCCACCATTGATGAAGTGAAGCTTTCTTCGTTGAAGAAGATGAAGAAGAAGAACAAAGTGTTATGATAAGTTAATTAATATTGAAAAGAAAATCAATACTTATCATATAATGAACCATTGTCAAGTGTAGAGATTAAACCAAGGTTAGTTGGAATGGTTAGGGTTAAGGATGAGATAAGAATGTTTGACTTGATCAAAGCTTCAAAAAGCTTCAACATAAAAACAAAATAAGCCACCATCCTTAAAAATTTCCAAAATGAATATATAAATAAATAAATAAGATAATCAAAACCCTAATCATTAACTTAACCATGGTTTAAACTTTACACTTAAGCAAGTTAACATGTATCATCAAACATGATACATGCAAGTGCACAAAAGTATGTCACATATACAACTTGTGAACTTCAAGTGAGAAAATCCATTTAAAGTGAACCAATAGTAGTTAATGCAAAGTAATATATCAAATATATAATTATACATTAAATCATTAAATCAACACTTGATTCAATGATCCGGTCATGTCGCACATAACCGACTAGTATCCAATGTATCGGCTTATCGAATCAATTCTTGATTCGATAACTAGGTTATATCGCATACAACCATTCGATACAATCATCGCGAGAATAGAATACGGTATCACATACACGCATTATTCTCGGTCCCGCACATATCTCATATGCGCTCCTATTTCGTTTCGCTTGAGCCAGGAAACCTCTGTGTAGGACTCTAAAGACTCGTCAATACGCCGGCGGTAGGTGATGATCATATCAAACACCCACAAGCCGCAAGCGGTCTGCTAAACGTAACGGCCACCCGGGTATTGAGCGATCAGAAGATCGACGAGCAAGCCCGCTCACACTCCAATGAATCCAACCAGTAACACTACCGTACAGTCCGGTCTGATCGTCTGATTTGTCGCATATCTCGCCTAGGGGTGGTAAACGTCAGACCCCAATAGCTCGATAAGTCTTGTCGATATGAGGTCTATAACAATTTGAGAAACTACTGGTAACACTTACCAGTAAATCTCAGCAACCCTGGCCAGGGATTTCCTGTTATAGCCAATCGAACACAGTGCAACATCAACCCCCTATACTGGGAGAGACGAATCCCCTCCTATCGCTCATTGCCTCCATGTGACTCGGGACTGTACCCAAAAACCACCGTTTTGCACGCCCTCTTGGACGTGGTAAGATGGAAATCAAAGCACAGTGGGAACCACAAAAGACTCTATGACGATCTCGGGTCAACAGACTACTCTGTACCAGTGTCACCAGAGAACTGCCATCTGACGTAAGGTATAATACCATCTGGGAGTTCTCGGCGAGTCCGTCCAGTGTACCCAGTCTCTACTGAGCACCCGTATATCATCTCTGATGTCAAACACCAATGGATATGGGATCATCCATCGCCCATCTGTATGGGTCGAGAAGGTATACGCTAGTCTACTCTGGTATATCGATACCCCGTCTCGATATACCCACGACTAGGGACTTTGAAGGATGTACTTATGGACTACCATGTCCCCACTAGTATGATCCGCATCATAGTCCAGGTAGTCAAGTACACATCCTAAGGGCTTTACCAACATGTAACAGAGAGACTATCAGTGTACACGTTATGGTAAAGATCAACCAGATAGCATACTATCATGTCGAGCAAGAAAGTCCTCCCTATATATGTCCCAGCATCCACTACAATATACATCCAATATACAGTAATGGCCTCTAGGGCATACATATAACTAACAATCTCCCACTTGCACTAGGGCCATCTGATAGCAGTGGTTGTAGTATCTCATACTCAACCATCCCATAAAAATCTCTCTTTGGGAACAGGCCTTTGTGAGTGGATCCGCTGTGTTGTCCTCTGAGTCTACTCTCCTAACCTCGATCACCCTGGAGATCAACCATCTCCATGATCAGGTGATACTGCCTTAGAATATGTCTGGATCACTGATGGGACGGGCGTTCCTTGGCATAAGCCACAACTCCATTGTCTCACAATGGTTGGAACGTAGTTCATCTCATGAACCAATATACACCCAGACTACCTCTTTGGTAGCATCTTAAGTAGCGATGTATCCATCCTTTATCGTCTAGTATGCCACAGTATCTAGCTTGGAACTCTTCCAACATACCGTCCCTTTACCAAGGGTAAAGACAATGCCTGTGACTGACATTCAGTCGTCCTTATCACCCTGGAACACTTCCAGTGATTCTCCCCAGGATCAACTGATACCATCTCACTACAACTAGTGAGTATCCTAACATCCATTTAGATCTATCTCATAGATCCAAAACCCAGGATTTAGTAGGTATCACTTTGATCCTATATGGAGAATCCTTGTGATAAGCGGAGATTGACCGGGCGTAGCATAGGAAACTCCTTTCTTATCAAGAGTATGTCATCCACGTACTCTACGAGGATCAACACCATACTCCCTACTACCTTTTTGTTTATACAAGGTTCATCTACCATTTTGATGATGTCAAACTCTTTGACTACTACATCAAAACAGATGATCCAACTCCGCGATGCCTGCTTTATCCTATAAAACATCTTGCACACGTTTCCGCTGCTCCCACTGTTTACGAAGCCCTCTGGCTGTGTACTTATAGACGTCCTCTTCTAAAACATCATTTAGAAAAGCAGTCATGGCACCCAACCGCCAGATATCGTAGTCATGGTATGTAGCCGTGGCAAGTAGGATCTGGATGGACTTAAGCATAGGTACTTGAAAAGGTTTCATCATTATCCACAGCTGGTCAATGATGCAAACTTTTAACAAGTCTAGCTTTGAAAGTCTCAACTTTTCGATGTACACCAAGTAATCTTCTCAAGATATACTTGCTCTTGATGGGGATTTAACCCTTCAGATATAGCAACCAAAGTCCATACTTTGTTGGTGTATAAGGATTCTATCTCAGATTGCTAAGCATCCAGCCATTCTTACAGAGTCACACTCTTGATGGCCAGCTCGAAACTAGTTGGGTCATCATCTCATGATGCAATCCTCGCTCCCACAGTCATAGAGAAACGGAAGTATCTCTCAGGTGGGTGAGGAACCCTACTAGATCGGCGGAGAGGCTGAGGGTCGTTGGCATCTACTGAATCCTTTAGTTCTTTCAAATCATCTGCTGTAGTTTGCATAGCTGGAACCTTTCCAGTTCTACATTACAGACCTTGCCTCGAGCTTGTCCAGATTTTGCTTTTAGACATAGGCCGGACAACCCCAAATCTTAACTAACTTAAGACATGGGCTCTTCCCATTCCATATCACATATGAAGCGGTAGGCAACTGATTTGATTGGAACCCTATTCAATAGGTATGCAACTTCTCAAGTGCATAACCCCCTGAGGAAAAAGGTAACTCAGTAGTACTCATCATAGAGCACACCATATCAAATAGGGTGTATCTGCTCCGCCCCGACATACCATCGTGCAATGGTGTATACGGAGGAGTAATGCTGAGAGAGAATCTCATTCTCCTTTAGAAAAGTCCAGGAATTCCATGCTCAAGTATTCTCCTCCTTGATCACATCAAAGGACATAATACTTATACCCGTATTTTGGTTCTCTACTTCTAACTTATATTCTGTGAATATCTCAAAAGGTTCGGACTTGTGTTTCAACAGGAACATAGGTCTGAATCTCGAAAGATCATCAGAGAATGTAATGAAGTACAAAGAACCAGTCTTGGCATGTGTAGACAGGGGACCTACATACATCAACATGTATCATCCCAAGAGTTTACTAATTCTTTCTCTGTTTCCAGTAAACGGAGCTATGGTCATCTTATCTCTGTGACATGACTGGCAAGTTTCATAAGATGTAAATTCAAACTAATTTAAATATGCATCTATATTTAACTTCAGCTAGTCGGGTCGCATTGATATGACCTAGTCTACAATACCTCAAGAAGGATTCGTTCATTTCTGAACTCTTCCTCTTGTGTGTGTTCTGTATACTAAAGAACTGTAGTTTGATTTAGAACATCAATGCTTTTAGATAACGTGCCTGAACCGATCAACTTTTGATATAGGAAATGTTCAAAACATTATCCAACAATACAAAATTTTATCATTTCTTTACTATTAAAGAGAGTGATATGATTTTGTATATCAGGTTCGGTATCTAATAACATTCGTTCAGAAGCAATGTATTTGGAATATAGGGTGACAGTGACCAACAGACTTGGCTGCAACTTTTGCCCCGTTTTCTGTCTCATGAAACTTATCACCCGTTCTCAGTTCTCTACCTTTCTGTAGCCCTATGTAACAGATTACATATCAGGGATCCTGATCCGGTATCTAATACCCAGGACGTAGAGAATACTGAGAAACAGTTCTTCGTAATGAACACACCCGAAGATGATACATCAGTATGCACTCTCTTCGTTTGGGCGGCACGGGAAATCTGGTATTCCCTAATTTCTTGCTCTGTCTTATAACAATTATAAGGTGGAGCGGGACCAACGTTCCCCAGCTCAGTATAACAAGCGGGTTCGGTCAAATATCCGTATTATTATCTTGATTAAGGCGTGATATGGTCACTACCTGAAGAGAGAGAGAAGAAAACACTCAGCGTGCGCTCTTGCAAGAATAGATTGGTTATTATTTTATCTAATCAGGATGGCTCCCACTACTTTTTATCAAATCTTCCTTCAAACCTAAAAAGGAAAGACTAGCCGGGATTAATTACACACTACAAGTTCGCCAATCTTTCAGCCAGGCCAGTGTCGGTACTTTGAGGGAGGTCCCCCATGCTTTCGCACGAACCTAATTAATGTAAACCTTGTTTTCCCAGAGGCGTAACCCCGTTGATACCTTTCTAGACACCTACTTGATCGGCTAATTGTAATGTATAAAACTCTCTCAGGAGTAACTCTTACTCACAGCGGGTATCGAGATCCAAATATCTCATAGAAGGTATGCAATCTCATTGCAAATTTCAACACTTGAAATTCCCGATAATATTTTGCCCCTAACGTGCTATGATCTTGACGAAAGCCAACAAACTATAGCCCGCTAGTCAAGTTCAACCCGTACATTTCTTGATTGAATTAAACCCACCCGCACGATCCTTGACGAAAGCCAACAAAGCCGCACGACTACCCTAATCCAATCACATCGTATGCTAGCAGATAAGCAGCATATAGCTACCGCACACTGCACCTTGACGAAACCCAACAAATGCAGCACGAATACTATATACAACTTATCTGAAATGACGGAGGGCTACGACAGGTTTTTCTGAAAACCTATTGCGTAATGAACTTGATATCGTTGTAGAATCAAATGATTTTAAAAATGGAGTGTTTTTGAGGCTTTTCTAGTTTTGCTAAAGGAGTCACTCCCGTTGAAGGGATCGTCAGTCCTTTCCTCGTCGAATGAGGTGCGGGATATATCATATATATCACTGTGCAAAGCAAAAACTCTTAAAAGCAATCAAAAGACAAACCGAGTGTGTAGCATCTGCCAGTTATTGCTAAAGGAGTCTCTCCCGGTGAAGGGATCTCGGTCCTTTCCTCATCGAATAAGGTGCAGGATATATCTCATATACCGCTATGCAAAGCAAGAACTGTAGCTACCTGTTTTATTTTGAAATTCGATACTACAACATCTTAGGTTTCTTTTCTTTCATTAATCTCATTAATGAAGTCCCATCATTTAAGTACCTAATCATCACAGATAAATACGACGTACACTTATGCCATCCGCATTCGCCTCGATGTCCCCTCGTGCACCGTTAGGTTAGGTAACTAACGGCAGAGCGGGGCAGGGCTAGCACGGGTGTGAAACATAAGTAACGTCTATATAATATATCATATATACTATATACTGTATCCATCACAGAACATCACATGATCACATCACACTTATCGCAGCAGAAGAAACATATGAAATATTGGATATACTAGGACGTCCGTGTTTTCAATACGAGCCAGTATAAAACACGGATTCCACGGTCGTGATGAATAGCCAAACCCATACCCCTAGACCCCTACGAGAGCGGCAAGCAACCCTACCAATTCTAGAGTTAGGAGACCCGGACTCGACTCCTCGAGTTGGTCTCCCACTGGACTCCAGAACCCGGTTACTTGTGCTCCCCTCCTTGGGTCTATCCTAGTGCGGAAAAGTAAATAATATACAAAAGGTGACGTCTTCCGCAACCTGGAAGTGCCCCAATAAAAGAATATTATATACAAGTTTTTACATGAATGAAAATGAAAAACACTCATCTCACATAAAAACTCCCCGGCTGCTCAAACACGACGATCCAATATAACATATCCAGCAACACATAACATCACATGTCATCAACGTAAGTAAATATGTCCATCCCAATTGTCGTTGACATATAGCAACGAAACCGGCGATATCACATATTACACTTACGGTCACAGAAAAGAAAGTGTAAAATTACAACAGTTGGAATCAGCAACCATCTCAGACATCGCATGCCTGACCAAATGAATTACTTAGACATCGCATGCCTAACAATTATAAACCCCGCATTTTAGTCTCAAAATCGAAAACTCTTTTCAATATCAAGTCGGGCAATTCAACAAGATTTCCGACATTTTGATCGAATGCTCGTCGCAAACTTTAGTAGGCGGCCGCACCCCCGGATACCGTCGACGAAGTGCACCAAGACGGAACACCGCTGCCGCGAGCACCCGAACGGATGCTTTCGGCGACGGGGTTCTCCTACAGTCACTTAGTCGGGGCTATGGAGTGAGGCTGTCTATTAAGTTTACCCGGCGAGTATCCGCGTACGCTACGTGATTGCGACGGACTTTTGATCACATCAAAATTCCGTGGCAACCGATCAAGTGAGACTAAAGTGCTGTGTTTATAACATTCATTCAGTTATCTCATAACTAGTTGTGAATTCCAATTGTTGTATCCCATTCCAGATAAATAGAAAATGTTAAACTTTTCGATCGAACATGCAAACACCTAAGTTTTCCCGATACAGATCAACACATGAAACAAGTCTAAAAACATTCAGTTCGTGCCTCAGTACCAACGGTCCAGCCGTAGAAGGGTCAAGCTAACGCCTCACATGTGGCACGCCGTACTGCCCCAAACCCGAAGGTTCAAAGGGCAGTTCAAGACGGTCACATAATCGAGTTAAGGTTTGTTGTCTTCTAGAGGGACCATCGCATTACTTGCTCTACTTAGAACGTCTTTAAACCACGGAAAAATCCAACACTTGGAAATTTCCCGAAAGGGGAAAAATTGGGTATTTATATCCGGCCGAACTTTTTAACATATTCTAAAATACCCGGAAAGCCACACAGACAAAATTTGATAATCCGATCGAATATACGAATCCCCAAAACAACCCCAGAAAATTCAACTCTTGAATAAAATATAAAAATTTCCAGAAGACTCAGCTCTTTGACACAAGAATTACTGTGCAAGACACGTGACCTAAATCACCAACATGGCCGCGGAACCGCCGTGAAACCCAGGGTGGGGCCGCGGTTCCGCGGCTCTTTGGTCGATTTAGAGTCACGTGCTTCACAGTAACTCATAGGATTCCCTGCTGAATTTTTTGGCAATTTTTAATTCACAAAAATCCCTGTTTTTGAAAAAAGTCCAGAGAGCATGTTTCGAGTTCGGGTTTTGGTTCGATCGGAGTTCAAATTGCGTCTAGACTTCGTCTAAGGCTCTAGCTAGGCTCTGATACCACTTTAGGGTTCCTAGACACTCTAATGAGGTCTCACAAGGCATCAACCATGCCAATTTCAAATTTTAACGGTGCCAAGAAACCCTAACAAGATCGTTGGCTAGATTTTTAGGCGACAAAGTAAACTAGTTAACACTTAACTACAAGAATACGGAAATACAACCTTTGTAGATCCGGTCCACCACCTCCTAAGCTCCGCGATGAAGTCCTCTCCGCTGACCAAATCAAACCATGACTCTCACGGTGGTTTCATCGGAGAAATAGGCGGGCTAGGTCGTCGACAACGTGCCGAAGATGATCTACGTCGAGGCATCACTAGATCAAGCTCCACCTTCACCAAGCCATGAAAACTTGTGAAGGAAACACCCTATACTACTTGGCAAGAGGTAGAAGATAAAGAAATAGGAAGTGGGTTCACTTTAGAATTGGATTTCTCACACTTTTCATCAATCCACCATTGATGAAGTGAAGCTTTCTTCATTGAAGAAGATGAAGAAGAAGAAGAAAGTGTTATGATAAGTTAATTAATATTGAAAAGAAAATCAATACTTATCATATAATGAACCATGGTCAAGTGTAGAGATTAAACCAAGGTTAGTTGGAATGGTTAAGGTTAAGGATGAGATAAGAATGGTTGACTTGATCAAAGCTTCAAGAAGCTTCAACATAAAAATAAAATAAGCCACCATCCTTAAAAATTTCCAAAATGAATATATAAATAAATAAATAAGATAATCAAAACCCTAATCATTAACTTAACCATGGTTTAAACTTTACACTTAACCAAGTTAACATGTATCATCAAACATGATACATGCAAGTGCACAAAAGTATATCACATATACAACTTGCGAACTTCAAGTAAGAAAATCCATTTAAAGTGAACCAATAGTAGTTAATGCAAAGTAATATATCAAATATATAATTATATATTAAATCATTAAATCAACACTTGATTCAATGATCCGGTCATGTCGCACATAACCGACTAGTATCCAATGTATCGGCTTATCGAATCAATCCTTGATTCGATAACTAGGTTATATCGCATACAACCTGTAGCGCCTTGAAAAGTCGTTTTGGTGTTTTCCTGAAAATCGGTGAAAATTCGGTATTTTTCCGAAAACCGTCTTTCTCGTTATTTTGCAGTTTAGGACTAATTATACCTAAAATGGATAGGTAATTGCTTGTTTTTAGTAGCTAATGAGTTACTTATGAAATTCTGGTCGTTTAAAAATTTTCCCTAATTTTTCAATTTTTTAATATTATTTTAAGCCGGTAAGAAAATACATTAAATTAGCGATAAATACAAAATCTTTTGGGCTAATTTTAATCTTTAAAATTATGTTAATTAAAATCTAATTGTAACATAAATTTTTAGTATTTTATTTTGAGTTTTAGCTAATTTTTATTATAGGAAACGAAATTTATTAAATTTAAGCTTAAACTTGCAATTTTGGACTCGTGGGGGGTCTTTTTGCATAGAATTTTTTTTGTAAACTCTCTCACAACCTCACCCCTCATTTTGGCCGGCCTCATCACATAGTAGCAGCCCATGAATTTTCCCCCCTCCTATATGTGTTCTTTGGGCCTTTTAAAGTGTTTTAAATAGGGGTTTTAGTATATTAATTGGGTATGGGCTTTGGGTGTTTGGTTTGGGCTTTGACCTTTGACTTTTCCCCACCAATTCCCTCACAACTTCCCACCTTCCTCCTGCTGCCGACCAGATCAGCTGCTGTCCCCAATTTCCCTTCTCTTTTTCACTTCAAAACTCATATCAAATTCCACAAAAATCCCAATCAAACTTCAAAATTTCAAGCTCATCCTTCATCCATTCTTCTTAACCTTTCTTGCATGGACCTTGGATTCTAGGAGGCCATATTTGGAGTCAAAATTTCTTGATAGATCTCTAGATCTATAGGTATAACCCTTACCCATTTAAATTCTTTTGTTTAGATTTCCTTAATTGAGTTGTTTTATTGTAAATATTAGTGCTAATTTGTAATCTAGCTTTTTTAGTTCATGGCTTGAATTTTAATTAGGGTTTAAAAAAAACCATTATTAGGTTAATTAATTTATTTTTCTATCTAGTGTTTTGTTAACCTAAATCTAAGAGGTTAGCTTGCTATTGGGTTTCAAATTAGTGCTAATCAAAGTTAATCTAGTGTGGAATTTTGATTGCTATTGCAAATAAGAAAAATCAAGAAAGGTTTTGTTTATGGAAATTAGGTTTTTAAACATTGCTAATGGTTTAAAACTAATGTAGTGGCTAGCTAGTGGGTTAGTTTGGATTGTTGTGTTGGATTGTGTTAATTTTGTCGCTAATTGTCGATGTTTGCGCCAAATTGCAAATTTCTAGCTTACTAGTTTTGTTATAAAAATATTGTGATGAATTAATTTTGATGTCTTGATGATTGTATTGGCTTATCCTATGACATTTAGGATGCGTGAGTGCGGATTTTTGAGTAATCGGGTTTTAGTTTTGCCGGGCGACCAAATCGGCGATTTTTGCAGTTTTTGCGATTTTCGCGTGTGTTCCGCGCACCTTGTGCACGTTGTACCTAGATTGTGAACGTTAGTGTTTTCGTTTAGGTTTTGCATCGTTCCTGATATGTAACCTTATGTTTGGTATTGATGTAAATTCCAGGTTCGGCCGCGGAGACGTCAGACGCGGCTCGAAAGGGGAAAGCGGTGATCGGACGTGACTAGCTAGGGATTCCGGTGAGTAGAAGTAACATCTACGGGGGACAATCGTTGGATGGCGCAAGTCGCCCGATAGTTTTAGTAACTTAAAAGATTCTTAGTGATGTTAGTAATTAGGGGTGTAATACTTATATGATTATTTGCTGCATCCATGCCTTATATTGACATACATATGCGAAACCATTTTATAGGACACCTGCACCATTGCCAGGGTTTTTATATGCAGCACGAGCACTATTCATGCTTACACACACGCCCTGGTAATTGCCATGCCACCACACTAGATAACCTTTAAATTGAAACCTTTTACTATAATTGATACTTAAACTCGCGCTATTGCTTTAATTCCTTAAAATGAAATCATAGGATTGCTATTCATGTGCATGTGCTTCATCATATTATTTGTTCATGCCTAATCTATTAATCACACATCGCAACTTGATCATTGATACCATATGCATTCATTATTATTGACATATGCACTTATGAGGATTTCTTAAGATTTTATGATATTTCTGGATTTCGGGGGAAAGCCGCAAAATTTCTAAACTTATTATGTTTTTAAAATATGTAATTGCGGTTTTCTAGTGATGTAAAGTGTCGTCCACCATGAGTTTGCTGTGGTTTTCGAGATCCGTGTCGAGGAGTGGAGGAACCGTCACGGGTACATGGTGGGCCCGGTATGGTACCCCGGGGCAAGATGAATGTGGTGTTGACGTTGAGCCTGGCAGGGGACGGATTACCTACCGGTGACTGTTTGGCACGGCGGATATCCAGAGGATACCGACCGTGGCCACGAGATGATGAGATAGTGATTTTGAGATGGGTCAGCCGGATGGCTGAGGCCAGAGACACTATGACATGGATATATGAGATTTGTGATAGTTTTGAGGTGTCGTTGCTGGACACAGGTTCTTGTTGATTCTAGTGGTATTGTGCTGGTATTTCAAAAGAGATTCCTAAAGGAAAACGTGATTCTTATACTTATACATTCAGATCATGAGTTGATTCATATTGCATTCATACGTGCTAGTATATTCATATTGCATACATACCTGCTATTATGTCCTGCCTTACCTGTATTTTAGATGCTAGGATGCTTGTGTGCATGCTTTCGATAGCCTGTGTAGATGTTATTTATTACTCACGAGTTGGCAACTCACCCCCGTTGTGCCACAGCCTTTTTCAGGTCCGCTCCGTCAGTACAGTAGCGGCGGGCGCACTTGCTTCTTTTGCCTCTTTTGCCTGGACTCGAGGTTTTGCTCTTAGGTGGGTTATATTATTATTTCTGTACCACCTTGTATATTCTTTGTATCTAGTGTACTCCATCTACTGTATCTACCAGTATTGTTGTATATTGACCTAGAGATGAGACTGTGGGATTTGTGGACTTTTTATGCTGTATTTTGGGGTCGAGCTCACTTGAGTCGACATGCTGTTTTTCTCATGCTTCTTTATGATTATTTTGCATGTTGTTGTTTATATTGCGTGGGATTTGTGACCTCCTTGTGGCGAAGAGTTAGCTCCCGCTTGGGGATGCCTTATTTGTTGTATTTATATATATTCTTGTTGTACCCATTTTGGGGGCCAGTATTTACAAAGGAGACTCTGCCGAAATTTTCGGAAAAATTGATATTGTTTTTAAAAAAATGTTTTATATGACTTATTTGATAAACTCGCTTTCAATTGATTGGTTTTTCCTCACTCTTTTGCTTATTTGGTTTTGGGTTCTGGGCTTTGGCTTACTTACTTTACGGATGTCTTGAGACGTTTCGTAAACTTAAGTGCCAGTCACGTTCCGTACCCTGCTGGTCGTGACAAAGTTGGTATCAGAGCGATAGGTTTTACCTTTTTGAGTGTAGGATGACCCTTGGTAGATGGAGTAAGTGACTTAAGTAGGGTAACGTAGCGTGCGTATGTCCGCGGCATACTTGCGATACAGTACTCCGCCTAAGTGACTTTAGGATATACTTGCTTGAAAATTCCTTCTTCAATTCCGTGTATCCTATGATCCTATTGCACTGTTCTTATTATCCGTTTTCCTGTAACAGCCACTATGCCGCCGAAGGCTACGAGGGCACAGAGGGCTGCCGCCCGAGACGAGATTCGAGCTGGCTCGTCCGAGATTAGGACTGAGCAGGGTGGTATGCCTACGGCGCAGGGACAGACCGATCCACCTTCCCCAGGCCGTATGGATAGGCTTGAGACTGGTATGGAGGAGTTGCGACAGATGATGGGGAGTATGCAGGAGCTACGTTAGATGGTAGGATCCCTAGTTGCAGCCAGTCGTACACCGAGGCCGGATGACGCACCTACTACATCCCAGACTACTATGATACCTGCTCCTACTACTATCGCCGTGACCATCCCGGTTTCACTACAGGATTTCATGAGGCTGAGACCTCCAGTATTCACCGGCACCGAGGCAGCGGAGGACCCACAGACGTTCCTTGACAGTTTAGCCAGGATCTGCCGTTCGCTGAGATGTTCGGATGATCGATGGGTAGAGCTTGCGAGTTTCCGACTAGAGGGTCTCGCGCAGACATGGTGGGAGTTAGTCTTGAGAGGTCGAGCTGCAGGTCTACCGCCTATGACTTGGGCCGAGTTTACAGCGGTCTTTCTAGCGCGCTTCCTCCCAGAGAGCATTCATGACGCCAGAGCTCGTAGATTCGAGGCCTTAGTCAAGACACCTGGGATGACGGTGTCTGAGTATGACATCCAGTTTACAAAGTTATCCCGATATGCTCCGTATTTGGTGGATACCGAAGAGAAGATGGTGAAGCGGTTCGTACAGGGACTTGATGCCCAGCTATATCTTGCCATTGGCGCCCAGCACCACGACACTTATTCAGCTGCTATAGATACGGCATTAAGGATGGAGGTACGCATATCACAGACTTCGGCCGTTTCTGGGCCGAAGAGGATTCGCACCGATGTACCGTCTCAAAGGCAGCGCGCCAGATTCTTCCCGAGAGATAGGCCTGGCAGAGGATTTGGACGGGGACAGTTATATGGTTCTTATCCCCAGGAACAGCAGCCGTCGCCAGGGTGTTTTGGGTGCGGGAGTCCGCACCATCTTGTCAGAGACTGTCCGGTTAGACGACAGGGAGCGGCGACCGTTCCGCATGTGACCCTACCACCATCACCACCCCCTCCTCAGAGAGCCCTACTTCCTACCACAGGCGATGCTCCATGCCAGTTAGGTGCACCCAGAGGCCGTGGACGCGGCGGTCCTGTTCAGAGAGGACGAGGAGGCAGAGGCCGAGGTCTAGGTCAGCCCGCTATCGGTGGAGGACAGGCCCGAGTTTTTTCTTTGACACCGCAGGATGCGCAGGCATCCAATGCCGTTGTGACAGGTACCTTGCCAGTTTGTTCTTTCGACGCACGGGTCAACAGACTACTCTGTACCAGTGTCACCAGAGAACTGCCATCTGACATAAGGTATAATACCATCTGGGAGTTCTCGGCGAGTCCGTCCAGTGTACCCAGTCTCTACTGAGCACCCGTATATCATCTCTGATGTCAAACACCAATGGATATGGGATCATCCATCGCCCATCTGTATGGGTCGAGAAGGTATATGCTAGTCTACTCTGGTATATCGATACCCCGTCTCGATATACCCACGACTAGGGACTTTGAAGGATGTACTTATGGACTACCATGTCCCCACTAGTATGATCCGCATCATAGTCCAGGTAGCCAAGTACACATCCTAAGGGCTTTACCAACATGTAACAGAGAGACTATCAGTGTACACGTTAAGGTAAAGATCAACCAGATAGCATACTATCATGTCGAGCAAGAAAGTCCTCCCTATATATATCCCAGCATCCACTACAATATACATCCAATGTACAGTAACGGCCTCTAGGGCATACATATAACTAACAACAACTTGTGCTTCAAAACCCTAACCCTAATTCCAATTCCAATCCAAGATCAAAAATTCCGAGTTCAATCAAAGCAAGAAGCCTAGATCCTTTAGAGAGCAACGCCGGACTTCATCCGAGCAAGTGATCCAAGCCGATCCGCGACTCAAGGAGCCGAGCGACGCCAAATTCAATGATCAAGTTCCTTCCTCTTGTAGTTCTTGAAAGTTGTAACTAATTGTTGATATAAATAAAGGAGACAATTCTTTTATCTTGCTTATCTTTTGAATTCAAGCATTATGATTCAATCTAGATTCTTGAATGTTTGCTTTATGATAATGTTTGAGTAAACTCCGCTCGTAAAGGAGTCGAGACGATCAATAGAATGATGATGTAACAAATCTTAAAACGATTCTTAAGTCCTACGAGTTTTGTAAACCCTAGCAAATTGAAGAATCGACGACCTAGTTTCGTTGCGATGCTTTCTTGATTGTGATCGCTCGAAATTAGGGATCCACGAACGATTCTTGAATTTACTAGAGGCTAGAATATGAATGATATCGACGAAGGAACAAGGGATAGAAGATGAAACCCTAGTTTCATAAGAAATCCCTAATTCTCGTCGATCATCATCGATCTAGTATCAATTCATCGATGGATAAGAATACGTAATCGCTAGATTTCATCACATCTATAGATCCGATCGATTCCTACGAGCCTCACTTCGATTCTTGATATTTGATTTGGAAATCATCACAAATTCTCAATTCTTGATTTTATTGTTTCTTGATTTAGACTAGATTTTCCTAATTCTTGAACTTCAATTTACAAATCATGAATTGTTTGTTTTCTTTTCTTTAAAGTTTCGACTCATCTAAATCGAAATACGAACGATTACACTTTCCCGCAAATTCGCTAGATTTGTACGAGTTTTGTTTTGTTTTCTTTAAAGTTTCGACTCATCTAAATTCGCTAGATTTCATCACATTATAATTTTTAGATCAAAATTCGCGCAAACACTAATCAATTTGTTATGATTTGTTGCGAGAAAATCTGGAATCATTGGAGCTGGAGAAATTTTTTTCAAAGCATTCCAGAGAGCTCCTGAGGTGAACAGGAACAGATCCTGAAAATTTTGTGAAGTGATCGATTGAAATGACCGCGTTTCCGCGGTTTAATGAGGTTATTGCCGCGCATCCGCGGCTTTGTGGATTCCTCTCTGTACAATATTTTGCAAGTATAATTCTAGCTTTCTTATCTCCTTCCTAATCTACTCCAATTAACAATTTGCTGCAGGTTTCTTTGTAAATAAATCGCAGCGCCGCAAAAGCAATAAAAAAAATTGTGCGTGATTTTGATCTCTTAGTTTTTTGCATATTAATACGGAATTTAAGGGGCACGGCCAAATCCAGATTAGGTGGGGAGTTCATTACCCTTCCTAAGCCCCAAAAATCACAAACTTGCATCAGCATTACCCTCATTAACTAAAAAAATATCTAGAGATGACTCTAAGGACCGTCGCGCTCACTTAGGACAAGAGAAGGCTGTGGGTAATTCATTGCTTATCCATGTTTCTTTTGTGGTGTCTAAGGCAAGTGTGTCGAAGGCTAGTGGTTACTTAATTAGGCCCACTACTTACGTAGTGGAGAACCTCCCACTTACCTGACACTTACCTGGCCACAGGAGAGACAAAGAGGCAGTGGAGGATTGATCCTGCGACTTGTCTTTTGGCAGTTAGGAGCGGTCTAGAGCTTTGACCTAGGTGACTACTAGATTTTAGGGTTGCTTGTTGCATTTGTTGTGATCGCATCATTTTTTTCAAAAATCCGTATATTTTCAAAACAAACACCAACCAATCTTTCCACTAATTATACCAAAGCTGCCACTTATGCTACAACCATTTAGCACAATGTCAGGCTGGACACGGGATTCCATTTCCCGTCTTGTCCGTGTTTCTTTTATCGACCCCAGAGTCGGTAATTCTTCGCCTTCTACCCCACCACCCACCACAACCGCGATGGACCCAAATCCATCAAACTTAAACACCACTCTGCCACCGCCCGCAGGTGCGCAGAATCCTCCACGCATCTCTCTCCAAGAGAGATGCTATCCTATACGTGTTCCCCTTTCCACCTGTCTTTCTATACCATCTGCCAACGGGGAAAATTTTGAAATCAATCCCCAATTCATCAAACTATTACCCAAATTTCACGGTCTTGATTCCGAAAACGCATACATGTTTATTTCCAAATTCGAAAACGTATGTACTTTGATGGGAAATTCACAACTGTCTTTGGATGCTCTGCGTTTACGTCTTCTCCCATTCACTTTGTGCGATTTAGCCGAGAAGTGGCTTTACATCACACCCGCACATTCTATTTCAACATGGGACGAATTCGTTGCAGCATTCCTTAAGAAATTTTATCCCCCTCACAAGACCGGCCGTGTTCGGAGAGAAATCTTCAAATTTACCCCTTAAGAAATTTTATCCCCCTCACAAGACCGGCCGTGTTCGGAGAGAAATCTTCAAATTTACCCAACTTCCTAATGAACCATTTTGGAAATGCTTTGAACGGTTCAAGGATCTTCTTATCCAATGTCCTCATCACGGAATCTCCAGATGGGATTTGTGTCGAATTATCTATGAGGGTATTGATCTCACTACTAGACAGATGCTTGAAATCATGTGTCATTGCCAATTCCTATCTAAAGATGATGGTGAAGCTTGGAAATACCTAGAAGATTTAGCTCAAAACACATCACAATGGGAAAGTGTTAGACCACCACCGCCTAGGGAAGAGGTCAATCTGCTCGATATTTCCATCACAATGAAAGCCGAAATGGCCACAATACAAAGGAAACTCGACGCTATAGAAAACAAAATCTCTTCAGCCTCCCTAAACCAATACACACTTCCCAAAACCGTGTGTGGCTGCGGTTTAAACCCTTCACATTTGACGGAAGAATTTCCTTTGAATGTACCGTTTCAAGGTCACACTAATGCTGCATTTCAGCAAAGACCTGGAAACGATCCTTCTTCTTCCTCATATAATCAAGATTGGAGGAATCACCCTGATTTTTCTTAGATCCAACACCAACCTTAATACACGGATATAAACCAGAACACTTTCCAAAGGGTCCCTCCACCACAACAGCAACCACTTCAATTGAGTCAGCACCCCATCCAACCACAAAATTTTCAAAATCCGGCCAATACTTTTGCACCACATGAAAACTCTTTGCAATTGGCCAGTACTGATAATACCTCTGCACTAGTGAAAATGTAACGTTTTAAAAATAATTAAATAAATAATTAAATGAATAAAATTGTTTAAGTTAATTTTATGATTTTCGGTAAAGCAAAATGTATTTTTCGTAAAACCAAACCGTGATTGTTTTTCATTATAATTTCAAAAATACCTATTTTAATTATGTAATTACTAGTAAATGGTGTTTATTTAGCCACTTATAAATTTTTAGTTTAACTAAATATTTTTCCTAAATTAATTATTTTAAATATTAACATAAGCTTTATTTTTATACTAAATTAGTGTAAATTACAAATTTGAATGGTTTTAATTTGTAAAAATGAACCATTGCATATTAGAATCTTGTGTGTTTCATGCAAAATTTATTTTCAAATTTATCCATGGTTCTAGACCATTCTAGGTTAAATTAAGTGAGGAAAATAAAGAATTTTTATTAATTTCATGAAAAGACTTAATTCTATGATATTTTAGTGAGACCTTCTACACTTTTCTTCACTTTTCTCACTCTCCACCCTCTCCTCCTAATTGTGGCCAGCCTCAACACCCCCATGGCAGCCCCCCCCCATTTCCACTTCATTTTTTGTTCAAAATTCATCAAAAATCCATCAAAAATTCAATTAAAAATCCACAAAATCCTATTTATTTCCTACCCTTTATTCTCTACTCTCCTTTATTTGGATTTTTGAGTGGGAAAGCATGCATTTTTGTGGCTCATTTTCATGTTTGGACTTGAGGTTGTGGAGGTATAAATCTTTCTCTTTTGTTTTATTTCTATTAAATGTTTCTTTTAAAGCATAATTAGATTTATAAGATTAATTCTAGTTGCAAATTCTAAAATTCAAGTTAGGTTTGTAAATTCAAGTTGTGGTTTTTATTAATTAAATAAGGTTATAATAGCTAGTTTAACATCTTTTAGAGTGGAAAATTCTTGCATGGTTGTGGTATAATAATTTGTTAATCCAAAATTTATTTAATTATGCTATTTAGCTAACTAGTTTTTTATAAATGTATATGTGGGTGAGATAAAATTCTAATTAATGTTTTTATCATTATATTATGGTTTTAATAGGGATATTAACATGTTAGTGGAATGCAAAACCTAGTCTAGTTATTCGTTTCAATTGTTAGTTAATAAAGTGTGATAAATATGCTAATTTGGCTAGTTTTTGCAAACTAGATTTTGGAAATTCCGAAATAAATGAGATTAAAAATATAATTATGGTTTCATTATATTATTATCATCATGAATTGTAGTTTAGTATATTAATTCATGCAAAATCACGTTTTGTGGTGGAATTGTGGTATTTTGCTTGAAAAATATTGAAAATTGTTAAAGGTTGCAAACTAGAAATTTCAAATTAATACAAATTTGTGTAATAAAAATATAGTAATGGTTTGTATAGTCTAGTTATGGCTTTTAATGAGTTTTATGACCATTGGTTTCATTTAAATGTCAAGTTTTGAAGAAAAACGGTAAATTGGCATTTTCGGATTTTACGAAATCGGGCGATTTGATGGATTTTAGGGTTTCGATGGATTTAATCATGTTATATATTATAAGTAACGAGTTTTAAAACTATGAGTTATTTGTTGATGTTATCTCGATCCATCGGAGTTTGTACGCCGATATCGAGCGATATTTGGTGCTTTTACGTGGACGGGACATAGGTTTTAACCTATGCTTATTCCTTGCGTCTTTTTGACTTTTGTATGTGATTTAGTTTACGATGCTATTTATATGTTTGCGTTTAGGTACCCCTCACGTGGACTGCAGGCGATGAAGAGGAGGATGGCGACACCGTCTTCGGCAGACATGGACCAGGTGAGTAGATGCATATCTACAGGGGGAAATCGGGTGAATGGCGTTTAGCACCCCCGCAACGTAGAATAGCAATAGTACTTATTGTCATTAGGAAACCAGATGTGACCCTAAATTCTTAATGAGTAGGACCCTAGTAATGACCCTAGGCTAGACTAGACTGATTTAGGAAAACCATACCAGAGGATGAATACCTTGGAGGAGGTTCGTAGGTTTCAGATAGAAATACACACACGCACACACTGAAACTCGACATGGTGTATACGTGCATGTATATATACATATAGGACTAGGTATAGGTATATATATATATATATATACAACACGTGTATGGGATACATTGATGTGATATGATATCCGAGGTATGATGAAACAGTATAACTGGGCTTGATGCCGTGATTCTTGGCTATACAGTCGTATTAAGTGTTAGCGGATCATTAGAGAATGAGATAATGAACATGTATACATAAATTATAATGTGTGGTGCGATATTGAGGTACATGGGACTCTAAAATAGTACCCAGACTGTAACTTGTGACTGATCACGATATGATATATGTATGACTTGATTACGACATCATATAGGTGTGACCTGACGTCGATATCATATAGGTGTGACTTGATGACAATATGATATCAGTATGACTTAATCACAATATGATACATATGACATGATATTTCTGAGGATAAACTAATGATGCATATTATGATGGCAATGATATATGATTGATGTATGCGATTACAGTTTAACACCTTGATCATGAGATGTGTCGATGATGACATTATACGAATGATGAGACACCTAGGAGATACTTGACCCGTATCCCGATATTGGAATGCCGTATGATGGATTTTACCGTACGAGGCATAGATATGATGATTGATCCGCACTTTTGATTCGAAGAAGCCGTACTACGTACGTGACGCTATTGAGGCTGGATCGCCGACTATTAGAGATATTGATTCAGACCTTAGGTAGGCTCTTGTTTCTTTGACTAGTTTCTTAAGTTTAGTTCCTTAGGAGGTTAGATGGACACTAGTTTAGGTTCGATTCATATAGTGGTAGTTGTACTCGTATATCGCAGAGGAGTGGATAATGCACATCTGTCTTCATATTCATACTGTAATCATAATGTTGCATGTTCATACATATATTTCTGTAATCAGTATAAAACTCTGCCTGTTAGGACACCAGCACCATTACCGATGATGCGCATATTCCACGCACACTTATTTGCCAGCTCATACAGATCATCATCGGTAATTGCTATGTCACGTACATTTAGATCATAATATCTTTTATTGATACATTCAGCTAAAAGCTAGACCGATATAGCATTATGATTACTCTCAGATGTTAGTCTAGACACGGCATTGATTACTTAGATATTTCATGCATTCATATTTCCATTTTATCATGCAGTATTATGGGCATATGCCGACACTTATCATATACTTACTCATGATTTTGGGATTTTGGTTTTCTATGAGATTTCTGGATTTTGGGGAAAACCGCAAAAATATATAAAAACTTCTTTCTCTCCCCTCCTCTCTTTTTAAAACATAAGATGCGGTTTTCTCGTGATGTATGTGTCGTCCACCATGAGATTTCATGTTTTCTGTTGGATTTCGAGACCCGATTCGAGGAGTGGATGAACCGTCTCGGGTACATGGTGGGCCCGGTATGGTACCCCGGGGCAAGAAGATCGAGTTGTAGACGATGAGCCTGGCAGGGGAAGGCTACCTACCGGTGATGTCTGGCGCGGCGGATATCCGGAGGATACCGACTGTTGTCGTGAGATTTGATGATATGGGCCGATCCGGACTGACGGAGCCCGAGATATTGAGACTATGAGACTTGAGATTTACATGTTTGTGTCGATGCTTGACACGGATTTCCATGGATTTTATTGTTGATATTTCAGGTTTCTATACACATTTTACTATGATAACAGCTAAAGATTTCTTATACAGATATATCTGGATTTCAGGATTGGTTATTTTATATTCATGGTGCATGCATATCCATTCATATGACATAGTACTATATGAGGCACTGACACGAGCACGGAGTATTTGCACTTACACATAGTATTACCCTGCTATTACTAGATGATTGGGATATAGTAGTGTATTATTATGACCTAGGATAGCGTCGTGCATTCGATTTCTTTTCGTAGATGTCTTCTACTCACGAGTTGGCAACTCACCCCCGTTGTGCCAAATTTTATTACAGGTTCGATGTACAGGTTTCCCTGGCAGTTGCTGGCATATCATTTCATTCAGGGTGATTTGCACGGTAGGTTGGTTCACTTGTATCTGGACCACCATTGTACTTTTATTCTTTCATTTGTATCTAGTAAGCTCCATCAACCAAACTTGTATTACTTGATAAGTTTATTGGACCAGTTATTTATTTCGACCTTAGAGTCGCGCATGTATTATTCTGATCTGGTGGTTTTGTTTTCTTTTGAGTTTTTAGCCTCGCCCTTTGGCGTTGTATACTATTGTGTATTGTTGTGGTTGTTTCCGCCTGTTGGCGTTGAGCTAGCTCCCGTTTGGGGATGCTTTTTATTGTTTATGTATATTATACTTGTTGTACCCGTTTGGGGCCAGTTTTTACAAAGGAGACTCTGCCGAAATTTTTGAGAAAATTGGATGTTGCTTTTAAACTTGTTTTCTACATGTTTTCCTTTACTTCTTTTTTTTTTATGGTTTAGATTTCTAGGCTTCGGCTTACTTAGGTTACGTTGCGCCTCTAGACGATTCGTAATCTAAGTGCCGGTCACGTTCCGCACTTTCGGGTCGTGACAAAGTTGGTATCAGAGCGCTAGGTTTAACCTTGTATAAGTCTAGGTGACCCTTGGTTGATGGAGTAAGTGATTTAGGTAGAGTAACATACCGTGGGTATGGTCCGCGGCATACTTATGATATGCTACTCGGCTTAAGGAGCCTTAGGATGTACATTTCTTTGCACCGTATTTCATTCGTTCCTTTGATCTATCTTCGTCAATGTCGGAGGGTGGTTTCTGTTACCACGGGCGCATAGGCAGAGGGAGCTGCGGCTCGAATACGATAACCATTAGGGTATTGGTTATTCTTGAGGATTCAAGCATTGTTTAGCGTGCGGACGAAGGGTATTCACATGCCGTCCAGACGAAGTTAAAGGATTCGAACGATTATCAGAAAACCCATTTTCCCAAGTTTAAAGTATTCGGAAGAACATGCAGGTATTTCGATGGACCCTCTAGAAGAATGAAACCCTAACTCGACATAATGACCACGAGAACGCCCTTGAACCTTAGGGTTTACGGCAGTTCCGCGGTACCATTAGTGAGGCTTGGGTTTGCCCTTCTACGGCTGGACCATCGATGCTGGGGTATGTACCGGATATTTTTAAACTGTATTTGAGTGTTGAGCTCTCGGGGAATTATGCGATTTTGATGGATCGATCGAAAAGTTTAATGTAGTCTGGATATCAGGTGAATGGATCGACTATGTGGGAGACTCTAGATATGAGTATTGCCGTTGGTAGCGTAGTCAGCACAGCTACAAAGAGACGAGTTCGAAGCAATCGACATTAGAGGAAAGAGGCGCACATTGATGATAGTGTTTACGATTGTGATTTGGTGATTTGAATTTCATATTTCTGTTGTTGGATTTTGGTATTTTGAGGATTTTGTTCTACGATTGGTATTTCTTATGTGTACCTTCATTACATTCTATTTGTATTTCATATATCAGTTGTATTGATGTTGTTTAGTACATACCTAGTGCACTTGATTTGGTTTTAATAAATTTTGAGATTTTGATTTTATTTCGTGCATAGGAGTTACACATGATTTTGACATATGTTTCGACCTAGTTTTCATGCATTTTTGTGCTGTGATTTCGATTTTGATATTCGATGTATGATTTCGTGCACCATGTGCACCTGATTAGGATTCTTGCGCATACTTGGCGCACTTGATGCGATTTTGTGCACACCAGATGCACTAAATCGGGGTTTTGTGCAGATTAGATGCACCTGATATTGAGTCGTGCACGCCCGTTGCACTTGACAGATGTTTTTGGTACACACCTGTTGCACTAAATTTTGTTTTTAGGTGTAGTCGTGGTATCTGTATTTGGTTTCGATTTCAGTGCGCACCGGACGCATATGATATTTTATTGATGTGATTGGGATTGATTTCAGTTTGAGCAGTGTGTTTTTTTTATAATCATTACTATTTGATTTAGTAACCAGGCAGGACGTGTATGTTAAATAAAAGATATATATATTATATAGTTATTTTTTTGAAATAAACGTCCGCTACTTATGCCGTGACGCGTACATCATACGGCGATTTTCAAAAAGGGGTTTTTGCATATTTCTTTATCCAGATATTTGGACGGTTTTACTATGATGCGCACTATATATATAAGTTGTAGATTGATGTATATTTTGTTGGTTTTCATATTGGGTTTTGATATTTTATTCTCGCCATAACTCCGATGATTGCGTTATGCTTGACGGAGTTGATTTTTGTTATGTATTGATGATTTCGGAGCCCCGACGATTTGAGTGTTTTGTTAAATGTTTTAGTATTTGGAAGGGAAGTTTTAATTTAAATTCGGGGACCGAATTTCTTAAAGGGGGAAGATTTTAACGTTTTAAAAATAATTAAATAAATAATTAAATGAATAAAATTGTTTAAGTTAATTTTATGATTTTCGGTAAAGCAAAATGTATTTTTCGTAAAACCAAACCGTGATTGTTTTTCATTATAATTTCAAAAATACCTATTTTAATTATGTAATTACTAGTAAATGGTGTTTATTTAGCCACTTATAAATTTTTAGTTTAACTAAATTAATTATTTTAAATATTAACATAAGCTTTATTTTTACACTAAATTAGTGTAAATTACAAATTTGAATGGTTTTAATTTGTAAAAATGAACCATTGCATATTAGAATCTTGTGTATTTCATGCAAAATTTATTTTCAAATTTATCCATGGTTCTAGACCATTTTAGGTTAAATTAAGTGAGGAAAATAAAGAATTTTTATTAATTTCATGAAAAGACTTAATTCTATGATATTTTAGTGAGACCTTCTACACTCTTCTTCACTTTTCTCACTCTCCACCCCCTCCTCCTAATTGTGGCCGGCCTCAACACCCCCATGGCAGCCCCCCCGCCATTTCCACTTCATTTTTTGTTCAAAATTCATCAAAAATCCATCAAAAATTCAATTAAAAATCCACAAAATCCTATTTATTTCCTACCCTTTATTCTCTACTCTTCTTTACATGAATTTTTGAGTGGGAAAGCATGCATTTTTGAGGCTCATTTTCATGTTTGGACTTGAGGTTGTGGAGGTATAAATCTTTCTCTTTTGTTTTATTTCTATTAGATGTTTCTTTTAAAGAATAATTAGATTTATTAGATTAATTCTAGTTGCAAATTCTAAAATTCAAGTTAGGTTTGTAAATTCAAGTTGTAGTTTTTATTAATTAAATAAGGTTATAATAGCTAGTTTAACATCTTTTAGAGTGGAAAATTCTTGCATGGTTGTGGTATAATAATTTGTTAATCCAAAATTTATTTAATTATGCTATTTAGCTAACTAGTTTTTTATAAATGTATATGTGGGTGAGATAAAATTCTAATTAATATTTTTATCATTATATTATGGTTTTAATAGGGATATTAACATGTTAGTGGAATGCAAAACCTAATCTAGTTATTAGTTTCAATTGTTAGTTAATAAAGTGTGATAAATATGCTAATTATGCTAGTTTTTGCAAACTAGATTTTGGAAATTCCTAAATAAATGAGATTAAAAATATAATTATGGTTTCATTATATCATTATCATCATGAATTGTAGTTTAGTACATTAATTCATGCAAAATCATGTTTTGTGGTGGAATTGTGGTATTTTGCTTGAAAAATGTTGAAAATTGTTAAAGGTTGCAAACTAGAAATTTCAAATTAATACAAATTTGTGTAATAAAAATATAGTAATGGTTTGTATAGTCTAGTTATGCTTTTTAATGAGTTTTATGACCATTGGTTTCATTTAAATGTCAAGTTTTGAAGAAAAACGCTAAATTGGCATTTTCGGGTTTTACGAAATCGGGCGATTTGATGGATTTTAGGGTTTCGATGGATTTAATCATGTTATATATTATAAGTAACGAGTTTTAAAACTATGAGTTATTTGTTGATGTTATCTCGATCCATCGGAGTTTGTACGCCGATATCGAGCGATATTTGGTGCTTTTGCGTGGACGGGACATAGGTTTTAACCTATGCTTGTTCCTTGCGTCTTTTTGACTTTTGTATGTGATTTAGTTTACGATGCTATTTATATGTTTGCGTTTAGGTACCCCTCACGTGGACTGCGGACGATGAAGAGGAGGATGGCGACACCGTCTTCGGCAGACATGGACCAGGTGAGTAGATGCATATCTACGGGGGGAAGTCGGGTGGATGGCGTTTAGCACCCCCGCAACGTAGAATAGGAATAGTACTTATTGTCATTAGGAAATCAGATGTGACCCTAGATTCTTAATGAGTAGGACCCTAGTAATGACCCTAGGCTGGACTAGACTGATTTAGGAAAACCATACCAGAGGATGAATACCTTGGAGGAGGTTCGTAGGTTTCAGATAGAAACACACATGCACACACTGAAACTCGATATGGTGTGTACGTGCATGTATATATACATATAGGACTAGGTATAGGTATATATATATATACAACACTTGTATGGGATACATTGATGTGATATGATATCCGAGGTATGATGAAACAGTATAACTGGGCTTGATGCCGTGATTCTTGGCTATACAGTCGTATTAAGTGTTAGCGGATCATTAGAGAATGAGATAATGAACATGTATACATAAATTATAATGGGTGGTGATGATATTGAGGTACATGGGACTCTAAAATAGTACCCGGACTGTAACTTGTGACTGATCACGATATGATATATGTATGACTTGATTACGACATCATATAGGTGTGACCTGACGTCGATATCATATAGGTGTGACTTGATGACAATATGATATCAGTATGACTTAATCACAATATGATACATATGACATGATATTTCTGAGGATAAACTAATGATGCATATTATGATGGCAATGATATATGATTGATGTATGCGATTACAGTTTAACACCTTGATCATGAGATGTGTCGATGATGACATTATACGAATGATGAGACACCTAGGAGATACTTGACCCGTATCCCGATATTGGAATGCTGTATGATGGATTTTACCGTACGAGGTATAGATATGATGATTGATCTGCACTCTTGATTCGAGGAAGCCGTACTACGTACGTGACGCTATTGAGGCTGGATCGCCGAATATTAGAGATATTGATTCAGACCTTAGGTAGACTCTTGTTTCTTTGACTAGTTTCTTAGGTTTAGTTCCTTAAGAGGTTAGATGGACACTAGTTTAGGTTCGATTCATATAGTGGTAGTTGTACTCGTATATCGCAGAGGAGTGGATAATGCACATCTGTCTTCACATTCATACTGTAATCATAATGTTGCATGTTCATACATATATTTCTGTAATCAGTATAAAACTCTGCCTGTTAGGACACCAGCACCATTACCGATGATGCGCATATTCCACGCACACTTATTTGCCAGCTCATACACATCATCATCGGTAATTGCTATGTTACGTACACTTAGATCATAATATCTTTTATTGATACATTCAGCTAAAAGCTAGACCGATATAGCATTATGATTACTCTCAGATGTTAGTCTAGACACGGCATTGATTACTTAGATATTTCATGCATTCATATTTCCATGTTATCATGCAGTATTATGGGCATATGCCGACACTTATCATATACTTACTCATGATTTTGGGATTTTGGTTTTCTATGAGATTTCTGGATTTTGGGGAAAACCGCAAAAGTATATAAAAACTTCTTTCTCTCCCCTCCTCTCTTTTTAAAACATAAGATGCGGTTTTCTCGTGATGTATGTGTCGTCCACCATGAGATTTCATGTTTTCTGTTGGATTTCGAGACCCGATTCGAGGAGTGGATGAACCGTCTCGGGTACATGGTCGGCCCGGTATGGTACCCCGGGGCAAGAAGATCGAGTTGTAGACGATGAGCCTGGCAGGGGAAGGCTACCTACCAATGATGTCTGGCGCGGCGGATATCCGGAGGATACCGACCGTTGTCGTGAGATTTGATGATATGGGCCGATCCGGACTGACGGAGCCCGAGATATTGAGACTATGAGACTTGAGATTTACATGTTTGTGTCGATGCTTGACACGGATTTCCATGAATTTTATTGTTGATATTTCAGGTTTCTATACACATTTTACTATGATAACAGCTAAAGATTTCTTATACAGATATATCTGGATTTCAGGATTGGTTATTTTACATTCATGGTGCATGCATATCCATTCATATGACATAGTACTATATGAGGTACTGACACGAGCACGGAGTATTTGCACTTACACGTAGTATTACCCTGCTATTACTAGATGATTGGGATATAGTAGTGTATTATTATGACCTAGGATAGCGTCGTGCATTCGATTTCTTTTCGTAGATGTCTTATACTCATGAGTTGGCAACTCACCCCCGTTGTGCCAAATTTTCACTAGTAAAATAGTGGGTTGCCCCTACGGATGGAATTATCCGTAGGGGCATATTTAACTTGGACCTACGGATTAATCCGTAGGGCTAAAAGGTTGCCCCTACGGGCACTGACGTTCAAGAATAAAAATATTAATTCTTAATTTGGTGTTTGCCCCTACGGTGCCGCAAACAAAGGACCTACGGATATATCCGTACGGGCAAGTAAATATCGTTTTAAAATAAAGCCAGATCGAAAAGCCTACGCTCATTTTCTCTCTCTCCCTCAAACGCGCGCGAAAAACCCCAAATCGCCACCGTCGCGTCGCCACCGTCGTTGGGCAGAGGCGCCACCGTCGTTGCCACCGCCGATTTCGTCGCCACCGTCGTCGCCACCGCCGGTTTCGTCGCCACCGTCGTCGCCACCGCCGGTTTCGTCGCCACCGTCGTCGCCACCGCCGGTTTCTTCGCCAATTCGCCACCGTCGTCGCTCCAGCCCACCAGCGCACCCGTTCAGGTATAAATCTCGAGGTAAATTAAAGCATTTTTGGATTATTCATGGTTGGGTCTGGGTTGCGCGCGCGAGAGTTGGGTTTGGGCAGGGGCGCGGTGGCGGTCGGGGTCGGGGTCGGGGTCGGGGTCGGGGTAGGGTTGGGGTTGGGGTTCGGCTGCTGCTGGGGTGGGGCTGGGGTTAGGGTTACGATGGGGCTGGGGTTAAGGTTACTGTGGGGCTGGGGTAGGGTTACGGTGGGCTGGGGTTCGGGTTGGGGCTAGGGTTAGGGTTACTGTGGGGCTGGGGTTAGGGTTATGAGAGGCATGTCAGCATATTTATGTGTAATAATTGAGAGGATCAAGCTAAGTTCTATGCAAGCAGTCCCTCAGAATACATAGATAGCTAGCCTTACATTTTAAATTAACATATTCCATAGTTGTCTTAATGGTAAGGCAGATACCCATATTGTGTAAGAGCTGACATTAATACAACCATAGGGAGCTGACTGATTATACATCTCATGTGGCATTAAAATCTATAAATGGACATACGAGATAATGCAAAGAAAGAGCAATAGATCAAGACTCAATCAACTTTCCTATGCTTTATGATTTCAGCGGATAGCTCAAGTTTAGTTTCAACTTTATATTCTTATTTTTCTCTCTTTTTTCTTTAGTGCTTCTTCCTCCATTTCTTTGAAGAGTCTCTCACAGCGAAATACACTCCATTTTTTCTTAATGGGATAGAAGCCTACCCCCGACAGCCTGAACACATACATACAAACGCATAATTAGAGAGCGACTCGAGATGTTCGGGTTAAAACCAATATATGATACTCGATGATGATATGAAACCTTCATATTCCCATCGATACCCGTATATGAAACTAAAAGCGCCACTTAGTCCCCGTCTATCGGTTAACATACGTGCGATGCTCGTCGTGACCTAGAACTATACGAAGGTTGTTAAATATCGGACAGTATAGCTCGATACTAACAACCGTCGTATAGTCTACGCGACGAGAAAATTCAATCGTATGGTAACCCATAGATTTGTCCCGTGTGGACAAGTTAAGAATGTATAAAGCAAACGCCTTCATTCACTTGTGTTTTCATCCGTTTCGAGATATTTCGTCGGTACCTTTCCGCTGGTTCTCCGTGTACAAAGATAGATTAGAAGTTCATTTCAACGTTGTTTCATAGCTTTGAAATGATTATCTATTCTATTACAGTGTACTCGGAGAACAGCGGGGAGGTGCTGCCGAAATTTACTCGAAACGGTTGAAAGCACAAGTGATGGGCGTTCGCTCTATACATTCTTAATGGGATAGAAGCCTACCCCCGACAGCCGGAACACATACATACAAACGCATAATCAGAGTGCGACTCGAGATGTTCGGGTTAAAACCAATATATGATACTCGATGATGATATGAAACCTTCATATTCCCATCGATACCCGTATATGAAACTAAAAGCGCCACTTAGTCCCCGTCTATCGGTTAACATACGTGCGATGCTCGTCGTGACCTAGAACTATACGAAGGTTGTTAAATATCGGACAGTATAGCTCGATACTAACAACCGTCGTATAGTCTACGCGACGAGAAAATTCAATCGTATGGTAACCCATAGATTTGTCCCGTGTGGACAAGTTAAGAATGTATAAAGCAAACGCCTTCATTCACTTGTGTTTTCATCCGTTTCGAGATATTTCGTCGGTACCTTTCCGCTGGTTCTCCGTGTACAAAGATAGATTAGATGTTCATTTCAACGTTGTTTCACAGCTTTGAAATGATTATCTATTCTATTACAGTGTACTCGGAGAACAGCGGGAAGGTGCTGCCGAAATTTACTCGAAACGGTTGAAAGCACAAGTGATGGGCGTTCGCTCTATACATTCTTAATGGGATAGAAGCCTACCCCCGACAGCCGGAACACATACATACAAACGCATAATCAGAGAGCGACTCGAGATGTTCGGGTTAAAACCAATATATGATAATATGAAACCTTCATATTCCCATCGATACCCATATATGAAACTAAAAGCGCCACTTAGTCCCCGTCTATCGGTCAACATAACGTGCGATAATTTATTCTTTTCAACGACAAACGCACACACAAAGCATATACATGAATTTTCTCCTTTGTCAGTAACTATCCCGTTCTTATATTTCTCAATATAGTCAGCATAGCCTACAATTTATATGTTATTCAGTCTAACATGGCCCATGAGTACGTCAGAGTTAAGGACAGGATGTATGTGGATTGGAAACAACATATGCAACCTAAGTTTGTCGCAGGAGTTGCTGCTTTCCTTGAATTTGCACGAGCACATAATAAGATCATAATAGAGAAGATTCTCTGTCCGTGCGATAGATGTGGCAATAAGTACTGGCAGAAGGTAGAATTGGCAGAGCTTCATATTGTAAAACATGGGTTTACTAGACTTTATTCAATTTGGAAATATCACGGGAAAGGAGAAGAATGCAGTACTGCGGTAGAAAAAGGAGAACACGATAATGCGGCAGGAGAAGAAGAAGAATTGGGTAATACGGCAGGATACGGAAATTTATTTCCATCAGAAGAAATGGAGGATATGGTAGAGGCTGCCCTAGGTGAATCTATTCGTACCGAAGATGACATTCCTTCTGGTCAAGGACCGCGTGCGGATAAATATGAAAATTTCATGAATGATGCTAGGAAACCAATTTATGAGAATGCGAAGTATTCCACCCTCTCATGGTTCGTCCAACTTTTCCAAATTAAGTGCCTAAATGGATGGAGCAACAAGTCATTCACAATGCTTCTTTCGTTCTTGAAAGATTCTATGCCTCCGGGAAATAATGTGCCCGAAAGCTGGTACGAAGCCCAGAAAATGATGTCTGATTTGGGTCTAAAGTGCGAGAAGATTCAAGCATGTCCTAAAAATTGCGTGTTGTACCGGAAAAAGAATTCAGATTTGAAAGAGTGTCCAACATGCGGAGAGGCCAGGTATAAGCCGAAAGATTCTGATAAGAAGCCTGATATACCTGTGAAGATAGCACGATATTTTCCCATAACACAGAGGCTACAGAGGCTATTCAGGTGCAAGAAAACAGCCGAGGCAATGATTTGGCATCACCGTGCTCCTCCAAGCGAAAATGGAAAAATGAGCCATCCAAGAGATTCACCGGCATGGAAGGATTTCGATAGGAGGCACGCAATATTCAGTAGCGATCCTCGCAATGTCCGGCTCGGACTGGCTGCCGATGGCTTCTGCCCATTCAACTATATGGCTGGAAGTCACAGTACATGGCCCGTTGTAATGATAATTTATAATCTGTCGCCTTGGTTGGCTATGGACCAATCATACTTTATGATGCCTCTTCTTATCGACGGACCAAACTCACCGGGGAACAATATCGACGTCTATCTCCGATCTCTGATTGAGGAGCTGAAAACTTTGTTCATTGATGGTGTAGAGACATATGATTCAAACACAAATACAACCTTCATACTGCGTGCGGCTTTAATGTGGACAATTAATGACTTTCTTGCGTGTGGAATGCTTTCAGGTTGGTCCGTACATGGTCACAAAGCATGTCCTCATTGCCATGAACACACAACATCAAAATTTTTGAATTTTAGCAGGAAGGTTTGTTATTGCGGCCATCGACGTTTTCTGCCTCCAGACCACCCCTATAGGTTAGACACGGTTCACTTTGATGGTCATCAGGAGCTTCTTGGGCCTCCATCCCCATTGTCCGGAGAGGACGTGACTGCTAAATGGGATGGTTACAATAACGTGACCTTCGGGAAGGATCCGACGAGACAGGTCAAACCACAATATTGGAACAAGTTAAGCATTTTCTTCGAGCTTCCGTACTGGTCTACAAATTCAGTGCGTCATTGTCTGGACGTCATGCATATAGAGAAGGGAGTATCAGAGCACATACTTAACTTGCTTCTGTGTAAAGACGGGAAATCGAAAGACAACATGAATGCCCGGATGGATCTACAAGAGTGGGGAATAAGAAGTGAACTGCACCCTAAACCGGTAGCGGGTAAACCGGGCAAGTTTGTACTTCCCAATGCCGCTTATCATATGTCACAACCGGAGAAGAAAAGATTCCTGCAGGTGTTGCATGATTTGAAAGTCCCCACAGGTTTCTCAGGATCATTCAGCAAGAAAATAAAAATTGTGAAGGGCAAGATCGATGGGCTGAAAAGTCATGACCACCATGTTATCGTGGAGCACCTTCTTCCATTAGCCCTCAGGACTTCTCTCCCCGACTCGGTTGGTCTAGTAATCAACGACCTATGTTGTTTTTTCAGGGAGTTATGTGCTAAAACGCTGGAGGTTGCGACGCTGGATAAACTAGAAAATTCTATTGCGTTGATACTTTGCAAGTTTGAGCGTATTTTCCCACCGTCATTCTTCGATATCATAATACACTTGACGGTTCATCTTGCAACTGAGGCGAAATTAGCCGGACCGGTACAATATCGATGGATGTATCCCGTCGAGAGGTACGTTAAATTTTTCGTTTCGCGCAATTTATAAATTTATTTTTGTCATGTATGCCCGTGTTTATTTATTCAACATATTCTCATTAGGTACCTTTACACTCTTAAGAAGTATATACGCAATAAAAATCGACCAGAGGGTTCTATCATGCAAGGTTATCTTCTTGATGAAGCAACCACATTTTGTTCCCGCTATCTGGACGAGAACATTGAGACAAGGCTTAACCGACCACGAAGAATTCAAGACGGGCCATATGGTAAAGCCGAGTATAAGAGGGTAGACACTATGTTTATCAACAAGATATACCGGTTTATCTTGCTTAATTGCGTATGTCTTGAACAAATTAGAGAGTAAGTTCTTTTGGATTAATTGTTATATCTGTGTTTGTGTGTGTATGAAATGACATAATATTAATGTCACAATTATTTGTCGAAAACAGAACTCATTTTAACGAGGTACGTGAGGGGCATCCTGATTGGAACGAAGAGCGTTTGGAAAAATACCATCAGGATAATTTTTGTGATTGGGTCACAGAGCATGTAAGTTATTCGAATTACATTTTTTTGCTATCAGTTTTAATCTAAACTTGTATCGTTATGTATTTATCGTAAAATTTGTTTTGTTAGATCCACGATCCGAACTTGTCTGCATCATTTGAGAGTGATTCAAGATGTTTAGCTCAATTTCCTAGTATGGAGGTTGCACATTACAAAGGATTTGGTGTCCTTGGATACAAATTCGAAGTTAAGGACATAGAAACATCTAGAATCACTCAGAATAGTGGGATTGCGACGGTAGGATCGGACGGTGTGATTTACTATGGGTACTTAAATTGTATACTCGGCATCCACTATCCCGGACGATCAGAACCCTTTTATATATTCCACTGTACTTGGTACGATCCGCGAACCGATACAGACAGGTGGAGAAGCAGTCTTGGGACTTGGAAAGATGAATATGGATTGACCAGTGTGAACACACTTCGATTTTACGGTCAGGACGATCCGTTTATCTTTCTGAACCAAGCGTTCCAAGTATACTACTCACAGTGTTTGAAGCATCCGGGGTGGAGTGTTGTATGCCGATGGAAACCTAGAGATGTCTACGATGTCCCAGAATACGAGGACAGCGATGAGGACGAAGAAGAGAGAAGGCTTAAAGTGCTCCGACCGTCTGTTTCGAAGGACGGGTTGTCTTCGACCGATCATGAAGTTACGTGGGTTAGAAATGACATCGACGATGAAATCCAAGTAGATATGTATGATGCGCCCACGAAACGAAAAAGGTTATCAGTAATGTTATATTATTACTTCACATTTTACGCTCTAGATCATATATAGTCAATACTTTTAATGATTGTCTAATGCGTCCACGAACCGTTTATCTAGATTTGATGACGATGTCGGGAGCAGCGAGGGGCGGCAGGAGCTCCAGCCGCGGCAGAGGCAGAGGCAGAGGCAGAGCGGTTCTGCCGCCCGGAGAGCTCCGTAGGGAGCTTCAGAGGGCCGGTCTTGCACCCAGATCGGAGACCCCTTCGGATGCCTCCTTCCGTATGGATTTTGCCACACATCCAGGTATACTGCACGCATATCCATTTTCAATTTAATATTACAGATATTCATGCCTGTTTATGTCAAAATTACTTATATTGTCAATGTTTGATTGTCTAGTTGTTGGTGATGCGTCCACATCTGGGACAGAGGCCACCCCCGCTCCTCCAGGTATGTTTATATATCATATAGTGTATGTATATTGATTTAGAATGCTATATCATAAATATACACATTCCTTTTGCTCTTACTTAGCAATTTTTATTATTGTCTAGCTGTAGGTGGTGACACCACCGCACCTGCGGGTATGTTTATATGTCCTATAGTGCATGCATATTGATTTAGAACGTTATATTATTGATCTACACATTCTTTTTGCAATTACTTATAAAATCTATTTTTAATTGTCTAGTTGTTGGTCCTGCGTCCACATCTGGGACAGAGGCCACCCCCGCTCCTCCAGGTATGTTTATATATCATATAGTGTATGTATATTGATTTAGAATGCTATATCATAAATATACACATTCCTTTTGCTCTTACTTAGCAATTTTTATTATTGTCTAGCTGTAGGTGGTGACACCACCGCACCTGCGGGTATGTTTATATGTCCTATAGTTCATGCATATTGATTTAGAACGTTATATTATTGATCTACACATTCTTTTTGCAATTACTTATAAAATCTATTTTTAATTGTCTAATTATAGGTGGTGCGTCCACACCTTCCACAGGGGCCACTCCTGCCGCTTCCGTACCCTCCGCATCGTCTGCAGGTTAGTATGAATAAATTTAAAATATTTATTTATTTTACATATGCTATATAGAATAAATATGAACTTCATGGAGATTTAGCGTCAATGTTTATTTTATAGTTGGAGGGGATGTGTCCGGGTCCGGGATCCCGGTTGTTCCTCACCGGAGGAACTATCGTCCCGCTCGTGCTGCTGCTCAGGCCCAGGCTCGTGCGCTAATCACCGGAGGTATATATCACACTTGAATTTTTGTTTAACCTTGATTTCTTAATACAACTTTGTCTTATTATTGATTGTCTTGATATTTCGTGCAGACGCAGGGCCTCTCCATCCCCAGAGGGGGACTCGAGGCCCGAATCAGTCCCATAGGCTGAGGCCTGATAGAGCTAGGGGAGAGGCAGCATTCCCCCTATTTTTTACCCTTGACTATCGCTATACTGGTCCTCATGCCGAGAGGTTCGGCCGGTATTTGGGAGACGAGAGCCGGATCGTGAAGAACTATCCACTTCACGTTGAGTGGGGCGAGCAGCACCAGCGCTCATTCGCCCTCTTCTTTGATCAGGCTCGGGTATGTATTAATATATATTTTCATCTGATCTATCCAATATATTTATTATTAACACTTGCAATCTAATAACAATGTTTTTTTTTGTATTTTCAGTTGGATTACGATTTTCAGCCTGTAGCCGACCCTGATCACTCGGGGAGGGTGCTCGACCTTCATGCTCTGTACAATGGCCTGATGAAGAACATGCAGGCCAAGGTCCGATACAACAGGAATGAGCTGAAGGCCGACTGCTACTCCCTGTGGATAGCGACCCCCGAGGCAGAGAGAGCGGCCCTCCTATCTACTCCGGCGTTTGCGAGAGTCGACGTAGAGACATGGCCTCTATTGTGCGCTTATTTCGACTCCGAACGCAAACAAGTATGTATTTTAAATTTAATTCATTATTTATGATATAATTTATTTCTTTGTGTTTCTTAATTAGAAAACTAAATGTTAATGCGTTGTGCAGAAACAGGCCGCTCAGAATATGGAGAACAGGAAGTCGGCGAAGAGGGGTCGCCCCACTTACACAGGTGGCTCGAGGAACATTACTCGAGCCATGGAGTTATCGGTAAATTAAGAGTTATTCTCTAATATTCTGCAATATTAAGAGTTATTCTCTAATATTTCTAATATTAAGAGTTACTTTCTAATATTGCAGACATCTCGGACCGTGGCGTCAGGTGGTACACCGAGCGTGCTGTCCGCATATCTTGCCGTCCACGGCACCTCGACAGATCCCGCCACGGGCGAGCTTCGATGTCCCGACGTCGCTACCCAGGAGTACTGCGTAAGTGTTAATATTTTTTCTACCCAAATTTGAAATTTTAGTTTTGGAAGGTTCAAGTTTAAATTTTATACTTATACTTTACTGCTTAATGTGGGTGTAGGAGCGGGTGGTTGAGCAGGCCCAGGCCTCGGGGATCGATTTTACCGGACAGAACGATCCGAGGCTGCTGACCCCAGTTCTGGACGCCGCACACGGAGGGCACCACGGAGGTTGGGAGAGAGGCCGGGGATTGGGCCCTAGCAGGGCCCATATGAGGTTGGACTCCACCCCGGCTGTTACTTCCTCCGTCTCCAGTGACCGGCATGTCCATCAGGAACTGGATAGCTTGAGGGCCACCGTTCAGGAGTTGAAGGAGATGCTGGTATGTATACTACTTTATAGTAAAATATCATTTCATATTATATACATATCAACATATCCATAATTAGTACGTAGCTTGAGCTTATTTGGTTTTAGACTTAAGTTTGATTAATCATACATACATATGTAATTAAAATAAACAACGCTTTTCCAAACTAGATATCCAAACAGGGTTTCGAAATAACTTAATAATGAAACGAATTCGAATAATACACAGTTCTTACACGCTTCTTACACACGTTATGTCCAGATGCGACAGGGTAGATCGGCCGAGCCTCCACATGCATCTCCTTCGGCTGCGGCTCCGAAAGCTACTACATCGGCTGCGGTTCCGTAGACAGCTCCTGTAGCTCCACCGCCCACTCAGACTCCTGCAGCCGCGGCTCCGCAAGCGACTACCTCGACGGCGGCTGCGCAGACCACATCGCCAGCTCCACATGCCGCTCAGACTCCCTTATATGTAGCATTGGAGAGTGTATTTACCGAGGAGCAGGCGCGCGTTATTCTAACGTTATTCGGAGGTGGAGCTGGACCGAACTAGGGTAGCTTTTTGGTTCTTATTTTTTGAAACATGTATTTATTTATTTCACATTGTACTACATTTTGAAACGATATTGATATTGGTTTGTATTTATATCATATTCAGTTTTTGGGTTTCTTTTGTATATTATATATATGCGTGAGATGTGATTATGAATACTGCAATATATGATTTGATTGATGTATATAGTAATGTGCACAGGGCGGGAAAAAATATAGCAGCCCATTTTTTTAAAAAAAATACAGACAATATGTACCTACGGATTACGCCGTAGGTACATATGTTGCCCCTACGGAGTTATCCGTAGGGGCAAACTATCAGGAAACCTGATATTTTCCCACCTGATATCAGTGCAGGGTGTTGGGGGTGCCCCTACGGATATGTCCGTAGGGGCCACTGTTTATCCCCTACGAATTTATCCGTAGGGGCAAAATATCAGGTTTCCTGATATTTTTCCCCCCGATCTCAGTGCAGTGTGTTGGGAGTGGCCCCTACGGATTGAACCGTAGGGGCTACTTTATATCCCCTACGGAGGTATCCGTAGGGGTCTAAAAAGGACCTACAGGTATATCCGTAGGTATATACAATATATTCAAAAAAAAAAATTACATATATGATTTTATTACCCCTACGGGGTACTCCGTAGGGGCTATAGCACCTACTGATATATCCGTAGGGGCATAAATTTGTCCGTAGGGGCAAGTTCAGGGCCTCAACTTGCACCTGCGGCCTTTGCACCTACGGGGTCTTTTTTCGCCCCTACGTATATATCCGTAGGGGCAGTGGGTTGCCCCTACCGATAAATCCGTAGGGGCAACCCTTATTTGTAGTAGTGTTTATTACAGGTTCGATGTACAGATTTCCCTGGCAGTTGCCGGCATATCATTTCATTCAGGGTGATTTGCACGGTAGGTTGGTTCACTTGTATCTGGACCACCATTGTACTTTTATTCTTTCATTTGTATGTAGTAAGCTCCATCAACCAAACTTGTATTACTTGATAAGTTTATTGGACCAGTTATTTATTTCGACCTTAGAGTCGCGCATGTATTATTCTGATCTGGTGGTTTTGTTTTCTTTTGAGTTTTTAGCCTCGCCCTTTGGCGTTGTATACTATTGTGTATTGTTATGGTTGTTTCCGCCTGTTGGCATTGAGCTAGCTCCCGTTTGGGGATGCTTTTTATTGTTTATGTATATTATACTTGTTGTACCCGTTTGGGGCCAGTTTTTACAAAGGAGACTCTGCCGAAATTTTTGAGAAAATTGGATGTTGCTTTTAAACTTGTTTTCTACGTGTTTTCCTTTACTTCTTTTTTTTTATGGTTTAGATTTCTGGGCTTCGGCTTACTTAGGTTACGTTGCGCCTCTAGACGCTTCGTAATCTAAGTGCTGGTCACGTTCCGCACTTTCTGGTCGTGACAAAAAACCTTGGTTACTTTCATGAAACAATCCATCCAAGGGTCGGCAAATTTTCAATCTTCCATCGATAATATGATAAAGATCATTCTCTCTCAAAATGAGAACATTAAATCGATGGAAGCACAAATTGAACGAATAACAGCCGAAATAAGTGCAAGAGAGAAAGGGAATCTTCTATCTCAACCCCTACCTGATCCTGGACCTTCACATTGCACTAATGTGGATGCTTTTACAACGTTGAGATCTGGAAGAGTGCTAGACAATCATGTGGGTAAACAGATTGATGTTGAGGAATCAAGTGAACCCCAGGCTTCCACTTCCACTTCCATTCCCACTTCTACTTCTTTCCCTATTTCGTCTAATTTACATCTTCTTCCGAGCCTATTCTCGTTTTTCCCAAAGGCTCGAACCCTCCACCCACCTCATCTTTTCCACCCACACAAACTTCTCCACAAATGTTAGACCCAACACTTATTGATAGAGCTCCATTTCCTGAAAGGTTGAGGCCCAATAAACATGATGCACAAAGGGAGAAGCTTGTGGTCATGTTTAAGGAAGTTAACATCAACATCCCTCTCCTAGATGCTATCCAACAAGTTCCGTCCTATGCGAAAATTCTTAAGAACTTGTGCACTAGGAAGAGGAAGACTCAAGTGCCTAAAAAAATTTTCATGTCGAGTACTGTAGACACGGCTTTTCCCCAACAATTACCACGGAAACGTAAGGACCCTGGCTGTCCTACTATTTCTATTTCTATCGGGGAAAAACACATCAACCGTGCTTTACTTGACCTTGGCACTAGTGTTAGCAACTAGGTATCGGAGTGTTAAAGCCCTCGAGTATAACTCTCCAGATGGCCGACCGATCAATCACCAAACCTAGGGGTGAGTTGGAGGATCTGTTAATAAAAATCAGGGAATTCGTATTCCCTGTGGATTTTATTGTACTTGATACACAGCCTGTAGCGAACCCACGGAATCAAATTCCGGTGATTTTAGGTCGCCCCTTTTTGGCCACTTCCAACGCTATAATCAACTGTCGTAATGGTTCTATGACCCTATCCTTCGGGAATAGGTCAATTGAGCTGAACATTTACAAGTTGGGAAGTGTACCCTCCGAACCTACTGCTCAGGTCTGTTCTGTCGACTTAATGGATGTCGATAGCAGTGAATTTGATGATCTTCTTGATACTGATCTTGACTCTTTTCATATGTTGTTGTTTGACCCAACTATATATCATACACATACGGACTCTTCCACCGAGATGTCCGGGTCAACAACTAATACTGATTATGAACTGCTTTTAGAGTCTGAAGATCACCCCGTGCTTTGTGATGACATTATTCTCCGGAGTATTGATGGAATCTTCGCTGACAAACTCGCATTTTTAAAAGACATGGGTGTTGAGATGAATCATCTCCCAAACAATGAAATTGAACCTCCACCCCTTCATATGGACTGTAAAAAGGATGTGAGTAATCCATCACATTCACTGCATCGTCTCTCCAAAATGAGAAGCACGCACATTCTATTCCACCACTTACCCATTCCCCACTTCTTCTTCCACCAACCTGAGCACTACATTGATAAAATTTTCGAATGGTTGGTGTTGACCTTCGGTCTTTGCAAAGCTTGGCATCGACCACTAATGTTTGACCCCCTCATGTGATTTTAAAAGATTAACATGGCTTAACTCAAGTTTGGGGGGGTATAATCTGGCTCCTGAAAAGAATTTTTTTATAAAATGATGAGCCAAAGAATAAGTTTGGGGGAGGATCTTCACTTATATATTTGGTCCCCATTAATAAATTTCCTCCCAAGCTTACAGGTTTTTTGAGATCTAGCAGATGGCAACAGTGAGGACACTGTTGAAAACAAGTTTGGGGAAGGTTTGTGCTTATTTTCGCATCATTTGCATCATACTTTGCATAAGCACAAAACATTTTGAAAAACCTTTAAAAATTAAAAAAATTTCAAAAAAATAAAAATATTTTGTACATAAATAAGATAATAAAAGATTAGATATTGAAAAATTACATTCAAAAGATTAGAAAAATTTAAGAAAACTAAGAAAATTAGAAGTTTTCTTATACGAACTAGTAATAAGTAGTTATGAGCCGTTGTCCCAAGGGTTAGTAAGATGAAAGAAGTCACTAATCTGAGGATAAAAATAAGTCTGAAAAATAGTTCCTATTCTGGAAGCCAAACATTTTGAACAGTAATACCCTGCTATTCGCACTTACACACGTCTTGAAACTCGGGATAGTAGAGGATACCTTGAAATGCTCTTGTCTAAAAGCCAAAGTATGAAGGAAAAAAATGAAGAAAATATAAAATGGTGAAGAGAAAAATGGACACTGGTTTTGTTATCGCCAAGGCAGCAATAAAAAAATATAGCGAGGGTGCCTCTTCACCTAGTGCCCTAAGGCCAACTGGTCTGGGAGTCACTGCTAAGCCTTAGGTGGTGCAAGACGAGGAAAAACACCAAATAAGCAAGCACATGAGTAATCGATCGGTTAGTACCTCAAGAAGTATTAACGGTCGCATGAAAGTGTGTGAGCAAATTCATCTAAATATTCATTAATTAAAAAGTACTGAGGTGGATGGACAAGAGTATGATAGCTTGAATTGAATTCTCCGGGTGTAAGGATGTTCTTTACACACATATAGGGTTATATGATCGATGTTTGGAAGAAAGATAGGAATGAATAATAAGACGATGTTTTATTGAGGGAGGACGTGATTTCTGATATCTTTTCATGACTATTAAGATAGGGCTTATGACAACCGAAAAGCTAGCTTTGTTGGAAACCCTAATTTTCAAGGCTTTTCTTTTACAATTCTTTTTTTTAAAATGTATATTCATGATCTTCCTTTTTATTATTGGATTTTGTGGGTGCAATCCGTTGAAAACCCTCAGAAGACAACACTCCTCCTACTAGGGACACCTAGAGGTTTAAAGGCTTGTTGCACATGCTCAGTGCAACCGTGTTGCCTACGAAAGTGTGCTAGTTAGTTTTTCTCTTTCTTTATTTTCTCCTTCTCTTTTTTAACAAAACAGTTCGCTCGAGACGATCGAAAACAAGTTTGGGGGAATTTGATCAGTCGAAAATAATGTATTTTTAACATGTCAATTTCCCTGTCATTTGCATTCATCTAAAGGTATTCAGGTTAAGTATAGCACATATTAGCAAAACACCCCTAAAATACCGAATTACCTGTCTTGTATACTAAAACCGATATTTTTGAGGGAAATTGAGTGTTTATCATGGCATCGCATCATCCTTGTATAGCGCAACACTTGTCTCGAGAATCTGTGCCGGAAATTCCAGGAAAAGAGCCGAAACTGTGAAAAGTGCTGATAAAAATACGCCAAGTCCAAGACTTGTGATCTGGCAGAAATCAAGAAAGTAAAATAAAATTCCACACATCATAACAGTACCACAAAGTCAGCCCAATAAAATCCCAGAAGTTCCATGCATAGAAGCCTCCATTACCGCCGCGGATCCGCAACTGTATAGTGACGTCAGCTTCCCAAATTTCCTCCACGTGTCTCCCTTTAATGGCTCAGCTTCCAGAAGACTCCAGAATGACCACGTGGCTTCATCCAGAAGGCTCGGCCTAACAACCTTACCCAAGAATATTCTTCATTCTAGAATATTCCCTCCAACAAATTTCTACTAGAAGCCTCCTTATAACAACTTTCTTCTAGAAGCCTCCTTATAACAACCTTCTTCTTGAAGTCTCCTTGTAACAAGCTCATTCTAGAATATTGCCTCCAACAAACTTCTTCTAGAAGATTCTTTCTAACAACCTCATTTTGGAGGGAAAATTCAAATGAGATAGTTCATTTTGGAGGGAAAATTCAAATGAGGTGGTTCATTTTGGAGGGAAAGGTTGTTCATTTTGGAGAGAAATGTGGTTCATTTTGGAGGGAAATTCAAATTTTGAATCCTAGATCTAGGGTTATGAAGGTCTATAAAAGGGAGCCTAGATCTAGGGTTAATGGTTGTTCATTCTATCATCTTCCACCCACAAGTTGAGTGACACAACTTGTGCTTCAAAACCTTAACCCTAATTCCAATTCCAATCCAAGATCAAAAATTTCGAGTTCAATCAAAGCAAGAAGCCTATATCCTTTAGAGAGCAACGCCGGACTTCATCCGAGCAAGTGATCCAAGCCGATCCACGACTCAAGGAGCCGAGCGACACCAAATTCAACGATCAAGTTCCTTCCTCTTGTAGTTCTTGAGAGTTGTAACTAATTGTTGATATAAATAAAGGTGACAATTCTTTTATCATGCTTATCTTTTGAATTCAAGCATTATGATTCAATCTAGATTCTTGAATGTTTGCTTTGTGATAATGTTTGAGTAAACTCCGCTCGTAAAGGAGTCGAGACAATCAATAGAATGATGATGTAACAAATCTTAAAACGATTCTTAAGTCTTACGAGTTTTGTAAACCCTAGCAAATTGAAAAATCGACGACCTAGTTTCGTTGCGATGCTTTCTTGATTGTGATCGCTCGAAATTAGGGATCTACGATCGATTCTTGAATTTACTAGAGGCTAGAATGTGAATGATATCGACGAAGGAACAAGGGATAGAAGATGAAACCCTAGTTTCATAAGAAATCCCTAATTCTCGTCGATCATCATCGATCTAGTATCAATTCATCGATGGATAAGAATACGTAATTGCTAGATTTCATCACATCTATAGATCCGATCGATTCCTACGAGCCTCACTTCGATTCTTGATATTTGATTTTGAAATCATCACAAATTCTCAATTCTTGATTTGATCGTTTCTTGATTTAGACTAGATTTTCCTAATTCTTGAACTTCAATTTACAAATCATGAATTGTTTGTTTTCTTTTCTTTAAAGTTTCGACTCATCTAAATCGAAACACGAACGATTACACTTTCCCTGTGGACGATCCGCACTTACTAACGCGCTACATCCGACACCGTTATTGATTGCGGTCAAATAATTTTTGGTTGTGATTTCTATATACATTTTCTAAAACTACACACCGGAAATCAATCAATCAATAACCGTCTCCCAAAAGAGGCTGTTGTTATCATATCCCTAGAACATCCACTTATGTTCTAAAACTGCTTCCGAATGTCTCTCCAGGATATGATTAATATCAACTTACTGCATCCTTTGCAAAAAACCATATCTTGTGTGTTACTTGACATCTCATGATTACTTCAATTGCCTAAGCAAGAGATCTGCCAATCATACGCATCCCTCTCCCCTTTAGTCTGTAAGACACCTTTAGATAGGGTGACTCCATCACCTGCAGGTACACTACCGTGCCAGGAGTCGTCCATTCCAAAACACCTTTAGAATGCTGTCAAAGTACCCAGATTGGGAAACTACCCAAATTTAGATCTAAAACTATAGATTTAGTAACCAGAATATCTGATATAATATCCATATCCAATGTGGAGAAAACACTGTGTGACAACCAAAGTATAACCGACCGTAGTATAGGAATTTCTCTTCCTATTTTGTGTATGTCATCCAAATACCAGGACATCACACCCTACTACCTTCTTAACAGATCCATCCCCTATTCTGATGAAGTCAAACCTATGACTGTCACATCAGAAATAGATGATTTATCTCCGCTATATCTGCTTTAGTCCATAAGTAGACTTAAGCTACTTGTCCACCAATACTTCCGCTGCTCCTACTGACTACGACAACCCTCTGGCAGAGTTATATACACGTTCACTTCTAAAGCTAATTTAGAACGACGCTATACTCATCCTTCTGCCGGGTCTCACAGTCTGGAACAACAGCAATGACAAGTCTGGGTAGATAAGAACCTCCCTGTCACCGTCTTTGAGGCTACTGGAGTACCTCTTAGGTGCCTGAGGTTACCCACCATATCTGCCGAGTGGCCAATGGAATGTCAAACCAGATTGAATCTTTAGGTTCTTATTAAATTTTCAGTAATCGTTTGCGGTTCTGGAATCACTTCCAGTTCTACCATACTCCCACCACTGCTTTCTGAAAAAATCCATTTTTATTAAATCTGTGGCGAGTCAAGAACAATATCACTATTGATCTTCCAGATGGTAGAAAGTCAACCCTCGTCATAACCCGGGTCAACCCACAAACAGCCATTACAGAAACGTGCCTTGAGTTATCCAGAGTCTGGTTTTAAGCATAAGCCGGACAACTCCCCGTACCTTAACAATGTTAAGATATGAACTATTCTATATCCAATATAGGAACAGAGGCACATATTTAATTGGAACCAGATTCAAATCATGCAGCTATTTCCAGTGCATGTCAACTAAATGGAGAGAGGCCGATCAGTATTACTCAACTTAGGAGTGCTACCAATTATGAGTAACCAGAAAGAGAAGCAAGTTCTCTTAATCATTACTATTAACTGAATACCATACACAAATCTACATCTTCGATCTCCTTGAAGAATCCTGATACTTGCAACACCAGGTTCTCTACTTTATTCATATACCTATAACTTCTCAAAACTTAGACCTTGCATTTCTACGAAACACATGTCTAAGAACTAGAGAAGTCACAAGTAAACAGAATATAGTACGAGTAGCAACCCCTCTGTCTTCATGGACACTGTACAACATAAAATACTCTTTATAAATCCCTGAGTCTAATAACTCATTCCCTGTGTGTCGTAGGTTGAAAATTGTACTTATGGTTGAGAAGAATTACACCGCTGTTTAATGCTCCTTACCTAACCATCCACTGATATAGGTAAATGTCATAGACAAAATTTCAAAAAGTTATATCTCACTTTATAAAAATAAACGTACAGATATATCAATTTGAAATTGGTGCATAATAACGGATATTCAAAACCAAATATTTGCCGTCCGGCAAACAACCCAGGCGATTTCCTCAAATATCACCAATTACAACGAATGCCGATATAATGAGGATGATCACCCAATTCCCAATAACTTACTCCCACTCATCATCTGTAAAACCATACAGATGTGAGAATCAAACCTGCTAAATACATACCCTGGAGTAAGGACTAATTGGGAAATCAGTTATCTTTTAACAATACACAGCGAAACTGAAACATGTAAATGTTTCGAAGGGGTATCCGGGTATTCCTAGTAATGCCTCTTCTATTATCAGATTCACAACTGTAACCGTATATTTCTTTGCCATCTCTCCAAATCCCTTTATATGTCTTTAGTCATTACCTTATGTACACCCCTTTAGGCTAAGTGGTTTTCTTCATTCCTTAACGTTCGGCACCAGCCTATGGTTTGGAAGAAGACTATCCAATAAGCATAATGGGTGTACTCTCCTAATCCTAGTAGTACTCGTAACCTGAGGGAAGGTGAAGATAAAAGACAACTGAATAAAACCTTATTCCTATTTTTCCTGAACCAGAATCCATCCCCGAACTGGAACAAGTTCCTTTGAGTTCGTATATAACCATACGATGGAGTATCCAATAAACTGTGGATCTTCGTAGTGATACGGAGTGTCCTGGAGAAATACAAAGGTGAAGTAGGAGTGGCGATGAAATACTTGGTTTGGTCGTGAATGATAGCAGTCGCAATTTACTTTGCCCTCTTACTAATCCCTTTATTTGTCTTTACTTAATACCTTCTGCACACCTTTTAGGATAGATGGTTTTCTTCATTCCCTACCGTTCAGCACCAGCCTATGGTTTGGATGAAGACTATCCAATTAGCGTAATAGGTGTACCGTCCTAATCAAAGGAGCACTCGCAACCTGAGAGAAGGTAAAAGGAAAAGAAAACTGAATAGTCCTATTCATTTTCTCCAGAACCGGAAACTATCCTCGAATCTGGAACAAATTCCTTCGAGTTCGTATATAACCATACGATGGTTTTATCCAATGGAAGTGGATGTTTGTAGTAATACGGGGTGTTCTGGAGAAAAGGGTAAAAGCAGGAGCGGCAACGAGGTAAGCAACTCTGACAATCCAAAAGCCAGTGTTTTAAGAATGTTCGGTTAACTTGGTCACTGTTCACACCATAATATTGCATTATTATATTCCCCATTCTTATTCTTTTTATAAATAAACAGGTACTTTTGACGCATGTCTGCTACATTTTACAGGTTACAGGTTCTTGGACAGAAATATTGCATTATTATATTCCTCATTCTTATTCTTTTTATAAATAAACAGGTACTTTGACGCATGTCTGCTACATTTTACAGGTTACAGGTTCTTGGACAGAAAACAGTGCAAACGATATAAAGACAATAAAAATATAGACTTTAACCAACAAACAGAGGACTCTTGATCAAGCCTACATCAAAGATAAAATTCACAAAGTACAAGGCAACGCAAGGTCCAAGATTACAAGGCAAACGGTTAAAAGATCCATTGCAAAGTGTTCACTGAAGATCTTGAATTAATAAAGAAGCCCAATTGATAAAAGGAACAAAGAAACAGAAAGCCCATAGTAATCTAAAGAAGCCCAGGAAAGATCATCAACTGAGCTCACTAAAGGGCCGCGGAACCACGGCCCAAGCGCGCCAATGCCGCGGTTCCGTGGCCGTATGAAGCCTTCATCCAAAAATTTTTTTACCAAAACGTCTTGGCGGCTATGGAAATATTTCCTGGGGGTATATTTGTAATTTTAGACATGCGGAGCAATTGTAAACCTAGGGTTTCCTATTCTCTATAAATAGGAACCCAAAACATTGTATTTTCTTTATGCCTCCTTTTAATAATAAATTCCAGATTCCTTTTTGGAGAGCATCGGTGTTTCTTTTCCATTCAGAAATTCAGATCTGACAACCCTGCATGGATGATTGAAGGGATGCATCTGTAAGTAGATTTAATTTCTCACCCTAGTGTAGATTTTAATTCTTTGCCCTAGGTAGATTTAATTTCATGCCCTAGGAAGTTGTTTAGGGTTTAGCTTTGGGGAAGGATTTTGAGAGATGAGATCTCTCATCCCTTTCTTACCCACCAAATATTTACAATAGGACTCCATGCATACACGCACACACCGCGCCCTACGGCATCCTATCCCTCCAGGTAACGATGACACCGTAGTGTAAAGGCCCGGTTGCGCGCGTTTTCCATGGAGGTTAGGGTAAGGATCTCTAAAGGAAGGACAAGAACCTAGAGGAAGGAACACCTTCCCGAATGGATCTAATCCCCTTTATTGATAATTATCATAACTCCTCATAGATCTTCATTCGGGTATGAAAGCGTTGAGATTTACTTGCATTTCCAAACCAACCCTAAAGCTAACCCTAGTAAGAATAGATCTAGATTAATTTAGTTTCTAGAATAATTTAGATTTTAGATTTAATAAGAAATCCGAACACCCTTCGGAATTAACTCGTTAGCGCAAATCGGAGATTCACAACATCCCTGTGGACCGACCCGTACTCACCGGCTAGCTTCATGCGACGCCGTTCTTGATTGCGGTTTAGAAATAGTTTTTGACATACAAATCAAATGGCGCCGTTGCCGGGGATGGCGTGTTATTTCCTTTTTGCAATTTCGGGTTAATCAAAATTAAAATATCATAAAAATCTGAAAAAATCAAAAAAAATATAAAAATATATATTATTTGTTATTTTTGGAAGGGATACTTTGTGGTTGAATTTTTGCAGGATATACAAATTCGGATCTGGAGATTTTCAGAAAGCAAAATAGGAAACAAAATATCGGAACAGAAGAGATTTTGAACAACAGAACAGTGCAATTTTTTTTGACCAGTGAACCCCCCATCCCGCCGCGATTCCGCGGCCAAAACCTACCTTAGGCCGCGGAACCGCGGCCATCTTGTCGAATCAGAACGTCAGAAATTTTTTGGGGATCAACACCGGCAATTTGACCGCCTTTCCGCGGTGAAATCAGCGTTAGGACCGCGGAAACGCGGCGTATTGGCGCATTCTGTTCGTAAAAATGGCTCTGTAAGTTTCTCTGTTCCTCCTCTGTAATTTTTGAAATATATTTTCTGTGAATTGCCTGCAGAATTTTGCGCGCTTGAAAAAAAAATTCTTTCCCTTCCAAATAACGATTTTGTGCAGGATTTTTGTGCCTTGCTTAAAATGAAATTAGATTGCAAGTAATATTTTGTTGTTGCATATCTTGTGTTGAAAATCTTTTTGCAACAAATTTTTCCTAATAAAGAGAAAAAGAAAGAAAAAAGAATAAGGAAAATTTTGTAGAAACTTGCAAAGTTTTTTTTTTTGCCGCAAATAAATCCTTGCACCACAAATTTTCTTTCTTTCCCCTTTCTTCTAACATGGGTACACCACATAATAAATCACTTGCCGAACATTGGTATCCCGAACCTAATTTTGCGTCGTATGTCAATTTGTTCGGTCAATTTAAAGACGATCCTTCCTTGCCAAAGAAATCTTTGAAAGATCAAATAGAGGCGTCTAGGAGAAACAGTTTGACTTTTCAACCCACTCTGTGTCAACCAAGTCAACTTTTACCACCTTCATATGTTGATACCACTTTTTCTAGTCCTGCTGTAACTCCTAAGCCGATGTCCATTGCTGAGCATATTGCTCAATCTCGCAGTCGATCTTTCACCCCTCTCCACTCATCTAGTTCTAGGGATCCACACGACTATTCATCTTTTTATCCACATGTTGACCCTACCCTTGCCCAACCACCCACTTCCCCCCAGTCCTACCCGACCTTTCCACCCTCACTAGACACTGTTTCTAATCAGCCTGTTGGGAGTTTTGCATATCCACACCATTTTGAATCTTTTACCGAAACCCTCTCACCACCTAAGTCTAGTTTGGAAGAGTCGTTGGAGGCGTACATCGCAGCAACAAATAAAATGACTAGGAATGTGGAAGCGTCCGTGGCTGCCCTTATGCAACCTGCTGAACCGGTAGCTAGTTTCCAACCAGCTTCAAATTTTTTAATGTATAAGGAGGCGGTTGGACAGAGTGAGAATGAGAGAGGTGTTGGAGATAGTGCCCTCAGAGTCAATTATTGGATCACAGGCACGTGATTGCAATGATTGAGGGAGGACCTATCCCGGTAGGACAGTCTTACTCGAGATGATAGTATGCTATATGGTTTATCTTTATCATCGTGTACTGCTTTAGGTGACCTGACATGTCGCTATTACACGTTGATAGAGCCCTTAGGATTCTTGCTTGACCACCAGCAGTATGAGGGCGATCATATAAGTGGGAGCTGGTAGTCTATAAGCACATCCTTAAAAGGTCCCTAGTCGTGGGAGTTTCGAGACAAGGGCATCGATACTCCAGAGTAGACTAGTGTATACAGTCGAGACCCCGATGAGGGGCGGTGGCCGGTCTCACAAGCCACTGGTGTTAGTTGGTTCACCTAAGATGTATACAGGTGCTCGTTGGATTATGAGTACACCGGACAGGACTCGCCGGGAACATGCTAGTTGGTCTTATACCAGACGTCAGATAGCAGTTCCCAGGTGACACGTGTACAGGTTAGTTCATCGACCTGATGATCGTCATTTGTCTCGTGTGAGTTCCTACTGTACTTTGATTACTACCCTACCACGCTCAAAGGAGACGTGCAAACAGGTTTTAGTAGGGTATAGTCCCGAGCCACATGGAGGCAGTGAGCGGATCTTCAGGGGTTCGTCTCTCCCGGTATTGGGGGTGAGGTTGCGCTGTGTCTAGGAGAGCCATTACACAAAGCCCTCGGCCGAGGAAGGAGATTTACTGGTAGGTATTCCAGTAGTATCTCAGGGTGTTCTGGGCTACACTCCGACACGACTTGTACCGCTTTTGGGGGTCTGACTTTACCAACCCCCTAGGCCCGCCATGCGATGCTCATAGACGAACGGACCGGACTGTACGGATATTGTCACTGACAGGCTCAGTAGGGTGTCAGGATGAGTTCGCTCATCGACGTCCCTTTTGGTCAATAGCTGGTGGCCCGTTACGTATTGGCTTATACCTCTGACGTGCTAGTGGTTAAATCCACAACCAAGCTGTTGACGAGTCTTTAGAGTCCCCCACATTCAGTTGCTCAAGTTTTCGGGCGAAATGCTGTAGAGGCCGTATGGAGATATGGCAAGGTCCGATCAGATACGTGCGGTATTGCACGGATCAGGATCGGACAGTTCGTACTAGAGGCCGTATGGAGATATGGCAAGGTCCGATCAGATACGTACGGTATTGCACGGATCAGGATCGGACAGTTCGTACTAGAGGCCGTATGGATATATGGCAGGGTTCGATCAGATACGTGCGGTATTGCACGGATCAGGATCGGACGGATATTACTAGCCGGCTTTGGTTTAAGCCAGATCCTAGTATAGTACAGTGTAAATTTTGTCTCATTGCATTTGTATTTCGGTCGGAATACAAATGCGGGTGTGTATGCACTGTAGCGGGGTTTTCCTGTGATTTATTACGGGACCAGTTTTCAGGAGTTGCCAGTTTGCTTTCCGTTTCGGCCATATTTCTTTGTATCCTTCATTGGCCGAAGATTGGTGGAGGCGGGCTTATTTGCATTTGTGCAAATAAGCTTTAGTGGAAGGGGTTCCTTGCATTTTGTTGCTTCATGATAGTTCTTGTTGACCTTAACTTGTTCACTTCATCATTGCTTAACTTTTGGAGTCATCATGTTTGATGATGGTTGTGGTTCAGTGTGGATGTATTTGTAATCATGTTCTTTCATGATTACTTTGGATTCCTTCTTGCATTATTGTGTGGCCTCTCTCATTTTGGATACACACTCTCATTCTCACTCTCACCTAACCAAGATGGCCGGCCACTTCTCATGGGGGCTGTCCAAACATTTTGATGGGGGATTTTGGTTCATTTCATGTTGGATAAATCCCACAACACCACCTCCAAAAAGCTTAGTTCATTTCCTCCACCAATGGCAACTCCCAAAACCCCTAGAGACACAAATAGCTCACTACACATTCTACAGCAAACCTTGGGCACGTCGACTAGCCAGCTTCGTGCCCGAGTTGCCTCGGCATAGAGGTGGGAGCCCGTAAAAGATGTAGGCAATGTGGTGCACTTCCGGCGACGAGGTGGAGACAGGACATTCCGCGGGAGATCGGGACGACGACGAGAAAACCGGAGGACTCGGATCAGTCAGTATATCTCTATTGCCAATCTTGTAGTTAGCTAGGACTAGTTAATGGTTCGATCCGGGTGTTTAGTGCGCGGTGGTGCCGGTTTGCTAGTTTGCAAAATTAAAGTTTTTCGCTTCCGCATTTGGCCTCGGGATGGAGGCCGGGGCGCCGCCGTGCACTTACAGTGGTATCAGAGCCTCGCCATTAACATAGTCTAGCTTTGTCTAATGTATTTTACATTTCCGATCGAACAATTTTCCAAAAACCGTATTTTTCTTCACATCAGTTTCTGTCGAAATTTTTTGAAGTCCAAAAATTTTTAAGGTTGTTTCAGAATGATGTGTAGGACATTCTAAGAGTTCTGTGAAAATTTGGGCTCGTGAACAGTCCAAACCACCGCGGAACCGCGGCCAAACCCATGCTTGGGCTGCGGTTCCGCCGCGACTTTAACTGTTCAGTTCCCCAAAATTCTACAGAATGCTCCTGAGTGGAAAATAGGTTTTCTGGAATGTTATTTTTTGGGCCCAGATTTCTTGATATGCTACAGTAGTACTTGGGGGCCCACTTGGTAAATTTTGATCGATCGGATATTTTAAACACATTAGTTCACAGTATTTACATTATATCTGCGACCGTGAATGTCACTTGATCGGTAAATCCTGTCTGACTGCTATAGCCCGGTTAGACGGATTTGCGAATATGACTTTCACGTTGATGTTCTGTGTTTTGCTGTGATGTTGCGGATCGGTCGTGGGGGATAGCCTGGATGCAATGCTAGTACAGTTGTGGTTGTATTATGTACATTTGATATTGCGGGGCGAGCGTCCGACATGTGGACTGCCGTCACTGCCTGTTTGTATTATTATTTTTTGGGGCACGACCAGGTTGCGGTCGTTGTACCCGTTGTATGTATATTTTACTTTCTGTACTAGGATTACCCCGCGGAGGGGTGCACGGATAACCGGGTTCTAGAGGGCAACAAGCCCGCATCTCATGGCATTGGGACGGAGGGGGCTTCACTCTAGGATTGGCGGGCTATTCGCCGCACTCTTAGGGGGTACAGGTTGACCCAGGAGGGGTGCCCAAGTTACCGGATTCCGTGAAGTGCTGGGTGGTCCATTCACGGAGCTGAAGGGAGCTGCCTCGCTTCAGGTTTTGGCGGGTGACTTGCCGCGCTCGTAGGGGTCTAGGTTTCCATTGCACAGGCTATCCACACGACCAGGGGAACGTCGGGTTTCAGTGGTGGCTCTGTGAAACCCGGGGATCCCAGATATCTGTATTGTTCTGTGATGCTGTACATTTCTGTGATGTTGCATTTTTTTTCACGCCTTGAGTGAAATATAATATATTGGTATATATATTAGTAGATGTTGTATATGTTTTGCATCCGCGCTAGTCCAGTCCCCGCTCTGTCGTTAGTTAGCTAACCTAACGGGTAATGACGGGACCCAGTGGTGAATGCGGATGGCATATACGTACATCAGTATATTTTCGTTCTTTTTGGTGTGATCAATTGATGGGAGTGCATTGATTTGGATCAATGCAAGTAAAACAAACCTAATCTGATGTTGTTGGAACACTTTTCAAAAAGCTGTTATTGCAAGGACGTTCACTTTTGTTTTGCATCGTGGTATTCAGTTGGAATATCCTGCTCCTCAGTCGACGAGGCAAGGGCCGAGATCCCTTCACCGGGAGTGACCCCTTGGACAAAAAGTTTGCGTCAGGGCAATGACTTCACTATAGCCGATTACTTTTGCTTTGCACCGTGGTATTCAGTTGGAATATCCTGCACCTCTTTCTACGGGGAAAGAGCCGAGATCCCTTCATGGGGAGTGACCTCTTTAGCAAAGGTTTTCGTTACTATATTTTTCTAAAAAGCTATCCGTTCCTTCGACGATATCAAGTTCATTACGTTAAAGGTTTTCGCCAGAAACCATTCGTAGCCCTCCGTCGTTTCAGACGGGTAGCACGTAGTATTCATGCTATGTTTGTTGACCTTCGTCAAGGCATAGTGTATGGTAGCTGCTTGTTGCCTTTCTGTTGCATAGATAGATGCGTTGGTTTGGGACAGTCGTATAGCCTCATTGACCTTCGTCAAGGGCTTGTACGGGTGGGTTCAAATTAACCTGGACAATGACGGGTGGAACTTGACATGTGACTTATGATTTGTTGACCTTCGTCAAGGTCATAAGAGCATGGGGCAAAAAAAATCACATCGAGAGTTTCAAAAGAACTGAAACTTGCCAGATATGCACATACTTTCTGGAGTGTGACACCGTAAGCGGATTCCGTCACGTTATCATGCGATGATAGTTGGATCCCGATTCCCACTGATGAGTTAGTTTACTCCTCGGGTGATCCCGACTAATTCTTCTTTCAGGTTTGGAGAAGAATTTGACGGTACAGTGGGAGGTTTCCAGATTAGATAAATTGGTAACTATTCTGATCTAGGTTAGAGTGCACGCTGAGTGTTTCTTTTCTCTCTCTCTTTGGCAGCGACCATTGACCCGACCCTAAGACTATGACTCAAAGACCAAGTTGACCGAACCTTCTTAAAACACCGGCTTTTGGATTGTCAGAGTTGCGAACCTCATTGCCACTCCTACTTTTACCCTTTTCTCCAGGACACCCCGTATTACTACGAACGTCCATTTCCATTGGACAAAACCATCGTATGGTTATATACGAACTTGAAGGAATTCGAGGATGGTTTCCGGTTCTGGAAGAAACGGATAGGACTATTCAGTTGTCTTTTCCTTTTTGTTTCTCTCAAGTTGTGAGTACTCCTTGGTTTAGGAGATAGTACACCTATTACGCAAATTGGATAGTTTTCTTCCAAACCTTAGGCTGGTGCCGAACGGTGGGGAATGAAGAAAACCAATTAGCATAACGATGGTGTACAGAAGGTTTTAAGTTAAGACAAAGCAAGGGATTAGTAATAGGGCAAAGTAAATTGCGACTGCTATTCACGACCAAACCAAGTATTTCATTACCACTCCCACTTCACCTTTGTATTTCTCCAGGACACTCCGTATCACTACGAAGATCCACAGTTTATTGGATACTCCATCGTATGGTTATATACGAACTCGAAAGGAACTTGTTCTAGTTCGGGGATGGATTCTGGTTCAGGAGAAATAGGAATAAGGTTTATTCGGTTGTCTTTTATCCTCACATTCTCTCGCATTGCGAGTGTTCCTAGGATTGGGACAGTACACCCATTATGCTTATTGGATAGTCTTCTTCCAAACCATAGGCTGGTGCCGAATGGTAGGGAAGGAAGAAAACCAGTTGGCCTAAGGGGTGTGCAGAAGGTAATGACTAAAGACATATAAAGGGATTTGGAGAGGTGGCAAAGAATTATACGGTTACAGTCGTGAATCTGGAAGAGGCATTACTAGGAATACCGGGATACCCCGTCGAAACATTTCAATATTTCAGTTTCACTGTGTACTGTTAAAGGAAAACTGATTTCCCAATTAGTCCTTACTCCAGGGTATGTATTTACCAGGTATGATTCTCACATCTGTATGGTTTTACAGATGTTGAGTGGGAGTAAGTTATTGGGAATTGGGTGATCATCCTCATTATATCGGGATTCGTTGTAATCGGTGATATTTGAGGAAATCACCTGGGCTGTTTGCCGGTCGGCAAATATTTGGTTTTGAATATCCGCTGTTATGCACCAATTTCAAATTGATATATCTGTACGTCTATTTTCATAGAGTGAGATATACCTTTCTGAAATTATGTCTATGACATTTACCTATATCAGTTGATGGTTAGGTAAGGAGTATTAAACAGCGGTGTAATTCTTCTTAACCATAAGTACAGTTTTCAACCTACGACACACAGTGAATGAGTAATCAGAGTCAAGGGACTTATACAGAGTATTGTATGTTGTCCAGGGTCCATCAGTACAGAGGGGTTGGTCCTCGCACTATATTTGGTTTAATTATGACTTCTCTAGTTTTTAGACAGGTGTTTCGTGGAAACACACGGTCCGAATTTTGAGAAGTTATAGGTATTTGAATAAAGTAGAGAACCAGGTATTGCAAGTATCGGGATTCTTCAAAGTGATCGAAGATGTAGATACTTGTGTATGGTGTTCAGTTGATAGTAATGATTAAGAGAACTTGCTTCTCTTTCAGGTTACTCATAATTGGAAGCATTCCTAAGTTGAGTAACGCTGATCGGCCTCCTTCCATTTAGTTGACATGCACTGGAGATAGCTGCATGATTTGAATCTGGTTCAATTAAATCAGTGCCTCTGTTTCTGTATTGGATATAGAACAGTTCATATCTTAACGATGTTAAGGTACGGGGATTTGTCCGGCTTATGATTAAAACCAGACACTGGACAACTCAAGGCACGTTTCTGTAATGGCTGTTTGTGGGTTGACCCAGGCTATGACGAGGGTTGACTTTCTACCATCTGGAAGATCAATAGCGATATTGTTCTAGACTCGCCACAGTTTTATTAAAAATGGATTTTTTCAGAAAACAGTAGTGGGAGTATGGTAGAACTGGAAGTGATTCTAGAACCGCAAACGATTACTGAAGATTTGAAAGGAACCTAAAGATTCAATCTGGTTGGACATTCCATTGGCCACTCCGCAGATAAAGTGGGTAACCTCAGGCACCCGAGAGGTACTTCGGTATGCGCAAGGACGGTGGCAGGGAGGTTCTTGTTTACCCAGACTTGCCATTGCTGTTGTTCCAGACTGTGAGACCCGGCGGGAGGATGAATATAGCGTCGTTCTAAACTAGCTTTAGAAATGTACGTGTATATGACTCTGCCAGAGGGTTGTCGTAGTCAGTGGGAGCAGCGGAAGCATTGGTGGACAAGTGGCTTATGTCTATTTACAGACTGAAGCAGATATAGCGGAGATAGATCATCTATTTCTGACATGACAGTCATAGGTTTGACTTCATCAGAATAGGGGATGGATCTGTTGACAAGGTAGTAGGGTATGATGTCATGGTATTTGGATGACATACACAGAGTAGGAAGTGATATTCCTATGCTACAATCGGTTATACTTTGGTCGTTACACAGTGGTTTCTCCACATAGGACTTGGATATCATATCAGACATACTGGTTACTAGATCTATGGTTTTAGATCTAGATTTGGGTGGTTTCCCAATCAAGGGTACTTAGACAGCATTCTAAGAGTATTTAGAATGGACGACTCCAGGCATGGTAGTGTACTTGCAGGTGATGGAGTCACCCTCTCTAAAGATGTTTTACAGACTAAAGGGGAGAGGGATGTGCATGATTGGCAGATCACTTGCTCAGGCAACAGAGTCAATCATGAGATGTCAAGTACCACACCAGATGTTGCTCTTGCACTAGATGCAATAAGTTGACATTGATCCAATCCTGGAGAAACAGTCGGAAGCAGTTTTAGAACATAAGTGGATGTTCTAGGGATATGATAACGACAGCCTCTTTCGGGAGACGGTTATCATTCCAGGCTTCCAAGGTGACCGGGACGACAAGGAGGTTGTCAGAGTTATAGTTTTCCCTCTGACGAGGGGCAGTATTTTGGACAGGTGGTCCGGGTGGATACTGAGGGAAGGATGGCGCTGGATACTGATTAAGTTCAGTTGACGATACAGTCTAAGAAGTTTGGATTTGGAGTTCATTTATGAGCTAGGTCCCATCAGACATCCAGACACATTCTAAGACAGGTATTGCTCATTTTGGGAGATGGTTTTCTCCGCGAACTTGAGATATAGAGAGACATAGAAAGAAACATCAAAGCGGATCCACTCACTGAGGCTATTCCTCGAACGCAATAGTTTCGCAAACGAGCTTTGTGAGACTGACAAGTAGAGGAGTTGGGTGTTCGGTATCATACGGGCTGTGAGTATGCGACATCGCAATAATTAGCCTTGAGTGCAAGTGGGAGATTGTTGGAGATAGTGCCCTCAGAGTAAATTATTGGATCACAGGCACGTGATTGCAATGATTGAGGGAGGACCTATCCCGGTAGGACAGTCTTACTCGAGATGATAGTATGCTATCTGGTTTATCTTTATCATCGTGTACTGCTTTAGGTGACCTGACATGTCGCTATTACACGTTGATAGAGCCCCTAGGATTCTTGCTTGACCACCAGCAGTATGAGGGCGATCATATAAGTGGGAGCTGGTAGTCTATAAGCACATCCTTAAAAGGTCCCTATTCGTGGGAGTTTCGAGACAAGGGCATCGATACTCCAGAGTAGACTAGTGTATACAGTCAAGACCCCGACGAGGGGCGGTGGCCGGTCTCATAAGCCACTGGTGTTAGTTGGTTCACCTAAGATGTATACAGGTGCTCATTGAGTTATGAGTACACCGGACAGGACTCGCCGGGAACATGCTAATTGGTCTTATACCAGACGTCAGATAGCAGTTCCCAGGTGACATGTGTACAGGTTAGTTCATCGACCTGATGATCGTCATTTGTCTCGTGTGAGTTTCCACTGTACTTTGATTACTACCCTACCACGCTCAAAGGAGACGTGCAAACAGGTTTTAGTTGGGTACAGTCCCGAGCCACATGGAGGCAGTGAGCGGATCTTCAGGGGTTCGTCTCTCCCGGTATTAGGGGTGAGGTCGCGCTGTGTCTAGGAGAGCCATTACACAAAGACCTCGACCGAGGCAGGAGATTTACTGGTAGGTATTCCAGTAGTATCTCAGGGTGTTCTGGGCTACTCTCCGACACGACTTGTATGTAAGTCCACGTTGCGACCCCCGGTTCTTACGGGGAGGCGGAAACGGTATAAAATCAAAATTTTAACGCAAGAGGCAACATGGACTAAGCTAGGTCGGGATCTTTACCTAAACTAAAACTAGCATACTAAGCTAAAGATATTTAGCTACTCGGATAGAGATGGTTATACCTAGCTTGTCTTGAACTCCTTCTCTTCAAGCTCCGGTGGTGATCCGATGGCTCCTTCTCGTCGTCTCCGTACGCCGAAGATAGATCCACTTGAAAGCTCCAACCTTTAGCTCCTTCTTCGGTCTTTGAAGAAACTAGTTCACTTGGTTTGCTAAACCTAGTGAACTAGAATGAGTAGAGAGGAAATAGAATGGGATTTTATCTATGGTTCTTGATTCTCAACTCATGAGACAAGAGAACCATAGATCAAGAGAGGGAGCAAGAGGTTGAGGGTGAGAGCAAGAGGAGAGCTCAAGAACAAGAGAGAGAATGAGCAAGAAAGAATGAGCAAGTATTTTTGTCTCTCACCCTCTCATAATCCAAAGTGATCATAACTCATCATATCAAAAAAGTCTTATGTGATGGTTTGAAGCAACCATAACCTTATCATGTCATGCACTCATTTTACTCAAATGAACAAGCAAGTAAAAGTCTTTGGCATGAAATGATAACCATGGTTATCATGATGGTCAACTAGTCAAGCCTAGTCAACCGGTCAACAAGTCAACAAAAGTCAACAAGTCAACAAAGTCAACAAGTCAACAAAAGTCAACAAGTCAACAACCATATCACCATAATACTTAATTAATATAATAGTTAATCACATATCATATTCTCATTAGGGTTGAGCATAAAGTCAAAAAGTCAACGGTCAACTGTCAACAACCCTAATGAGAATCCGCTGCCTCTGCCTCCCTGTCAACTGTGCATACACACCCGCATCCGCGTTCCGAGGAACACGAATGCAAACTGGATAAATCCAATCCCATAAGGTACACTAGGATCTGGCTTAAACCAAAGCCCGCTAGTGTAAACTGTCCGGACACTGTACGTGCACAAGTGCACGGATGTGACCGAACCCTGTCGCAAAACCATGCGACCTGTCGCAATACCATGCGACCTCTACTCTTTTTCCTAAAGGCGAAAAGCTTTCTGTGTGGGACTCTAAAGACTCGACACTACGCTGGCAGTGGGTTTAACCACAGACCGCAAGCGGCACTAGCTGTGCGTAACGGTCCCCAGGTAATGCCGACAAGAAGACCGACGAGGCGAAACCCATCTGAACTCCTACTGAGCCTGAGTGTGACATTCTCCGTACAGTCCGGTCTGTTCGTCTGATACATCGCATGGCGGGCCTAGGGGGCGGTAAACGTCAGTCCCCCAATAGCGGTACAAGTCGTGCCGGAGCGAAGCCCAAAACACCCTGAGATAACACTGGAAACCTACCAGTATATCTCGTTTGCCCTGGCCAGGGACTACTCGTGTAATGGCTCTCCTAGACACAGCGCGATGTCAACCCCCAATACCGGGGGAGACGAATCCTGTCTAACCGTCACTGCCTCCAAGTGCTTCGGGACTGCACCCAACCACCACCTGTTTGCACGACTCCTTTGAGCCGTGGTAGGGTAGTGATCAAAGTACAGTGGGAACACACCCGAGGCGAAGTGACAGTGTCAAGTCAGCGGACTAAGCTGTACTCATGTCACCTGGGAACTGATAACTGACTATAGGTATAATACCAACTAGTCAGTTCCCGACGAGTCCTGTCCAGTGTACCCGTAACCTAACGAGCACCCGCATACTATCTCAAGTACGACGTACTGACGGCTGTGGGACAGACCGTCTCCCACACTGGGATGAGAAGCGCATGCGCTGGTCTACTCCGGAGTATCGATGCCCTGTCTCGATAGTCCTGCGACCAGGGACCTGCATAAGGATGTGCTTATAGATTACCCAGCCCCACTAGTGTGATGGCCATCACATCGCTGGTAATCAAGCAAAGATCCTAAGGGCTCTACTAATGTGTATAGGCGATATACTAAAATAAACACATGTACACATTGAAGTAGAAACAAACCAAGTAGCATACTACTATTTTGAGCAAGATTGTATATACAAGGTGAATATCCCAAGCATCCATTAAGTAATATACAAACCAGTATGATACAGTAATGGCCTCTAGGGCATATACACTAACAATCTCCCACTTGCACTAAGGCCATGTACTGGCGTATCGAAGACCTATCATCTCGATCAGCCGCTCGAACTGAGTCTGGGGCAGGGCTTTGGTGAATGGATCAGCAGTGTTATCTTCTGAAGCGACTCTCCGAACCTCGATCTCCTGGCGATCTACGATCTCCCTGATCAGGTGATACCGCCTTAAGATGTGCCTGGATCTCTGATGGGACCTGGGTTCCTTCGCTAAAGCTATAGCCCCGTTGTTGTCGCAATACAGAGGTATTGGATCAACAATGGACGGAACCACCTGAAGTTCTTTCAAGAACTTCCTCATCCAGACAGCTTCTTTTGCGGCATCAGATGCAGCGATGTATTCCGCTTCCATCGTCGAGTCTGCAACGGTTTCCTGTTTGGAACTCTTCCAACACACCGCCCCTCCATTGAGGGTAAAGACAAAACCCGACATGGACTTGGAATCATCCTTGTCACTCTGGAAGCTGGAGTCAGCAAAGGCCTCGATCTGGAGGTCTTTTCCGCCATACACCAAGAACATCTCCTTAGTCCTTCTTAGGTACTTGAGAATGTTCTTTACCGCTATCCAGTGTTTCTCCCCAGGGTTAGACTGATACCGGCTTACTACACTCAGTGCATATGCTACATCCGGTCTGGTACACAACATCGCATACATTATAGAGCCTACCGCAGAAGCGTAGGGTATAATAGACATGCGATCCCTCTCCAAATCAGTCTTGGGAGACATCTCTTTAGAGAGGGTGATCCCGTGACAAGCCGGTAGGTTACCGTGCTTGGAATCTTCCATACTGAACCTCTTCAGTATGGTGTCGATGTACCTGGACTGTGAAAGTCCTAGTATCCTCTTGGATCTGTCACGGTAGATCCGGATACCCAGAATGTATGAGGCATCACCCAGGTCTTTCATGGAGAACCTGTGTGACAAGAACCCCTTGACAGATTGTAGCATAGGAATGTCATTTCCTATTAAGAGAATGTCATCCACGTATAAAACGAGGAATACTACAGTTCTCGCTACAAATCTACTATAGATACATGGTTCATCTGGATTTTTGATAAAGCCAAATTCCTTGACCGTCTCATCAAAGCAGATGTTCCAACTCCGCGACGCCTGCTTTAGTCCATAGATGGACTTAAGCAACTTGCACACCTTTCCGCTGCTCCCACTCTGAATGAAACCTTCTGGTTGGTCCATATAGACACACTCCTCTAAATTTCCATTTAGAAAAGCTGTCTTTACGTCCATTTGCCAGATCTCATAATCGTGGAAGGCAGCAATGGCAAGAAGGATCCGAATGGATTTTAGCATGGCTACTGGAGAAAAGGTTTCGTCGTAGTCCAAGCCAGGTCTTTGACGAAAACCCTTTGCCACCAGCCTAGCTTTATAGGTCTCAACCTGTCCATCTACACCAATCTTCCTTTTGAAGATCCACTTGCATCCTACGGGTTTTACCCCGTCTGGAGCAATGTCCAACGTCCATACCTTGTTGGTGTACATGGACTCCATTTCGGTCCGCATTGCATCCAGCCATTTCACTGAGTCAACGCTCTGAACGGCCTGCTGGAAGCTAGTAGGCTCATCATAATCTATGATGCAATCCTCTTTATCCCCGTCTATGAGAAAACCGTAGTATCTCTCGGGCGGATGAGTCTGCCTACTACTCCTGCGGAGCGGCGTAGGAATGTCCTGTTCTGTTGAACCCTCTGGTTCCACTAAGCTTTCAGCAACAGTCTGTGGTTCTGGAACTTCTTCCAGTTCTATTGTGCTCCCACTTATCTGGTTTTCCAAAAACTCAGTTTCCAAGAAGTAGGCATGCCGAGAAACAAGGACTTTTTGTTCCTCTTCACAGTAGAAGAAATATCCTTTGGAATTCTTTGGATATCCCACAAACTTGCACTGTACTGAGCGTGCCTCGAGCTTGTCCGCATGCTGCTTTTTGACAAAAGCTGGACATCCCCATGTCTTAATATGCTTAAGATAGGGTCTCTTCCCACACCACATCTCATATGGTGTAGTAGGCACGGTCTTAGTAGGAACTCGGTTCAAAAGGTATGCGGCTGATTCTAGCGCATATCCCCAGAATGATCGCGGTAACTCAGCGTTACTCATCATGGACCGCACCATATCCAATAGCGTGCGGTTCCGTCTCTCCGATACACCGTTATGTTGCGGGGTGTATGGAGGAGTAAGCTGAGAGAGAATTCCGTTCTCTTTTAAATAGTCCAGGAACTCGGCACTTAAGTATTCTCCACCTCGATCCGATCTTAGAATCTTAATACTTTTGCCGGTCTGTTTCTCTACTTCATTCTTATACTCCTGGAATTTTCCAAAGGCCTCGGACTTATGTTTCATCAAGAAGACATAACCGTACCTTGAGAAGTCATCCGTAAAAGTAATGAAGTAAGAATGTCCGCTTCGGGCATGTGTAGACATTGGACCGCACACGTCACTGTGTACGAGTCCCAAGAGCTCGCTCGCTCTTACTCCTTGTCCAGTAAACGGAGTCTTTGTCATCTTTCCTTTGAGACAAGATTGACAAGTGGCATACGATTGATATTCGAACGCATTCAAATATCCTTCTGTATGTAACTTAGTCAACCTTCTCTCATTGATGTGACCCAATCTACAATGCCATAAGAAAGTCTGATTCATTTCCGGAGACTTTCTTTTGTGTGTATTCTGGACGTTGAAAATCTGTGGTTGGTTTAACACGTATATACCATTACTCAATGTACCTGACCCAATCAAAACTTGATTAAGGTGAATGTTTACAACATTACTTACAAACGCAAATTCATAACCTTCTTTAGAAACTAAAGATACAGAAATGATATTACAAGTTGCGTTGGGTACAAAAAAGCAATTACGCAAAACCAAAACATGTCCATCTGACATTCCCAGGTGATAGTCCCCCACGGCTTTAGCATCCATGCTAGCTCCGTTCGCAACTTTGAGGGTCATGTCACCTGCCTTCAAAACACTACGGTTTCTCAACGCCTGCAAAGAATTACAGATATGAGATCCTGATCCGGTATCCAATACCCAGGAAGTAGAGTTTATTGAAAGACAGTTTTCAATAACATACACACCTGAAGCTGAAGCTGCAACCTGCTTCAATTCCTGTGTTCTGGCCTTCCAGGCCCTGCAATCATTCTTCCAGTGTCCTTTCTTATGACAATAGAAGCATTCTTCCTTATCCACAAGCTTCCCCGCTATCTTTGTTGCTTTTCCTTTTCCCTTCGTATCCACTTTACTAACACCACCCCTTGGTTTGGCGGGGGCCTTCTTCTTCTTTCCCTTGGCTTTCGCCTTGGACCTAGAAGAAGATGATCCTCCTACAAACAAAGTGGATGTATCCCTACCTTTCTGTAGGGTGCCCTCTGCGCTCCTCAGCATGTTGAGGAGCTCTGATAGTTCAACCTCTTTTTCTTGTAGGTTGAAGTTCAGTATAAACTGGGCGTAAGTGGAAGGAAGGGACTGGAGAACTATATCCGTATATAGCTCACTCTCCAATGTGATCCCTAGGTCAGCGAGCTCCTCAATGAAGCCGATCATCTTTAGCGCGTGCTCGGCTACTGATGATCCGACGGCCATTCTTGTCGAAAATAACTTTTTCGACGCTTCGTATCTTGCGATACGTGATTGCTCTCCATACAGTTCTTTTGTATGGAGCAATATGGACTCCATGTCCATATTCTCATGCCTCCTCTGATGTTCGTTGTCCATCGAGGCAAGCAGGAGGCATTTGGCCTTCGCGCTATCAATCTCCCAAGTCTTGCGGATTTCCTTATCCGCGACACTGGAAGTTGGACCAGGGACAGGGGGAGCTTTGGTGGTAAGAAGATACCCCAGCTTGTCATAAGTGATTGCTATCTTGACATTCCTGAGCCAATCTTTGTAGTTTGGCCCTGTCAGTTTGTTTTTATCTAGGAGTAACTTAAGTTCAGTCATGTTGATTGGTCGCTGCAATTAGGAGAGAGAAGAAGAAACACTCAGCATGATGCTCTTGCAAGTTTAGAGTGGTTTTAGTTTGTCTAAACAGGATGGCTCCCACTGTTTCTCGAATCCCTCCTCAAACCATAAAGGAAGAATTAGTCAGGATCAATCCTACCGTACAATACTTGCTTAACCGTTCAGCCAGGCCGGTGTCGGTACTTCGAGGGAGGTTTTCCAACGCTTTCGCGAAGTTCCTTAATTAAAGAACCTCTTTTCCCTGGGGGCGTAGCCCCGCTAACACCTTTCTAGGCACCTACTAGGTTTATAGCATTGATCGTTAAGTGAGAAATTTCCCGAGGAGTAGCATATACTCACAGTAGGATCGGGATCCAAATATCATTGCGTGACGAAACTGAAGGAATCCTACCAGAATCATCACACTCCAAATGGTATGCAAATCTAGCAAGTTTCAGTACTTATGAAACTCCCGATGTGGATTTTTGCCCCATGCTCTTATGACCTTGACTTTGGCCAACAAATCATAAGTCACATGTCAAGTTCTGCCCGTCGTTCTCCAGGTTAATTTGAATCCACCCGCACCTACCCTTGACTTTGGCCAACAAGGCAGTACGACTGTTCCAAACCAACGCATCTATCTATGCTGCACATGAATACCCAATAGCTACCAATCACTGTGCCTTGACTTTGGCCAACAAACACAGCTTGAATACTATTGACTATTCATGTGAAACGACGGAGGGCTACGGATGGTTTTGGCAAAACCGTGAACGTAGTGAACTTGATTTGGTCGATGGAACGAGATAGCTTTTAAAAGGAGTGGCTCAAGCTCCGCATTTAAAAGTTGGTTTTGAAAAGAACCGAGTGGTTTTTCGAAAGTGTTCCAACGACTTTAACTTGGTTTATTATCTTGCATTAGTTCTTTTAATGCGTGATATTCTTGCATTAGTTCTTTTAATGCGTCCCATCATTTAATCCTACCATTGCAGAAAACAACCAAAATATGACGTACGCTTATGCCATTCGCATTCGCCATGGGGCCCCGTCATTACCCGTTAGGTTACTTAACTAACGACAGAGTGGGGGCTGGGCTAGCGCGTCTGTAAAACATAAGCAACGCCTAAATAATATCATATATAGATATACTGCAATGATAAACATTTCAGATCACAGATAAATACATTGGATATACTAGCAATCTGTAATTTGTACGAGCCTGTAACAAAAACAGATAACACGGTCGCGGTGAATAGCCAAAACCCCACCCAAGACCCCTACGGGTGCGGCAAACTACCCGCCAAGTACCCGAAGCGTAGCAACCTCCCTCATCTCCATGAGTAGGCCACTCGACACTTCGGCATACCCGGTAGTTTGTGCACCCCTCCATGGGTCTATCCTAGGAGCAAAAACAGTAAAAAGAAATTATACAATGACGGCTACAACCCCGACCCGGTTGTGCGGCCATACAAATAATTATTACATCAATTTACAAATTTACATGAATTGCAAGAAAAGAAAACTCTCGTCTCACAACCCCCGGCTATTCACCCGCGACAATCCAACATATTTATATACACATTCCAGCACATTACAGATCATGTATAACCCCGACCAATCGACTTATAGCGATTAGCCGACGTTCAATACATGCAAGCATTACAGATATAACCATCATAGTCAAAGTGCAGTGAAGTTCGGAAAAAATACGGAATTATAGGACCCCAAAAGGAAATTTCTTTTCTGGAAAATCTGGGCACATATAATACATTCCAAAAATCCCAAAACCAACACAGACACACACTGCACGAAAAACGATGCAGAGAAGACGACAAACCGCGGCGCTTCCGCGGCAAATTCCTACCTCATGCGGCGGAAGCGCGGCGGTTTGAACGAATTAGGGCAACGTTTTTCTTGGGTGTTCACACAAAACCCTGAGCCGAATTTAGGAGTATAAAGTTTTTCAATTTGACGAGAAAAAATTTCAACAGAAACTCAGGTTTTGTAAAAGTTAGGTTTTTGGATTTTTTTTCGGTTCCGAACTTCGTTACACTTTACTACCAAGCTAGTTTAAGTTTAGTTAGGCTCTGATACCACTGTAAGTCCACGTTGCGACCCCCGGTTCTTACGGGGAGGCGGAAACGGTATAAAATCAAAATTTTAACGCAAGAGGCAACATGGACTAAGCTAGGTCGGGATCTTTACCTAAACTAAAACTAGCATACTAAGCTAAAGATATTTAGCTACTCGGATAGAGATGGTTATACCTAGCTTGTCTTGAACTCCTTCTCTTCAAGCTCCGGTGGTGATCCGATGGCTCCTTCTCGTCGTCTCCGTACGCCGAAGATAGATCCACTTGAAAGCTCCAACCTTTAGCTCCTTCTTCGGCCTTTGAAGAAACTAGTTCACTTGGTTTGCTAAACCTAGTGAACTAGAATGAGTAGAGAGGAAATAGAATGGGATTTTATCTATGGTTCTTGATTCTCAACTCATGAGACAAGAGAACCATAGATCAAGAGAGGGAGCAAGAGATTGAGGGTGAGAGCAAGAGGAGAGCTCAAGAACAAGAGAGAGAATGAGCAAGAAAGAATGAGCAAGTATTTTTGTCTCTCACCCTCTCATAATCCAAAGTGATCATAACTCATCATATCAAAAAAGTCTTATGTGATGGTTTGAAGCAACCATAACCTTATCATGTCATGCACTCATTTTACTCAAATGAACAAGCAAGTAAAAGTCTTTGGCATGAAATGATAACCATGGTTATCATGATGGTCAACTAGTCAAGCCTAGTCAACCGGTCAACAAGTCAACAAAAGTCAACAAGTCAACAAAGTCAACAAGTCAACAAGTCAACAACCATATCACCATAATACTTAATTAATATAATAGTTAATCACATATCATATTCTCATTAGGGTTGAGCATAAAGTCAAAAAGTCAACGGTCAACTGTCAACAACCCTAATGAGAATCCGCTGCCTCTGCCTCCCTGTCAACTGTGCATACACACCCGCATCCGCGTTCCGAGGAACACGAATGCAAACTGGATAAATCCAATCCCATAAGGTACACTAGGATCTGGCTTAAACCAAAGCCCGCTAGTGTAAACTGTCCGGACACTGTACGTGCACAAGTGCACGGATGTGACCGAACCCTGTCGCAAAACCATGCGACCTGTCGCAATACCATGCGACCTCTACTCTTTTGCCTAAAGGCGAAAAGCTTTCTGTGTGGGACTCTAAAGACTCGACACTACGCTGGCAGTGGGTTTAACCACAGACCGCAAGCGGCACTAGCTGTGCGTAACGGTCCCCAGGTAATGCCGACAAGAAGACCGACGAGGCGAAACCCATCTGAACTCCTACTGAGCCTGAGTGTGACATTCTCCGTACAGTCCGGTCTGTTCGTCTGATACATCGTATGGCGGGCCTAGGGGGCGGTAAACGTCAGTCCCCCAATAGCGGTACAAGTCGTGCCGGAGCGAAGCCCAAAACACCCTGAGATAACACTGGAAACCTACCAGTATATCTCGTTTGCCCTGGACAGGGACTACTCGTGTAATGGCTCTCCTAGACACAGCGCGATGTCAACCCCCAATACCGGGAGAGACGAATCCTGTCTAACCGTCACTGCCTCTAAGTGCTTCGGGACTGCACCCAACCACCACCTGTTTGCACGACTCCTTTGAGCCGTGGTAGGGTAGTGATCAAAGTACAGTGGGAACACACCCGAGGCGAAGTGACAGTGTCAAGTCAGCGGACTAAGCTGTACTCATGTCACCTGGGAACTGATAACTGACGATAGGTATAATACCAACTAGTCAGTTCCCGACGAGTCCTGTCCAGTGTACCCGTAACCTAACGAGCACCCGCATACTATCTCAAGTACGACGTACTGACGGCTGTGGGACAGACCGTCTCCCACACTGGGATGAGAAGCGCATGCGCTGGTCTACTCCGGAGTATCGATGCCCTGTCTCGATAGTCCTGCGACCAGGGACCTGCATAAGGATGTGCTTATAGATTACCCAGCCCCACTAGTGTGACGGCCATCACATCGCTGGTAATCAAGCAAAGATCCTAAGGGCTCTACTAATGTGTATAGGCGATATACTAAAATAAACACATGTACACATTGAAGTAGAAACAAACCAAGTAGCATACTACTATTTTGAGCAAGATTGTATATACAAGGTGAATATCCCAAGCATCCATTAAGTAATATACAAACCAGTATGATACAGTAATGGCCTCTAGGGCATATACACTAACAATCTCCCACTTGCACTAAGGCCATGTACTGGCGTATCGAAGACCTATCATCTCGATCAGCCGCTCGAACTGAGTCTGGGGCAGGGCTTTGGTGAATGGATCAGCAGTGTTATCTTCTGAAGCGACTCTCCGAACCTCGATCTCCTGGCGATCTACGATCTCCCTGATCAGGTGATACCGCCTTAAGATGTGCCTGGATCTCTGATGGGACCTGGGTTCCTTCGCTAAAGCTATAGCCCCGTTGTTGTCGCAATACAGAGGTATTGGATCAACAATGGACGGAACCACCTGAAGTTCTTTCAAGAACTTCCTCATCCAGACAGCTTCTTTTGCGGCATCAGATGCAGCGATGTATTCCGCTTCCATCGTCGAGTCTGCAACGGTTTCCTGTTTGGAACTCTTCCAACACACCGCCCCTCCATTGAGGGTAAAGACAAAACCCGACATGGACTTGGAATCATCCTTGTCACTCTGGAAGCTGGAGTCAGCAAAGGCCTCGATCTGGAGGTCTTTTCCGCCATACACCAAGAACATCTTCTTAGTCCTTCTTAGGTACTTAAGAATGTTCTTTACCGCTATCCAGTGTTTCTCCCCAGGGTTAGACTGATACCGGCTTACTACACTCAGTGCATAAGCTACATCCGGTCTGGTACACAACATCGCATACATTATAGAGCCTACCGCAGAAGCGTAGGGTATAATAGACATGCGATCCCTCTCCAAATCAGTCTTGGGAGACATCTCTTTAGAGAGGGTGATCCCGTGACAAGCCGGTAGGTTACCGCGCTTGGAATCTTCCATACTGAACCTCTTCAGTATGGTGTCGATGTACCTGGACTGTGAAAGTCCTAGTATCCTCTTGGATCTGTCACGGTAGATCCGGATACCCAGAATGTATGAGGCATCACCCAGGTCTTTCATGGAGAACCTGTGTGACAAGAACCCCTTGACAGATTGTAGCATAGGAATGTCATTTCCTATTAAGAGAATGTCATCCACGTATAAAACGAGGAATACTACAGTTCTCGCTACAAATCTACTATAGATACATGGTTCATCTGGATTTTTGATAAAGACAAATTCCTTGACCGTCTCATCAAAGCAGATGTTCCAACTCCGCGACGCCTGCTTTAGTCCATAGATGGACTTAAGCAACTTGCACACCTTTCCGCTGCTCCCACTCTGAATGAAACCTTCTGGTTGGTCCATATAGACACACTCCTCTAAATTTCCATTTAGAAAAGCTGTCTTTACGTCCATTTGCCAGATCTCATAATCGTGGAAGGCAGCAATGGCAAGAAGGATCCGAATGGATTTTAGCATGGCTACTGGAGAAAAGGTTTCGTCGTAGTCCAAGCCAGGTCTTTGACGAAAACCCTTTGCCACCAGCCTAGCTTTATAGGTCTCAACCTGTCCATCTACACCAATCTTCCTTTTGAAGATCCACTTGCATCCTACGGGTTTTACCCCGTCTGGAGCAATGTCCAACGTCCATACCTTGTTGGTGTACATGGACTCCATTTCGGTCCGCATTGCATCCAGCCATTTCACTGAGTCAACGCTCTGAACGGCCTGCTGGAAGCTAGTAGGCTCATCATAATCTATGATGCAATCCTCTTTATCCCCGTCTATGAGAAAACCATAGTATCTCTCGGGCGGATGAGTCTGCCTACTACTCCTGCGGAGCGGCGTAGGAATGTCCTGTTCTGTTGAACCCTCTGGTTCCACTAAGCTTTCAGCAACAGTCTGTGGTTCTGGAACTTCTTCCAGTTCTATTGTGCTCCCACTTATCTGGTTTTCCAAAAACTCAGTTTCCAAGAAGTAGGCATGCCGAGAAACAAGGACTTTTTGTTCCTCTTCACAGTAGAAGAAATATCCTTTGGAATTCTTTGGATATCCCACAAACTTGCACTGTACTGAGCGTGCCTCGAGCTTGTCCGCATGCTGCTTTTTGACAAAAGCTGGACATCCCCATGTCTTAATATGCTTAAGATAGGGTCTCTTCCCACACCACATCTCATATGGTGTAGTAGGCACGGTCTTAGTAGGAACTCGGTTCAAAAGGTATGCGGCTGATTCTAGCGCATATCCCCAGAATGATCGCGGTAACTCAGCGTTACTCATCATGGACCGCACCATATCCAATAGCGTGCGGTTCCGTCTCTCCGATACACCGTTATGTTGCGGGGTGTATGGAGGAGTAAGCTGAGAGAGAATTCCGTTCTCTTTTAAATAGTCCAGGAACTCGGCACTTAAGTATTCTCCACCTCGATCCGATCTTAGAATCTTAATACTTTTACCGGTCTGTTTCTCTACTTCATTCTTATACTCCTGGAATTTTCCAAAGGCCTCGGACTTATGTTTCATCAAGAAGACATAACCGTACCTTGAGAAGTCATCCGTAAAAGTAATGAAGTAAGAATGTCCGCTTCGGGCATGTGTAGACATTGGACCGCACACGTCACTGTGTACGAGTCCCAAGAGCTCGCTCGCTCTTACTCCTTGTCCAGTAAACGGAGTCTTTGTCATCTTTCCTTTGAGACAAGATTGACAAGTGGCATACGATTGATATTCGAACGCATTCAAATATCCTTCTGTATGTAACTTAGTCAACCTTCTCTCATTGATGTGACCCAATCTACAATGCCATAAGAAAGTCTGATTCATTTCCGGAGACTTTCTTTTGTGTGTATTCTGGACGTTGAAAATCTGTGGTTGGTTTAACACGTATATACCATTACTCAATGTACCTGACCCAATCAAAACTTGATTAAGGTGAATGTTTACAACATTACTTACAAACGCAAATTCATAACCTTCTTTAGAAACTAAAGATACAGAAATGATATTACAAGTTGCGTTGGGTACAAAAAAGCAATTACGCAAAACCAAAACATGTCCATCTGACATTCCCAGGTGATAGTCCCCCACGGCTTTAGCATCCATGCTAGCTCCGTTCGCAACTTTGAGGGTCATGTCACCTGCCTTCAAAACACTACGGTTTCTCAACGCCTGCAAAGAATTACAGATATGAGATCCTGATCCGGTATCCAATACCCAGGAAGTAGAGTTTATTGAAAGACAGTTTTCAATAACATAAACACCTGAAGCTGAAGCTGCAACCTGCTTCAATTCCTGTGTTCTGGCCTTCCAGGCCCTGCAATCATTCTTCCAGTGTCCTTTCTTATGACAATAGAAGCATTCTTCCTTATCCACAAGCTTCCCCGCTATCTTTGTTGCTTTTCCTTTTCCCTTCGTATCCACTTTACTAACACCGCCCCTTAGTTTGGCGGGGGCCTTCTTCTTCTTTCCCTTGGCTTTCGCCTTGGACCTAGAAGAAGATGATCCTCCTACAAACAAAGTGGATGTATCCCTACCTTTCTGTAGGGTGCCCTCTGCGCTCCTCAGCATGTTGAGGAGCTCTGATAGTTCAACCTCTTTTTCTTGTAGGTTGAAGTTCAGTATAAACTGGGCGTAAGTGGAAGGAAGGGACTGGAGAACTATATCCGTATATAGCTCACTCTCCAATGTGATCCCTAGGTCAGCGAGCTCCTCAATGAAGCCGATCATCTTTAGCACGTGCTCGGCTACTGATGATCCGACGGCCATTCTTGTCGAAAATAACTTTTTCGACGCTTCGTATCTTGCGATACGTGATTGCTCTCCATACAGTTCTTTTGTATGGAGCAATATGGACTCCATGTCCATATTCTCATGCCTCCTCTGATGTTCGTTGTCCATCGAGGCAAGCAGGAGGCATTTGGCCTTCGCGCTATCAATCTCCCAAGTCTTGCGGATTTCCTTATCCGCGACACTGGAAGTTGGACCAGGGACAGGGGGAGCTTTGGTGGTAAGAAGATACCCCAGCTTGTCATAAGTGATTGCTATCTTGACATTCCTGAGCCAATCTTTGTAGTTTGGCCCTGTCAGTTTGTTTTTATCTAGGAGTAACTTAAGTCCAGTCATGTTGATTGGTCGCTGCAATTAGGAGAGAGAAGAAGAAACACTCAGCATGATGCTCTTGCAAGTTTAGAGTGGTTTTTAGTTTGTCTAAACAGGATGGCTCCCACTGTTTCTCGAATCCCTCCTCAAACCATAAAGGAAGAATTAGTCAGGATCAATCCCACCGTACAATACTTGCTTAACCGTTCAGCCAGGCCGGTGTCGGTACTTCGAGGGAGGTTTTCCAACGCTTTCGCGAAGTTCCTTAATTAAAGAACCTCTTTTCCCTGGGGGCGTAGCCCCGCTAACACCTTTCTAGGCACCTACTAGGTTTATAGCATTGATCGTTAAGTGAGAAATTTCCCGAGGAGTAGCATATACTCACAGTAGGATCGGGATCCAAATATCATTGCGTGACGAAACTGAAGGAATCCTACCAGAATCATCACACTCCAAATGGTATGCAAATCTAGCAAGTTTCAGTACTTATGAAACTCCCGATGTGGATTTTTGCCCCATGCTCTTATGACCTTGACTTTGGCCAACAAATCATAAGTCACATGTCAAGTTCTGCCCGTCGTTCTCCAGGTTAATTTGAATCCACCCGCACCTACCCTTGACTTTGGCCAACAAGGCAGTACGACTGTTCCAAACCAACGCATCTATCTATGCTGCACATGAATACCCAATAGCTACCAATCACTGTGCCTTGACTTTGGCCAACAAACACAGCTTGAATACTATTGACTATTCATGTGAAACGACGGAGGGCTACGGATGGTTTTGGCAAAACCGTGAACGTAGTGAACTTGATTTGGTCGATGGAACGAGATAGCTTTTAAAAGGAGTGGCTCAAGCTCCGCATTTAAAAGTTGGTTTTGAAAAGAACCGAGTGGTTTTTCGAAAGTGTTCCAACGACTTTAACTTGGTTTATTATCTTGCATTAGTTCTTTTAATGCGTGATATTCTTGCATTAGTTCTTTTAATGCGTCCCATCATTTAATCCTACCATTGCAGAAAACAACCAAAATATGACGTACGCTTATGCCATTCGCATTCGCCATGGGGCCCCGTCATTACCCGTTAGGTTACTTAACTAACGACAGAGTGGGGGCTGGGCTAGCGCGTCTGTAAAACATAAGCAACGCCTAAATAATATCATATATAGATATACTGCAATGATAAACATTTCAGATCACAGATAAATACATTGGATATACTAGCAATCTGTAATTTGTACGAGCCTGTAACAAAAACAGATAACACGGTCGCGGTGAATAGCCAAAACCCCACCCAAGACCCCTACGGGTTCGGCAAACTACCCGCCAAGTACCCGAAGCGTAGCAACCTCCCTCATCTCCATGAGTAGGCCACTCGACACTTCGGCATACCCGGTAGTTTGTGCACCCCTCCATGGGTCTATCCTAGGAGCAAAAACAGTAAAAAGAAATTATACAATGACGGCTACAACCCCGACCCGGTTGTGCGGCCATACAAATAATTATTACATCAATTTACAAATTTACATGAATTGCAAGAAAAGAAAACTCTCGTCTCACAACCCCCGGCTATTCACCCGCGACAATCCAACATATTTATATACACATTCCAGCACATTACAGATCATGTATAACCCCGACCAATCGACTTATAGCGATTAGCCGACGTTCAATACATGCAAGCATTACAGATATAACCATCATAGTCAAAGTGCAGTGAAGTTCGGAAAAAATACGGAATTATAGGACCCCAAAAGGAAATTTCTTTTCTGGAAAATCTGGGCACATATAATACATTCCAAAAATCCCAAAACCAACACAGACACACACTGCACGAAAAACGATGCAGAGAAGACGACAAACCGCGGCGCTTCCGCGGCAAATTCCTACCTCATGCGGCGGAAGCGCGGCGGTTTGAACGAATTAGGGCAACGTTTTTCTTGGGTGTTCACACAAAACCCTGAGTCGAATTTAGGAGTATAAAGTTTTTCAATTTGACGAGAAAAAATTTCAACAGAAACTCAGGTTTTGTAAAAGTTAGGTTTTTGGATTTTTTTTCGGTTCCGAACTTCGTTACACTTTACTACCAAGCTAGTTTAAGTTTAGTTAGGCTCTGATACCACTGTAAGTCCACGTTGCGACCCCCGGTTCTTACGGGGAGGCGGAAACGGTATAAAATCAAAATTTTAACGCAAGAGGCAACATGGACTAAGCTAGGTCGGGATCTTTACCTAAACTAAAACTAGAATACTAAGCTAAAGATATTTAGCTACTCGGATAGAGATGGTTATACCTAGCTTGTCTTGAACTCCTTCTCTTCAAGCTCCGGTGGTGATCCGATGGCTCCTTCTCGTCGTCTCCGTACGCCGAAGATAGATCCACTTGAAAGCTCCAACCTTTAGCTCCTTCTTCGGTCTTTGAAGAAACTAGTTCACTTGGTTTGCTAAACCTAGTGAACTAGAATGAGTAGAGAGGAAATAGAATGGGATTTTATCTATGGTTCTTGATTCTCAACTCATGAGACAAGAGAACCATAGATCAAGAGAGGGAGCAAGAGGTTGAGGGTGAGAGCAAGAGGAGAGCTCAAGAACAAGAGAGAGAATGAGCAAGAAAGAATGAGCAAGTATTTTTGTCTCTCACCCTCTCATAATCCAAAGTGATCATAACTCATCATATCAAAAAAGTCTTATGTGATGGTTTGAAGCAACCATAACCTTATCATGTCATGCACTCATTTTACTCAAATGAACAAGCAAGTAAAAGTCTTTGGCATGAAATGATAACCATGGTTATCATGATGGTCAACTAGTCAAGCCTAGTCAACCGGTCAACAAGTCAACAAAAGTCAACAAGTCAACAAAGTCAACAAGTCAACAAGTCAACAACCATATCACCATAATACTTAATTAATATAATAGTTAATCACATATCATATTCTCATTAGGGTTGAGCATAAAGTCAAAAAGTCAACGGTCAACTGTCAACAACCCTAATAAGAATCCGCTGCCTCTGCCTCCCTGTCAACTGTGCATACACACCCGCATCCGCGTTCCGAGGAACACGAATGCAAACTGGATAAATCCAATCCCATAAGGTACACTAGGATTTGGCTTAAACCAAAGCCCGCTAGTGTAAACTGTCCGGACACTGTACGTGCACAAGTGCACGGATGTGACCGAACCCTGTCGCAAAACCATGCGACCTGTCGCAATACCATGCGACCTCTACTCTTTTGCCTAAAGGCGAAAAGCTTTCTGTGTGGGACTCTAAAGACTCGACACTACGCTGGCAGTGGGTTTAACCACAGACCGCAAGCGGCACTAGCTGTGCGTAACGGTCCCCAGGTAATGCCGACAAGAAGACCGACGAGGCGAAACCCATCTGAACTCCTACTGAGCCTGAGTGTGACATTCTCCGTACAGTCCGGTCTGTTCGTCTGATACATCGCATGGCGGGCCTAGGGGGCGGTAAACGTCAGTCCCCCAATAGCGGTACAAGTCGTGCCGGAGCGAAGCCCAAAACACCCTGAGATAACACTGGAAACCTACCAGTATATCTCGTTTGCCCTGGACAGGGACTACTCGTGTAATGGCTCTCCTAGACACAGCGCGATGTCAACCCCCAATACCGGGAGAGACGAATCCTGTCTAACCGTCACTGCCTCCAAGTGCTTCGGGACTGCACCCAACCACCACCTGTTTGCACGACTCCTTTGAGCCGTGGTAGGGTAGTGATCAAAGTACAGTGGGAACACACCCGAGGCGAAGTGACAGTGTCAAGTCAGCGGACTAAGCTGTACTCATGTCACCTGGGAACTGATAACTGACGATAGGTATAATACCAACTAGTCAGTTCCCGACGAGTCCTGTCCAGTGTACCCGTAACCTAACGAGCACCCGCATACTATCTCAAGTACGACGTACTGACGGCTGTGGGACAGACCGTCTCCCACACTGGGATGAGAAGCGCATGCGCTGGTCTACTCCGGAGTATCGATGCCCTGTCTCGATAGTCCTGCGACCAGGGACCTGCATAAGGATGTGCTTATAGATTACCCAGCCCCACTAGTGTGACGGCCATCACATCGCTGGTAATCAAGCAAAGATCCTAAGGGCTCTACTAATGTGTATAGGCGATATACTAAAATAAACACATGTACACATTGAAGTAGAAACAAACCAAGTAGCATACTACTATTTTGAGCAAGATTGTATATACAAGGTGAATATTCCAAGCATCCATTAAGTAATATACAAACCAGTATGATACAGTAATGGCCTCTAGGGCATATACACTAACATTGTACCGCTTTTGGGGGTCTGACTTTACCAACCCCCTAGGCCCGCCATGCGATGCTCATAGACGAACGGACCGGACTGTACGGATATTGTCACTGACAGGCTCAGTAGGGTGTCAGGATGAGTTCGCTCATCGATGTCCCTTTTGGTCAATAGCTGGTGGCCCGTTACGTTTTGGCTTATACCTCTGACGTGCTAGTGGTTAAATCCACAACCAAGGTGTAGACGAGTCTTTAGAGTCCCCCACATTCAGTTGCTCAAATTTTCGGGCGAAACGCTGTAGAGGCCGTATGGAGATATGGCAAGCTCCAATCAGATACATGCGGTATTGCACGGATCAGGATCGGACAGTTCGTTCTAGAGGCCGTATGGAAATATGGCAAGGTCCGATTAGATACGTGCGGTATTGCACGGATCAGGATCGGACAGTTCGTACTAGAGGCCGTATGGATATATGGCAGGGTTCGATCTGATACGTGCGGTATTGCACGGATTAGGATCGGACGGATATTACTAGCCGGCTTTGGTTCAAGCCGGATCCTAGTATAGTACAGTGTAGATTTTGTCTCATTGCATTTGTATTTCGGTCGAAATACAAATGCGGGTGTGTATGCACTGTAGCGGGGTTTTCCTGTGATTTATTAAGGGACCAGTTTTCAGGAGTTGCCAGTTTGCTTTCCGTTTCGGCCATATTTCTTTGTATCCTTCATTGGCCGAAGATTGGTGGAGGAACGCTTATTTGCATTTGTGCAAATAAGCTTTAGTGGAGGGGGTTCCTTGCATTTTGTTGCTTCATGATAGCTCTTGTTGACCTTAACTTGTTCACTTCATCATTGCTTGACTTTTGGAGTCATCATGTTTGATGATGGTTGTGGTTCAGTGTGGATGTATTTGTAATCATGTTCTTTCATGATTACTTTGGATTCCTTCTTGCATTATTGTGTGGCCTCTCTCATTTTGGATACACACTCTCATTCTCACTCTCACCTCACCAAGATGGCCGGCCACTTCTCATGGGGGCTGCAGGGTTCCTAGGCACTCTAGTGAGGTCTCCCAAGCCATCAACCATGGCAATTTCAAAAAATATGGTGCCTACAAACCCTAAAGTACGGATCGATAACTAGATGTCTAGGCGAACAAGAACTAGTTAACAATTAACTACTGAGAATACGGAAATACAACCTTTGTAGATCCGGTCCTCCACCTCCACGGCTCCGCAACGGGGTCGTCTCCGCTGTCCAAATCAAATCTGGGCTCTAAGATCGGCTTCGTCGGAGAATGGGCAAGCTAGGTCGTCGATGTCCATGCCGAAGATGATCTACGTCGAGGCATCGATGAATCAAGCTCCACCTTCACCAAACCCTAAAATCTTGTGAAGGAAACACACTCTACTACTTGGCAAGAGGTAGAGGATGAAGAAATAGGAAGTGGGTAGACTTTAGAATTGGATTTCTCACTCATATGCATCAATCACCATTGATGGACTTCAAGCTTCTTCACTTGAAGCATGAAGAAGAAGAAGAAAAACATTATGATAAGTTAATAGAAATTGAAAAGAAAATGAATTCTTATCATAATATTAACTAGAGTTAAGTGTAGAGAATGAATCATGGTTAGTGGGAATGGTTAGGGTTAAGGATGAGATAAGTATGGTTGACTTGAACAAAGCTTCATGAAGCTTCAACTAAAGAACAAAAGAAGCCACCATTCTTTTCTCATTTTCATTTATTCATTTATCAAAAATAAAAAGGATAAATAAATAGATAAATGAATAACAAATAGGAAACCCTAAACTATTTCATTAACCAAGGTTTAATCTTTACACTTGAACCCTAGCATGACATGTATCATCAAACATGATACAAGCAAGTGCACAAAAGTATATCGCATATACAATGCGCACATCCGAGTGAGAAAATCCGTCTAAAGTGAACCGATACTAGTTAATGCAAAGTAATATATCAAATATATAATTATACATTAAATCATTAAATCAACACTTGATTCAATGATCCGGTCATGCGCACATAACCGACTGGTATCTAATATATCGGCTTATCGAATCAACACTTGAATCGATAACTAGGTTATATCGCATACAACCATTCGATATATTTATCGCGAGAATAGAATACAGTATCGCATACAGTATTATTCTCGGTCCCGCACATATCTCATATGCGCTCCTATTTCGTTTCGCTTGAACCAGGAAACCTCTGTGTAGGACTCTAAAGACTCGTCAATACGCCGGCAGCGGATGATGATCATATCAAACATCCACAAGCCGCAAGCGGTCTGCTAAACGTAACGGCCACCCGGGTATTGAGCGATCTGAAGATCGACGAGCAAGCCCGCTCACACTCCAGTGAATCCGACCAGTAACACTACCGTACAGTCCGGTCTGATCGTCTGATATGTCGCATATCTCGCCTAGGGGTGGTATACGTCAGACCCCAATAGCTCAATAAGTCGTGTCGATATGAGGTCTATAACTGTTCGAGAAACTACTGGTAACACTTACCAGTAAATCTCAGCAACCCTGGCCAGGGATTTCCTGTTATAGCCAATCGAACACAGCGCAACATCAACCCCCATATACCGGGAGAGACGACTCCCCTCCTATCGCTCATTGCCTCCATGTGACTCGGGACTGTACCCAAAAACCACCGTTTTGCACGCCCTCTTGGACGTGGTAAGATGGAAATCAAAGCACAGTGGGAACCACACAAGACTCTATGACGATCTCGGGTCAACAGACTACTCTGTACCAGTGTCACCAGAGAACTGCCATCTGAAGTGAGGTATAATACCATCTGGGAGTTCTCGGCGAGTCCGTCCAGTGTACCCAGTCTCTACTGAGCACCCGTATATCTCCTCTGATGTCAAACACCGATGGATATGGGATCATCCATCGCCCATCTGTATGGGTCGAGAAGGTACACGCTAGTCTACTCTGGTATATCGATGCCCCGTCTCGATACACCCTCGACTAGGGACTGTGAAGGATGTACTTATAGACTACCATGTCCCCACTAGTATGATCCGCATCATAGTCCAGGTAGTCAAGTACAGATCCTAAGGGCTTTACCAACATGTAACAGAGAGATAATCAGTATACACGTTAAGGTAAAGAGCAACCAGATAGCATACTATCATGTCGAGCAAGAAAGTCCTCCCTATATATGTCCCAGCATCCACTACAATATACATCCTATGTATAGTAATGGCCTCTAGGGCATACATATAACTAACAATCTCCCACTTGCACTAGGGCCATCTGTAGCAGTGGTTTGAAGTATCTCATATTCAACCATCCCATAAAAGTCTCTCTCTGGGAACAGGCCTTTGTGAGTGGATCCGCTGTGTTGTCTTCTGAGTCTACTCTCCAAACCTCGATCACCCTGGAGATCAATCATCTCCATGATCAGGCGATGCTGCCTTAGAATATGTCTGGATCACTGATGGGACCGGCGTTCCTTGGCATAAGCCACAACTCCATTGTCACACAATGGGAGGAACATAGTTCATCTCATGAACCATTATACATCCAAACAGCCTCTTTGGTAGCATCTTAAGTAGCGATGTATCCAGCCTTTATCGTCTAGTATGTCACGGTATCTAGTTTGGAACTCTTCCAACATACCGTCCCTCTACTGAGGGTAAAGACAATACCTGCGACTGACACTCAGTCGTCTTTATCACCCTGGAACACTTCCAGTGATTCTCCTCAGGATCTATTGACACCATCTCACTACATCTAGTGAGTATCCTAACATCCATTTAGATCTATCTCATAGATCCAAAATCCAGGATTTAGTAGGTATCACTTTGATCCTAAGTGGAGAATCATTGTGATAAGCGGAGATTGATCGAGCATAGCATAGGAAACTCCTTCCCTATCAAGAGTATGTCATCCACGTACTCTACGAGGATCGTCACCATACTCCCTACTACCTTTTTGTTTATACAAGGTTCATCTACCATTTTGATGATGTCAAACTCTTTGACTACTTCATCAAAACAGACGTTCCAACTCCGCGATGCCTGCTTTATCTTATAAAGCATCTTGCACACGTTTCCGCTGCTCCCACTGTCTACGAAGCCCTCTGGCTGTGTACTTATAGACGCTCTCTTCTAAATCATCATTTAGAAAAGCAGTCAAGACACCCAACCACCAGATATCGCAGTCATGGTATGTAGCCGTGGCAAGTGGGATCTGGATGGACTTAAGCATAGCTACTTGAAAAGGTATCATCATGATCCACGCCTGGTCTTTGACGAAAACCTTTAACAAGTCTAGCTTTGAAAGTCTCAACTTTTCCATCTACACCAAGTAATCTTCTCAAGATATACCTGCTCCTGATGGGAATTTAACCCTTCAGATATAGCAACCAAAGTCCATACTTTGTTGGTGTATAAGGATTCCATCTCAGATCGATAAACATCCAGCCATTCTTACAGAGTCTTACTCTCGATGGCCAGCTCGAAGCTAGTTGGGTCATCATCTCATGATGCAATCCTCGCTCCCACTGTCATAGAGAAACTGAAGTATCTCTCAGGTGGGTGAGGAACCCTACTAGATCGGCGGAGAGGCTGAGGTTCGTTGGAATCTACTAAATCCTTTGGTTCTATCAAATCATCTGCTGTAGTTTGTATAGCTGGAACCTTTCCAGTTCTACATTACAGTCCTTGCCTCGAGCTTGTCCGGATTTTGCTTTTAGACATAGGCCGGACAATCCCAAATCTTAACTAACTTAAGATATGGGCTCTTCCCTTTCCATATCACATATGAAGTGGTAGGCAACTGATTTGATTCGAACCCTATTCAATAGGTATGCAGCTTCTCAAGTGCATAACACCCTAAAGGAAACAGGTAACTCAGTATTACTCATCATAGAGCACACCTTATCATATAGGGTGTGATTGCTCCGCCCCGATATACCAACGTGCTGTGGTGTATACGGAGGAGTAATGCCGAGAGAGAATCTCATTCTCCTTTAGAATAATCCAGGATTTTCGTGCTCAAGTATTCTCCTCCTTGATCACATCAAAGGACATAATACTTATACCCGTATTCTGGTTCTCTACTTCTAACTTATATTCCGTGAATATCTCAAAAGGTTCGGACTTGTGTTTCAACAGGAACATATGTCTGAATCTTGAGAGATTATCAGAGAATATAATGAAGTATAAAGAACCAGTCTTGGCAGGTGTAGACAGGGGACCTTACATACATCAACATGTATCATCCCAAGAGTTTACTAACTCTTTCTCTGTTTCAGTAAACGGAGCTATGGTCATCTTATCTTTGTGACATGACTGGCGAGTTTCAGAAGATGTAAATTCAAACTGATTTAAATATACATCTATTTGTAACTCTAGCCAGTCGGGTCGCATTGATCTGACCTAGTCTACAATACCTCAAGAAGAATTCGTTCATTTCTGAACTATTCCTCTCGTGTGTGTTCCGTATATTAAGAACTGTAGTTTGATTTAGAACATTAATGCTTTTAGATAACGTGCCTGAACCGATCAACCTTTGATATAGGAAATGTTCAAAACATTATCCAACAATACAAAATTATATCCTTTCTTTTCAGATAAAGAGACTGATATGATTTTGTATATCAGGTTCGGTATCTAACAACATTCGTTCAGAATCAATGTATTGTAATACAGGGTGACAGTGACCGACAGACTTGGCTGCAACACTTACCCCGTTTTCTGCCTCATGAAACTTATCACCCGTTCTCAGTTCTCTACCTTTCTGTAGCCCTATGTAACAGATTACATATCTGGGATCCTGATCTGGTATCACATACCCAGGACGTAAAGGATACTGAGAAACAGTTCTGTATAATGAACACACCCGAAGATGATGCATCAGCATGCACTCTCTTCGTTTGGGCGGCACAGGAATTCTGGTAATCCCCAATTTCCTGCTCTGTCTTATAACAATTATAAGTTGGAGTGGGACCAACGTTCCCCAGCTCAGTATAACAAGCGGGTTCGGTCAATATTCCGTATTATTATCTTGATTAAGGCGTGATATGGTCGCTACCAGGAGAGAGAGAGAAGAAAACACTCAGCGTGCGCTCTGTCAAGAATAGATTGGTTTTTATTTTATCTAATCAGGATGGCTCCCACTGCTTTTTATCAAATCTTCCTTCAAACCCTAAAAGGAAAGACTAGCCGGGATTAATTACACACTACAAGTTCGCCAATCTTTCAGCCAGGCCAGTGTCGGTACTTTGAGGGAGGTCCCCCGTGCTTTCGCACGAACCTAATTAATGTAAACCTTGTTTTCCCAGAGGCGTAACCTCGTTAACACCTTTCTAGACACCTACTTGATCGGCTAATTGTAATGTATAAAACTCTCCCAGGAGTAACACTTACTCGCAGCGGGTATCGGGATCCAACTATCTCATAGAAGGTATGCAATCTCATTGCAAATTTCAACACTTGAAATTCCCGATAATATTTTGCCCCTAGCTCGCTATGACCTTGACGAATGCCAAACAACCCATAGTCCACTAGTCAAGTTCAACCCGTACATTACTTGATCGAATTAAACCCACCCGCACGACCCTTGACGAATGCCAAACAACGCCGTACGAATACCCTAATCCAATCTGCATCATATGCATAAGCAGATAAATACTAGTTAGCTACCGCACACTACGCCTTGACGAATGCCAAACTACCGTAGCACGAATACTAACTAGTACTTATCTGTAATGACGGAGGGCTACGACAGGTTTTTCTGAAAACCTATTGCGTAATGAACTTGATATCGTTGTAGAATCAAATGATTTTAAAAATGGAGTGTTTTTGAAGCTTTTCTAGTTTTGCTAAAGGAGTCACTCCCGGTGAAGGGATCGTCGGTCCTTTCCTCGTCGAATGAGGTGCTGGATATATCACATATATCACTGTGCAAAGCAAAAACACTTAAAAGCAATCAAAAGACAAACCGAGGGTGTAGCATCTGCCAGTTATTGCTAAAGGAGTCACTCCCGGTGAAGGGATCTCGGTCATTTCCTCGTCGGATGAGGTGCAGGATATATCACATATACCTCTGTGCAAAGCAAGAACTGTAGCTACCTGTTTTATTTTGAAATTCGATTCTACAACATCTTAGGTTTCTTTTAATTTCATTAATCACATTAATGAAGTCCCATCATTTAAGTACCTAAACATCACAGATAGATATGACGTACACTTATGCCATCCGCATTCGCCTCGATGTCCCCTCGTGCACCGTTAGGTTAGGTAACTAACGGCAGAGCAGGGCAGGGCTAGCGCGGGTGTAAAACATAAGTAACGTCTATATAATATATCATATATACTATATACTATATCCATCACAGAAACATCACATGATCTCATCACAGATATCGCAGCAGAAGAATCATATGAAATATTGGATATACTAGGACGTCCGTGTTTTCAATACGAGCCAGTATAAAACACGGATTCCACGGTCGTGATGAATAGCCAAACCCACACCCCTAGACCCCTACGAGAGCGGCAAGCAACCCTACCAATTCTGGAGTTAGGAGACCCGGACTCGACTCCTCGAGTTGGTCTCCCACTGGACTCCAGAACCCGGTTACTTGTGCCCTCCTCCTTGGGTCTATCCTAGTGCGGAAAAGTAAATAATATACAATAGGTGACAACTCCCGCAACCTGGAAGCTCCCCAATAAAAGAATATTACATACAAGTTTTTACATGAATGAAAATGAAAAACACTCATCTCACATAAAAACCCCCCGGCTATTCAATCACGACGATCCAATATAACATATCCAGCAACACATAACATCACATGTCATCAACGTAAGTAAATATGCGCATCCCAATTGTCGTTGACGTATAGCAACGAAACCGGCGATATCACATATTACACTTACGGTCACAGAAAAGAAAGTGTAAAACTACAACAGTTGGAATCCGCAACCACCTCAGACATCGCATGCCTGACCAAATGAATTACTTAGACATCGCATGCCTAACAATTATAAACCCCGCATTTTAGTCTCAAAATCGAAAACTCTTTTCAATATCAAGTCGGGCAATTCAACAAGATTCCCGACATCCTGATCGAATGCTCGTCGCAAACTTCAGTAGACGGCTGCACCCCCGATACCGGCGACGAAGTGCACCAAGGCGGAACACCGCTACCGCGAGCACCCGGACGGATGCTTTCGGCGACGGGGTTCTCCTACAGTCACTTGGTCGGGGCTATGGAGTGAGGCTGTCTATTAAGTTTACCCGGCGAGTATCCGCGTACGCTACGTGATTGCGACGGACTTTTGATCACATCAAAATTCCGTGGCAACCGATCAAGTGAGACTAAATTGCTACGTTTATAACATTCATTTAGTTATCATATAACTCATTGTGAATTCCAATTATTGTATCCCATTCCGGATAAACAGAAAATGTTAAACTTTTCGATTGAACAATCGAACACCCAAGTTTTCCCGAAACTGATCAACACATGAAACAAGTCTAACAACATTCCGTTCGTACCTCAGTACCAACGATCCAGCCGTAGAAGGGTCAAGCCAACGCCTCACATGTGGCACGCCGTACTGCCCCAAACCCGAAGGTTCAAAGGGCAGTTCAAGACGGTCACATAATCGAGTTAAGGTTTGTGTCTTCTAGAGGGACCATCGCGTTACTTGCACTACTTAGAACGTCGTTAAACTATGGAAAAATCCAACACTTGGAAATTTCCCGACAGGGGAAAAGTTGGGTATTTATATCCGGTCGAACTTTTTAACATATTCTAAAATTTATCCGGAAAGCCACACAGACAAAATTTGATATCCCGATCGAAATTCCGAATCCCCAAATCAACTCAGAAAAATCAACTCTTGAAAATATATTAAAAATATCCAGGAATACCAGAACAGTACCATAGGAATTACTGTAGAAGACAAGTGGCACAAGACGACAAAATGGCCGCGCTTGCGCCGCACAAGCCAAGCTCGTGCCGCGGAAGCGCGGCGCACTGTAGGAATTGTGTGCACGAATTTTACAGTATTTCTTAGAATTGCCTGCTGATGTTTCTGAATATTTTTAATGTTGAAAAATCCCAGAATTTAAAAATTGTACAGAGAGCAATATTGATTCGGGGTTTCGGGTTCGTTCGGACTTCAATTTCCGTCTGGACTTCGCCTAAGGCTCTAGCTAGGCTCTGATACCACTGCAGGGTTCCTAGGTACTCTAGTGAGGTCTCCCAAGCCATCAACCATGGCAATTTCAAAAAATATGGTGCCTACAAACCCTAAAGTACGGATCGATAACTAGATGTCTAGGCGAACAAGAACTAGTTAACAATTAACTACTGAGAATACGGAAATACAACCTTTGTAGATCCGGTCCTCCACCTCCACGGCTCCGCAACGGGGTCGTCTCCGCTGTCCAAATCAAATCTGGGCTCTAAGATCGGCTTCGTCGGAGAATGGGCAAGCTAGGTCGTCGATGTCCATGCCGAAGATGATCTACGTCGAGGCATCGATGAATCAAGCTCCACCTTCACCAAACCCTAAAATCTTGTGAAGGAAACACACTCTACTACTTGGCAAGAGGTAGAGGATGAAGAAATAGGAAGTGGGTAGACTTTAGAATTGGATTTCTCACTCATATGCATCAATCACCATTGATGGACTTCAAGCTTCTTCACTTGAAGCATGAAGAAGAAGAAGAAAAACATTATGATAAGTTAATAGAAATTGAAAAGAAAATGAATTCTTATCATAATATTAACTAGAGTTAAGTGTAGAGAATGAATCATGGTTAGTGGGAATGGTTAGGGTTAAGGATGAGATAAGTATGGTTGACTTGAACAAAGCTTCATGAAGCTTCAACTAAAGAACAAAAGAAGCCACCATTCTTTTCTCATTTTCATTTATTCATTTATCAAAAATAAAAAGGATAAATAAATAGATAAATGAATAACAAATAGGAAACCCTAAACTATTTCATTAACCAAGGTTTAATCTTTACACTTGAACCCTAGCATGACATGTATCATCAAACATGATACAAGCAAGTGCACAAAAGTATATCGCATATACAATGCGCACATCCGAGTGAGAAAATCCGTCTAAAGTGAACCGATACTAGTTAATGCAAAGTAATATATCAAATATATAATTATACATTAAATCATTAAATCAACACTTGATTCAATGATCCGGTCATGCGCACATAACCGACTGGTATCTAATATATCGGCTTATCGAATCAACACTTGAATCGATAACTAGGTTATATCGCATACAACCATTCGATATATTTATCGCGAGAATAGAATACAGTATCGCATACAGTATTATTCTCGGTCCCGCACATATCTCATATGCGCTCCTATTTCGTTTCGCTTGAACCAGGAAACCTCTGTGTAGGACTCTAAAGACTCGTCAATACGCCGGCAGCGGATGATGATCATATCAAACATCCACAAGCCGCAAGCGGTCTGCTAAACGTAACGGCCACCCGGGTATTGAGCGATCTGAAGATCGACGAGCAAGCCCGCTCACACTCCAGTGAATCCGACCAGTAACACTACCGTACAGTCCGGTCTGATCGTCTGATATGTCGCATATCTCGCCTAGGGGTGGTATACGTCAGACCCCAATAGCTCAATAAGTCGTGTCGATATGAGGTCTATAACTGTTCGAGAAACTACTGGTAACACTTACCAGTAAATCTCAGCAACCCTGGCCAGGGATTTCCTGTTATAGCCAATCGAACACAGCGCAACATCAACCCCCATATACCGGGAGAGACGACTCCCCTCCTATCGCTCATTGCCTCCATGTGACTCGGGACTGTACCCAAAAACCACCGTTTTGCACGCCCTCTTGGACGTGGTAAGATGGAAATCAAAGCACAGTAGGAACCACACAAGACTCTATGACGATCTCGGGTCAACAGACTACTCTGTACCAGTGTCACCAGAGAACTGCCATCTGACGTGAGGTATAATACCATCTGGGAGTTCTCGGCGAGTCCGTCCAGTGTACCCAGTCTCTACTGAGCACCCGTATATCTCCTCTGATGTCAAACACCGATGGATATGGGATCATCCATCGCCCATCTGTATGGGTCGAGAAGGTACACGCTAGTCTACTCTGGTATATCGATGCCCCGTCTCGATACACCCTCGACTAGGGACTGTGAAGGATGTACTTATAGACTACCATGTCCCCACTAGTATGATCCGCATCATAGTCCAGGTAGTCAAGTACAGATCCTAAGGGCTTTACCAACATGTAACAGAGAGACAATCAGTATACACGTTAAGGTAAAGAGCAACCAGATAGCATACTATCATGTCGAGCAAGAAAGTCCTCCCTATATATGTCCCAGCATCCACTACAATATACATCCTATGTATAGTAATGGCCTCTAGGGCATACATATAACTAACAGGGGCTGTCCAAACATTTTGATGGGGGATTTTGGTTCATTTCATGTTGGATAAATCCCACAACACCACCTCCAAAAAGCTTAGTTCATTTCCTCCACCAATGGCAACTCCCAAAACCCCTAGAGACACAAATAGCTCACTACACATTCTACAGCAAACCTTGGGCACGTCGACTAGCCAGCTTCGTGCCCGAGTTGCCTCGGCATAGAGGTGGGAGCCCGTAAAAGATGTAGGCAATGTGGTGCACTTCCGGCGACGAGGTGGAGACAGGACATTCCGCGGGAGATCGGGACGACGACGAGAAGACCGGAGGACTCGGATCAGTCGGTATATCTCTATTCCCCATCTTGTAGTTAGCTAGGACTAGTTAATGGTTCGATCCGGGTGTTTAGTGCGCGGTGGTGCCGGTTTGCTAGTTTGCAAAATTAAAGTTTTTCGCTTCTGCATTTGGCCTCGGGATGGAGGCCGGCGCGCTGCAGTGTACTTACAAGAGGATTTCCAAATCAAACCTACCCTTACCCAATTGAAGCCCACAACTCCTGTTTTCCATCGATTGCCCTAAATAGTTCATCTGTTGAAAATAAAAATGAGTTGTATGATTTTGTAGTGCTTGATTTGCTAAATTGTGAGGAACCCCTTTCGAGTGAAACCGCACTAAATCCTTTCGATCTTTATACCTCCCATTTAGAACCTAAATCGATAGAAATCCATGCTTTTGAGGAGGTGTCTAAAGAAATTGATTTTCACTTGATTGAGGATGTAGACGCCGGGAATATTTCGGATGATGAACCTGTCGGTTTAATTGAAATTTTATGTTCAAATCATCATCCTGAGTTATTAAATGTTTCTCCCGAATCTCATATGCGTCTAGATTTTGATGATAATGGAATGGATGAGTTAAATATTGAGGATAGTATTGAGGAGAGTCTTGAGGATAATATTGAGGTTGAATCATTTTTGTTTGATGTGTCTGATTTTCCAATTCATCCTCTTGAACCTTTGACTGTTATATCACCTTCCCTCCTTTCCATCTTTCCGACCATGACCACGCTTGAAGACTGTGAGCTTGAAAATTTTTCCTTTGAATCCGATACTGTTCTCACAGATGATAACACTTACGAGTGTTTCACTTTTTCGGACGATGTTGATGACTCACCGCCCGAGTTTGAGTTCTTTACATTTTCAGATGAGTTAGTTGAACCATCAGATCAGACTCGGTTGATTACAGTAGTTTCGAACCATTAATTGAATTTTTCAAGTTCAAGACAGTTTACTATGGTGAGAATGATACTATTCCTAATTCACTTCCTTTCATCATTCCTATTGTTCCGACCGTACAAGAGACCGTTACGCTTTCATCTCCTATACCAAGTTCGGCGTACCCATGTTTTCTTGCGAATCTTGAGGGATTTGACCCCATTTCTCGATGGGTTGATAGGTTAGCGCAATCGCTTATAACATATCGGTCATCACATATTGCGCTAATTTATTCACTCGATTTACACCCTCAAGATCGCGCGACCCTTCTTTCTCCTTTCCGCCCTTCTTCTCCCCCACCGAGACCATATTCTACCATTTTTCTTTCCACACAGTCTCACGTGTTTCTCATTTCTTTCCTCCACACCCCATTCTTGCACCAACTATATCATTACCACGATAAGATTTTTGAATGGTTGGTGCTAATCTTTGGCTTGTGTAAGGCCAAGCTTAAGTTTTGGGGGAACCTTGTTGTATATATGTATATATCTTTTTGTTTTCTTTTTCTATAAAAAATAAAATAAAAAAAATTTCAAAACATTAAAAGAAAAAATAAATAAAAAAAATGTAAATAAATAAACAGGGGAGTGCCGACATTTTGACCCTCTTGGCTTAGTATGATAGTGAGGACACTGTCAAGTTCAAGTTTGAGAGTATGCTCGGTACGTCTTCTTCCTTCACATTCATTTGTACATATTTTTGCATTTGCATACTTATTTGAAAACCCATAAAAATTTGAAAAAAAATTTCAAAAATTATAAAAATCATTGTATTCAATTTTGGCTTGATTTGATTTGAGTTTGACAAATAGGTTAACTGGCTAGGAACAACTAGATCTTAGACTTAGTAAATTAAAAACCCTAAAGATAACCTTCTTTAAAATTTAACGGTAGAAAGTATATGCTTTTGTAGTTTATTTAGAAATAGGCAAATTTTGGGTTCACTTCTTTGGCTAAGTCAAAATAAGGGAAGAGTATTAATGTTCTTATTAGAGTATAAATTTGAAAAATAGTTCCTAGCTTAAGTCTAGATTCTGAAAACGTATACCCTACAATTTGCACAATCACGCATCTTGAAACTTGGAATAGTAGAAGAGACCTTGAAATGCTCTTGTCTAAAGTCCTAGTACGAAGAAAAGAAAAAAAATTGTGAATAAAAAATGAACACTGGTCTTTGTGATTACTTAAGGCTGCAAAAGTAGAAAAAAATATTTAGCGAGGGTGCTTCATCACCTAGTGCCTTAGACCAACTGGTTTGGGAGTCACTGCTAAAAGCCTTGGGTGTTGCAAGACTAGGAATTACGCTTAAATGTGCAAACACATTTTGTAATCGGTCGTTGGTATCTCAAGAAGTATTAACGGTCGCATGAAGGATGTGTAAGCAAAATTCAATTAAAAATTCACCTACTAATAAGTACTTTGGACAACGGACAAGGGCATGATTGCTTGATTTGAATTTCCAAGTGTAGGGGTGATTTAAACACACACGTAGGGGTATGTGATTGGAGTTTAGATGAGAGAAAGGGATGAAGAATAGAACTTGTATCTTTAGTAGAGTTGATAGAAATTCCTAAGTGGAGATGGAACTTTAGAAGGAAAACTTAAGAGATGCCGAAAGCTAAGTAGGTCTACATAACATATATAATCTTAAGTTAAATAATGAGGAAGTGTGAAGAATATGGGTGGATAATTTGCGGGTCGATGATAATAGAATTCTTAGTTAAAAAACCTAATTGGAGAACAAAAGTCAATGGGCCGAATTGATAGGATTTTGTGGGTGTAATCCGCTGAAAACTCTCAGTAAACAACACTCCTCCTACTAGGGACACCTAGAGGTTTAACGGCTTGTTGCACGTGCTCAGTGCAATCGCGTTTCCCTGCGAAAGTGCGGTCAGGATTTTAGTGAATAAAAAATAAGTTTGCTCGAGGACGAGCAAAAGATAAGTTTGGGGGTATTTGTTCACACCATAATATTGCATTATTATATTCCCCATTCTTATTCTTTTTATAAATAAACAGGTACTTTTGACGCATGTCTGCTACATTTTACAGGTTACAGGCTCTTGGACAGAAAACAGTGCAAACGATATAAAGAAAATAAAAATATAGACTTTAACCAACAAACAGAGGACTCTTGATCAAGCCTACATCAAAGATAAAATTCACAAAGTACAAGGCAACGCAAGGTCCAAGATTACAAGGCAAACGGTTAAAAGATCCATTACAAAGTGTTCACTGAAGATCTGGAATTAATAAAGAAGCCCAATTGATAAAAGGAACAAAGAAACAGAAAGCCCAGAGTAACCTAAAGAAGCCCAGGAAAGATCATCAACTGAGCTCACTAAAGGGCCACGGAACCGCGGCCCAAGCGCGCCAATGCCGCGGTTCCGCGGCCGTATGAAGCCTTCATGCAAATAATTTTTTACCAAAACGTCTTGGCGGCTATGGAAAGATTTCCTGGGGGTATATTTGTAATTTTACACATGCGGAGCAATTGTAAAACTAGGGTTTCCTATTCTCTATAAATAGGAACCCAAAACATTGTATTTTCTTTATGCCTCCTTTTAATAATAAATTCCAGATTCCTTTTTGGAGAGCAACGGTGTTTCTTTTCCATTCAGAAATTCAGATCTGACAACCCTGTATGGATGATTGGAGGGATGCATCTGTAAGTAGATTTAATTTCTCGCCCTAGTGTAGATTTTAATTCTTTGCCCTAGGTAGATTTAATTTCATGCCCTAGGAACTTGTTTAGGGTTTAGCTTTGAGGAAGGATTTTGAGAGATGAGATCTCTCATCCCTTTCTTACCTACCAAATATTTACAATAGGACTCCATGCATACACGCACACACCGCGCCCTACGACATCCTACCCCTCCAGGTAACGATGACACCGTAGTGTAAAGGCCCGGTTGCGCGTGTTTTCCATGGAGGTTAGGGTAAGGATCTCTAAAGGAAGGACAAGAACCTAGAGGTTGGAACACCTTCCCGAATGGATCTAATCCCCTTTATTGATAATTACCATAACTCCTCATAGATCTTCATTCGGGTATGAAAGCGTTGAGATTTACTTGCATTTCCAAACCAACCCTAAAGCTAACCCTAGCAAGAATAGATCTAGATTGATTTAGTTTCTAGAATAATTTAGATTTTAGATTTAATAAGAAATCCGAACACCCTTCGGAATTAACTCGTTAGCGCGAATCGGAGATTCACAACATCCCTGTGGACCGACCCGTACACACCGGCTAGCTTCATGCGACGCCGTTCTTGATTGGGGTTTAGAAATAGTTTTTGACATACAAATCAGTCACTGAGTCATAGACAAGGGTCGGGTCATGGTCGCTGCCAAAGAGAGAGAGAAAAGAAACACTCTGCGTGCACTCTAACCTAGATCAGAATGGTTGTCAATTTATCTAATCAGGAAACCTCCCACTGTATCGTCAAATTCTCCTCCAATCCTGAAAGAAGAATTAGTCGGGATCACCCGAGGAGTAAACCAACTCATCAGTTGGAATCGGGATCCAACTATCATCTCATGATAACGTGATGGAATCCACTCACGTTATCACACTCCAGAAGGTATGCGCATAACTGGCAAGTTTTAGCTTCTTTAGAAACTCCCGATGTGATTTTTACCCCATGCTCTTATGACCTTGACTTTGGCCAACAAATCATAAGTCACATGTCAAGTTCTACCCATCATTATCCAGGTTAATTTGAACCCACCCGTATCTACCCTTGACTTTGGCCAACAAAGCAGTATGACTGTCCCAAACCAACGCATCTATCTATGCAGCAGAAAGATAACAAATAGCTACCATACACTATACCTTGACTTTGGCCAACAAACATAGCATGAATACTAAGTGCTACCCGTCTGAAATGAAGGAGGGCTACGAATGGTTTTTGGCGAAAAAATTTTAACGTAATGAACTTGATATCGTTGAAGGAACCGGATAGTTTTTTATAAAAATATAGTGGCGAAAACCTTTGCTAAAGAGGTCACTCCCGGTGAAGGGATCTCGGACCTTTCCCCGTAGAATGAGGTGCAGGATATTCCAACTGAATACTACGATGCAAAGCAAAAAGGCAATCGGCTATAGTGAAGTTATTACCCTGACGCAAACTTCTGTCCAAGGGGTCACTCCCGGTGAAGGGATCTCGGCCCTTGCCTCGTCGACTGAGGTGCTGGATATTCATAACCGAATACCACTGTGCAAAACAAAAGAGAACGTCCTTGCAATAACAGCTTTTTGAAAAATGTTCCAACAACATCAGAATAGGTTTTTTTAGCTTGCATTGATCCGAATCAATGCAGTCCCATCAATTAATCACACCACAAAAGAATGAAAATATGATGTACGTATATGCCATCCGCATTCGCCACTGGGTCCCGTCATTACCCGTTAGGTTACTTAACTAACAACAGATCGGGGACTGGACTAGTGCGGGTGTAAAACATATAAAACATCTACTAGTATATATATCAATATATAATAATCGCTCATGGCGTGATAAAATGCAACATCATAGAAAGTAATAAGTATCACAGAACAATACAGATAATCTGGGATTCCCGGGTTTCATAGAGCCGCTACTAAAACCCGACGTTCCCCTGGTCGTGTTGATAGCCTGTGCAATGAAATCCTGGACCCCTACGGGCGCGGCAAGTTACCCGCCAAAACCTGAAGCGAGGCAGCCCCCTTCAACAACGTGAATGGACCACCCGGCACTTCACGGAATCCGGTAACTTGACCACCCCTCCTTGGGTCAACCTGTACCCCCTACGAGTGCGGCGAATAGCCCACCAATTCTAGAGTGAATCCCCCTCCGTCTCAAAGCCATGAGATGCGGGCCCGTTTCCCTCTAGAACCCGGCTATCCGTGCACCCGACCGCGGGAAAATCCTAGTAAAGAAAGTAAAATATACAACGGGTACATCGACCTCATCCCGGTCGTGCCCTAAAAGAATAATATACAAACAGGCAGTGACGGCAGTCCACATGTCGGATGCTCGCCCCGCAATATCAAATGTACAAATACAACCAAACTGTACTACCATTGCATCCAGGCTATCCACCAAGACAAATCCGCAACATCACAGCACAATACAGAACATCAACATGAATGTCACGTTTGCAAATCTGTCTAAAAGGGCTATAGCAATTAGACAAGATTTACCGATGAAATGACATTCACGGTCGCAGATATAAAGTAAATACTGTGAACCATCATATTTAAAATTTTCGATCGACAAAATTTTCCGAAGTGGACCCTAAGTACAATACCCAGTACTTAGACAAATCTGGGCCCAAACAAAAAATACCAGAAACCACATTTCCAAGTCAGAGACCACCTCAGAAAATTTCGTGCACTGTGGCTATAGTACTGCGGCGGATCCGCGGCCAAAACGTGGGTACAGCCGCGGTTCCGCCGCGCTACAGTGAAATCATCTTACAAATTTCTGCAGTTTTCTTAGAAAAGCCTGCCTGATTTTCTGCAATAATCAAAATAATTTTTCGGCGATAAAAAAAATTCGACAGAAACATCATGATTGGAAATGCAGTTTTTGGAAATTTCGTCCGATCGAAGTTCTAACAACGTTAGAGCAAGCTAGTAAAGGTTAATGGCATGGCTCTGATACCATATAAGTCTACGGTTGCGCCCCGGCCGTCTGTCCGAGACCAAAATACGGAAACGAAAACTTTTTCTTAACTTGAAACCGGCTCTATCGTATACTTTAAATCCGGATCGAACCATTAACCTACAACTAGCTAACGAGAGAAGGGTTAGAAGTGCAATACCGATCGATCCGTGTCCTTCGGTCTTTAGCCACCATCTCTTGCTCCTCACGGCATCTCCGGTCTTGATCTCCTCGTCAGAAAAGGCACCACATCTTCGAGTCTTTTTACGGGCTCTTGCTTCATCCGAAGCAACTTGGGCACGAAATTCGCTAGCCGACGTGTCCAAGGCGAAGTAGAGAATGTTTGTGACAACTTTGTCTCTTGCATCCATTGTATGGATGGAGGTTGAAGGTGATGCCATCCATGGAAATTATGAGCTAGAGGAAGAAGAAGAAGAAGCTTTCTTTTCTTTTTGTTGTATGATGATAATGAGAGTGAGTTTGTTATGAGAAAAAAATACAAGACCAAAACCACCTCATGGCATCCCCTCTCTCTCTCCTTATCATATCAAGACTCAAATCCATCATCAAATGTGACATATGCACAATAAAAGAGACCATGAGTCACTAGGTTTGCATTTGTCACAATTAATGCACAAAATGATGATTTCTAGCTCATAATTTCCATATGTAAACATTAACCCAAATGTTTACAACAATAAAAAGATATGGCAACATCTAAAGTAAACTCGTGACGGATCAAAAGGATACCCTTCACCTGTATATATACATACCTGCATCCGCATTCCGACTGAATGCGAATACTATGAGACTAAAGTAATCCAACAAATCTAATACTAGGATCCGACTTAAACCAAAGCCCACTAGTATGATCCGCCCGATCATGATCCGTGTACTACTGCACGTATATGATCGAACCCTGCCATATATCATACGGCCTCTACAACGTTCCGCCCGAAACTTGAAAACTGTCTGTGGGGTACTCTAAAGAATCGTCAATACTTTGGTTGTGGATTTAACCACTAGCACATCAGTGGTACTAGCTATACGTAACAGGCTACCAGGTATTGACTAAAAGGGAGGTCGATGAGCGAACTCATCCCGACACCCTACTGAGCCTTTCAGTGACAATATCCGAACGGTCCGGTCCATTCGTCTATGAGCATCGCATGGCGGGCCTAGGGGGTTGGTAAAAGTCAGACCCCCAAAAGCGGTACAAGTCATGTCGGTGTGTAGCCCAGAACACCCTGAGATACTACTGAAATACCTACCAGTAAATCTCTTTCCTTGGCCAAGGACTTCGTGTAATGGCTCTCCTAGACACAGCGCGATCTCACCCCCAATACCGGGAGGGATGAAACCCCTGTCGATCCGCTCACTGCCTCCATGTGGCTCAGGACTGTACCCAACTAAAATCTGTTTGCACGACTCCTTTGAGCCGTGGTAGGGTAGTAATCAAAGCACAGTGGGAACTCACACGAGACAAATGACGATCTCAGGTTAATGAACTAACCTATACACATGTCACCAGGGAACTGCTATCTGACGTCAGGTATAATACCAACTAGCATGTTCCCGACGAGTCCTATCCGATGTACTCATAACCCAATGAGCACCTGTATACATCTTAGGTGAATCAACTGACACCAATGGCTTATGAGACCGGCCACCGTCCCTCGTCGAGGTCTCGACTGTATACACTAGTCTCCTAATGGAGTATCGATGCCCAGTCTCGAAACTCCCACGACTAGGGACCTTTTAAGGATGTGCTCATAGAACCAAGCTCCCACGTATATGATCGCCATCATACTGCTGATGGTCAAGCAAGAATCCTAAGGGCTCTATCAATGTGTAATAGCGACCTATAAGGTCACCTAAAGCAGTACACGATGATAAAGATAAACCAGATAGCATATTATCATCTCGAGTAAGACTGTCCTACCGGCATAGGTCCTCCCTCAATCGTTGCAATCACGTGCCTGCGATCCAATAATTGACTCTGAGGGCACTATATCCAACACTCGTCTACCCAGGCCGTGGATTTCTGGGTGATGGCCACCCGTGCACAACACGACATCAACCCCAATACCGGGAGAGACGAATCCTCGACGATCCGCTCACTGCATCCAGGTGGTTCGAGACTGTACCCAACTAAAACCTGTTTGAACGACTCCTTTGAGCCGTGGTAGGGTAGTAATCAAAGCACAGTGGGAACTCACACGAGAAAAATGACGATCTCAGGTCGACAGACTAACCTGTACACATGTCACCTGCGAACTGCTATCTAAAATTAGGTATAATACCAACTAGCAAGTTCCCGGCTAGTCCATCCAGTATACTGATAATCCAATGAGCACCTTGTTGGGTAGTGGGAGCGCCCCGACCATCGAACCGTGGCCAAATGCGGAACAAAAATTTCTTATAACCCGGCGCTACCATTACCCGATTAACTAGATCGAAACCATTAACCCTAAAACTAGCAATCTAAGAAAAGAGATAGGAATGTTTATACCTAATGAACAAAGTCCTTCGGGTCTTCAACCATCTCCAAGCTCCTAGTGATGCGGATCGACTTTGGTCGCCGGTCTTCCTTCGTCTCTGATGATCCACCCGATGGAAACGGTGCAAGCTTCAGGTTCGCCGAGCGAACCAACCGAATCTTCAAAATTGCTAGTAGTGGAGAGTATGGAGTGTAGGATAGTGTCACTAAAACTTTCTCTCAACTTTTTATGCTTATAGAACAACCATGGAAGATGTGGAGATCATGAAGGCAATGGCATGAGCTTGGAAATTTGCCAAGTGTTTTGGGTGTATGAGTAAAAATGAGAGTGAGCTATAAAAAAAATGAGCAAAGCCCCTCATCCCAAAGTGACCGGCCCCTTCTTTTTTTCCTCACCCAAAAATCATACACACAAAACACTTATCAAATTATATTAAAGAAATCAACCCATACCAATCACAACATGTCCAACCCATGCTTTGACCTAAATGTCCATGCCTTTCCATGTCATCATATCCACCACATTTAAACATGTGATTTTATAAATAAAATCAATAATGAGGTGGCATCTTCTAGAAGTCATTCCTCACAAATACGGAATACTTCCTGGTGAATGTATCGAAATACACATACGCGTATTCGTACGAAAAATACGAATAGCCAAAGAGAGAAAATAAATAGTGAACAATAATACTATAATACATTTATATAAATACGTATGTAAATTATTAAAACAAAACTTGATTTAACAATCTGGCTTAATCCTAAGCCGCTAGTATTATCAACCATCCGATTAAATTCTGTGCAGCCTGTGCACATATTCAATCGGACACTTTTATGTATCAACTTACGACACCTACACCATATCGCCTGAACCGTGAAAACCCTCTTTATGGGACTCTAAAGACTCATCAATACGCTGGCAGTGGGTTTAACCACAAGCACCTCAGCGGTACTAGCTGTACGTAACGGCTACCCAGGTATTGAGCGAAAGGAAGGCCGACGAGCAAACTCATCCGAACCCCTACTGAGCCTGTCAGTGACAATATCCGTACAGTCCGGTCTGTTCGTCTAAGAGTATTGCATATCGAGTTTAGGGGGGCTGGATAAAGTCAGACCCCTAACAACGCGATAATTCGTGTCGGTATGAAACCCATCACTACCCGAGAAATTATCGATTCTGGATCGGTAATTCTCACATACCCCGGCGGAGGATTTCTAGTGATGGCCACCCGTGCACTGCACGACATCAACCCCCAATACCGGAAGAGACGAATCCCCGACGATCCGCTCACTGCCTCCATGTGGCTCGGGACTGTACCCAACTAAAATCTGTTTGCATGACTCCTTTGAGCCGTGGTAGGGTAGTAATCAAAGCACAGTGGGAACTCACACGAGACAAATGAAGATCTCAGGTCGACAGACTAACCTGTACACATGTCACCAGGGAACTGCTATCTGACTATAGGTATAATACAAACTAGCATGTTCCCGGCGAGTCCGTCCAATGTACTCATAACCCAATGAGCACCTGTATACTATCTTAGGTGAACAACTGACACCAATGGCTTGTGAGACTGGCCACCGCCCCTCGTCAGGGTCTAGATAAGAATACACCAGTCTATACTGGAGTATCGATGCCCAGTCTCGATACTCCCACGACTAGGGATATTTAAGGATGTGCTTATAGACCCCAGCTCCCACGTATGTGATCGCCATCACAATGCTGGCTTTCAAGCAAGAATCCTATGGGCTTTATCAACATATGATGATAAAGAAAAACTAGATAGCATACTATCATCTCGTGTAAGACTATTTTATCGGTATAGGTTCTCTCTCAATCATCATGATCACATACCTGCGACTATGATAATTGCCTTGAGGGCACTATAGCCAACAATCTCCTACTTGCACTTAAGGCAAATTATTGCGATATCGCATACTCACAGCCCGTGTGATACCGAACACCCAACTCCTCTACTAATCAGTTTCACAAACCTCGTCTGTAAAACTATTGCGTTCGAGAAATAGCCTCAGTGAGTGGATCGGCTCCACTGTTTCTTTCTATGTCTCTCTTTATCTCAACTTCGCGGAGAAAATTATCTTCCGAAATGAGCAATACCCGTCTTAAATATTTCTGGATATCTGATGGGACCCAGTTTATAAATGAACTCCAAATCCAGCAAACTTCTTAGACCGTATCGACTACTGAACTTAATCAGTATGCTGCACCATGCCTTCCTCAGTATCCGCTCGGACCACCTATCCAAACTACTGTCCCTCGTCAGAGGTAAAACTTAAACTCTGACAGTCACTCTGTCATCCAGGTCACCTTGGAAGCCTGGAATGATAACCGTCTGCTAAAGGAGGCCGCCGTTATCAAATCCCTAGAACATCCACTTATGTTCATAAACTGCTTCCATTCGTTTTTCTCCAGGATTGGATTAATAAATCAACTTATTGCATCTAGTGCAAAAACAACATCTGGTGTGGTACTTGACATGTTATGATTGACTCAATTTCCTAAGCAAGTGATATGCGAATCATGAACTTCCCTCTCCCCTTTAGTCTGTAAGACACCTTTAGAGAGGGTGACTCCATCACCTGCAGGTACACCACCATGCCAGGAGCCGTCCATTCTAAATATCTTTAGAATACTGTCTAAGTATCCTGACTGGGAAACTACCCAAATCTAGATCTAAAACTATAGATCTAGTAACCAGAATGCCTGATATTATATCCATAACCCATGTGGAGAAAACACTGTGTGACAACCAAAGTATAACCGATCGTAGTAAGGAATTTCACTTCCTACTATGTGTATGTCATACAAATACCAGGACAATACACCCTACTACCTTCTTAACAGATCCATCTCCTATTCTGATGAAGTCAAACACTTATGACTGCCACGTCAAAAATAGATGTCCTATATCTGTTATATCCGCTTTAGTCTATAAATAGACATGCTACTTGTCCACTAAGCTTCCGCTGCTCCCACCGACTACGACAACCCTCTGGCAGAGTCATATACACGTGCACTTCCAAAGCTAGTTTAGAAGGACGCTAAACTCATCATTCTACCGGGTCTCATAGTCTGGAACAACAGTAGTGTCAAGTCCGGGTAAACAAGAACCTCCCTGTCACCGTCCTAGAGGTTACCGAAGTACCTCTCGGGTGCCTGAGGTAACCCACCATATCTGCGGAGTGGCCAATGGAATGCCAAACCTGATTGAATCTTTAGGTTCTAATAAATTTTCCGTAATCGTTTGTGGTTCTGGAATCAGTTCCAGTTCTACCATACTCCCACTACTGTTTTCTGAAAAAATCCATTTTACTAAAACTGTGGCGAGTCAAGAACAATATCACTATTGATCTTCCAGATGGTAGAAAGTTAACCCTCGTCAAAGCCCGGGATAACCCACAAACAGCCATTATTGAAACGTGCCTTGAGTTTATCCGGATTCTGGTTTTAAGTATCAGCCGGACGACTCCCTATACCTTAACATCGTTAAAATATAAATGTATTCTATATATATCTAATATAGAAACAAAAGCACTAATTTAATTGGAACCAGATTCAAATCATGCAGCTGTCTCCAGTGCATGTGAACTAAATGGAGAGAGGCTGATCAGCGTTACTCAACTTAGGAGTGCGTCCAATTATGAGTAACCTGAAAGAGAAACAAGTTTCTCAAAACCATTACTATCAACTGAATACCTCATACAAGTATCTACATCTTCGATCACCTTGAAGAATCCCGATACTTGCGACACCTGGCTCTCTGCTTTATTCTTGTACCTATAACTTCTCAAACTTGGACCTTATATTTCTACGAAACACTTGTTCAATAACTTGAGAAGTAACAAGTAAACAGAATATAGTACGATAACCAACCCCTTTGTCCTAATGGACACTGGACAACATACAATACTTTGTATAAGTCCCTTAAGTTGAATAACTCAAACCCTGTGCGTCGTAGGTTGAAAACTGTACCCAGACGATTTCCTCAAATATCACCAATTACAACGAATTCCGATATAATGAGGATGATCACCTAATTCCCAATAACTTACTCCTACTCATCATCCGTAAAACCATACAGATGTGAGAATCATGCCTGGTAAATACATACCCTGGAGCAAGGGTCTAATCGGGAAATCAGTTTTCTATTAACAATACACAGTGAAACTGAAACATGAATATGTTTCGAAGGGGTATCCGGGTATTCCTAGTAATGCCTCTTCAGTTATCAGATTCATGATTGTAACCGTATATTTCCTTGTCATCTCTCCAATTCCCTTTATTTGTCTTTACTCATTTCCTTCTGTATACCATCGTTAGTGTTGGAGATAGTGCCCTCAGAGTCAATTATTGGATCACAGGCACGTGATTGCAATGATTGAGGGAGGACCTGTCCCAGTAGGACAGTCTTACTCAAGATGATAGTATGCTATCTGGTTTATCTTTATCATCGTGTACTGCTTTAGGTGATCTTACAGGTCACTATTGCACGTTGATAGAGCCCCTAGGATTCTTGCTTGACTGCCAGCAGTATGAGGGCGATCATATACGTGGGTGCTGGGGTCTATAAGCACATCCTTGAAAGGTCCCTAGTCATGGGAGTTTCGAGACAGGGCATCGATACTCCAGAGTAGACTGGTGTATACAGTCGAGACCCCGACGAGGGACGGTGGCCGGTCTCACAAGCCACTGGTGTCAGTTGGTTCACCTAAGATGTATACAGGTGCTCATTGGGTTATGAGTACACCGGACAGGACTCGCCGGGAACATGCTAGTTGGTCGTATACCTGACGTCAGATGGAAGTTCCCTGGTGACATATGTACAGGTTAGTTCATCGACCTGAGATCGTCATTTGTCTCGTGTGAGTTCCCACTGTACTTTGATTACTAGCCTACCACGCTCAAAGGAGATGTGCAAACAGGTTTTAGTTGGGTACAGTCCTGAGCCACATGGAGGCAGTGAGCGGATCTTCAGGGGTTCGTCTCTCCCGGTATTGGGGGTGAGGTCGCGCTGTGTCTAGGAAAGCCATTACACGAAGTCCTTGGCCAATGCAGGAGATTTACTGGTAGGTATTCCAGTAGTATCTCAGGGTGTTCTGGTCCACTCTCCGACACGACTTGTACCGCTTTTGGGGGTCTGACTTTTACCAACCCCCTAGGCCCGCCATACGATGCTCATAGACGAACGGACCGGACTGTACGGATATTATCATTGACAGGCTCAATAGGGTGTCAGGATGAGTTCGCTCATCGACGTCCTTTTTGGTCATTACCTGGCAGCCCGTTACATATAGGCTAATACCTCTGACGTGCTAGTGGTTAAATCCACAACCAAAGTATTGACGAGTCTTTAGAGTCCCCCACAGACCGTTTTCTCAAGTTTCGGGCGAAACGCTATAGAGGCCGTATGGAGATATGGCAGGATTCGATCAGATACGTACGCTATTGCACGGATCGTGATCGGACGGATAATACTAGCGGGCTTTGGTTTAAGACGGATCCTAGTATTGTACAGTGTAGATTTTGTCTCATTGCATTTGTATTTAGTGGGAATACAAATGCGGGTATGTATATACAGTCGCGGGGTTTTCCTTTAATTTATTACGGGATCAGTTTTTTGAAGTTGCCAGTTTGCATTCCGTTTCGGCCAGTTTTCCTTTGTTCCTTCGCGGCCGGACTTTTGTGATGGGAGGGGCTTATTTGCATGTTTGCAAATTAGCATTTGTGGAGGGTGTTATTTATAAATTGAGGCTTCATGATGGTTCTACCATTATAAGATTCTTTTTCCATCCATTCCTTTGCATTTATGAGATGAGAGTTGATTTGGATTGAGATTAGAAATTGGTGTGACTTTAATCCATTATTATCATACCTTTTTCCACTTGCTTTATTCCATGATCTTTTTCCCTTCACCATTGAGATAGGGGCCGGCCACTTTTGAGAGAGAGAGGGAGATTGATTTTGTGGTGGTGGGAAAAACATACATCTCATTCTTTGCTTGCCAAAATTCCAAACCACTCTCCATTGTTCATTCTCTACTCCACATCCATACAAGGCAACTTCACCCCATTGAGACAAAGTGATTCTACACTAGCCTACAGTATTTCTTAGGCACGTCGGCTTGCCAACTTTGTGCCCGAGTTGCCTCGGTCCAGAGGTGGGAGCCCATAAAAGAACCCGGCGATGTGGTGCCCGTTCCGACGAGGAGCTGAAGACCGGAGGTTCCGCGAGGAGATCGGAGTGGAGGCCGAAGACCGAAGGACACGGATCGCTCGGTATAGCTTCCTTCCCTTTTTCTAGTTTGCTAGAGTTAGGTTACGATCCGGGTTTTTAGTGCGCGGTGGTGCCGGTTTCTAAGTTCTAGAAAAGTTTCGTTTCTGCATTCCGGCGTCAGATTGACGGCCGGGGCGCCGCCGTGCACTTACATTGGTATCAGAGCCACGCCATTAACCTAGTCTAGCTTGCTCTAACGTGTTTACAAGTTCGATCGAACGGATTTTCCGAAAACCCGATTTCTAGTGCATCAGTTTTCTGTCGATTTTGTTTTGGCTCGAAAAATTATTTGGTACATTGCAGAAAATCATGCAGGAAATTCTATGACTTCTGTAGAAATTTGGTCGCATGAAGTCATAGTTCCACCACGGAACCGCGGCCAAACCCATGCATTGGCCGCGGTTCCGCCGCCACTTTGACCCCTCTCTGCACCAAATTTCTACAGTTGTTTTATGACATGGAAATGGGGTTTTTGGAATTTTCTTTTTGGGCCCAGACTTTCTTTGAGTGCTACAGTAGTGCTTGGGGCCCACTTCGGTAAATTTGATCGATCGAAAATTTTAAGCATGTTAGTTCACAGTATTTTCATTATATCTTTGACCGTGAATGTCATTTGATCAGTAAATCCTGTCTAACTGCTATAGCCCTTTTAGACAGATTTGCGAACGTGACATTCACGTTGATGTTCTGTGTTGTGCTGTGATGTTGCGGATTGGTCGTGGGGGATAGCCTGGATGCAATGTTAGTATAGTTTTGTTGTATTTATGTACATTTGATATTGCGGGGCGAGCGTCCGACATGTGGACTGCCGTCACTGTCTGTTTGTATATTATTCTTTTGGGGCACGACCGGGCTGAGGTCGATGTACCCGTTGTATGTATATTTTACTTTCTGTACTAGGATTACCCTAAGGTGGGGTGCATGGATAGCTAGGTTCTAGAGGGCAACGAGCCCGCATCTCATGGCGTTGTAACGGAGGGGGATTCACTCTAGAATTGGCGGGCTATTCACCGCACTCGTAGGGGGTACAAGTTGACCCAAGGACGGGTGTCCAAGTTACCGGATTCCGTGAAGTGCTGGGTGGTCCATTCACGTTGCTGAAGGGGGCTGCCTCGCCTCAGGTTTTGGCGGGTAACTTGCCGCGCCCGTAGGGGTCTAGGTTTTCATTGCACAGGCTATCCACACGACCAGGGGAATGTCGGGTTTCTGTAGCGGCTCTATGAAACCCGGGGATCCCAGATATCTGTATTGTTCTATGCTGCTTATTACATTTCTGTGATGTTGCATTTTATCACACCTTGAGCGAATATTATATATTGATATATATACTAGTAGATGTTGTATATGTTTTGCATCCACGCTAGTCCAGTCCCTGCTCTGTCGTTAGTTAAGTAACCTAACGGATGATGACGGGACCCAGTGGCGAATGCGGATGGCATATACGTACATCATTATTTTCATTCTTTATTGGTGTGATCAATTGATGGGACTGCATTGATTCGGATCAATGAAAGCTAAACAAACCTATTCTGATGTTGTTGGAACATTTTTCAAAAAGCTGTTATTGCAAGGACGTCCTCTTTTGTTTTGCACAGTGATATTCAGTTGGAATATCCTGCACCTCAGTCGACGAGGCAAGGGCCGAGATCCCTTCACTGGGATTGACCCCTTGGACAGAAGTTTGTGTCAGGGCAATAACTTCACTATAGTCGTTTACTTTTGTTTTGCATCGTGGTATTCAGTTGGAATATCCTGCACCTCATTCTATGGGGAAAGAGCCGAGATCCCTTCACCGGGAGTGACCTCTTTAGCAACGGTTTTCGCCACTGTATTTTTAAAAAAGCTATCCGGTTCCTTCAACAATATCAAGTTCATTATGTTAAAGCTTTTCGCAGAAACCATTCGTAGCCCTCCGTCGTTTCATATGGATAGTCAATAAGTATTCAAGCTGTGTTTGTTGGCCAAAGTCAAGGCACAGTGATTGGTAGCTATTGGGTATTCATATGCTGCATAGATAGATGCGTTGGTTTGGGACAGTCGTATAGCCTTGTTGACCTTCGTCAAGGGCTTGTACGGGTGGGTTCAAATTAACCTGGACAATGACGGGTAGAACTTGACATGTGACTTATGATTTGTTGACCTTCGTCAAGGTCATAAGAGCATGGGGCAAAAATCACATCGGGAGTTTCTAAAGAAACTGAAACTTGCCAGATATGCGCATACCTTCTGGAGTGTGATAACGTGAGCGGATTCCATCACATTATCATGTGATGATAGTTGGATCCCGATTCCCACTGATGAGTTGGTTTACTCCTCGGGTGATCCCGACTAATTCTTCTTTCAGATTTGGGGAAGAATTTGACGTTACAGTGGGAGGTTTCCTTATTAGATAAAGTGATAACCATTCTGATCTAGATTAGAGTGCACGCTGAGTGTTTCTTCTCTCTCTCTCTTTGGCAGTGACCATGACCCGACCTTAGACTATGACTCAGTGACCAAAATTAACCGAACCTTCTTAAACACTAGCTTTTGGATTGTCAGAGTTGCAAACCTCATTGCCACTTCTACTTTTACCCTTTTTCTCCAGGACACCCCGTATTACTACGAACGTCCACTTCCATTAGACAAAACCATCATATTGTTATATACGAACTCGAAGGAATTTATTCGAGGATGGTTTCCTGTTCTGTAAGAAACGAATAGGACTATTCAGTTGTCTTTTCCTTTTACCTTCTCTCAGGTTGCGAGTACTCATTGGTTTAGGAGATAGTACACCTATTACGCAAATTGGATATTGTTCTTCCAAACCTTAGGCTGGTGCCGAATGGTAGGGAATGAAGAAAACCAATTAGTATAACGATGGTGTACAGAAGGTATTAAGTAAAGACATATCAAGGGATTAGTAAGAGGGCAAAGTAAATTGCGACTGCTATTCACGACCAAACCAAGTATTTCTTCATCAATCCTAAATCACCTTTGTATTTCTCCAGGACTCTTCGTATCACTACGAAGATCCACAGTTTATTGGATACTCCATCGTATGGTTATATACGAACTCGAAAGGAATTTGTTCCAATTCGGGGATGGATTCTGGTTCAGGAGAAATAGGAATAAGGTTTATTCAGGTGTCTTTTATCTTCACCTTCTCTCGCGTTGCGAGTGCTCCTAGGATTAGGACAGTACACCCATTATGCTTATTGGATAGTCTTCTTCCAAGCCATAGTCTGGTGCCGAGAGGTAGGGAAGGAAGAAAACCATTTAGCCTAAAGGGGTGTACAGAAGGTAGTGACTAAAGACATATAAAGGGATTTGGAGAGATGGGAAAGAAATATACGGTTACAGTTGTGAATCTGATAAATGGAAAAGGCATTACTAGGAATACCAGGATACCCCTACGAAACATTTACATGTTTCAGTTTCACTGTGTGCTGTTAAAAGAAAACTGATTTCCCAATTAGCCCTTGCTCCAGGGTATGTATTTACCAGGTGTGATTCTCACATCTGTATGGTTTTACAGATGATGAGTGGGAGTAAGTTATTGGGAATTAGGTGATCATCCTCATTATATCGGAATTCGTTGAAATTGGTGATATTTGAGGAAGTCACCTGGGTTGTTTGCCGGACGACAAATATATGGTTTTGAATATCCGCCGTTATGCACTAATTTCAAATTGATACATCTGTACGTCTATTTTTTATAGAGTGAGATATACCTTTTTGAAATTATGTCCATGACATTTACCTATATCAGTTGATGGTTAGGTAAAGAGCATTAAACGGCGGTGTAATTCTTCTTAACCATAAGTACAGTTTTCAACCTACGACGCACAGGGTTTGAGTTATTCAACTCATGGGACTTATACAGAGTATTGTATGTTGTCCAGTATCCATTAGGACAGAGGGGTTGGTTCTCGTACTATATTCGGTTTACTTATGACTTCTCTGGTTCTTAGACAAGTGTTTCGTAGAAACACAAGGTCCAAGTTTTGAGAAGTTATAGGTATATGAATAAAGTAAAGAACCAGGTATTGCAAGTATCGGGATTCTTCAAGGTGATTGAAGATGTAGATACTTGTGTATGGTATTCAGTTGATAGTAATGATTAAGAGAACTTTCTTCTCTTTCAGGTTACTCATATCTGGATGCATTCCTAAGTTGAGTAACGCTGATCGGCCTCCTTCCATTTAGTTGACATGCACTGGAGACAATTGCATGATTTGAGTCTGGTTCAATTAAATCAGTGCCTCTGGTTCTATATTGGATGTAGAACAGTTCATATCTTAACGATATTAAGGTACAGGGAGTTATCCGGCTTATGCTTAAAACCAGACTCTGGATAACTCAAGGCACGTTTTTGTAATGGCTGTTTGTGGGTTGACCCAGGCTATGACGAGGGTTGACTTACTACCATCAGGAAGATCAATAGTGATATTGTTCTTGACTCGCCATAGTTTTAATAAAAATGGATTTTTTTCAGAAAACAGTAGTGAGAGTATGGTAGAACTGGAAGTGATTCCAGAACCGCAAACGATTACTGAAGATTTGATAAGAACCTAAAAATTCAATCTGGTTTGACATTCCATTAGCCACTCCGCAGATATGGTGGGTAACCTCAGGCGGTCGAGAGGTACTTCGGTATGCTCAAGGACGGTGGCAGGGAGGTTCTTGTTTACCCAGACTTGCCATTGCTGTTGTTCCAGACCGTAAGACCCAGCAGGAGGATGAGTATAGCGTCGTTCTAAACTAGCTTTAGAAGTGCACATATATATGACTCTGCCAGAGGGTTGTCGTAGTCAGTGGGAGCAGCGGAAGCATTGGTGGACAGGTGGCTTATGTCTATTTATAGACTAAAGCAGATATAGCGGAGATAGATCATCTATTTCTGATGTGACAGTCATAGGTTTGACTTCATTAGAATAGGGGATGGATCTGTTAAGAAGGTAGTAGGCTGTGATGTCCTGGTATTTGGATGACATATACGGAGTAGGAAATGATATTCCTACACTACGATCGGTTATACTTTGGTTGTCACACAGTGGTTTCTCCACATGGGACTTGGATATAATATCAAGACATTCTGGTTACTAGATCTATAGATCTAGATTTGGGTGGTTTCCCAATCTGGGTACTTAGACAGCATTCTAAAGGTGTTTTAGAATGGACGACTCCTAGCACGGTAGTGTACCTGCAGGTGATGGAGTCGCCCTCTCTAAAGGTGTCTTACAGACTAAAGGGGAGAGGGATGTGCATGATTGGCAGATCACTTGCTTATGCAATTGAGTCAATCATGAGATGTCAAGTACCACACCAGATGTTGTTTTTGCAGTAGGTACAATAAGTTGATATTGATCCAATCCTGGAGAAACGATCGGAAGCAGTTTTAGAACATAAGTTGATGTTCTAAGGAAATGATAACGGCAGCCTCCTTTGGGAGACAATTATCATTCCAGGCTTCCAAGGTGACCTGGATGACAGAGTGACTGTCAGAGTTATAGTTCTCCCTCTGAAGAGGGGCAGTATTTTGTACATGTGGTCCAGGAAGATACTGAAGGAGGCGTGGCGCAGGATACTGATTAAGTTCAGTTGACGATACAGTCTAAGAAGTTTGGATTTGGAGTTCACTTTTGAACTAGGTCCCATCAGACATCCAAACATATTCTAAGACAGGTATTGCTTATTTCGGGAGATGTGTTTCTCCGCGAACTTGAGATAAAGAGAGACATAGAAAGAAACATCACAGCGGATCCACTCACTGAGGCTATTCCTCGAACGCAATAGTTTCGCAAACGAGCTTTGTGAGACTGACTAGTAGAGGAGTTGGGTGTTCGGTATCACACGGGTTGTGAGTATGCGACATCGCAATAATTAACCTTGAGTGCAAGTGGGAGATTGTTGGAGATAGTGCCCTCAGAGTCAATTATTAGGTCACAGGTACGTGATTGCAATGATTGAGGGAGGACCTGTCCCAGGAGGACAGTCTTACTCAAGATGATAGTATGCTATCTGGTGTATCTTTATCATCGTGTACTGCTTTAGGTGACCTTACAGGTCACTATTGCACGTTGATAGAGCCTCTAGGATTCTTGCTTGACTGCCAGCAGTATGAGGGCGATCATATACGTGGGAGCTGGGGTCTATAAGCACATCCTTAAAAGGTCCCTAGTCATGGGAGTTTCGAGACAGGGCATCGATACTCCAGAGTAGACTAGTGTATACAGTCGAGACCCCGACGAGGGACGGTGGCCGGTCTCACAAGCCACTGGTGTCAGTTGGTTCACCTAAGATGTATACAGGTGCTCATTGGGTTATGAGTACACCGGACAGGACTCGCCGGGAACATGCTAGTTGGTCTTATACCTGACGTTAGATGGCAGTTCCCTGGTGACATATGTACAGGTTAGTTCATCGACCTGAGATCGTCATTTGTCTCGTGTGAGTTCCCACTGTACTTTGATTACTAGCCTACCACGCTCAAAGGAGACGTGCAAACAGGTTTTAGTTGGGTACAGTCCTGAGCCGCATGGAGGCAGTGAGCGGATCTTCAGGGGTTCGTCTCTCCCGGTATTGGGGGTGAGGTCGCGCTGTGTCTAGGAGAGCCATTACACGAAGTCCTTGGCCAAGGCAGGAGATTTACTGGTAGGTATTCCAGTAGTATCTCAGGGTGTTCTGGTCCACTCTCCGACACGACTTGTACCGCTTTTGGGGGTCTGACTTTTACCAACCCCCTTGGCCCGCCATGCGATGCTCATAGACGAACGGACCGGACTGTACGGATATTGTCACTGACAGGCTCAGTAGGGTGTCAGGATGAGTTCGCTCATCGACGTCCTTTTTGGTCATTACCTGGCAGCCCGTTACGTATAGGCTAATACCTCTGACGTGCTAGTGGTTAAATCCACAACCAAAGTATTGACGAGTCTTTAGAGTCCCCCACAGACCGTTTTCTCAAGTTTCGGGCGAAACTCTGTAGAGGCCGTATGGAGATATGGCAGGGTTCGATCAGATACGTGCGGTATTGCACGGATCGTGGTCGGACGGATAATACTAGTGGGCTTTGGTTTAAGCCGGATCCTAGTATTGTACAGTGTAGATTTTGTCTCATTGCATTTGTATTCAGTAGGAATACAAATGCGGGTATGTATATACAGTCGCGTGGTTTTCCTGTAATTTATTACGGGATCAGTTTTTTGAAGTTGCCAGTTTGCATTCCGTTTTGGCCAGTTTTCCTTTGTTCCTTCGCGGCCGGACTTTTGTGATGGGAGGGGCTTATTTGCATGTTTGCAAATTAGCATTTGTGGAGGGTGTTATTTATAAATTGAGGCTTCATGATGGTTCTACCATTATGAGATTCTTTTTCCATCCATTCCTTTGCATTTATGAGATGAGAGTTGATTTGGATCGAGATTAGAAATTGGTGTGACTTTAATCCATTATTATCATACCTTTTTCCACTTGCTTTATTCCATGATCTTTTTCCCTTCACCATTGAGATAGGGGCCGGCCACTTTTGAGAGAGGGAAGGAGATTGATTTTGTGGTGGTGGGAAAAACATACATCTCATTCTTTGCTTGCCAAAATTCCAAACCTCTCTTCATTGTTCATTCTCTACTCCACATCCATACAAGGCAACTTCACCCCATTGAGACAAAGTGATTCTACACTAGCCTACAGAATTTCTTGGGCACGTCGGCTTGCCAACTTCATGCCCGAGTTGCCTCGGTCCAGAGGTGGGAGCACGTAAAAGAACCCGGCGATGTGGTTCCCGTTCCGACGAGGAGCTGAAGACCGGTGGTTTCGCGTGGAGATCGGAGTGGAAGCCGAAGACCGAAGAACATGGATCGCTCGGTATAGGTTCCTTCCCTTTTTCTAGTTTGCTAGAGTTAGGTTAATGGCCCGATCCGGGTTTTTAGTATGTGGTGGTGCCGGTTTCTAAGTTCTAGAAAAGTTTCGTTTCCGCATTCCGGCGTCAGATTGACGGCCGGGGCGCCGCCGTGCACTTACAGTTAGGCTAAGTGGTTTTCATCCTTCCCTACCATTCGGCACCAGCCTATGGTTTGGAAGAAGACTATCCAATAAGTATAATAGGTGTACCCTCCTAATCATAGGAGTACTCGCAACCTGAGAGAAGGTAAGGATAAAAGACAACTGAATAAACTTTATTCCTATTTCTCCTGAACCAGAATCCATCCTCGAAAAAGTTCTTTCGAGTTTGTATATAACCATACGATGGATTTATCCAATGGAATTGGATGTTCGTAGTGATACGGGGTGTTCTGGAGAAATACAAAGGTGAACTAGGAGTAGCGATGAAATACGTGGTTTGGTCGTGAATCATAACGGTCGCATTTTACTTTGCCATCTTTTAATCCTTTTATTTGTCTTTACTTATTACCTTCTGCACACCATACTTAGGCAAATTGGTTTTCTTCATTCCGTACCTTTCGGCACCTGCCTATGGTTTGGAAGAAGACTATCCAATAAGCGTAATAGGTGTGCCGTCTCCTAATCCTAGGAGCCCTCACAACCTGAGAGAAGGTAAAAGGAAAAGGCAACTGAATAGTCCTATTCTTTTTCTCTAGAACCAGAATCCATCCTCGAAAAGGTTCCTTCGAGTTCGTATATAACTATACGATGGATTTATCCAATGGAAGTGGATACACGTAGTGATACGAGGTGTTCTAGAGAAAAGCAAAGGGTAAAAGAAGGAGTGGCAATGATGTATGCAACTTGGACAATCCAAAAGGTCAGTATTTTTAAGAAAGTTCGGTCAACTTGGTCACTGAGTCATAGTTTAGGGTCGGGGCATGGTCGATGCTAAAGAGAGAGAGAAAAGAAACACTCAGCGTGCACTCTAACCTAGATCAGAATGGATAATCATTTTATCTAATCTGGATGGCTCCCACTGTTTTCTCGAATTCTCCTCCAAACCTAAAAGGAGAATTAGTCGGAATCACCCGAGGAGTAATCCTACTCATCAGTAGGAATCGGGATCCAACTATCATCGCATGATAACTTGATGGAAGCCACTCAAGTCACCACACTCCAGAAGGTATGTGCATGCTTGGCAAGTTTCCTGTATGTTTGAAACTCCCGATATGATTTTTACCCCAAGCTGCTTATGACCTTGACGGATGCCAACAAATCATAAGTTGCAAGTCAAGTTCTACCCGTCATTGTCCTGATTAATATAGACCCACCCGTACTCGCCCTTGACGGATGCCAACAAGGCTGCACGACTGTCCTAGATTAATGCATAGCCATGCTATAGAAAAGTAACACATAGCTACCGCACACTATGCCTTGACGGAAGCCAACAAACATAGCACGAATACTAGGCGCTGCTTTTCTGAAATGACGGAGGGCTACGGCTGGTTTTTAGCGAAAAACCTTTAACGTAATGAACATGATATCGTTGAAGGAATCCAAGCGGTTTTATAAAAGTATAGTAGCGAAAAATTCTGCTAAAGAGGTCACTCCCGCTGAAGGGATCTCGGCTCTTTCCCCGTCGAATGAGGTGCAGGATATTCCAAAATGAATACCACGATACAAAGCAAAAAGTTATCGACTATAGTGAAGTTATTACGTTGACGCAAACTCCTGCCCAAGGGGTCACTCCCGATGAAGGGATCTCGGCCCTTGCCTCGTCGAATGAGGTGCTGGATATTCATAACCGAATACCACTGTGCAAAGCAAAAGCGTACGTCTGTAATGTCAGTTTTAAAAAAACTTAGTTCCAACAACATCATTTTTATATTGGTTTGTTTTCCTTGCATTGATAAGAATCAACACAGTCCTATCAATTAATCACACCAGAAAAGAACGAAAATAAAATGTACGTGTATGCCATCCGCATTCGCCACTGGGTCCCGTCATCACCCGTTAGGTTACTTAACTAACGACAGAGCGGGGACTGGGCTAGCGCGGGTGCAAAACATATACAACATCTACTAGTATATATAAATATATATAACAATCGTCCCAGGCAAGATACATGCAACATCACAGAAAAGTAATAAGCATCACAGAACAATACAGATAATCTGGAAGCCCCGGGTTTCATAGAGCCACAACTGAAACCCGACGATCCCCTGGTCGTGTGAATAGCCTGTGCAATGAAATCATAGACCCCTAATGGCGCGGCGAGTTACCCACCAAAACCTAAAGCGAGGCAGCCCCCTTCAGCAACGTGAATGGACCATCCAGCACTTCACGTAATCCGGTAACTTGAGCACCCATCCTTGGGTCAACCTGTACCCCCTACGAGTGTGGCGAATAGCCCGCCAATTCTAGAGTGAAGCCCTCTCCGTCTCAATGCCATGAGATGCGGGCCCTTTGCCTTCTAGAACCTGGCTATCCGTGCACCCCACCTTGGGGTAATCCTAGTACAGAAAAGAAAATAATATACAAAGATGACATCGACCTCATCCCTGTCGTGCCCCAAAAGAATAATATACAAACAGGCAGTGACGGCAGTCCACATGTCGGACGCTCGCCCCGCAATATCAAATGTACAAATAAATCCGAACTGCACTACCATTGCACATAAGCTATCCACCATGACAAATCCGCAATATCACAGCACAATCACAGAACATCAACGTGAGTGTCACGTTCGCAAATCCGTCTAAAAGGACTATAGCGATTAGACAAGGTTTACCTATCAAATGACATTCCTGGTCACTGATAGAAATGTAAAGTACTGAAAAATTACGCAGTTAAAATTTCGATCGACTAAATTTATCCGCAAAGGCCCCAAAAGCAAATCCAGTACTCAAAAGATTCTGGGCCAAAACAAATCATCACAAAAATCATCTTTTTTAAGTTCTGAGCAACAGTAAAAATTTCATGGCCCGTCGCTACTAAACGGCCGCGGAACCGCCGCCAAAAGGGGGTTAGTACGGCGGTTCCGCGGCGCTTTAGAGGCTTCAGGAGCCCAAATGTTTTCTGCACTCATAGAATCGCCTGCACGGATTTTTAAGCTACTGGAAATAATTTTTGGAGCAACTTCCAGAAATCGACAGAAACTTGACAATACGGAAAAATGTTTTCGAAATTTTGATCGATCGAGATTTTAAGCTTGTGCAAACTAGCTAGAAGGGGTTAATGGGTGGCTCTGATACCATTGTTAGGTAGTGGGAGCGCCCCGGCAATCGAACCGTGGCCAAATGCGGAACAAAAATTTCTTATAACCTGGCGCTACCATTACCCGATTAACTAGATCGAAACCATTAACCCTAAAACTAGCAATCTAAGAAAACAGATAGGAATGGTTATACCTAATGAACCAAGTCCTTCGGGTCTTCAATCATCTCCAAGCTCCTAGTGATGTGGATCGACTTTGGTCGCCGGTCTTCCTTCGTCTCCGATGATCCACCCGAGGGAAACGGCGCAAGCTTTAGGTTCGCCGAGCGAACCAACCGACTCTTCAAAATTGCTAGTAGTGGAGAGTGGGGAGTGTAGGATAGTGTCACTAAAACTTTCTCTCAACTTTTATGCTCATAGAACAACCATGGAAGATGTGGAGATCATGAAGGCATGGAATGGCATGAGCTTGGAAATTTGCTAAGTGTTTTGGGTGTTTGAGTAAAAATGAGAGCGAGCTATACAAAAAATGAGCAAAGCCCCTCATCCCAAAGTGGTCGGCCCCTTCTTTTTTTCCTCACCCAAAAATCATACACACAAAACACTTATCAAATTATATTAAAGAAATCAACCCATAACAATCACAACATGTCCAACCCATGCTTTGACCCAAATGTCCATGCCTTTCCATGTCATCATATACACCTCATTTAAATATGTGATTTCATAAATAAAATCAATAATGAGGTGGCATCTTCTAGAAGTCATTCCGCACAAATACGGAATACTTCCCGGTACATGCATCGAAATACACATACGCGTATTCGTACGAAAAATACGAATAGCCAAAGAGAGAAAATAAATAGTGAACAATAATACTAGAATATATATATAAATACATATGTAAATTATTAAATCAAAACTTGATTTAACAATCTGGCTTAATCCTAAGTCGCTAGTATTATCAACCGTCCGATTAAAGTCTGTGCAGGCTGTGCACATATTCAATCGCACACTTGTATGTATCAACATACGACACCTACACCATATCGCCTGAACCGTGAAAACCCTCTGTGTGGGACTCTAAAGACTCGTCAATACGCACGTCAGCGGGTTTAACTATAAGTACGTCAGCGGCACAAACTGTTCGTAACGGCTACCCAGGTATTGAGCGAAAGGAAGGCCGACGAGAAAACTTATCCGAACCCCTACTGAGCCTGTCAGTGACAATATCCATACAGTCCGGTCTGTTCGTCTAAGAGCATCTCATATCGAGTCTAGGGGGTGGATAAATTTAGACCCCTAACAATGCGATAATTCGTGTCGGTCTGAAACCCATCATTACCCGAGAAACTATCGATCCTGGATCGGTAATTCTCACATACCCCGGCCGAGGATTTCTAGTGATGGTCACCCGTGCACTGCGCGACATCAACCCCCAATACCGGGAGAGACGAATCCCCGACGATCCGCTCACTGCCTCCATGTGGCTCGGGACTGTACCCAACTAAAACCTGTTTGCACGACTCCTTTGAGCCGTGGTAGGGTAGTAATCAAAGCACAGTGGGAACTCACACGAGACAAATGACGATCTCAGGTCGACAGACTAACCTGTACGCATGCACCAGGGAACTGCTATCTGACGATAGGTATAATACCAACTAGCATGTTCCCGACGAGTCCTTCCAGTGTACTCATAACCCAATGAGCACCTGTATTCTATCTTAGGTGAACAACTGACACCAATGGCTTGTGAGACCGGCCACCGCCCCTCGTCAGGGTCTAGATAAGTATACACCAGTCTACACTGGAGTATCGATGCCCAGTCTCGATACTCCCACGACTAGGGACATTAAAGGATGTGCTTATAGACCCCAGCACCCACGTATGTGATCGTTAGCACAATGCTGGCAGTCAAGCAAAAATCCTATGGGCTTTATCAACATATGATGATAAAGACAAACCAGATAGCATACTATCATCTCGAGTAAGGCTGTTTATCGGTATAGGTGCTCTCTCAATCATCATGATCACATACCTGTGACTATGATAATTGCGTTGAGGGCACTATAGCCAACACACCTGTATACTATCTTAGGTGAACAAACTAACACCAATGGCTTTTGAGACCGGGCCACCACCCTTCGTCGGGGTCTCGATCAGTATACACTAGTTTACTCTGGAGTATCGATGCCTAGTCTTGAAACTCCCACGACTAGGGACATTTAGGGATTTTATTATAGACCACCCAGCTCCTACGTATATGATCGCCATCATAATACTGGTAGTCAAGCATAAATCATATGGGCTCTATCAACATGTAATAGTGATATGTAATACCACCTGAAGCATGTACATGACGATAAAGAGAAACCAGATAGCATACTATGATCTCGAGTAAAACTGTTCTACCGGTATAGGTCATCCCTCAATTATCACAATCGCGTGCATGCGATTGTGATAATTGACTTGATGGCACTATAGCCAACACTTTATCCCTATCTTTCCTCTAAATATCGATCGTATACCCCTACGTGTATGTAAATTTCATCCCTAAACTCAAGAATTCAATTCAATCTATAGTACCCATACCCTAATACCAAATACTACTTCTTTTCAGTATTGATGGACAGATTTGGTCACACATCTTTCATGCGACTATTACTACTTCCTGAGGCACTAATCAGCCGATTACTGAATGCGTAAGCTTATTCTAGCGTAAATAGCAGTGTCTAGGTCTTGAAATTTATTTTTTTTCTTTTTTTCTTTTTTTTTTCTTTTCAAGAACGGATATATTTTTTTAATGATTCTCTTTTAGTGGTTAGTTTTAAATACCGTTTTTTCTTTCATGCTGGGCTTTCAGGAAAGAGTATTTCTAGGTATCCTCTAGTTTCCCAAGATTCAAGGTGCGTGTAAGTGCAGTTTGTAAGGTATATACTTTCTGAATTTGGACTCAAGAATATGAACTATTTTTCAGACTTATCCTTTAAAAAAGGTTTCAATACTTTCCCTTTATCTCGACTTAACTCATGAACTGAACTCAAGATTACCTACTTCTAAAAAAACTGTAAGGACGTATATTTACTAATGTTAAATTGGAAGAGGGTTATTTTTAGGGTTTTCGATTCCTAAGCCTAGGATTTAGTTATTTCTAACCTATCAAGCTAACTTTTCGGAATAAAAATTTATGTTACCCTACTAGCTAACTTGACGACAAATATTATATATTTTTTGGATTTTTTTTAGTTTTTGTAGGTTTTTAAAAATAAGTATGCAAATGCAAAATATACACATGAATGCGAAAGTAGAATGCTTACTGAGCACACCCCCTAACATAAACTTGACAGTATCCTCGCTGTCATGCTACACCAAGTGGGTCAAAATTGTTGAGGAGTCAAAATATGTCGGTGCTCACCTGTTTTTTTATGAAGAAAAATCAAACAAAATATATATACACAAAAAGGACCTCCAAACTTAAGTGAAATAGTGTTTCCACTGTTCAAGCGGTAAAGTTCAGAGTTAGGGAGGAGAGTGTCATCAATCTATATAAAGACTTGCACAGACCAAAAGTTAACACCAACCATTCAAAATTTTTATCATGATAATGCAGTGGTTGGAGAAAGAAGGCGTAGAGAAAAGAAATGAAGAATACACGGGACCGTTCGTGGATGGAAGCGGGATACGGTCACGGTAGAGGAGAAGATGGATGAAGGGGAGAAAGAAATGGAATACGAACTTGAGAATGAAAATGGATTGAATAAATTAATACAGTCTGTAATGATTGAAGTGTAAAAATGGATTGTACTAATCTATCAATATGTTGAGAAATGGGGTCAAACCTCTCAAGATTCGCAAAAAAATACGGGCCAACTAAACCTGGTGAACCAGACATAAGAAATGAAGGTGATACGGTGACTGGCGAAGTCGAAACGAGGGAAAGGACAGTGGAAAGTGATCGAGAAATAGTATCCGTTAAACGTTCAGGAGAATGGTCACAGTCAATGGAAGGGACATGATGAATTAGAAAATCCGACTCATCTAATAAAACTGGTTCATCCTTAATGCTATCCTCAAAATTCTCCTCAAAATTCAGCTCATCTATGCATTCATCATCATCAATTTCCAGACGCATATGGGGTTCGGGAAAAACAGTTAAAGGTTCGGGATGATGCCCACACGGAAGTGAAAGGACATGATGAATTGGTGAGACAAACTCATCCAAAATTGTGGGTGCATCATCCAAAATATTCACAGCGTCAATATTCTCAATCAAGTGAAAGTTAAATTTCTCAAACACCTCACCAAAAGCATGGTTTTAGATCAGTTGTGGTTCTAGATTGGTGATGTAAAGATCAACGGGATTGGGTTCTGTTTCACTTGAAATGGACCCTTCACAATCGGGCAAATCAAATACTATGTAGTCACATAACTCATGAAACATTCTATCTTCAATTGGTGAAATATTTGGGGCACTCGATAGACTTTCGAAAATGGAGTTGTGGAATTCAATTTAAAACGGGTAGGTTTGATTTGGAAGGGTGTATTGCTCACTCTCACTACGCAAATTCTCAAATTGTCCTATTGCCTCATCATACATTGAAAAATACGGAGCTAGTTGGAAACTAACCGCTGGTTCGTTAGGTTGTATGAGAGTGGCCATGAACGCATTCAAATTCTCCATCTGTCGGCACGACGCTACCCAAAATTCTTCTAATGACTGTTCAAGACTAGACATGGGTTGTGAAGAGGTTTTAGAAAAAGATTCAAATTTGTGTGTATACGTGAAACTCCCAAATGGCTGTGCAGAATAAAAGTCTAGAGTAGGTGTAAAAGTCAGGTAGGATTGATAGGAATCGAATGGAAGTGAAAAGGGAAAGGATTAGGATCAACATTATGCTAAGAAGGCGATTGGAATTGTTGTCCTAATGAATTTGGAGTGATAAAAAGAATGAAAGATCGGCTAGGAGATTGTTCAATTCTGTTAGCAATGGACATGGGTTTCGGAGTCGTAACATGACTCTCAGAAGGGGTATCAACATGAGAAGGTGGGAGAGGTTGAAATGGTTGATACGAAGCGGATTGCGGTGTCTAATTGTCGGTCCTAGACGTGTCTATTCGATCTCTCAATAAATTTTTGGACATGGATGGATCATTCGAAGTTCGACCAAAGAAAGAACCATATGAAGAAATGTTTGTTGTGGGTACCAAACTTCAGCAAGAGTTGGTCGTTTTGGGATACCCATATTATGAAAAGAGTGAAAGGGAAGGAGGGTGGAAGGTGGATGGATATATATATATATATATATATATATATATATATATATATATATATATATATATATATACTTTTTCTTATTTTTTATTTTTTGAGATCTAGGATTTTTTTTTTTGGTTTTTGAAAAAAATACGGAATTATGGGACTACACTTTAAACAAGCACAAACACAATCACAATATACACAAACAATCACTTGGAGCTAGAGTCTTCAAAGTCCAACTAGACCGCTCCTAGACTTCCAAGCAACAAATTACGGGATAACTCTAGAATTGCCTCTTCACTGCCAATTGTGGCCAGATAAGCACAAGTGACGTAAGGAGGGTTCCGCTCATGAATCACCGTGAGACGGGCATTTTAAAATTACCTCCTCACTTGTATAGCTTAAACACCACAAAATCAAGTTTAGATAAACAACCGATTCCCCACAACCTTCATTTGTCCTGAATGAGCGCGATAAGTCCTTAGAGGTTTGGTCTAGATATTTTTTTTATTAACTCAAGATAATGCGCATGTTTTTTGTGATTGGTGGGGTCATAGGAAGGGTGATGAAATCCCCACCTGATCTTAATTGGTGTTATAGCACCTTAATGTCCGTATTATTATATGCAAAGCGTTAAATAAACAAAATCTAAAACAAAAAAAAATTATTTAGCAGCGGCGCAATTTATGCAAAGAAACTTCTAGAAAATACAATTCAGTGGAGTATATAGATGTTTCTGCAGAAGGGGTACAAAAATTTTGAGGCTCAGAAACCAAAGAACGACCGCGGAAATGCCGCCGTTCCTACTTTTTGACCGCGGTTCCGCGGTGTAAATGTGGAATTGGGGCTTCAATTTTGTTATGTGTAATCCACTTGTTCTGTTCTCTAGTATAAAAGACTCTATTTCTTTATTTGATCACTGTACTTGCTCCATTTTTTCCTGCACACTTGCACACAAAAAATATAAAAAAAATAAAAAGTTGTTTTTTTATCTATTTTTATTTTCTATATATATATATTTGTTTTAATTTTTATATACAAAAATTAACCCGAATAACAAGAAAAAAATACGTTACGGCCTCCCCGGCAACGGCGCTATTTGATTGAACGGCGGAAAACGACCGCCGTATGTGTTATGATATGCTTTCTACCTTTTTCTCTACTTACCGCAATCAAGACAGTTTCTCTTTTAGCTAGCCGGTTGAGTACGAGTCGTCCACTGACAGATGGTTCGTATTTGAGTTCTTGTTTTTAGACGAGTTAATGAAAATATAGATGTATATGTTCAATTCAATCCTGAGTGTTCGTATTTTATATTCAAGTAAACTTGTTAGGATTAGGGTTGGTTAGTAGAGTTAGGATTAGTCTTATACTTGTCTTTTACCATTCTTGAAATGATGTTGGAATAATCGAAAGTAGTGGGGATTAGGAGGACATAGGAAAGGGATTTGCGAGTTTAAGAAAGCTTTCCAACACTAAATCCATTCCCTAGTGCCCCTTGTGAAAGTTTACCCTAGCATTACCATGAGGTCCAAGTGACATCAAGCATGCCAAATTCAAATTTTTATTGATGCTAAGTTAGAATAAAGAAGATCTTTAACTAGTTGATTTGGGTTTTAGGTTTGATATCAAAAAAAACAAAGAGAAAGAAAAGATGTTATACCCTATGGATCGAGTCCTTCTCTTCTTTAGGGCCGTGTAGTAGTCCCGCGACTCCACTAGGCTCCACTTGAGGGTTTGGACGAGCTTCCTCCGATGACCTTCGTGCTGAAGATGATGCACGCGAAGTCCCTCCGACTCAAGCAACCTCTACACTAAACTCTTTGGTGTAGGAAACACGCTACACTTGATCGCTAGTCAAGTGTAGGATGGTGAAGTAGGGGATAAGAAAGCTCACAAGTTTATGTTCAAGTTTCATGGTTCATATCACATGTGAGGGTTGAAGCTTGAACCATGACAATAAGGAAGATGAATAAGCTAGAGAGCATGAGAGTGCAAGAGCTCACCTGAAGAGAGCAATAGAAAATCACAAATGAAGAATGAAGTGAGTGAATGGAAACCCTTGACCCCCACTCATTCATGCATGGAATTATTGCAATATAAAATTGCACCCATGCTTGAATAGTGAGTCAAGATAAATAAACAAACAATAAAACCCATGCCTCACCCATGCCTCACAAAGTCTCCCCATTTTCAACCTCATTTCTATTTTCACAAAATAGAAAATATATGCCATGCTTCATAATATATATATATATATATATATATATCAAATATACATTAATATATATACTTTAATAAAGCAATTAGTGAGCTAATGATATTAGTTAATACATAATTATATCAAATATAATATATATTAAATTATTAAATCAACACTTGATTTAAAAATCCGGTTATATCACATATGACCGACTAATATCATTTATCTGTTTATCACAATATCAAATCAACACTTGATTCGATAATCTGGTTATATCACATATAACCTAACCGACAACAGATAACTGCCAGATTAGAATACGATATCACATACTCGTATTTAATCAGGCCAACACACATATCAACATATGTGCCTGTCACGACCCGGAATGGCACGTGACTGGCCCTTGAATCATATGAAGTCTATAGGACTCCATCTAATTCAAGTAAGCCAAAAATCCCAGAAATCTAAACCATTTTTAAAGAAAGTGTTTTGTTAAAATAATTCGAAGATGCGTTTTTAAAGTCACAATCTTTTTTGAAAATTTCGGCAGAGTTTCCTTTATAAGTACTGGCCCCAAAAGGGTACAACATGCATAATATGAATAAAGGTATCCCCAAGCGGGAGCAAGCTCTTCGTCAATCAACGGTCATAACCACTCAAGCAATATAATATACAGCGCCGAAGAGCGAGGATCAAAACTCAAAAAGGAAACTCAAATCAACATGAAAATCATAATAATACAACGCGCGACTCTAAGGTCGAAATGATATACAACTGGTCTCTAAGTCAAAAATAAATATACAAGTTTGGTTGATGGAGTTTTTAGATACAACAATGTAAATATAGAACAAGGGTGGTCACGATGCAAGTGAACCCACCTACCAAAGCAATCACCCGAAAAGGAGCAGTGTGCAAGCAAAGCCGCAACGAAACCTGTACGGTAAAACTTGCAAGAAACTGTGGCACAACGGGGGTGAGTTGCCTACTCGTGAGTGGAAAACATCACCGAGCAGAAATCGTTTGTATCACTCAATCCTAGGTCAATACGATCAAATATATATAAAACCTCAAATGATAAAGTTTGAAGCATGATAAGGTGGTAAAGGTAAACATCTATATATAAGTGTACTACCAAGTGCTCGTGTCAATGCCTCAGGTAGCAATGTATCATAAATATGAGGTATAAATGCAATATAATGAAAACAGAATGCATCATGAATATGAAACTGTTTTCCTTATTTAGTGTGATTTCTGTATATTTATAAATCGAGGTATCATAAATGAAATCAACATGAAATCAGTGTCAAACATCGACACAAAACATAAATCCAAATATCTCAATATCTCAGGCTCCGGCAATCCGGATTGGCCTGTAACCTCGAATCTCAATATCTAGGGCTCCGGCTATCCGGACTGGCCCATATCATCAAATCTAAAAACCTCACGCTCCGGCTATCCGGACTGGCCTGTACTACGATCGGTATCCTCCGGATATCCGTCGAGTCCCAATAATATCACCGGTCAGTAGAGCTCCCCTGTCACAGGCTCAACGCCATCATCTACGACCTTCTCGCCCCAGGGTACCGCACCGGGTCCACTATACACCCACAAACGGTTCCTCCTCCTCCTCGAATCGGGTGTATGATATCGCTTAAGAGCCGAGAAAACTCATGGTGGAAATATCTCAAATCATATCATTAGAAAACCACAACTTTCATTTAAAATGATAATCAGTTTATAAAATCCTTGCGGTTTCTTTAAATCCAAAAATCTCATGGAAATCCAAAATCATAAATCACGATGTAATAAATAGTGAATACTGGGCTCCGGCAATCCGTACTGGCCCAAACTATCGCATGGCAAATAAATATATTACTATACATGCATGAAGTAACACAGTAAATAAATGCAATGTCTAAGCTATCAGTAAAAGCAAGCTCACAGTATCATGTCGAAACTATCAACTAACATTTTATACTAATGAAATAGTATTTTCTGAAGTGTACGTGACATGAATATTATCGATGATGATGTGTGTGAGCCGGCAAGCAGGTGTACGTGGAGCATACGCATCATCGGTAAATGTGCTGGTGTCCTGATAGCATGGTTTCATAATAGCAATAAAAGCACAAGTAAAATCATGCAATGCGATATGAACAACAAGAATATGCGGAACATGAATAATAACGCAATATGTAAGAATATACATTTATATATATGAGTCATACCATTTGACATTTGAAATAACACGAATCGTGATATTTAGAAAATAAGGGCTACGATGTTTTGAAGAAAATGTACGTCTTTTGAAATATCCGTAGAATCCCTTGGCCTGTTTTTAAAATACTCATGATTCGTTGGTTTTGAAATAGGTATGACTCGAGTCTAGTCTAACATCTACAAGTAAACTACAGGACTAAACTATCAGGCTAATCGAAAGGGTAAGGAAATCCACCTAAATCTGAGTCGATATATATATATATATAATAGTCGGTGATCTCGCCTCAATAGTATCGCGTACGATACAATATATATACCATATGACATCCTCGAATCAAGAGTGCAGATCTATCATCAATATAGCTCGTACGGTAAATCCATCGTACGGCATCCCAAATCAGGGTACAAGTCAATATCACATTTATCTCATTATTTAACTGGTATCCTTATCATCACATATCGTAAATTGGTGTACAGATCTAATTCTAGTACAATACTGATACCATCTACATATGTATATGCGTGTGTATGAAACACATCGCCTAGGGACCCGCTAATAATCATGTCGTATCTCATAATACGAACCATGTCATATCACCGACCTCATGGCATCACGCCCAATCTCATCGACTCATCTCCAAATACCATATATTATCCTCATCATCCAAGTATATATATACATATATCTATATACATAGTCCCATACCTATGCATGTATATATATATATATATACATAGCCCCATATACGCACAAGTAAATAAAATGCATGCGAGTGTGTGTGTGCTCGCCTGTATGCAAATCACTAATCTAGGGTTTCGCGACTAAGAAGCTAAACTAGGTTACATCTAATTACACTAAACTAACTCTATCAAGATAATCATGGTCTCACAATAAACACCCCCCCACATATATATATATATAGGTATACGTATTCATATACAACACTACGAAACTGCAGGGGTGCTATACGTCATCCACCCGGCTTCCCCCATAGATATATATCTACTCACCTTGATCTTTGCTTGCCGATGCCGATGTTGCCACGCGTTTGCTTGTCATCTCGAAGCCCTCGTGAGGGTACCTACACATCATAACACATCGTATCGCATTAAAATCCTATTTGAAATCGAAACGACACACGAATCTCCCATAGGTCAAACCTATGGTCTACTCCCTCAAATCAACCAAACAACACTCGATATAGACGTACAAACGTCAAGTGACCGAGATAAAACACAAATTCCAAGTTTCAAATCACAAACATCTCAAAACATAAGGCAACAACTTTGAAAACATGCTCCAGATTTTAGTTCAGGGGAAATTAAGTTAAACAAACAGTAGTAGGGTCTTGTATATAAGGTATATGACTTACAGAAGCAACCTGGGTACCCAATTCCACAAAGTGGCCGGCCAGAAGCTCTAAATTTCCGGCCTCCTCGGCTTTGCATGGGAGTTGGGGTCTTGTTTGCACAGGGTGGTCTCGTAGTGGTCCATCTAGGCTAGTGGTGTTGTTTGCCTTCCTGGTATTGGTCTTCGTTCACTCCAGATTTCCTGCACCCACTAAATATTCACAAACCGACATTTGAGTTTCTAAATTCCAGGTTTGGTTTGTTTCTGGTTAAAGTCTGGATTTTTAACACTATAGGGGTTTAAGGTCATCACTTACACTCAAGTTCACCAACACAACTCAAGGTAAACCCTAACCCTCTCTAGGAATTCCCAAACACCTCTAAACCTCACTAAATCGCATCTAAACTAATATAGGTGCTAATGCAAATGAAATACTAAACTTAGTGTGAAAGAATTACATCATTTGGCCTCTCTTGAATTCCTCTAGAGCTCAAAATCTAATTTTGTGAGAAGCTTGTGCATGTTTTTTGTGAAGTGGGGATGGAATTTTAATCTTGTTTTGGTGATGTTTTGAGGGTTGAAGAGAGGGAGGAGATGGGGCAGCCATGAGAAAAGAGACGAGAGAAGAAATGATGAGGATGATGAATGAAACAAGTGCCATGGTCCAAGGTTGACCATTAACCCTCTCTCTCTCTCTTGCCCATACCCATTTCTTTATTATTTTCCTTTTCCTTTTCTTTTGTTTTCTTTTCTCTTCTCTTCTCTTTTCTCTCATCTAAAACCAAACCAAAACAAAGAAAGCCATGTAGGAAAATGTAACAAGTGTGAAAAATGTGACATGGTGCATGTCATGTGCACAAAACCGGATTAATGCATCATTAACGATATTTAATCACGATTAACATTAAAACGGAATATAATAAATCATAAAAAATTCATAATTTGCTTAAATCATATAAAACACCCTCATTTCAGTAATTCCTATAATTTTCCAAATATTTCCCAATTTATCGGTATTTAATTATACCGCCATATTAAAATATTCATAATAATTATTATTTAATTATAAAAATTCCCAAAAATAATATTTTATTTTTCTGAAATGTTACAGTCTTCCCCCCTTAAAGAAATTCGGTCCCCGAATTTAAATTTAAACCCCTCAATACTAAAACATTTCAATAAAATGATCAAGTCGCCGGGGCTTCGAAATCATAAATACAAAAAACATATCGTAGCGCAATGCATGCGCATGAAAAAGAGTGTATAACTCAAAAATCAAAACTCCGTCAAACATCCCGCAATCATCGGAGTTATGGTGAAGACACCAACATCTAAATCCAATACGAAAACCAACATGATATACATCAAAACTATACATGTACACATCAAAACTATATATGAACATCTGTAGGAAATGCATGCCAAACCTTTCTAAGTCATTGTGCGATGCGCGTATCACTGCATAGTGGAGGATGTCTATTGTAAGAAAATAACTATGTATTTATCCTTTGTTTAACATACACGTCTCGCCATTTTTGAAAATAATTCTAGAAGGGTTTCTTTTGTTAAAAAGTTTCGTGTCATCTCGAACACGTAGGTAAATACCGAGACTATAGCTCCATTTTGGAAATCCCTTCGATAACTATCGATGCATGCAAAAAAAATATGTTCAGGTATGGTCCTCGGACTAGTCCTGCTCGGCTACTATACCAGATAGTAAATACCACAAAAACATACTGCTAAAAAATCAATCCCAAACTGTATATAAGAATGCAACGTGCAACTGGTGCACACGGAAATCGAAATCCATGAATGTGCCATACATATGCATAGAACAAAATCTAAGTGCAACGGGAGTGCACGAAATACCTGTCAAGGGCAACGGGTGTTCCTCACAGCCATATCAGGTGCATCTGATGATTTAGTGCATCTAATGTGCATTAAATTGCATCAAGCACCCATGTATGCGCAAGAATCCAAGTTAAGTGCACAAGGTGCATGAAAACAAATATCGAATATCACACTCGAAATCGACGGTATACAATATATTTCAATCCAAATCCAAATCAGGTATACCATGGTATATAATCTCACAACCATGTTCATCAGCGTGCACAAAATCGAATCAAATACTAAAAGTGAATGAAAACTATGCCGAAAGCATAAGTCAAATCACATGCATACCATATGTATGAAATCAAAATCAACATCTCGAATGACATCAAATCGAAATCAAGTGCAGCTGTGGTGCACAAAATCTTAATCATGCAAATAAATCGCCTAAAATATCAAAATCAAGGATGACAGAAATAGTCCCGCTCTAGCACATCTCTAAAGATCTCTGGCCAACTGTCATGGTCACTCGTAACATGTCTCGTCGACGATGCCGAACTCTGGCCTACTGGGTGTGTGCCATATGAGCGCTCCTGGTTCCAAATCTTCTCGTATAGTCTTCCAGAAAGGTCTTGTCGGGGTCTCTCCCGATCTCGTTTCTGCTGAAATTCCCGGAAGCTATCATCCTTTTGCTAAATCTATTTCTTGTTCCGGAATGGCTGCATACTCATCACGATTCCTTCTGGAAGATATATCCATATATAACACCTCTGCAAGCATATCACATCTCTGATGTCAGCAGAGTGGAACATCATCTATCAAGATCTCGTACGAACCACTTACTCCACTTTTCTCTAATCTCGATTGCTTCAGACTCGTCTCTTCGTGGCTGCATGGACTGCGCTCCAACGTCTATACTCGTATCTGGAGTCTCCCAAGCAATGTATCCCATCACATGATATCTGAACGACGTCGAACATTTCGATCGATTCGTCAAAGTTCCATAATTTTCCCCAAGAGCTCAACATCTTGAGTACAGTTTAATGATACCGAGTACATGCCACAGTACCTATGGACCAGCCGTAGAAGGGCAAACCCAAGCCTCATTAATGGCACCGCGGAACTGCTGTAAACCCTAAGGTTTCAAAGCGTTCTCATGGTCATTATATCGAGTTAGGGTTTCATTCTTCTAGAGGGTCCATGGAATTACTTGCATATTTCTCCGGATACTTTAAACTTGGAAAAATGCGTTCCTGACATTCGATCGTCTTCTATCGACTCTCAACGTACCTGCGTGAAGTCGTCCCTAGCTGGAATCAATCAATTTGATAACCTCGCATCGGGGTAGGCAATGAATCACATGTCCTAGTCTTTCATCTTTGGTGACTAGCAATCTTCTATCATATCTCAAAGTATAACTCGTGCGGAATTAGCTTTAAACATCTGGGGCGATATCTCGTCATTCGCAGCAACAACTGGCTCATTTGTCCGCATGCTGAACAGTGCCTCAATCATCAACTATAATCAGTGCATCGACGGTCATCATATCCTGGCTGGCCTCTAACAGCGGCCCAATCCTCTGGTGCTGATCTGCACGTCCAAGAAATATTGTAAAAGCGATCCATCAAATGCTCATGGCGTGAAAACACAATAAAACGATGCATCTATGCAAATCGTAAGTCCCTGGAATCATGCCCTGGTCAGTCCTCGTCCGTGACGAGCTCATGCTGACGCAACTCTAGCCGTAGCTCTCTCTGCCCGTGTAATCATGGCAGCAAAAACCGTAAACCGATATCGATAAGGATATATCATGAATGAATATAATGTTGTGCAAGGAAATATACATCATAAGGCTTCTTAAGCGGAGTAGCTATCGTAAGTATGCCGCGGAACAAACAAACAGTACGTCACTCTCCTTAAGTCACCTACTCCATCAACCAAGGTCAACCTACGCGACGAAAGTTCGGGTCTAATACCCCCTTGACTAAGTCTAAGTTCCGTAAGGTCAAGCCTAGATTCCGTATATATACAAACGTCCTAGGCTCCGCATAGTCAAACATAGACTCGAACAAAGGTTAACCTAGCGCTCTGATACCAACTTTGTCACGACCCGGAATGGCACGTGACTGGCCTTTGAATCATATAAAGTCTATAGGACTCCATCTAATTCAAGTAAGCTAAAAATCCCAGAAATCTAAACCAATTTTAAAGAAAGTGTTTTGTGAAAATAAGCCGAAGATGCGTTTTTAAAGTCATAATCTTTTCTGAAAATTTCGGCAGAGTTTCCTTTGTAAATACTGGCCCCAAAAGGCTATAACATGCATAATATGAATAAAGGCATCCCCAAGCTGGAGCTAGCTCTTCGTCAATCGACGGTCACAACCACTCAAGCAATATAATATACAACGCCGAAGGACAAGGATCAAAACTCAAAAGGGAAACTCAAATCAGCATGCAAATCATAATAATACAACGAGCGACTCAAAGGTCGAAATGATATACAACTGTTCTCTAAGTTTGAAATAATTATACAAGTTTGGTTGATGGAGTTTCTAGATATAACAATGTAAATATAGTACAAGGGTGGTCACGATGTGAGTGAACCCACCTACCAAAGCAATCACCCGAAAAGGAGCAGTGTGCCAGCAAAGCCGCAACGAAACCTGTACGGTAAAACTTGCAAGAAACTGTGGCACAACATGGGTGAGTTGCCAACTCGTGAGTAGAAAACATAACCGAGCAGAAATCGTTTGTATGACTCAATCCTAGGTCAATACGATCAAATATATATAAAACCTTAAATGATAAAGTTTGAAGCATGATAAGGTGGCAAAGGTAAACACCTATATATAAGTGTACTGCCAAGTGCTCGTGTCAGTGCCTCAGGTAGCAACGTATCATAAATATGAGGTATAAATGCAATATAATGAAAACAGAATGCATCATGAATGTGAAACTGTTTTCCTTATTTAGTGAGATTTTTGTATATTTATAAATCGAGGTATCATCAATGAAATCAACATGAAATCAGTGTCAAGTATCGACACAAAACATAAATCCAAATATCTCAATATCTCATGCTCCGACAATCCGGACTGGCCTGTAATCTCGAATCTCAATATCTAGGGCTCCGGCTATCCGGAGTGGCCGATATCATCAAATCTAAAAACATCAGGCTCCGGCTATCCGGACAGGCCTGTACTCCGATCGGTATCATCCGGATATCCGTCGAGTCACAATGATATCACCGGTCAGTAGTGCTCCCCTGTCACAGGCTCATCGCCATCATCTATGACCTTCTCGCCCCGGGGTACCGCACCGGGTCCACCATGCACCCACAGAAAATTCCTCCACCTCCTCGAATCGGGTGTATGATATCGCTCAAGAGCCGAGAAAACTCATGGTGGACATATCTCAAATCATATCATTAGAAAACCGCAACTTTCATTTAAAATGATAATCAGTTTATAAAATCCTTGCGGTTTCTCTAAATCCAGAAATCTCATGGAAATCCGAAATCATAAATCCCGATGTAATAAATAGTGAATACTGGGCTCCGGCAATCCGGACTGGCCCAAACTATCGCATGGCAAATAAATATATGACTATACATGTATAAAGTAACACAGTAAATAAATGCAATGTCTAAGCTATCATATAAAAGCAAGCTCACAGTATCATGTCGAAACTATCAACAAACATTTTATACTAATCAAATAGTATTTTCTAAAGTGTACGTAACATGAATATTACCGATGATGATGTGTGTGAGCCGGCAAGCAGGTGTACGTGGAGCATACGCATCATCGGAAAATGTGCTGGTGTCCTGACGGGATGGTTTCATAATAACAATAAAAGCATAAGTAAAATCATGCAATGCGATATGAACAACAAGAATATGCGGAACATGAATAATAACGCAACATGTAAGAATATACATTTATATATATGAGTCATACCATTTGACATTTGAAATAACACGAATCGTAATATTTAGAAATTAAGGGCTACGGTGTTTTGAAGAAAATATACGTCCTTTGAAATATCCTTAGAATCCCTTGGCCTGTCTTTAAAATACTCACAATTCGTTGGTTTTGAAATAGGTATGACTCGAGTCTAGTCTAACATCTACAAGTAAACTACAGGACTAAACTATCAGGCTAATCGAAAGGGTAAGGAAATCCACCTAAATCTGAGTCGATATATATATATATATATATATATATAATAGTCTGTGATCTCGCATCAATAGTATCGCTTACGATACAATATATATACCATATGACATCCTCAAATCAAGAGTGCGGATCTATCATCAATATAGCTCGTACGGTAAATCCATCGTACGGCATCCTAAATCAGGGTACGAGTCAATATCACATTTATCTCATTATTCAACTGGTATCCTTATCATCACATATCGTCAACTGGGTACTGATCTAAGTCTAGCATAATACTGATATCATCTATATATGTATATGCGTGTGTATGAAACACTTCGCCTAGGGCCCCGCAAATAATCATGTCGTATCTCATAATACGAACCATGTCATATCACCGACCTTATGGCATCTGTTCATATCAGATTTTTGTATTTTTATACCGCCCAATTTTTATCACATTGCATATCGGTAGGTACTCTTGAGCCGTGTTTGCTAATCAATTGCTGGATACAGGTTCTCGGCTCTGAACGGTGAAATTCATGGAAAAGCATGACAAAATCCGGGTTCCTGCCAACCACAGATAAAACACGGATCTCCGCTCTTTATCCGTCTGTTTCCACACAACAGTTTAGGAGACAAAATGGCAAATCAAATGTCATTTTCATGCACAAGGCTCAATGGCAGCACAAGATCCAAGAAATCTACGCGGAGCTCGAGAAAATCATGACAAAAAGATCCATATCCAATCACCTTTTGATCAACAGAAATTCTGGAAAAATCGTGAAGCAATTCTGAGAAAAATCATATACCAGAATAATGGGAACAACAAAACAGGAAAAGCCACCAAAAATGATGAACCAATTCCTCTAAAGTGCCGTGGTTCCGCGGCAATAGCAGGCTTAGGCCGCGGAACCGCGGCCGTATAGTGGCGACAGTGGACCAATTTTTGTGGGTAGATTGGTCATTTCACTTTAGTTCTGAATGTTGCCCTAGGTTTTCATTTTCCATCCTATAAATAGCCCAGAACCTTGTGTAGCCAAGGTTGCTCAATCTTTTATTTTCTAGGTTTTAGAATACTTGTTCTTCTTCCTCTTCTCATCTCTTCTCCATTGAAAAACTTGTAGTGAGCTTTTGTGAGTGAAGAATGATGAATAAAGAAGTTCATTTTATTATCATACTTGTCTTGCTCTTATGTTAAATGCATATAATTTACATTTGTTAACTTAGTTGTTGTTATTTCTTGTTGTTTCTTTTTTTTCTCTTTTCCTTTATCCTTAAACAACCATGATGCTTACGCTTGATCCTTGCCATGGTGAGGTCGCAAATAGCTAGTTGTTATCTTCTAATCTCTTTCTTTCTATCTTCCTCTTTTGTTTTATTTTCTTTTCATTATTGTAGGAGATAGTGCCCTCAGAGTCAATTATTGGATCACAGGCACGTGATTGCAATGATTGAGGGAGGACCTATCCCGGTAGGACAGTCTTACTCGAGATGATAGTATGCTATCTGGTTTACCTTTATCATCGTGTACTGTTTTAGGTGACCTGACATGTCGCTATTACACGTTGATAGAGCCCCTAGGATTCTTGCTTGACTACCAGCAGTATGATGGCGATCATATACGTTGGAGCTGGTAGTCTATAAGCACATCCTTAAAAGGTCCCTAGTCGTAGGAGTTTCGAGACAGGGCATCGATACTCCATTAGTAGACTAGTGTATACAGTCGAGACCCCGACGAGGGGCGGTGGCCGGTCTCACAAGCCACTGGTGTCAATTGGTTCACCTAAGATGTATACAGGTGCTCATTGGGTTATGAGTACACTGGACAGGACTCGCCGGGAACCTGCTAGTTGGGTTTATACCATACGTCAGATAGCAGTTCCCAGGTGACATGTGTACAGGTTAGTTCATCGACCTGAGATCGTTATTTGTCTCGTGTGAGTTCCCACTGTGCTTTGATTACTACCCTACCACAGCTCAAAGGAGTCGTGCAAACAGGTTTTAGTTGGGTACAGTCCCGAGCCACATGGAGGCAGTGAGCGGATCTGCAGGGGTTCGTCTCTCCCGGTATTGGGGGTGAGGTCGCGCTGTGTCTAGGAGAGCCATTACGCAAAGCCCTCGGCCGAGGCAGGAGATTTACTGGTAGGTATTCCAGTAGTATCTCAGGGCGTTCTGGGCTACACTCCGACACGACTTGTACCGCTTTTGGGGGTCTGACTTTTACCAACCCCCTAGGCCCGCCATGCGATACTCATAGACGAACGGACCGGACTGTACGGATATTGTCACTGACAGGCTCAGTTGGGTGTCGGGGTGAGCTTCCTCATCGACGTCCCTTTTGGTCAATAGCTGGTGGCCCGTCACGTATTGGCTTATACCTCTGACGTGCCAGTGGTTAAATCCACAGCCATAGTATTGACGAGTCTTTAGAGTCCACCACACTTTCAGTTACTCAAGCTTTCGGGCGAAACGCTGTAGAGGCCGTATGGAGATATGGCAGGGTCCGATCAGATACGTGCGGTATTGCACGGATCAGGATCGGACAGTTTGTACTAGTGGCCGTATAGTTATATGGCAGGGTTTGATCAGATACGTGTGGTATTGCACGGATCAGGATCGAACGGATTTTACTAGCCGGCTTTGGCTTAAGCCGATCCTAGTTTAGTACAGTGTAGATTTTGTCTCATTGCATTTGTATCCGGTCGGAATACAGATGCGGGTGTGTATGCACAGTATCGGGGTTTTCCTGTAATTTATTACGGGACCAGTTTTCTGGAGTTGCCAGTTTGTATTCCGTTCCGGCCGGTTTTCCTTTGTTCTTTCCCGGACGGACTTTTCTGATGGAGGGGGTTATTTGCAGTTTTGCAAATAACACTTTGTGGAGGATTTTCTTGCAAAAGTATTTATCATGATAACCTTTTTAGATTCCTTTCCTTTCATTCTTCTTTTCATGCTTTGTGAAGATTAGAAGTGATGAGAAAGGATTTGATCTTTGATTTGAGTTGATGTGAGGTTGTGATGATGGTTTAGGATGTGGTCACCCTTCTTGCTCTCCTACACTCACCTCCCTCTTGTTTCATATACATATATTCCTCCACCTTATTCTTTACTTGATAAGTTTTTTCATGAGAGAAAAAAGAAAGAGAGAAGAAGAAGAAGAAGAGAGCTTGAGTTTCATTTCTTGATCTCATTCATGCTAGAAAAATGCAAGCACCATTTTTCTAATCTCATTTCCTCCATTATCTTCAAATGGCAACAAACCCCAAATGAGACATAGCCTCTACACTACACATTCTACAGCATATCTTGAGCATGTCGAGTTGCCGGCTTCATGCTCGAGTTGCCTCGGTATTGAGGCGGGAGCCCGTAAAAGACGCAGGCGTTGTGGTGCCCTTTCCGGCGAGGAAGCGACGATATGGAGACTACACTTTCCGCGGGAGATCGGGACGATGACGAGAAGACCGGAGGACTCGGATCACTCGGTATACTTCTCACCCTATCTCTTGATTGCTAGCATTAGGTTAATGGTTACGATCCGGGTTTTCATTGTCCGCGGTAGCGCCGGTTTCCGAGTAAGGAAAAAATTTTGATTCCGCATTTTGGCCTCGAGTACGAGGCCGGGGCGCTGCCGTGGCGCAACATGGTATCAGAGCCACGCCATTAACCTTACCTAGCTTGTTCTAATGTGTTTTTCAGTTCCGATCGACCGAAATTCCAAAAACCGTATTTTTCCTTCACATCAGTTTCTGTTGAAATTTTTTGAAGTCTAAAAATTTTTCAGGTGGTCTCAGAAAGATGTGCAGGGAGTTCTAAGAACTCTAAAAAAAAACGAGACAGTGAACCCTTACCTAGACCGCGGAAGGGCGGCCAAAACCCCCTTTTGGCCGCGCTTCCGCCGCAAGATGGTGGGGTCATTGCCTCATCTTTTTTCAGTGGGCTTCTGGGCTTATTTTAGGGGTTTTGGAATATTAAAATTGGGCCCAGGTTTTCTGTGAGTGCTACAGTTTTGATTTGGGGCCCACTTGTTAATTTTTGGTCAATCGGAAAATTTTAAACACATTTTTCACAGTATTTACATTATATCTGCGACCGTGAATGTCACTCGATCGGTAAATCCGGTCTAACTGCTATAGCCCGGTTAGACGGATTTGCGAACGTGAATTTCACGTTGATGTTCTATGTTTATGCTGTGATGTTGCGGATCGGTCGTGGGGGATAGCCTGGATGCAATGCTAGTACTGTTTTGTTGTATTATGTACATTTGATATTGCGGGGCGAGCGTCCGACATGTGGACTGCCGTCACTGCCAGTTTGTATTATTCTTTTGGGGCACGACCTGGTTGCGGTCGATGTACCCGGTGTATGTATATTTTACTTTCTGTACTAGGATTACCCCGCGGTGGGGTGCACGGATGGCCGGGTTCTAGAGAGCAACGGGCCCGCATCTCATGGCATTGAGACGGAGGGGGCTTCACTCTAGGATTGGCGGGCTGTTCATCGCACTCGTAGTGGGTACAGGTTGACCCAGGAGGGGTGCCCAAGTTACCGGATTCCATGAAGTGCTGGGTGGTCCATTCACGGAGCTGAAGGGGGCTGCCTCGCTTCAGGTTTTGGCGGGTGACTTGCCGCGCCCGTAGGGGTCTAGGATTTCATTGCACAGGCTATCCACACGACCAGGGGAACGTCGGGTTTCAGCAGCGGCTCTGTGAAACCCGGGGCTTCCAGATATCTGTATTGTTCTGTGATGCTGTACATTTCTGTGATGTTGCATTTTATCACGCCTTGAGCTAAATACTATATATTGGTATATATATTAGTAGATGTTGTATATGTTTTTCATCCGCGCTAGTCCAGTCCCCGCTCTGCCGTTAGTTAGCTAACCTAACGGGTGATGACGGGACCCAGTGGCGAATGCGGATGGCATATACGTACGTCAGTATATTTTCGTTCTTTGTGGTGTGATCAATTGATGGGACTGCGTTGATTCGGATCAATGCAAGACAAACAAACCTATTCTGATGTTGTTGGAACATTTTTCAAAAAGATGTTATTGCAAGGACGTTCACTTTTGTTTTGCATCGTGGTATTCATTTGGAATATCCTGCTCCTCAGTCGACGAGGCAAGGGCCGAGATCCCTTCACCGGGAGTGACCCCTTGGACAGAAGTTTGCGTCAGGGCATTAACTTCACTATAGCCGATTACTTTTGCTTTGCATCGTGGTATTCAGTTGGAATATCCTGCACCTCATTCTACGGGGAAAGAGCCGAGATCCCTTCACCGGGAGTGACCTCTTTAGTAAAGGTTTTCGTCACTATATTTTTATAAAAGGTTATCCAGTTCCTTCAACGATATCAAGTTCATTACGTTAAAGGTTTTTCGCCAAAAACCAGTCGTAGCCCTCCATCATTTCAGATTAGTATTGCTTAGTATTCGCGCTACGTTTGTCGTTGCTATTCGCCGAGGCGTAGTGTGCGGTAGCTTTGTTGTGCTGTTCTGTCGCATGGATATGTGGATTGGTTAGGACAGTCGTGCGACTTTGTTGATTATTCGTCAAGGGTCGTGCGGGTGGGTTTAACGCAATCAAGATAATGACGGGTTGAACTTGACTAGGACCTTTTGATTTGTTGATTATTCGTCAAGGTCACTTGGGTCCTAGGGGTAAAAATCACATCGGGAGTTTCAAAAGAACTGAAACTTGCCAGGCATGCGCATACCTTCTGGAGTGTGGTGACTTGAGTGGATTCCGTCAAGTTATCATGCGATGATAGTTGGATCCCGATTCCCACTGATGAGTTAGTTTACTCCTCGGGTGACCCCGACTAGTTCTTCTTTCAGGTTTGGAGGAGAATTTGAGGTACAGTGGGAGGTTTCCAGATTAGACTAAGTGATAACCATTCTGATCTAGGTTAGAGTGCACGCTGAGTGTTTCTTTTCTCTCTCTCTTGGCAGCGACCATTGACCCGACCCTGGACTTTGACTCAGTGACCAAGTTGACCGAACCTTCTTAACACTGGCTTTTGGATTATCAGAGTTGCAGACCTCATTGCCACCCCTACTTTTACCCTTTTCTCCAGGACACCCCGTATTACTGCGAACGTCCACTTCCATTGGACAAAACCATCGTATGGTTAGATACGAACTCGAAGGACTTCGAGGATGGTTTCTGGTTCTGGAGAAAACGAATAGGACTATTCAGTTGTCTTTTCTTTTCACCTTCTCTCAGGTTGCGAGTACTCCTTGGTTTAGGAGTAGTACACCTATTACGCAAATTGGATAGTCTTCTTCCAAACCATAGGCTGGTGCCGACCGGTAGGGAATGAAGAAAACCAGTTAGCCTAAACGGTGTACAGAAGGTATTAAGTTAAGACAAAGCAAGGGATTAATAAGAGGGCAAAGTAAGTTGCGACTGCTATTCACGACCGAACCAAGTGTTTCTTCGCCAATCCTAAATCACCTTTGTATTTCTCCAGGACAATCCGTATCACTACGAAGATCCACAGTTTATTGGATACTCCATCGTATGGTTATATACGAACTCGAAAGGAACTTGTTCCAGTTCGGGGATGGATCTTGGTTCAGGAGAAATAGGAATAAAGTACATTCAGGTGTCTTTTATCTTCACCTTCTCTCGCATTGCGAATGCTCCTAGGATTAGGACAGTACACCCTTTATGCTTTTTGGATAGTCTTCTTCCAAACCATAGGCTGGTGCCGAACGGTAGGGAAGGAAGAAAACCATTTGGCCTAAAGGGGTGTACAGAAGGTAATGACTAAAGACATATAAAGGGATTTGGAGAGGTGGCAAAGAATTATACGGTTACAGTTGTGAATCTGGATAATGGAAGAGGCATTACTAAGAATACCAGGATACCCCAACGAAACATTTCAAGGTTTCATTTTCACTGTGTACTGTTAATAGAAAACTGATTTCCCGATTAGACACTTACTCCAGGGTATGTATTTACCAGGTATGATTCTCACATCTGTATGGTTTTACAGATGATGAGTGGGAGTAAGTTATTGGGAATTGGGTGGTCATCCTCATTATATCGGGATTCGTTGTAATCGGTGATATTTGAGGAAGTCACCTGGGTTGTTTGCCGGTCGGCAAATATTTGGTTTTGAATATCCGCTGTTGTGCACCAATTTCAAATTGATATATCTGTACGTCTATTTTCATAGAGTGAGATATACCTTTTGATATTATGTCGATGACATTTACCTATATCAGTGGATGATTAGGTAAGGAGCATTAAACAGCGGTGTAATTCTTCTTAACCATAAGTACAGTTTTCAACCTACGATACACAGTAAATGAGTTGTTAGACTCAGCGGACTTATACAGAGTATTGTATGTTGTCCAGTGTCCATTAGGACAGAGGGGTTGGTCCTCATACTATATTCTGTTTACTTTTAACTTCTCTAGTTCTTAGACATGTGTTTCGTGGAAACACAGGGTCTAAGTTTTGAGGAGTTATAGGTATTTGAATAGAGTAGAGAACCAGGTATAGCAAGTATCGGGATTCTTCAAAGTGATCGAAGATGTAGATACTTGTGTATGGTGTTCAGTAGATAGTAATGATTAAGAGAAATTGCTTCTCTTTCAGGTTACTCATAATTGGAAGCATTCCTAAGTTGAGTAACGCTGATCGGCCTCCTTCCATTTAGTTTACATGCACTGGAGATAGCTGCATGATTTGAATCTGGTTCAATTAAATCAGTGCCTCTGTTTCTATATTGGATATAGAACAGTTCATATCTTGACATTGTTAAGGTACGGGGAGTTTTCCGGCTTATGCTTAAAACCAGACACTGGATAACTCAAGGCACGTTTCTGTAATGGCTGTTTGTGGGTTGACCCAGGCTATGACAAGGGTTGACTTTCAACCATCTGGATGAACGATAGCAATATTGTTCTAGACTCGCAACAGTTTTTATTAAAAATGGATTTTTTCAGAAAAAGTAGTGGGAGTATGGTAGAACTGGAAGTGATTCCAGAACCGCAAACGATTGCTGAAGATTTGATAAGCAACCTAAAGATTCAATCTGATTTGACATTCCATTGGCCACTCCACAGATTAGGTGGGTAACTTCAGGCACCCGAGAGGTACTACGGTAGCCTCAAGGACGGTGACAGGGAAGTTCTTGTTTACCCACAATTACCATTGCTGTTGTTCCAGGCTGCGAGACCCGGCAGAAGGATGAGTATAGCGTCGTTCTAAACTAGCTTTTGAAGTGCACGTCTGTATGACTCTGCCAGAAGGTTGTCGTAGTCAGTGGGAGCAGCGGAAGCATTGGTGGACATCAGGCTTATGTCTATTTATAGACTAAAGCAGATGTAGCGGAGATAGATCATCCATTTCTGATGTAACAGTCATAGGTTTGACGTCATCAGAATAGGGGATGGATCTGTTGAGAAGGTAGTAGGAAGTGATATTCCTATACTACGATCGGTTATACTTTGGTCGTCACACAGTGGTTTCTCCACAAGGGACTTGGACATTATATCAGACATACTGGTTACTAGATCTATGGTTTTAGATCTAGATTTGGGTGGTTTCCCAATCTGGGTACCTTGACAGCATTCTATGAGTATTTAGAATGGACGACTCCTGGCACGGTAGTGCACCTGCAGTTGATGGAGTCACCCTCTCTAAAGGTGTCTTATAGACTAAAGTAGAGAGGGATGTGCATGATTGGCAGATCACTTGCTTAGGCAATTGAGTCAATCATGAAATGTCAAGTACCACACCAGATGTTGTTCTTGCACTAGATGCAATAAGTTGATATTGATCCAAGCCTGGAGGAACAGTCGGAAGCAGTTTTAGAACATAAGTGAATGTTCTAGGGATATGATAACGACAGCCTCCTTTAGGAGACGGTTATCACTCCAGGCTTCCAAGGTGACATGGACGACAAGGAGGTTGTCAGAGTTATAGTTTTCCTTCTGACGAGGGGCAGTATTTTGGACAGGTGGTCCAAGGCAATACTGAGGGTGGCATGGCGCAGGATACTGATTAAGTTCAGTTGACGATACAGTCTAAGAAGTTTGGATTTGAAGTTCATTTATGAGCTAGGTCCCATCAGACATCCAGACGTTCTAAGACAGGTATTGCTCATTTCGGGAGATGGCTTTCTCCGCGAACTTGAGATATAGAAAGACATAGAAAGAAACATCACAGCGGATCCACTCACTGAGGCTATTCCTCGAACGCAATAGTTTCACAAACGAGCTTTGTGAGACTGACTAGTAGAGGAGTTGGGTGTTCGGTATCACACGGGCTGTGAGTATGCGACATCGCAATAATTAGCCTTGAGTGCAAGTGGGAGATTGTAGGAGATAGTGCCCTCAGAGTCAATTATTGGATCACAGGCACGTGATTGCAATGATTGAGGGATGACCTATCCCGGTAGGACAGTCTTACTCGAGATGATAGTATGCTATCTGGTTTACCTTTATCATCGTGTACTGTTTTAGGTGACCTGACATGTCGCTATTACACGTTGATAGAGCCCCTAGGATTCTTGCTTGACTACCAGCAGTATGATGGCGATCATATACGTGGGAGCTGGTAGTCTATAAGCACATCCTTAAAAGGTCCCTAGTCGTAGGAGTTTCGAGACAGGGCATCGATACTCCATTAGTAGACTAGTGTATACAGTCGAGACCCCGACGAGGGGCGGTGGCCGGTCTCACAAGCCACTGGTGTCAGTTGGTTCACCTAAGATGTATACAGGTGCTCATTGGGTTATGAGTACACTGGACAGGACTCGCCGGGAACCTGCTAGTTGGGTTTATCCCATACGTCAGATAGCAGTTCCCAGGTGACATGTGTACAGGTTAGTTCATCGACCTGAGATCGTTATTTGTCTCGTGTGAGTTCCCACTGTGCTTTGATTACTACCCTACCACAGCTCAAAGGAGTCGTGCAAACAGGTTTTAGTTGGGTACAGTCCCGAGCCACATGGAGGCAGTGAGCGGATCTGCAGGGGTTCGTCTCTCCCGGTATTGGGGGTGAGGTCGCGCTGTGTCTAGGAGAGCCATTACGCAAAGCCCTCGGCCGAGGCAGGAGATTTACTGGTAGGTAATCCAGTAGTATCTCAGGGCGTTCTGGGCTACACTCCGACACGACTTGTACCGCTTTTGGGGGTCTGACTTTTACCAACCCCCTAGGCCCGCCATGCGATACTCATAGACGAACGGACCGGACTGTACGGATATTGTCACTGACAGGCTCAGTTGGGTGTCGGGGTGAGCTTCCTCATCGACGTCCCTTTTGGTCAATAGCTGGTGGCCCGTCACGTATTGGCTTATACCTCTGACGTGCCAGTGGTTAAATCCACAGCCATAGTATTGACGAGTCTTTAGAGTCCACCACACTTTCAGTTACTCAAGCTTTCGGGCGAAACGCTGTAGAGGCCGTATGGAGATATGGCAGGGTCCGATCAGATACGTGCGGTATTGCACGGATCAGGATCGGACAGTTTGTACTAGTGGCCGTATAGTTATATGGCAGGGTTCGATCAGATACGTGTGGTATTGCACGGATCAGGATCGAACGGATTTTACTAGCCGGCTTTGGCTTAAGCCGATCTTAGTTTAGTACAGTGTAGATTTTGTCTCATTGCATTTGTATCCGGTCGGAATACAGATGCGGGTGTGTATGCACAGTATCGGGGTTTTCCTGTAATTTATTACGGGACCAGTTTTCTGGAGTTGCCAGTTTGTATTCCGTTCCGGCCGGTTTTCCTTTGTTCTTTCCCGGCCGGACTTTTCTGATGGAGGGGGTTATTTGCAGTTTTGCAAATAACACTTTGTGGAGGATTTTCTTGCAAAAGTATTTATCATGATAACCTTTTTAGATTCCTTTCCTTTCATTCTTCTTTTCATGCTTTATGAAGATTAGAAGTGATGAGAAAGGATTTGATCTTTGATTTGAGTTGATGTGAGGTTGTGATGATGGTTTAGGATGTGGTCACCCTTCTTGCTCTCCTACACTCACCTCCCTCTTGTTTCATATACATATATTCCTCCACCTTATTCTTTACTTGATAAGTTTTTTCATGAGAGAAAAAAGAAAGAGAGAAGAAGAAGAAGAAGAGAGCTTGAGTTTCATTTCTTGATCTCATTCATGCTAGAAAAATGCAAGCACCATTTTTCTAATCTCATTTCCTCCATTATCTTCAAATGGCAACAAACCCCAAATGAGACATAGCCTCTACACTACACATTCTACAGCATATCTTGAGCATGTCGAGTTGCCGGCTTCATGCTCGAGTTGCCTCGGTATTGAGGCGGGAGCCCGTAAAAGACGCAGGCGTTGTGGTGCCCTTTCCGGCGAGGAAGCGACGATATGGAGACTACACTTTCCGCGGGAGATCGGGACGATGACGAGAAGACCGGAGGACTCGGATCACTCGGTATACTTCTCACCCTATCTCTTGATTGCTAGCATTAGGTTAATGGTTACGATCCGGGTTTTCATTGTCCGCGGTAGCGCCGGTTTCCGAGTAAGGAAAAAATTTTGATTCCGCATTTTGGCCTCGAGTACGAGGCCGGGGCGCTGCCGTGGCGCAACAATTATGATGTGTGATTAGTTTCCATACTTGTTAGGGTAGGATAAGGGAAGTTTGAGAGAAGGAAATCTCTCTCACTCTTTCCTTGCCCAACATCTTAAATCGACTCCCGTTAATTGAACCACAATCCGCTCCTTACGGCACCCTATCCTACATGATAGCGGTGATTCCGTAGTGAGACCGGTTGTGGTTGAATTAACCGGAGGTTATGGCTAAGAGCCAAGAACGGACGGACAAGCACCAAAAGAAAGGACTTAAGCGTTGGAAAGCCTAGCTTATACTCGCAAGTTCCTTCCTAGTCGTGCTAATCCCTGTTGTTGCCGATTACCGTAACACCGATATTAAGAGTGGCAACGAAAGAAGTGAGCGACTCCTAACTCAAACTAACCTAATCCTAACCCTAACAAGCTCTCTTTACATATCATTCTAACACTTAAATAATCACAGACAAATCTGGACTTTCGGACTTAACTCGTTAAAGCACATAGAAAAAGATTCCCATCTCCCTGCGGACGACCCGTACTCAACCAGCTAGCTACAAGAGAAACCGTTTTGATTGCGGTAATTAACTAAATTTGAACACGCAGAATCTCTAACAATCAAATGGTGCCGTTGCCGGGGAGACGGTAGTTTATTTCTTTGTGTAATTTCGGGTTAACTTGTGAATATAAATCTAACCGAAAAAGAAAACAAAAAAATATACATTGTAAAAAAAATACCATCTTGTTATTTTTGATTAGTTTTTGTGCAAGTGTGCAGGATAATACGGAGTTCAAGTTCAGTGCCAAAGACGTGGGAAGATAGACCCACATCTCGCGGCTACACCGCGACGGATCAAAACGAAGCAAACGGTCTACTGTAAGATTCTGGAGCAGTTCCAGTGAACAAATCAAGATTCAGGACATACAGACAAGTAGAGGACAGCCACAACAGCATACACGAGGAATTTGAAGTCCCGATCCCTCCGTACAGCCGCGGAACCGCGGCCTTAGCACGTGTTTGGCCGCGGAACCGCGGCCATTTGTTGGCTTCAGTGGCCCAAATTTTTGGTAACACTCTCTCTCCTCTTCCCCACTCCTCTGGACTCCAATAAACTGTGTTTTCTGCAGCATTCTTTGCTCAAATTCTCTTCCCCCTTCCAATAAACTGTTCTTGTGTAGGATTCTTTGCGCCGCGCTTAAAATAAAAATTGTTTGCAGTTGATTTGTTACCGCTTTGCATTCATTAATACGGACTTAAGGGGCTTGAAACCAATTCAGATTGGGTGGGGATTTCATCACCCTTCCCACGACCCCAAAAATCATAAAAAGCATATGCATTGACCATTGTTAAATTAAAAAATACTAGACTCAGCCCTAAGGACTTCGCGCTCAATAGGACAGAGGACTAGTTACAGGCATCGGCCGTTTATCCTATCTGACTTTTGCGGTGTCTAGGCAAGTGTGTCGAAGGCAAGTGGTTATTTAATTAAGGAACTTCGCGAAAGCGTTGGACAATCTCCCACTTACCTGGCACTTACCTGGTCGCAATTGACGGAGAAGAGGCAGTTTGAGGTCCTATTTCTAGCCCTCTGGAACAGTTAGGAGCTGTCTAGCAGACCTAGGTGACCCTAGATCTAGGTGTGATTGTGCATATTTTGTTTGTGATTGCTTAAAGCCGTAAGTCCGTACATATTTCTGTAAAGCTCTTTCTAAAAATAAAAAATAATTAAAAAAAAGGAAAAAATCAAAAACTTTTATAAAAACTTGCCCTTTGTCGCCAAAATCCATTTTTCACCCACCACCCATCGCCTTTCTTCATTGACGTTTTCTTGCCCTCACCTTCTCCGCTTTGACTATACTAAACTCGTTTAGTGTATGTCCGCTTGGACTCGGGACACTAGCGCCCGCCTAGTCCGCGTTACGTTAGTCGCTACCGACTACGCGATCGACTCAGACGTCGAAACTCCGTCCACTCCTCTTTCACCTTTACCTTTGCCAGCCAACTCCGACGTTGACCGGAATTCTGTTCATACATCTTCACCTTCACCATCACCAACCTCTTCTTCCGCGATGTCAGTATTTAATCCGAACATCTCTTTAACTACCCCTGGATTGGCTCCACCTCCTACGGAGACCAATAACTCACCACCACCGCCTGTTGTAGCGCCGCAGCGAATCGCGCTCCAGGATCGTTTCTATCCCACCCGTTCTGCACTTCCCACCTGCCTTTCTCTTCCACCGGCCAATGGGGATAATTTTGAAATTAAGCCCCACTTCATCAACATGCTTCCACGATTTCATGGGCTTGAATCTGAAGATGCCTATATCTTCATCAATAAATTTCAAAACGTTTGTGCCATGATAAAAACTACCCAACTGTCGGACGATGCTATACGTCTACGGGTCATTCCGTTCACTTTATGCGATCTTGCTGAAAAATGGCTGTATAGCACCGCTTCCCACTCCATAACCAGTTGGGACGAGTTTGTAAAAGCGTTTCTCAAGAAATTTTATCCGAATCATAAAACCGCAAGGATACGTAACGAAATCAACCAATTCTCTCAGCTTCCTTCTGAACCCTTCTGGAAGTGCTTTGACCGGTACAAAGACCTTCTTGTTCAGTGTCCTCACCACGGTATAGAGAAATGGCAACTTTGCCAAACCTTATACGAAGGCCTGAAACCAGCAACGAAGCAGTTGTTGGAAACCATCTGTCAGGGCCACTTCCTATCGAAATCTGACGAGGAAGCGTGGCAATTCTTTGACGACCTTGCGGAGCAAACGCTACAATGGGAGAGCACCAGACCGACTTCTTCTTCTTCTACCTCCACTTCTACCGGTCAGTCTAGGGTAGGAATTCACCAACTTGATGTCTCTATTGCGATGAAAGCGGAAATGGCTGCAATAACGAGAAAGCTTGAAGCGATAGAGAGCAAATTTTCTTCTCCTGCTCCTACCCCCGTTCTCCCCCTTCGTACCATTTGCGCTTGTTGTTCCGATCCTTCTCACTTAACCGAAGAGTGTCCTTACAATCCACCATCGCAAGGACAGGATCAGGTTAATGCTGCATTTCAGCAAATACCGAGGAATGATCCATACTCTTCCACCTATAATCCCGGTTGGAGGAACCACCCCAATTTCGCCTGGAATCAGAATCAGAATCAATTCCAAGGCAACAATTTCCAAAGGCCCCCTCCGCCGCAACAACAGGCGCAACAACAAACTCAACATCAATTTCAGCAGCCCTTCCAACCCCAACCTTTTCAAAATCAGATGAACAACTTTGCACCCAACAATTCTTTTCCACCAAACAACTTTGTTCCGTCAAACAACGATAAGGTTTCCTCGCTCGAACGAAGTCTGGAGGCGTTCGTTAAACAATCAACACAATCCACTGCCAACATCCAGTCTTCCATTCAGTCCTTAGTGCAACACACTGCCGCTCACGGGCAAAGCATCAAGACCATCGAGGCCCAGATTGCACAACTGAATGCAGCCGTAAGTGAGCGAGAAAAGGGGAAGCTCCCGTCCCAGCCACTCCCAAATCCCGGTCACCCACAGAATGTACATGTTGCTCTTGAACAATAGAACCATAATGTGAGTGCCGTGACCACATTGAGATCGGGAAGGATGCTGCAAAACAACATTGGCACACGATCAACGATGACACCCCGGCCGCTTCTTCTTCTTCTTCTTCTCCTGCTTCTTCGTCTTCTGAGCCTATTCTCCATTCTTCAAAAGGCTCTCCTTCTTCTTCTTCTTCTTCTGCTCTGGACGGACCCACTTCTCACTCCACGAAAACACCTGTTCTAGGATCCGTTCCAACTCCACAATCTCCTCCACAAGCATTAGACTCAACCAATTTTAAAAACGTCCCATTTCCAAACCGGTTGAGGTCTAATAAACAAAATCCTCAAATGGAGAAGATTCTGGAGTTATTTAAGCAGGTTAACATTAACATTCCTCTTTTAGATGCCGTCCAACAAGTCCCATCCTACGCGAAAATCTTAAAGGACTTGTGCACGAAAAAGAGGATGTCTCAGGTACCAAAGAAAGTTTTCTTGGCTAGTGCTGTGAGTGATGCTCTTACCCAAACTTTACCACAAAAACGGAAGGACCCTGGCTGTCCTACGATTTCTATTACCATTGGGGATAAGAACATCAACCGCGCACTATTAGATCTTGGTGCTAGTGTTAACCTGCTTCCGTACTCAGTATACGAGCAATTAGGCGTAGGAGAGCTGAAGCCCACACACTGTACTCTCCAAATAGCCGACCGATCGATCACCCATCCTAGGGGTGAGCTAGAGGATGTGTTAATCAAAGTCGGGGACTTCATATTCCCCGTTGACTTCATTGTATTAGACACACAGCCTGTAGCTAACCCCCGGAATCAAATTCCGGTGATACTCGGTCGCCCATTCCTTGCAACCTCAAATGCTGTGATCAATTGTCGCAATGGTTCGATGAACCTCTCTTTTGGAAACATGACAATTGAACTCAACATTTTTATGTTGGGGAATCAGCCCTCCGAACCTAATGCTCATATACTGGACGTCTACTCGATCCAGGAGATCACCCCTGAAGATTGTGAATTCAAGGAGTTTCTGTTCGATCATGCTAACCTTAACGCCACTAGTGCGTTCCTCCTCGAACCTGCTGCTGTTTCTGTGCCCGACAACGACTACGAGTGTTTCACGTTCTTGAACGATCTTAGCCACTCGCAACCCGAGTTTGAATCCTTCGAATTTCCGGATGAGTTACCGGAACCATCCGACTCGGTCGCTTACACTCGTTTTGAACCTTTGCTGGAGTCCTTTGAGTTCGAGACCTCTGCACCAATCTTGCCTTCAATCGTTTCACCTCCAACGCTCGAACTCAAGCCTTTGCCGTCTCACCTTAAGTACGCTTACTTAGGTGAGAACGAGACCCTCCCTGTCATCATCTCGGCTTCTCTAGCTCCAGAGCAAGAGAAAGCCCTTCTCATGGTCTTGCACAGCAACAGGCAAGCTTTTGGCTGGTCCATGGCGGACATCAAGGGGATTAGTCCCCTGATCGTTGAACATCACATTCATCTGATGGATGATGCCAAACCAGCCCGGGATCCACAAAGACGTCTCAATCCAGTCATGAAAGAGGCTGTGAAGAAGGAGATCGTAAAATGTCTGGATAGTGGTATCATTTACCCTATCTCTGATAGCCAGTGGGTTAGCCCCATTCACGTTGTCCCCAAGAAATCAGGTATAACGGTCATCACTAACGAGGCGAACGAGTTAATCCCTACTCGCACCCAAACTGGGTGGCGAGTATGCATCGATTACAGAAAACTCAACGCCGCAACCCGGAAGGACCACTTTCCGCTACCTTTCATTGACCAAATGCTTGAACGATTGGCCGGACACGAGTACTACTGCTTTCTTGATGGCTACTCCGGCTATAATCAGATTCCCATCGCCGAAAAAGACTAGGACAAGACCACATTCACTTGTCCTTTCGGCACGTTTGCATATCGTCGCATGCCCTTCGGGTTATGCAATGCGCCCGCTACCTTCCAGTGGTGTATGATGGGAATCTTCTCAGACATGGTGGAAAAATTTCTGGAGATCTTCATGGATGATTTCTCCATCTTCGGCGATTCCTTCAACGAGTGTTTGATGCATCTTGACGCTGTCCTTACCCGATGTAAGGACAAGAATCTCACTTTGAATTGGGAGAAGTGCCACTTCATGGTGCGCAAAGGTATTGTCTTAGGACATATCATCTCGCAAAATGGCATAGAGGTTGACAAAGCAAAGATTGAGGTCATTTCCAATCTCCCTCCTCCCAGATGCGTCCGAGACATCCGAGCCTTCCTTGGCCATGACGGTTTCTATAGACGGTTCATCAAGGACTTTAGCAAGATTGCTAGGCCCTTGACTCTTTTGCTGGCCAAGGATACACCATTCGACTTCAACTCGAGCTGTGTGACTGCATTCGAGTCATTGAAAAGCTCACTCACTTCTGCTCCCGTTCTTTCTTCGCCTGACTGGACGCACCCATTTGAGATTATGTGCGATGCATTCGACTTTGACATTGGTGCTGTCCTTGGACAACACATAAACAAGATGCCGCACGTAATCTATTATGCGAGCCGAACCCTGAACGACGCCCAACTCAATTATACAACAACTGAGAAGGAATTCTTCGCTGTCGTATTTGCTTTAGAGAAGTTCAGGCCCTACCTCATCGGCTCTCCAGTCATTTTCTACACAGACCATTCTGCTCTGCGCCATCTTTTTATGAAGAAAGATGCAAAATCTCGGTTAATACGTTGGATCCTCTTGCTTCAAGAGTTTGACCTTGTCATTAAGGACAAACGAGGATGTGATAACGTAGTTGCCGACCATCTCTCACGACTTCCTTCTTCGCCTTCGTTTCTAATTCCGATCAATGACGTTTTCCCGGATGAACAGCTCTTGACAGTATCTTGCGAACCCTGGTTCGCAGATATTGTGAACTATTTGGCCACAGGATTACTACCGACTGAATGGTCAAGTCAGGACAGACTTCGCTTCTTATCCCAAGTAAAACACTTTTACTGGGACGAACCCTATTTGTTCAAGTACTGTCCCGACCAGATTATCCGTCAGTGTGTCCCTGACGAGGAATTCAAGAGTGTTCTGTCATTTTTCCACGATCAAGCATGTGGCGGGCATTTTGGCCCCAGAAAGACAGCTGAGAAGATCTTGCAATGTGGTTTCTACTGGCCACAACTCTTCAAAGACGCTCATGACTATTGCAAGACTTGCTCTCGGTGCCAACACTTGGGCCGGATATCCCGGAGGAACGAGATGCCGCTCCAAACGATCTTGGTTGTGGAGATTTTCGACGTTTGGGGGATAGATTTCATGGGGCCGTTCCCAGCTCTTTCGGGAACTTGTATATTCTTCTCGCTGTTGATTACGTCTCTAAATGGGTCGAGGCTGTGCCCAGCCGGACTAACGACAACAAGGTTGTCGTTAGGTTTCTTAAAGAAAACATTTTCTCCCATTTTGGGCACCCCCGAGCAATCATTAGCGACAATGGAAGTCATTTCTGCAATAAGACTTTCGAGGCCTTGATGCGGAAATATTCCATTAATCATAAGCTCTCTACGCCCTACCACCCCCAAACCTGCGAGCAGGCCGAAGTTTCAAATCGGCAAATCAAGCAGATATTGGAGAAGATGGTTTCTAAGAACCGAAAAGATTGGTCGCTGAAACTCACTGATGCTCTTTGGGCATTTCGAACTGCTTATAAGACCGATCTTGGCATGTCTCCCTATCGGCTTGTGTATGGAAAAGCTTGCCACCTACCTGTCGAAATAGAGCATCGCGCATTTTGGGCGATAAAGGAGCTGAATCTGTCTCTCGAAGATGCGGGCAGCCATCGGAAGCTGCAGTTGAACGAATTGAGCGAGCTTAGGGATGAGCCTTACGATAACGCGGTTGTCGTTAAGAATCGAACGAAGGTGTTTCACGATAAACACCTTTTGCGCAAAACTTTCGTACCTGGTCAACAGGTACTGCTTTACGACACCAGACTACACTTCCATCCAGGAAAGCTCAGATCTCGCTGGAAAGGGCCGTATTTTGTGCGGAATGTGTATCCGCATGGCGCTGTGGATTTGGAGAATCCAAAGGACGGTTCATTTTTCAAAGTGAACGGACACCGACTTAAACCGTACCTTAGCGCCGAACCAACAGAGGAGCTCCTGTTCTTACAGGAGCCGGTTTACCCTGCATAATCTTCCTCTGCCTACCTCCAAACTTCGGTTATCCAGCAAAGAACAAGTGGACACTGTTCCAAATAAGTTTGGGGGTATGTATATACCATTTTTGTACATTTTTGTGGATATTCTTTTTCTTTTTCTTTTTCTTAAAACCTAAAACACAAAAAAAAAATATAAAAATAACAATTTTGTGTATATCTAACCGACAATTTTGACCCTTCAAATGATCTTTTCATGCAATGACAGTGAGGACACTGTCCAGTTTAAGTTTGGGGGTACGCTCGGTACGCATTTCTAACCTTCGCATTCATATGTATATTTTGCATCTGCATGTTAAAATCCATAAAATCCATAAAAATCTGAAAATTTTCTAAAAACATAAAAACTTTTTTGTCAAGTTAGCTAGTGGGAGGACTCTGATTCAACATTTCGACGGTTTTGTTTGATTAAATAAAAATAACTAAATCTTATGTTTAGATTTTGAAAACCCGAAAGATAACTCTCCTTTGAAGTTAACTATAGCTGATATACGTCTTTACATCACACTACATGTGTCGTGAGTTTTGGAAATTAGATGACAAGTCTTTTCTGTCTGAAAACTTTTAAATGGATAAATGATTTTTTGAGGATCAAATAGGTTTGTTCTGAAATAAGTAATGTCAAGAATAGTTTATGAAGTGAAGTGAATATGAAGGAATGTTATTGATGCCTTAATTGGAACTAAGTCTGAAAAATAACCTATCTGAAACTTGATTGGAATGATTACACACCGAACCCACTAAACACGTCTTTTATCCAAAAAAATAATTGAACTGCCGGTTATGTCTCCGTTCGTATTGAATCATCGTGATTTTCACGCCAAACTGTCTTTTGTTTTTGGACCTAGGTAACTTGAGTAATTAAGTCCGCTAGGGTGTTTCTACACCTAATGCCCTAAAGCCAACTGGTTTGGGTGCATTGGCCTAAAACTCGCTAAGAAGCCTAAAAAGTCCAGATTAAAAAAAAGTCAAGCAAGTGTTCTCTCCGAGTTAAAATTCCTAACGGTTCTTTGTGTGAGAATAATCTTGATAAAAGACAGGCTTTTATAAAAATTTTAGCGGAGATATGAAGGTTTTATTCTATGATAAAGATTATTGCACGTTCACAGAGGTGTGTATGAAATGAAAACAAGAAAAAGGTGGAGTGAAATATAAGACTAATTTCCTGTTAAGGAAGATTGAAATTCGAAAGTTGAAACTTTACTGGAAAACGAAACTTGAAAAATGCTTAACTCTTTATAAAACTTATGTGATCCTTTCAAAATTTTTATCTGGGCTTTATTGTGTGACATGATGACGTAAATCGATCCTTCTGGAAACTTAACGACACTATTTGCACTACACGTAAAGACATATAAAACCTGTAGTTAAATAAGAAGCGATGTGTGAAAAATAAGGGTTTGATAATCTAGACTTCGGATCATAGAATTGTTATTTTCTGAAACAAAACTTTAGGGTTTGAATCATAGTTATTTTGCAAAACTAGCTTGACCGGATTTTGTGGGTAGTATCCGCTGAAAACCCTCAGGAGACAACACTCCTCCTACTAGAGACACCTAGAGGTTTAACGGCTTGTTGCACATGCTCAGTGCAATCGCGTTCCCTGCGAAAGTGAGGTTAGAAAATTTTTTGTGAATAAATTGGCTTTGCTCGGGACGAGCAAATGATAAGTTTGGGGGTATTTGTTCATATCAGATTTTTGCATTTTTATACCGCCCAATTTTTATCACATTGCATATCGGTAGGTACTCTTGAGCCGTGTTTGCTAGTCAATTGCAGGATACAGGTTCTCGGCTCGGAACGGTGAAATTCATAGAAAAGCACGACAAAATCCAGGTTCCTGCCAACCACAGATAAAACACGGATCTCCGCTCTTTATCCGTCTGTTGCCACACACCAGTTTCGGAGACAAAATGGCAAATCAAATGTCATTTTCATGCACAAGGCTCAATGGCAGCACAAGATCGAAGAAATCTACGCGGAGCTCGAGAAAATCATGACAAAAAGATCCATATCCAATCACCTTTTGATCAACAGAAATTCTGGAAAAATCGTGAAGCAATTTTGAGAAAAATCATATACCAGAATAATGGGAACAACAAAACAGGAAAAGCCACCAAAAATGATGAACCAATTCCTCTAAAGTGCCGCGGTTCCGCGGCAATAGCAGGCTTAGGCCGCGGAACCGCGGCCGTATAGTGGCGACAGTGGACCAATTTTTGTGGGTAGATTGGTCATTTCACTTTAGTTCTGAATGTTGCCCTAGGTTTTCATTTTCCAGCCTATAAATAGCCCAGAACCTTGTATAGCCAAGGGTGCTTAATCTTGTATTTTCTAGGTTTTAGAATACTTGTTCTTCTTCCTCTTCTCATCTCTTCTCCATTGAAAAACTTATAGTGAGCTTTTGTGAGTGAAGAATGATGAATAAAGAAGTTCATTTTATTATCATACTTGTCATGCTCTTATGTTAAATGCTTGTAATTTTCATTTGTTAACTTAGTTGTTATTATCTCTTGTTGTTTCTTTCTTTTCTCTTTTCCTTTATCCTTAAACAACCATGATGCTTACGCTTGATCCTTGCCAAGATGAGGTCGCAAATAGCTAGTTGTTATCTTCTAATCTCTTTCTTTCTATCTTCCTCTTTTGTTTTATTTTCTTTTCATTATGATGTGTGCGTAGTTTCCATACTTGTTAGGGTAGGATAAGGGAAGTTTGAGAGAAGGAAATCTCTCTCACTCTTTCCTTGCCCAACATCTTAAATCGACTCCCGTTAATTGAACCACAATCCGCTCCTTACGGCACCCTATCCTACATGATAGCGGTGATTCCGTAGTGAGACCGGTTGTGGTTGAATTAACCGGAGGTTATGGCTAAGAGCCAAGAACGGACGGACAAGCACCAAAAGGAAGGACTTAAGCGTTGGAAAGCCTAGCTTATACTCGCAAGTTCCTTCCTAGTCGTGCTAATCCCCGTTGTTGCCGATTACCGTAACACCGATATTAAGAGTGGCAACGAAAGAAGTGAGCGACTCCTAACTCAAACTAACCTAATCATAACCCTAACAAGCTCTCTTTACATATCATTCTAACACTTAAATAATCACAAACAAATCTGGACTTTCGGACTTAACTCGTTAAAGCATATAGAAAAAGATTCCCATCTCCCTGCGGACGACCCGTACTCAACCGGCTAGCTACAAGAGAAACCGTTTTGATTGCGGTAATTAACTAAACTTGAACACGCAGAATCTCTAACAATCAGCATCACGCCCAATCTCATCGACTCATCTCCAAATACCATATATTATCCTCATCATCCAAGTATATGTATACGTATATATATATATATACATAGTCCCATACCTATGCATGTGTATATATATATATATATATATATCCCCATATACACACAAGTAAATAAAATGCATGCGAGTGTGTGTGCGCGTGTAAGCAAATCACTAATCTAGGGTTTCGCGACTAAGATGCTAAACTAAGGTACTTCTAATTACACTAAACTAACCCTATCAAGATAATCATGGTCTCATGACACACACAAACAAACAGATATATATATATATATAGGTGTATGTATTCTTATACAACACTAGGAAACTGCGGGGGTGCTATACGCCATCCACCCGACTTCCCCCGTAGATATATATCTACTCACCTTGATCTTCGCTTGCCGATGACGATGTCGCCACGAGCTTGCTTGTCGTCTCGAAGCCCTCGTGAGGGTACGTACACATCATAACACATCGTATCGTATTAAAATCCAATTTGAAATCGAAACGACACACGAATCTCCCATAGGTCAAACATATGGTCTACTCCCGCAAATCAACCAAAAAACACTCGATATAGACGTAAAAACGTCAACAGACCGAGATAAAACACAAATTCCAAGTTTTAAATCACAAACATCTCAAAACATATAGCAGCAACTTTGAAAACATGCTCCAGATTTTAGTTCAGGGAAAATTAAGTTAAACAAATAGTACTAGGGTCTTGTATATAGGGTATATGACCTACAGAAGCAACCTGGGCACCCAATTCCACAAAGAGGCCAGCCAGAAGCCCCAAATTTCCGGCCTCCTCGGTTTTGCAAGGGAGTTGGGGTCTCGTTTGCATAGGGTGGTCTCGTAGTGGTCCATCTAGGCTAGTGGTATTGTTTGCCTTCCTAGTATTGGTCTTCGTTCACTCCAAATTTCCTGCACCCACTAAATATTCACAATCCTACATTTGGGTTTCTAAATTCCAGGTTTGGTTTGTTTCTGGTTAAAGTCTGGATTTTTAACACTATGGGGGTTTAAGGTCACCACTTACACTCATGTTCACCAACACAACTCAGGGTAAACCCTAACCCTCTCTAGGAATTCCCAAACACCTCTAAACCTCACTAAATCACATCTAAACTAATATAGGTGCTAAAGAAAATGAAATACTACACTTAGTGTGAAAGAATTACCACATTTGGCCTCTCTTGAATCACCCTAGAGCTCAAAATCTGATTTTGCTTTGTCCAAAATGCTTGTGAGAAGCTTGTGCATGTTTTTTGTGAAGTGGGGATGGACTTTTGATGTTGTTTTGATGATATTTTGTCACGACCCGAAAGAGCACGTGACTGGCCCTTGAACCATATGAAGTCTATAGGACTCCATCTGATCCAAGTAAGCCAAAAGCCCAGAAATCTAAAACCATTTTAAGAATAAGTAAAGAAATTTGTTTAAAGGAGTGAAGAAAAACATGTTGGAAATCAAGGTTTTTAAATAACTAAGCCGAATATGCAATTTAAAACAGTACAGTCTTTTCTAAAAATTTCGGCAGAGTTTCTTTTATAAAATTGGCCCCGAATGGGGTACAACAAGGATAACAATATATATACAATGATAAAGGCATCCCCAAGCGGGAGCTAGCTCTTCGTCAATTGACGGTCACAACCACGCAACGATATAATATACAACGCCAAGTGGCGAGGATCAAATCCAAAAGAAAGCTCAAAAGCAACAAGAAAACCGCAATACTACTAAGCGCGACTCTATGGTCGAATAATACATCACTAAAGTCTAGGTCTGAAACAATATACAGGTTTTGGTTGATGGAAATTCTAGATACAATGAAATAAATAAATACAATGGTGGTTCTTGATGCGAAAGAATCCACCTACCAAAAGCAAACCACCCGCAAGAAAGTAGTGTGCCAGAAATGCCGCAATGAAATCTGTACGGCAGAACCTGCAAGAACTGTAGCACAACGGGGGTGAGTTGCCAACTCGTGAATAGAAACATCTACAAGCAGAAACCGAATGCAAGACATAAATCTAAGTCAACGATCAGTAATAATCCACAAGAGTACATCTGAGTGTGATAAGGTGGCAAGGTAACATCTAATCATGTATGTGGTGCCAGGTACTCAGGTAAAAACATGTCATCAGTATAAGGTATGTCTGCATGAAGTAAATATGAAGAAATATCAATGATATCAATACACATATATTAGCGTCCCATACCACTAATATAGGTGTAAGGGTATATATAACAGCGTCCTCATACCCTGTTATATATACAAATGACGTATGATAAGTGTAAATCCAGTCTGTATATGTGTGGAACCCGTCCACCCGTCACTCACTGACGATAAGCATCATGTATGCAATGTGAGGATATAAACAAAAATCATGGAAAAACATCATGAAACCCGTGCCTAGCATCGACACGTAAATCCTCCTGTATCGGGCATCCGTCATTCCGGGTCAGCCCTCTCTCAAAGTATATACATCGGGAATCCGTCCGTCCGGGTCATCCCTCTCTCAATACATCGGGCATCCGTCATTCCGGGTCAGCCCTCTCTCAGAGTATATATCGGGAATCCGTCAGTCCGGGTCATCCCTCTCTCAATACATCGGGCATCCGTCATTCCGGGTCAGCCCTCTCTCTGAGTATATATCGGGAATCCGTCAGTCCGGGTCATCCCTCTCTCAATACATCGGGCATCCGTCATTCCGGGTCCGCCCTCTCTCTGAGTATATATCGGGAATCCGTCAGTCCGGGTCATCCCTCTCTCAATACATCGGGCATCCGTCATTCCGGGTCAGCCCTCTCTCTGAGTATATATCGGGAATCCGTCAGTTCGGGTCATCCCTCTCTCAATACATCGGGCATCCGTCATTCCGGGTCAGCCCTCTCTCTGAGTATATATCGGGAATCCGTCAGTCCGGGTCATCCCTCTCTCAATACATGCCTCTAGCACCGAGAAAACACGGGGCGACGCCCCAAATATCATATCAAGGGAACCGGGTTTTTCATAATAAAGCATCTTTTCTTAAATAATCCCACGGTCCTCAAAATCAGAAATCACATGAAAATCCACATCAAGAATAAATCCAATGCGATGTGCTATGCAATCAATCCATGATGTATACGACATGTAAAGAAAGGTAATCATATCGGAAATCATGCAACATGGAATAGTAATGTGCATATGTCGAGGGAAACCGCTCCTTTAGAATGAATCATCTATGATTGTGTACAGGTACATGTGTACAATATGCCAAGCAAGAATCATATCATGAATGCAACAGTACTACAGTGCAGTGGCATGGCAATTATCGATGATGAAGTGTGTGAGCCGGCAAAATAGTGTACGTGAAACATACGCATCATCGATAATGGTGCTGGTGTCCTATCAGCATGATAATAATATAGCAATGAACATATGCCAGCAGTGCGAATAGCATGAAAATGCAGAATCTAATAATCAACACCACAGTGAAGTATCTACTATGCAAACTACATCTAAGTATAAGGTCGATCAGGAGGGGTAGGTGTGGAAACCACCTAAATCTGAGTCAATGTATATATATATAGATATATAGTCGGTGATCCCGCCTCAATGTCATGTCGTAAGAATCCTCGAGTTATGAGTGCGGATCTCTCATCAATATCGGCTCGTACGGTAAATCATCGTACGACATCCCCAAAAGCTGGGTACAGGTCAACATCTCACTATCTCGTCACATAACAGGTATCACTATCATCAGATCATATAATCTGGGGGTACTACTCTATGTCTAGTACAAATCGATACCATCAATAAAGTATGCATGCGGGGGTAAACACATAACCCAAGCCCGCAAGAATCACAAGTCATATCCCAAATATGAATCATATCAAATCACCGATCTCGTGGCACCAAGCCCACATCATCGACTCATTTCCAAAGTCATCCCATATCATCAAACACCGTGCAAGTACAAGTAATATGCAAGGGTGTGTGTGTGTAGGTGCAATTCTATCCTAGGGTTCACGACTATGACTACATTAGTCACTTTTAACCCTACACTATCCATAATACACCTATTATCACAATAACTACATAGTAATCTATCTGCGGACTGCGGGGGTGCTATACGCCATCCACCCGACTTCCCCCTGTAGATATAATCTACTCACCTTGCATCATCATGCGGACATCACCATGCATTTGCTTGTCGTCCCGAAGTCTTCATGGGTACCTACACAACAAAGTATCGTATATGCGCATTAAAACCAAATCCAAGCTAAAACGGCGCATGAAATCCAAAACGATACGATAAGGGGGGCCTATAGGTGAGAACCTATGGCACGCCTTCAAAACCATCGATAAATCCTCTATATCGTCGTATAAACGACAGATAGTCGAGGCAAAACACATTCCACCATTTCAGAATCAAAGATACGGAATACGGAAACACGAATCCAACATAGCAACTTAGGATATATGTCCCAGATTTCACCCTAGATAGAATCTGTCAAAACTAGAAGTACCCAGGGCCAAGAATTGAGGAAATGGGGGTAGGCACGCAAAACGAGGAAATTCCTCACTGGTCTGGCCGCAATTTGCGGCCAGAATGGAGATTTTGGCGGCCTCAAGAAGGAATTGGGGTCTGGGGTCTTGGGTGTTGGTTCTATGGTGCCTGCACATCTCACTCTCCATTCAATATTATTTTCAGGTGTCTTGTATGATAGCAGATTCAAGTTAACCTTCACAGATTACACAAATTCCCCGATATTGGTTTCTAAAATCCGTATTCTGGTTTTAGCTTCAGGTTTTGGGTTCCAATTCATACACTAGGGGGTTGGTAAAACCTCTACTGAGCTCAATTTCATAATACAACACAAGTTCCTCTCAAACCCTAACTAGGTTTTTCTCAATTCCATAAAAAACCCACAATTTCAATTCTAAACTAAACATGGGGTAAGGGAAATGCTATAGCTAAGCTAATGGTTCAGAAAATACCTCATTTGGCAACTCAAGAATTTTCTTGAGTTGCCCCCTAGTGGCCAAAATCCTTGCTTCTTTTGCTCCATGTGTAGATCTAGGGATTTTGCACAATTTTAATGAAAGGAGATTGGGGTTTTGGAGTGATTTTTGAGATGAAATGAGGAGTTGAAGAGGGGAGGAAGATGGAGGAGAGGCAGCAGCAGCAAGCATGGGAGAGGGGGAGAAAATGAGAGCGGGAAAAATGGCTAAGGGTTCAAGTCAATGGTCCATACCTCTCTCTCTCACCTACTACCAATTCTTTAATCCTTTTCTCTTTTCTTTTCCTTTTTCTTTAATTCCAAAACCTTCTCACAAGAATAGTAGCTCCATATAACATGAAAGAAAATTCCCAAGTGTGATAAAAATGATATGTGCAAGTTTTGCACAAAAGCCAAAAATCCGATTAGCGATTTTTAATCGCGATAGCACTAATTTAGTGTCAAACTAATCACAAAAACTTTAAAATGTCAAAATTCTCTAATTTCCCCTATTTTAGAATTTTCTATAATTTTTCTAACATTTTTCCTATTTATTTACATTTAATTATAGATTTAATATTAAAATAATCAATAAAATAATATTAAATTATAAAAATTCCCAAAATTAATATTTTATCTTTTTGAAAATGTTACATATTTTGAGGGTTGAAGAGGAGGGAGGAGATGGGGCAGCCATGAGAGAGGAAAGGAGAGAAGAAATGATGAGGATGATGAATGAAACAAGTGCCATGGTCCAAGGTTGACCCCTCACCCTCACCCTCTTGCCCATACCGTTTCTTTACTAGTTTCCTTTTCCTTTCCTTTTCTTTTCTTTTCTCTTCTCTTCTCTTTTCTCTCATCTATAACCAAACCAAAACAAAGAAAGCCATGTAGGAAAATGTAACAAGTGTGAAAAATGTGACATGGTGCATGTCATGTGCACAAAACCGGATTAATGCATGATTAGCGATATTTAATCGCGATTAGCATTAAAACGGAATATAATCAATCATAAAAAATTCATAATTTGCTTAAATCATATAAAACATCCACATTTCAGTAATTCCTATCATTTTCCAAATATTTCCCAATTTATCGGTATTTAATTATACTGCCATATTAAAATATTCATAATAATAATTATTTAATTATAAAAATTGCCAAAAATAATATTTTATTTTTCTGAAATGTTACAGTGCCCTATTTCGTTTCGCTTGAACCAGAAAACTTCTGTGTGAGACTATAAAGACTCGTCAAGACGCCTGCAGTAGGTGATGATCACATCAATTACCTACAAGCCGTCAGTGGTACTAGCTGTACGTAACGGCTACCCGGGTATTGAGCAATGTGAAGAACAATAAGCAAGCTCGTCTATACGCTCCATAAAGCCAATTAGTAACATTATCGTACAGCCTGGTCTCTTCGTCTGATATGTCGCATATCATGTCTAAGGGTGGTAAACGTCAGACCCCAGTAACGTGATAAGTCATGCTGATGTTTGGCCTATAACGGTTCGAGAAACTACTGATAACTCTTATCAGTAAATATCAGCAGCAGCCCTAGCCAAGGACTTCCAGTTATAGCTAATCGAGCATAACTCAACATCAACCACTAATACCGGGAGAGACGAAACCCCTCCTATCGCTCATTGCCTCTATGTGACTCAGGAATGTACCCAAAATCCACTTGTTTGCACGTCTCCTTTGAGCGTGGTATAGAGGAAATCGAAGCGCAGTGGGAGCCATACAAGACTCTATGAAGATCTCAGGTCTACAGACTAACCTGTACTAGTGTCACCAGAGGACTGCTATCTGACGATAGATATACTACCAACTAGGATTCCTCGGTGAGTCCTGTTCGGTGTACCCATTCTCCAATGAGCACATGTGTACAATCTTTAATGTCACATACTAATGGTTGTTGGATCAACCATTGCCCTCTAAGGGACAAGAAACGTACACACTAGTCTACTCTGGAATATCGATGCCCTAGTCTCGATATTCCCTCGACAAGGAACTGATTAAAAGATGTACTTTTTGACCACCCTGGCCCTACTAGTATGATCTCATCATAATCCTGGTAGTCAAGTACATATCCTAAGGGCTTTATCAACATGTGAGAGCAAGACAGTAAAGAATACCAATCAACAAGTTAAGATAAAGAGTAACCAGAAAACATACTATCATGTCGAGCAAGAAAGTCCTATATATATGTCCAAGCATCCACTATAATATACATCACATGTACAATAATGACCTCTAGGGCATACATATTCTTAACAATCTCCCACTTGCACTAAGGCCATGTTTTGTAATATATCATACCCAACATCCCAAAAAGTCTCTCAAACTGTATCTGGAAGAGAGCCTTCATGAGTGGATCTGCTACGTTGTCCTTCGTGTCAACTCTCCTGACCTCGATCTCCCGGCGATCTACTATCTCCCTGATCAGGTGATACCGCCTAAGAATATGTCTGGATCTCTGATGGGACCTGGGTTCCTTGGCCAAATCCACAGCTTCATTGTTATCACAATACACAGGTATTGGATGCTCAATGGATGGAACCACACCAAGCTCAGCAATGAACTTCTTCATCCAGACAGCCTCTTTGGCAGCATTGTTGGCAGCGATGTATTCAGCCTCCATCGTCGAGTCTGCTACGGTGTCTTGCTTGGAACTCTTCCAACACACCACCCCTCCGTTGAGGGTAAAGACAAAACCCAAGATCGAATTACTTTCGTCCTTATCACTCTGGAATATCGAATCGGTAAAACACTCCACCTGGAGTTCACCGTTACCATACACCAAGAAAATTTCTTTAGTCCTTCTCAAGTACTTAAGAATGTTCTTCACAGCCGTCCAGTGGTTTTCCCCAGGATCTGATTGATACCTGATCACTACACCTAGTGAGTAAGCTACATCCGATCTGGTACATAACATCGCATATATGATAGAGCCTTCTGCCGAAGCATAGGGTATCCCTTACATGTGAGCTCTCTCCAAATCAGTCTTTGGAGACATCTCTTTGGAGAGAGTGATTCCTGAGCAGGCGGGTAAATCACACTGCTTGAAATCCTCCATACAAAACCTCTTTAGTATGGTGTCTATGTACCTGGATTGGGACAATCCCATCATCCGTTTAGATCTATCTCTATAGATCTTTATCCCCAGGATATAGGAGGCATCACCTAGATCTTTCATGGAGAACTTGTATGATAAGAAGAGCTTGACCGGGTGTAGTATTGGAACATCGTTTCCTATCAATAGTATGTCATCCACGTACAATACGAGGAAGACCACCTTACTCTCTACAACCGTCTTGTATATACAAGGTTCATCTACATTTTTGACGAGGTCAAACTCTTTGATAGCTTTGTCAAAATAGATGTTCCAGCTCCGCGATGCCTGCTTCAATCTATAGATGGATTTAAGCAGCTTGCACACCTTTCCAGTGCTCCCACTGTCTACGAAGCCCTATGGCTGTATCATGTACAGGCTTTCTTCTAAATCAACATTTAGAAAAGCGGTCCTTACGTCCATTTTCCAGATTTCGTAGTCATGGTATGCAACAATGGCAAGTAGGATCCTGATGGACTTAAGCATAGCGACAGGAGAAAATGTTTCATCATAATCGACGCCAGGTCGTTGACGAAAACCTTTAGCTACAAGCCTAGTTTTGAAAGTCTCAACCTTTCCATCTACACCTATCTTCTTTTTGAAGATCCACTTGCTCTCTACAGGTTTTACCCCTTAAGGAGCAACATCTAAAGTCCATACTTTGTTGGTGAACATGGATTCCATCTTGGATCGCATAACATCCAGCCATTTCACAGAGTCTCCACTTGTGATGGCCTGCTCGAATCTAGTAGGGTCATCATCTTCCATGATGCAATCCTCGCTCCCACCGTCTATGAGAAAACCGTAGTATCTCTCAGGTGGATGAGGAACCTTACTACATTTGCGAAGTGGCTGGGTTCATTGGGCACCATTGGATCCTCCGGTTCCACCAAATCGTCAGTTGTAGTTTGTGCTGCTGGAACTTCTTCCAGTTCTACCTCATTGCCACTAATTTCTTTAAAAAGAAATTACTTTTTTAAAAAGGTTGCATGTCGAGAAACAAAACCTTTTGTTCCTCTGAGTGGTAGAAGATATACCTTTGCGAATTCTTGGGATATCCTTCAAATTTTCACAATACTGACCTTGCCTCGAGCTTGTCCGTATTTTGTGTTTTCACATAGGCTGGACAACCCCATACCTTAACATATTTAAGGTATGGTCTCTTTTATTTCCATATCTCATATGGAGTGGTAGGCATATATTTGGTGGGAACCATATTCAATAGGTCTGCAGCTGTTTCAAGCGCATATCCCCAAAAAGAAATAGGTAACTAAGCAGTACTCATCATAGAGCGCATCATATCTAATAGGGTGCGATTTCTCCGCTCTGATACACCGTTGTGCTGGGTGTATACGGAGGAGTAAGCTGAGAGAGAATCCCATTCTCTTTTAAATAGTCTCGGAATTCCCCGCTCAAGTATTCTCCTCCCCGATAGATCGTAGGACTTTAATACTTTTGCCCGTCTGGTTTTCAACTTCGCACTTATATTACTTGAATTTCTCAAAATCTTCAGACTTGTGTTTCAACAAGAACACATATCCGAACCTTGGGAGATCATCGGTGAATGTAATAAAGTACGAAAAACCATTCCTGGCATGTGTAGACATAGGACCGCATACTGTTAGTGATATATTCCCTAGAGGCCATTATTGTATCATACTGGATTGTATATTACTTAATGGGAGCTTAGGATATACACGAATATAGAAACAGTCTTGTTCAAAATGGTAGTATTCTACCTAGTTTGTTTCTACCTCAATATGTGCATGTGTTTTCTTAGCATATCGCTTATACATATTGGTAGAGCTCTCAGGATCTTTGCTTGATTACCAGCGTTGTGATGGAAGTCACACTAGTGGGGGCTGGGAAGTCTGTAAGCACATCCTATACAGGTCCCTAGTATTAGGATTATCGAGACAGGGCATCGATACTCCACAGTAGACTAGTGTATACGCTTCTCATCCCAGCAGGGGAGATAGTCTGTCCACAACCATCAGTACATCGTACTGGAGATAGTATGCAGGTGCTCATTAGGTTATGAGTACACTGGACAGGACTCGTCGGGAACTGTTGGTGGGTATTATACCTGTCGTCGGGTAGCAGTTCCCAGGTGACATAAGTGCATCTTCGTCCATTGACTTGACAATGCAACTTCGCCTCAAGTGTGTTCCCACTGTACTTTGATTACTACCCTACAACGGCTCAAAGGAGTCATGCAAACAGGTAGTAGTTGGGTGCATTCCCGAAGCACTTGGAAGCAGTGGCGGTTAGATAGGATTCGTTTCTCCCGGTATTGGGGGTTGATATCGTGCTGTGTTCGGAAGGCCATTACACAAAGTCCTTGGCCAAGGCAAGCGAGATTTACTGGTAAGTATTCCAGTAGTTTCTCATGGTGTATTGGGCTACTCTCCGACATGACTTACTGCGCTATTAAGGGTCTGACGATTACCGCCTCCTAGGCCCGATATGCGATACTCTTAGACGAATAGACCGTACTGTACCGAGATTGTCACATTCAGGCTCAGTAGGATTTCGGATGGGTTTTCCTCATCATCCTTCTTATCGACATCTACCTGGAGACTGTTACGTGCAGCTAGTACTGCTTGCGGCCTGTGGTTAAACCTACTGCCAGTGTAGTGTCGAGTCTTTACAGTCCCACATAGAGAGTTTCCCTGCACCGGGCAATAGGTGTAGAGGCCGTATAGTTTTACGGAAGGGCTTCGATCACAAACGTGCACTTGTGCGCGTATGATCTTCAGGCGGATAATACTAGTGGGCTTTGGTTTAAGCCGGATCCTAGTATTATATTGATGGATCAGTTTCGTCTCTTTGTATTCGTGTTTCCCGAAACACGGATGCGGGTATGTATATACGGATGAGAGGGGCATAGAAGGAGACACCTCATTAGGGTTTTGACTATTGACTTGATTAAAAAAATTATGAGGTGGAAGAAAGTATTTGTTATTTTTGTAAATGATAATTGAGGCATGGCTACTTGTTTTGACTACTTGACTTGGTTTGACCATTTGACTTGGTTTGACCACTTTACCTGATTTGACTCTTTGACTAGATATTTATTGTGAGATATTTTATGGCACTAGATATTTTGGATGAGATATTTTCATGCCATGCTTGTACTCAAGTCAAGGGAGCCATCTCATTTTTTATCATGATCATTATCAAAAATCATTTCTCTTTCCTTAAGCTAGCTCTCTTCTTCTTCCTCTCAACTAAAAACCCTAAAAGCTCTCATGTATTGAGAATCCTAGGCTTTCAAGAGACAAATAAATCCATCTTCTTTCTCTACATCACCAAGGCCATCAAGTTTAACAATCTTGTTGCCCTAATTATCTCGGTTTTGAGGTTGGAGCTCGGATTATAGAATCTCGGGTGGATCGTCTTTTGACTCGAGAAGGCCGTCGAGGTTGCTATGATCCGGATCGATCCTTAGAGCCTATGATGACGAGGAGGACAGAGGAGAAGACCCGAAGGACTTGTATCATGAGGTATAACGTTCATTCCTAGTAGTTAAATCTCATGTTGTTTGCTAGCAAGGGTTTATGGACGATCCTTGGTTCTAGTGGGTGTTGCGAAGCCCGTAAAAATCATTTTTTGCAAATTCCGCCCCTCCCGAACATGTGGGGTGCGTGACATTGACTTGCAGTGGCATCATAGCCTCACATAAACCCTTGATAGCTTGTAGCGATGTTAGAATTCCGCCGTTTTTGTCGTGCAAAAACTGCCGAGAAAACAGTTTTCAAAAGTGAAATTTTGACTTGCTTGCACACCACGCGGGATCACGGTTTGAACCGAGAAGCCGCAGGGTGGAGCGTACGCACCCCGGGGACTCTCCGGGGGGGGAGAACTCCCGGGACCACACCCCAAGACCACCACAAGGTGGTCTTGGCGTTGGGGACCCAAAACTGCCCTACCTTAGGCAGTTTCGGGTCTGCCTCAACCCCTAGCCACCTCGTGGTGGCCTCAAGAGTGGGATACCCCCTTTATGCCCTCCGACTCGAAGTTAATTTCTTGCACTAACTTCCCGCAAAGGTTCAGGCGCGTTTCGTTTTGATTCGGACTTCCGAATTGGCTCAAAACTATCGGTTTTGGAACTTTAGCTCACTAGATTTTCAAGTCTTGGAAAATTGTTTAAGTTTTCTAATTGCGTGCGGAATTCTAATGTCGTGGTTACTTTACAAACTTTGTGATGTATACATGTGTTTGGAAACGCCGACTAATCGCTATACGTCGATTAGTCGGGGTTGCACATATCTGTGATGATGTTATGATGGTTTATGTATATGAACTTGTTGGATCGTCGTGGATAGATAGCCGGGGAAGTGAGATGAGGGTTTTCATTCTTTTATTCGATGTAAATTTATAAAGTGATGTAATATTATTTTGCGGGGCACATCCGGGTTGAGGTTGTAGCCACCGGTGCATTATTTACTGTTTTTGCTCCTAGGATAGACCCAAGGTGGGGTGCACAAACTACAGGGTATTTTGAAGTGCCGAGTGGCCTACTCACTTTGTTGAGAGAGGTTGCTTCACTTCGGGTATTTGGCGGGTAGTTTGTCGCAACCGTAGGGGTCTAAGGTGGGGTTTGGCTATTCATCATGATCAGTCAAAAATATTGCATTTTTAACGCATCAATTTCCCTACTATTTGCAATCATCTAAAGGTGTTCGGTATGAATATAACACATATTAGCAATATGACTGTAAAATACAAAATAACTTGTGTTATACATTATAACCGACATTTTGAGGGAAATTGAGTGTTTATTATTGCACGCATGATCTTTGTATATCGCAAACTTGTCTCGAGATTTTGTGCAGGAAATTCCAGGTAAAAGAACCGGAAGTGCTAAAAGTGCTGATAAAAATACGCCAAGTCCAAGATTTGTGATCTGGCAGTGAACAAGAAAGTATGAAAAGATTCCAGACATCAGAAAACATCTCTAAAGTCAGCACCAAAACAACCTAAGATTTCCATACACCAATAGAACCAAACGGCCGCGGATACGCGACCGAATGGGCTTGTTGGCGGCGGATCCGCGGCCATGTGGACATGTCAGCTGCAGGTTGATTTCTCAGGCTTCTCCTTTCAAGATCAAAACTTCTTCAATACACTTCGGTCTCCAGATATCTCCAGAAGCTTCCGTCTTAACAACCAAGCATCTTGTACAAGCCTAATACCTCTAAGCTTCTCAAGCAAGCTAGCTAATTCTAGAAGGTTCTTCCCAACAACCAAACTTCTCTTGTAAGCTATATAACTAACTCAACTTAGAAACTTCTACTCAACTACCAAGCTTGCAAGAGAAGCTAAACCTAGCTTAGCTTCTAAAGGAAGCTAAACCTAACCAAGCATCTAGGAGAAGCTAAAAGAAGGAGGCTATATAAAGGAACTCAAGGGCATCATTACAAGGTTGTTCAACAATTCACCCACAAGTTGAGTGACACAACTTGTGCATCCAAACCCTAGCCCAAAAGTCAATTCAAGATCACCGAGTACCAAATCAAGCAAGAATCCATCGAGCCTTATTGAAGCAACGCCGATCTTCATCCGAGCAAGAGATCCAATACGATCCACGACTCACGAAGACGATGCGAAGCTAATTCGACGATCGAGTTCTCTCCTCAATTCTTGTAGTCTTGTGTGAATTGTAACGAAATGTTGAATAATGAAAAGTGAAAACTCTTGATCTTGCTTTTCTTTACATTTGAGCATTATGATGGGTTCTCAATTCTTGATTATTTTCTTTGTCATGATGTTTGAGTAAAAACTCCGCTTGTGGAGGTATCGAGAAAATAGATAGATGATGATGATTAAATTCTTGAACGATTCTTAAGTCTTATGAGTTTTGTAAACTCTAGGAAATTGAATCATCGACAACCTAGTTTCGAGCGGGATGCTTTCTTGAATGTTTTCGCTCTTAATTAGAGATCAACGACCGATGATTGAATTTCCTAGAAGCTAGCATTTGAATGATAATCAACAAAAGGACAAGGGATGATGATGAAGAAACCCTAGTTTCTTCGATAGATCCCTAAATCTCGTTGATCGTCATCGATTTAGCAACAAATCATCAATGGATAAGAATACGTAATCACAAATCTTCATCATCACTATCGATTCGATCGATTCCTACGAGCCTCTCTACAAATCTTGATAACTCATACGATTTGGATATCATTTCAACAATTCTTGATTCTTGATTCTTGATCTATAGTATTTCTTGATATTAGATCTAGTTTTTGATGATTCTTGAAACTCAATTTCATAAATCTTGAATCAAATTTTCTTTTCTTTTATCCTTTAATTTTCAATTCAACTAAATCAATTACGATCAAATCACACTTTCCCTGTGGACGATCCGCACTCGCTAACGAACCTACAATTGACACCGTTATTGATTGCGGTTTACAAATTTCTTTGGTTGTGATCTTTACATTTTTCTACTAACACACCGAAAATCATCAATCAAATGGCGCCGTTGCCGGGGATAGTGTGCTAATTTGTTCGTTTTTGAAATTTGAGTTGAAAGATTTATTAATCCATCAGAAGTTTTAGATCAAAATTCGTACAAACACTAAACAATTCGTTGTGATTTGTTGCAAGAAAATCTGGAATCTGTGGAGTGAGAGGAAAAATTTTCAGAATATTCCAGAGAGTTCAGTGAGTGAACAGGAGCACCTGGAAGAATTTTTGTGCAGGTATTTCATCATCTGACCGCGCATCCGCGGTCAAAGTGTACAAATCACGGCGGTTCCGCAGCGATATTAGAGCTTCACTGTTCCAATTTTTTTAAGGTATATTTCTTACTTTCTTATCTCCTCTCTGCTCTGTCCATTAACCAATTTCTGCAGGATTCTTTGCAAAAATTCGCAGCGCCGCAAAATAAAATTGTGCATGTTTGATGTTGGTTGTTTGCAATTTTAATACAGAAATTAAGGGGCAAAAACCAAATTCAGATTAGGTGGGGGAGTTCATTACCCTTCCTAAGCCTAAAAAATCACAAAACTGCATCCGCATTACCCTCATTAACTAAAAAAATATCTAGACATGACTCTAAGGACCGCCGCGCTCACTTAGGACAGAAGGAGGTCGTGGGTAATTTATTGCTTATCCGCGTTTCTTTTGTGGTGTTTAAGGCAAGTGTGTCTAAGGCAAGTGGTTACTTAATTAGGCCCACTACTTACGTAGTGGAGAACCTCCCACTTATCTGGCCACAGGAGGGACAAAGAGGCAGTAGAGGATTTATCCTGCGATTTGTCTTCTGGAAGTCTAGGAGCGGTCTAGAGACATGACTTAGGTGACCACTAGACTTAGGGTTGCTTGTGCATTTTTTGTGTGATTTGCATTTTAAAAAAAAAATCTGTATCATTTTCAAACCAAACACCAATCCACATTTTCTCTAATTATCTTAACGCTGCCACTTATGCTAAACCATTTAGTGCAAGCTCAGTTGGACACGGGATTGTAGTGCCCGTCTTGTCCGCGTTCTTCCTATCGACTCCGAAGTCGGTAATTCTACGTCTAATTCTTTTTTACCCACAACCACACCCACTTCGATGGACGATTCTCCATCGAAATTCTTTAACACTACTCTTCCACCATCCGCAGGTGCGCAGAATCCACCCCGCATCTCTCTTCAAGAGAGATGTTATCCTATGCGAGGTGCTCTTTCGACCTGTCTCACCATTCCACCAGCCAACGGGGACAATTTTGAAATCAAACCCCAATACATCAATCTTCTACCAAAATATCACGATCTCAAGTCTGAAGACGCATATGTCTTTATTACCAAATTTGAAAATGTATGCGCTATGATGGGTACTTCACAGCTTTCTGTGGATGCTATGCGTCTACGTCTTCTCCTATTTACTCTGTGCGATATAACTGAGAAGTGGCTTTATAACACAGCCGCACATTCTATTTCAAACTGGGAAGAATTCGTAAAAGCATTCCTAAAGAAATTCTACCCCAATCATAAAATAGCTCGAGTCCGTAGCGAAATAAATCAATTTACCTAGCTTCCAATTGAACCATTCTCGAAGTGTTTTGAACGCTTCAAGGATCTGTTAGTTCAATGTCCACATCATGGAATCCCTAGATGGGATTTGTGCAGAATCATATATGAGGGTATTAATCCTACCACAAAACAGACCCTTGAATCCATGTGTCAAGGCACCTTCATGACTAAAGATGATGGTGAAGCCTGGCGATTTTTAGAAGATTTCGCTGAAAAATCATTACAGTGGGAGAGTGTAAACCAGTCATCGTCTAGTGGTGGCAATAACCAATCTGATGTTTTTATAGGTGTTAGAGCTGAAATGTCAGCAATGCAAAAGAAACTCGAAACTATGGAAAATAAATTTTTAGCAGCCGCCCTAAATCAAATGTCACTCCCCAAAACTGTCTGTGGATGCTGTTCTGATCCAACTCATCTGACGGAAGAATGTCCTTTAAATTCTCCGTTTCAAGGTCATGAGCATATCAATGCTGCTTTCCAACAAAGACCTAGGAACGATCCGTTTTCTTCCACTTATAATCAGGGTTGGAGGAATCACCCTAATTTTGCTTGGAACTAATCACAAAATCAAAATACGGTTCCAAATCAAAACAATTTCTAAAGTGCTCCTCCACCGTAACAACAACCGCTTCAATTGAGTCAGCACCCCTACCAATCAAAAAACATTCAAAATTTGGCAAACACTTCTACACCATATGAAAATTCTCTGCAAATGGCCGGTACTGATAATTCCTCTGCACTCGAACGAACCTTGGATGCTTTTATAAAACAATCCATCCAAGCGATGGCAAGTTTTCAATCTTCCTTCGATAATATGATGAAGAGTATTGTCACTCAAAATGAAAATATTAAATTGATGGAAGCACAAATTGCTCGTATAAATGCCGAATTGAGTGCTAGAGAGAAAGGGAAACTTCCAGCTCAACCTTTACCCAATCCTGGATATTCACATCATGTGAATGCTATCATCACGTTGAGATCTGGAAGAGTTCTTGACAATCATGTTGGTGAGGAGATTGATAATAATGAAGAATCAATCGATGATACCCTTGCCGAGACTTTTCCATCCACTTCTACTTCTACTTCTGACCCCAGTTCGTCTACCTCACCATTTTCTTCTGAGCATATTCTCCATTTTCCCCAAGGCTCGACACCTCAGCAAACATCTTCTAGTCCACAAAAAACGATCCCCACTCCTATTCTTAGATCGTTCTTACCCACACGATCTTCTCCAATGTTGGACCCCGACCTTATTACTCAAGCTCCTTATCTGAATTGGCTCAGGGGAAACAGACCAAGTCCGCAATTGGAGAAGATCACGGAAATCTTTAAACAGGTTAACATCAACATCCCTTTTCTTGATGCAATACAACAAGTCCCCGCTTATGCGAAAATTCTCAAAGACTTGTGCACTAGAAAGAGGAAGACTCAAGTGCCGAAGAAGGTATTCATGTCAAAGACTGTAGACACTGCTTTTCCCCAACAATTACCAAGGAAACGTAAGGATCCTGGCTATCCTACTATTTCTATTTCTATTGGGGAAAACACATTAACTGTGCTCTACTTGACCTTGGCGCAAGTGTTAACCTGCTTCCTTTCTCAGTTTATGAGTAGTTAAGGATCGGAGAGTTGAAACCAGCCTCCCGCACTCTCCAAATGGCCGACCGATCAATCACCAAACCTAGGGGTGAACTAGAGAATGTGTTGATAAAAATTGGGGAATTTGTATTTCCTGTGGACTTTATTTTACTTGATACACAGCCTGTAGCAAACCCATGGAATCAAATTCCGGTGATTCTTGGTCGCCCCTTTTTGCCACTTCCAATGCTATAATCAACTGTCGTAACGGCTCTATGACCCTATTCTTCCGGAAGATGTCATTTGAGCTGAACATTTACAAGTTGGGAATTGTACCCTCCGAACCTACTGCTCTGGTCTATTCTGTCAAATTAATGGATGTCGACAGCAGCGAATTTGACGATCCTCATGATACTGATCTTGACTCTTTTCTTATGTTGTTGTTTGACCCAACTATGTATCATACACATACGGACTCTTCCACCGAGTTGTCCGGGTCAACAACTAACACAGATTATGAACCGTTTTTGGAGTCTGAAGATCATCCCGCACTTTGTGATAACATTATTCTTCGGGGTTTTGATGAGAGTTTTGAGGAAATTTTCGCTGAAGAACTCGCATTTTTGAAAGACACGGGTGTTGGGATGAATCCACCTCCAAACAAAGAAATTGAACCTCCACCCCTTCTTCTGGACTATAAAGAGAATGCGAGTAATCCATCACAATCACCGAGTCATCTCTCCAAAATGAGACGCAAACACATTCTTTCACACCACTTGCCTTTTCCCCACTTTTTCTTGGCTCTTTTCAACTTGTTCTTCCACCAACCTGTGCACTACACTGATAAAATCTTTGAATGGTTGGTGTTGACTTTCGGTCTTTGCAAAGCGTGGCATTAACAAGTAATTTTTACCCCCTCTTTTGATTTTCAAAGCGTAACATTGTTTAACTCAAGTTTGGAGGGAGGTATAATCTGGCACCTGAAAAGAAAATTTTTAATCAAAAATTGTGAGCCAAAAATAAGTTTGGGGGAGGATTTTCACCTTAATATATTTTTCCCCCGCTAATAAATTTTCCTCCCAAGCTTACAGGTTTTTGGAGATTTAGCAGATGGCAACAGTGAGGACACTGTTGAAAACAAGTTTGGGGAAGGATTGTGCTTATTTGCGCATCATTTTGCATCATACTTTGCATAAGCACAAAACTTTTAAAACATATAAAAATATAAATTTTTTTCAAAAGATAAAAATATTTAATATTTAAGATAATAAAAGATTAGATAGTGAAAAATTACATCCAAAAGATTCAAAAAATTTAAGAAAACCAAGAAAATTAGAAGTTTTCTGAAATGAACTAGTAATAAGTAGTTATGAGCCATGGTCCCAAGGGTTAGTAAGATGAAGGAAGTCACTAATCTGTGGATAAAAATAAGTCTGAAAAATAGTTCCTATTCTGGAAGCCAAAAATTTGAACGTTGATACCTTACTATACACACTTACACACGTCTTGAAACTCGGGATAGTAGAGCATACCTTGAAATGCTCTTGTCTAAAAGCCAAAGTATGAAGGAAATAATAAATGAATAAAAAAATATAAAATGATGAAGAAAAATGAACACTGGTTTTGTTATCGCCAATGCAGCAATAAAAAAATATAGCGAGGGTGCTTCATCACCTAGTGCCTTAGACCAACTGGTCTGAGAGTCACTGCTAAGCCTTAGGTGGTGCAAGACGAGGAAAATACTAATACAACTAATAAGAAAGCACATGAGTAATCGGTCAGTTAGTACCTCAAGAAGTATTAACGGTCGCATGAAAAATGTGTGAGCAAATCCATCTAAATATTCATCAAATTAAAATGTACTAAGGCAGATGGACAAGAGTATGATAGCTTGAATTGAATTCTCCGAGTGTAGGGATGTTTTTTACACACACATAGGGTTATATGATCGATGTTTAGAAGAAAGGTAGGAATGAAGAATGAAGACGATGTTTTATTGAGGGATGATGTGATTTCTGACTTTTTTCATGACTATTAAGATAGGGCTCATGACAACCGAAAAGCTAGTATACTTGGAAACTCTACTTTTCAAAGTCTTTCTTTTGCAATTCTTATCTTTATATGTAACTTTCACGGTCTTCCTTTTATTATTGGATTTTGTGTGTGCAATCCGCTGAAAACCCTCAGGAGACCACACTCCTTCTACTAGGGACACCTAGAGGTTTAAAGGCTTGTTGCACGTGCTCAGTGCAATCGTGTTGCCTACGAAAGTGTGCTAGTTAGTTTTTCTTTTTCTTTATTTTCTCCTTCTCTTTTTAATAAAACAAGTTTGCTCGAGACGACCAAAAATAAGTTTGGGGGAATTTGATCAGTCGAAAATATTGCATTTTTAACACATCAATTTCCCTACTATTTGCAATCATCTAAAGGTGTTCGGCATGAATATAGCACATATTAGCAATTTGACTGTAAAATACCAAATAAATTGTGTTATACATTATAACCGGCATTTTGAGGGAAATTGAGTGTTTATTATTGCATGCATGATCTTTGCATATCGCAACACTTGTCCCGAGATTGTGTGCAGGAAATTCCAGGTAAAAGAACCATAAGTGCTAAAAGTGCTAATAAAAATACGCCAAGTCTAAGACTTGTGATCTGGCAGTGAACAAGAAAGTATAAAAAGATTCGAGACATCAGAAAACATCTCTAAAGTCAGCAACAAAACAACCTGAGATTTCCATACACCAATAACACCAAACGACCACAGATACGCGGCCGAATGGCCTTGTTGGCGGCGGATCCGCGGCCACGTGGACTTGTCAGCTGCAAGTTGATTTCTCAGGCTTCTCCTTCCAAGATCAAAACTTCTTCAATACACTTCGGTCTCTAGATATCTCCAGAATCTTCCATCCTAACAACCAAGTTTCTTGTACAAGCCTAATACCTCAAAGCTTCTCAAGCAAGCTAGCTAAATCTAGAAGGTTCTTCCCAACAACCAAGCTTCTCTTGTAAGCTACATAACTAACTCAACCTAAAACTTCTACTCAACTACCAAGTTTGCAAGAGAAGCTAAACCTAGCTTAGCTTCTAAAGGAAGCTAAACCTAATCAAGCTTCTAGGAGAAGCTAAAAGAAGAAGGCTAGCCCAAATCTAATTCCAAAAGCCAATTCAAGATCACCGAGTACCAAATCAAGCAAGAATCCATCGAGCCTTGTTGAAGCTGTTAGATATAGTGCCCTCAGAGTCAATTATTGGATCGCAGGCACGTGATTGCAATGATTGAGGGAGGACCTATGCCGGTAGGACAATCTTACTCGAGATGATAGTATGCTATCTGGTTTATCTTTATCATCGTGTACTGCTTTAGGCGACCTTATAAGGTCGCTATTACACGTTAATAGAGCCCTTAGGATTGTTGCTTGACTGCCAGCAGTATGATGGCGATCATATACGTGGGAGCTGGGGTCTATAAGCACATTCTTAAAAGGTCCCTAGTCGTGGGAGTTTTCGAGACAGGGCATCGATACTCCGGAGTAGACTAGTGTATACAGTCGAGACCCCGACGAGGGGCGGTGGCCGGTCTCATAAGTCATTGGTGTCAGTTCGTTCACCTAAAATGTATACAGGTGCTCATTGGGTTATGAATACACCGGACAGGACTCGCCGGGAATATGCTAGTTGGTATTATACCTGACGTCAGATAGCAGTTCCCTGGTGACATGTATACAGGTTAGTTCATCGACCTGAGATCGTCATTTGTCTCGTGTGAGTTCCCAGTGTACTTTGATTACTACCCTACCATGGCTCAAAGGAGTCGTGCAAACTGTAAGTCCACGTTACCTCTCCCGGTTCTTTCGGGCTTGCGGAAATGATGAAAAACGATTTTTCTTTTGGTGGTAACATGGACTCAAAATACAGATCTTTGTTAAACGACTATCTAACAACTTAACAAGAGTTTTACCTACTCGGTTAGGGGTTATACCTTAACTTGAACTCCTTCTCTTGGTCTCCTTATGGTGGTCGGATGGTTCTCTCCTCGTCGTCTCGTTGTGCCGAAGATGGATCCACCTGAAAGCTTGTACCTTTGGTTTCAACCTCAAACTAGAGGAAACTAGAACACTTGGCTTGCTAGACTTTGTGTACTAGGATGAGTAGAGAAGTGTTTTGGGTTTTTATCTCCAAGGCAAATGATTCTGAACACATGAGAGGTTTTTGCCTTGAACTAGAGAGAGAGCAAGAGGAAGAGGGAGAGCTTGAGGATGAGAGAGCTTTCATGAGAGAGAAAGCAAAATGAAAGAATGAGCAAGACTTTTTTTTCACCCTTGCTCTCATAATCCAAAATCATCATAACACATAATAATAATTAAGTATTATGTGATGGTTGTTATCATATCAAATGGCCATATCATTTTTTGCATTAAATGCAATTTTTGAACCAACAAGCAAGCCAAGGTCAATGCCAAGAAATGATAGACATTGTCATGATGATGGTCAACTAGTCCAACCTAGTCAACCGATCAACAAAGTCAACAAGTCAACAAAGTCAACCCTTCAACCCAACCATGGCACAATAATACTTAATTAATATTATCATTAATCATATTTCTTATTCTCATTAGGGTTTAGCAAAAGTCAACAGTCAACAACCCTAATGAGAATCCTCTGCCTCTGTCTCTCTGTCAACTGTGCATACACACCCGCATCCGCGTTCCGAGGAACACGAATACAAACGAGATAAAACCAATCCCAAAACGTACACTAGGATCTGGCTTAAACCAAAGCCCGCTAGTGATAACTGCCCGAACACTAAACGTGCACAAGTGCACGGATGTGACCGAATCCTGTCGCAAAACCATACGACATCTACTCTTTTGCCTAAAGGCGAATAGCTCTCTGTGTGGGACTCTAAAGACTCGACACTACGCTGGCAGTGGGTTTAACCACAGACCGCAAGCGGCACTGGCTGTGCGTAACGGCCCCCCAGGTAGATGCCGATAAGAAGACGGACGAGGTGAAACCCATCTGAACTCCTACTGAGCCTGAATGTGACAATCTGCGTACAGTCCGGTCTATTCATCTGAGAATATCGCATGGCGGGCCTAGGGGGCGGTAAACGTCAGTCCCCTAATAGCGGTTCAAGTCATGTCAGAGTGTAGCCCAGAACACCCTGAGATAACGCTGGAAACCTACCAGTATATCTCGCTTGCCCTGACCAGAGACTTTGTGTAATGGCTCTTCTAGACACAGCGCGATATCAACCCCCAATACCGGGAGAGATGAATCCTGTCTAACCGTCGCTGCCTCCAAGTGCTTCGGGACTGCACCCAACTACTACCTGTTTGCACGACTCATGGTCTCTTTGTAAACGGGTCGAATATAAAGTAAACTGCCATTATGCAACCAAACATGATAAATGAACTAAATACTACAAACAACACATACGGTAACTTGAATTGGTATAACTGAACTCGGTTGTCACATTTAGAGTCCCCCACAGACAGTTTCTAAAGTTTAGGGAGAAACGTTGTAAAGGCCGTATGATATATGGCAGGGTTCGATCATATACGTGCAGTAGTGCACGGATCATGATCGGACGGATCATACTAGTGGGCTTTGGTTTAAGCCGGATCCTAGTATTAGATTAGTTGGATTACTTTAGTCTCATCGCATTCGCATTCAGTCGGAATGCGGATGCAGGTATGTATATACAGGTGAGGGGTATCCTTGTGATCCGTCACGAGTTTACTTTAGATGTTGCCGTATCTTTTTGTTGTTGTAAACATTTGGGTTAATATTTACAAATGGAAATTGTGAGCTTAAGTCATCATTAGGAGCATTAATTGTGGCACAAGCACAAGTGATGACTCATGGTCTCTTTCTTTGTGCATGTGTTACATTATTGATGGATTTGAGTGTTGATATGATAAGAAGAGAGAGAAAGAGGGCAGCCAAGAGGGGGTGTTTGCTCTTGTATTTTTACAACACGCTAGAAAAAGAAAGGTTTCTTCTTCTTCTTCTTCCTCTAGCTCACAACCTCCATTGATGGCTTCATCTCCAACCTCCATCCATACAATTGATGCAAGAGACAAAGTTGTCACACACATTCTCTAATTCACCTTGGACACGTCGGCTAGCGAACTTCGTGTCCGAGTTGCTTCGGATGAAGCAGAAGCCCGTAAAAAGACTCGATGATGTGGTGCCCTTTCCGGCGAGGAGATCGAGATCGGAGATACCGCGAGGAGCTTGGGATGGTGGCCAAAGACCGAAGGACACGGATCGATCGGTATAGCCTTTCCAACCCTTCTCTAGTTTGCTAGTTATAGGTTAATGGTTCGATCCGGGATTAAAGTCTGTGATAGCGCCGGTTTCAAGTTTAGAAAAAGTTTTCGTTTCCGCATTTTGGCCTCGGACAGATGGCCAGGGCGCTACCGTAGAATTACATGGTATCAGAGCCATGCCATTAACCTTTACTAGCTTGTTCTAACTTGTTTGAAATATCGATCGGCCGAATTTTCCAAAACCACATTTCCAATTCTTAAGTTTCTGTCGAAATTTTTTTGTCTTCGAAAAATTATTTTTTGTGTTTCAGAAAATCAGGCAGGCTTTTTTAAGACTACTGTAGAAATTTTGTAGAATGATCTCACAGTAACGCCGCGGAACCGCGGCCTTAACCACGTTTTGGCCGCGGTTCCGCCGTCGTTCTGGGGATTCATTGCACAATTTTTCTTGTGGTGGTCTTCTGTGTGGAAATGGGGTTTCTAGAATTTTTAGTTTTGGCCTAGATTATTTTGGGTACTGGGATTTGTACTTGGGGCCCACTTCGGGATATTTTGTCGATCGAAAATTTTAAATAAGTTAGTTCACAATACTTACATTATATCTGTGACCGTGAATGCCATTTGATCGGTAAATATTGTCTAATCGCTATAGCCCCTTTAGACGGATTTGCGAACGTGACATTCATGTTGATGTTCTGTGTTGTGCTGTGATGTTGCGGATTTGCATGGTGGATAGCCTGGATGCAATGGTAGTACAGTTTGGTTATATTTGTACATTTGATATTGCGGGGCGAGCGTCCGACATGTGGACTGCCGTCACTGCCTGTTTGTATATTATTCTTTTGGGGCACGACCGGGCTGAGGTCGATATACCCGTTGGATATATTTTACTTTCTGTACTAGGATTACCCCATGGCTGGGTGCACAGATAGCCAGGTTCTAGAAAGCAACGAGCCCGCATCTCATGGCTTTGAGACGGAGGAGGCTTTACTCTAGAATTGGCGGGCTATTCGCCGCACTCGTAGGGGGTATAGGTTGACTGTCACGCCCCGCTTCCCAGTATACGGCGAAGGGACGCGACGAGGCCCGCTACGTATATACTCAGAAGTACATACGCTAAGCGTATCTAAGTAATAATAAATACACAAGAGACAAGATTTAAAAGAACATCAACTTTTATTTATTAACATTCTTTGTACAATGCATGAAAAGAAATACAACTGGAATAAAAGATGCTTAAACAGTGGCATAACAGGAAATGAAAAGTACTGAAAAGAAAAGTGTGCAATGGAACTACTGTGCAGGGTCTTCAGTAAACTGCTCCAAGTCTTCTTGCGATGGCTCAACTTCTGCCGGGTCCAAACCACCTGACGACATTCAAAGAAGAGAGAAACAGAATGTCGTCAGCGAACAATCGCTCGGTAATTCCTAAAAGTAAGAGGAGAATAGATAGAGAGTAAGAGAGAGAGAGAGTGGCTGTTATAGTTGTATTACATTGTTATATTATTGTAGTATTGTGTTAACGCTGTTGTTGTAGCTTGGTACAGAAGGATGCCAGTGTATACGAGAGGGGTCTCAGTATGCTAGAGACCAGAGCAAATGGAAGTACAAGACTCCGTTATACAACCCGGAACAACGGCAATTGGATTCAGGTTAGATGTCTTAATCTTACCGTCTCGTGCCACCTTTAACACCTTCCGTACCAATCTACCCCTTAAACCCCGTAGTGTTTTAACAGTATTGTTGTATAGTTATCTTGTAAATTGTGTTGGTTGTATGATTGATTGACTGACTGACCGAAACCATGATATCAGGAAACGGTTATAACCGTAGAGTCAAGTAAATGGAATACTGGGAGTTATGTAGAAGGAATATATCCATGGTTCGGTTCAGCCAGATTGTACAAACTGGTAATTGTATTCATGGATTCATGTATTCATATTGACTTGGAAACTTGTAGATTATGGAATGACTTGAATCATATTAAAGTCAGATTAATCAGACTCAAACCCGAGTCAGACAATCAGAAATGTGAATCGAAGTCTTATAACTGCTAGGGTCCTTAGGGTAATTTATAAAACTTGAGGGGGTTTTATGTAAAAATACTTTTATATACTTTTCAAAATACACCTCAAGTATTTATTGTTCTTCTTTAGAGTTGTGGATTTTATGTTGTGACATTTCTAATGAAAATATCCTAGTTTCATAAATAATGGTATTTATCTGTAATATTGATTATTTGAAGTTCATGGTATTTTAGTGTAAAATTTACTATTGGGATTTTTAGAAAAAGGTGGAAAATTTATATTATAATAAAATAGGTATTTAAATGATAAATATACATATGTTTATACAAAAACAATTTTAGTAGATATTTTATATTTCAAAAATCTCATTTTCTTAAGATGCCGTATTTTAAACCTTTCGAGACCGAATGCTCCTTGCGGAGGTCTGAATCTCGCACTACTAAGCTCGAGGGTGCACGATAAACCGTACAATCCCTAACGGGTTCCCCAAAGATGGGTTGTAGTGGCGCTTTGCAAAGATTTAATAAATACTATTCATTTAGAAAACGGTTTTATAAATATAAGGTATTTATGTGTAAAAGATGTAAATTTCCGTATTTTAGTTTCTTGGGTTCCCTAAGCCAACTAGCCTATTTCTAAAGGTCTAAACGACAAGTTATTAGAAGCCTCAAATCGCTCTTCACCGCCAATTGGGTCCAGGTAAGTACAAGTGAGGAGGGAGGGATCCGCTCACGAATCGTAAAGTTACCCAAGCTCACTTGCCTAGCCTAAACACCACAAAGTCAGTTTAAATAAACGATCGATGTCCATGACATATCGTATTTTCTTTTTAAAAGATTTTGTTTTAAAATTGTATACAATTTAGAACTTTCAGAAAAGGGTTTATAAAGAAAATGGTATTTTAATGTAAAGTCTAGTATTTTCGTATTCTAAGTTTTGACGATATCAATTAGGGTTGTATTTGCGTGTGTATAGAGGTAGGTCATTACCTCGTGTAACGTTTCCAAAATAATAAAATATTATTTTCGGGAATTTTTATAATTTAATATTATTTTAATGAATATTTTAATATTCGGGTATAATTAAATACAAATAAATGGGGAAAAATTATGGAAAATTCTAAAATAGCGTATTTTATAGAATCATGCCATTTTAAAGCTTTTAAGACTAGTTATATGCTAATTTAGTGTTAATCGCGATTAAAAATCGCTATTTGGATTTTTAGCTTTTTTGTGCAAAAATGTGCACATATCATTTTCCACACTTGTTACACTTGTGTTACATTTCTATTGCCATGGTTGTTCTTTTGGGTTCACTATTGGAGTGAGAAGGAAAAGAAAAAGGAAAGGAAAAGAAAAGGTTTCATGATGAGAAAGAGAGAGACCAAGTCAACCCTCACTTTATGAACCATACTCCCATCATTTTCCCCTTCTCATTCTCTCTCCTCTCCTCCTTGAGCTGCTGCTGCCCCTCTCCCTCTCTCTCCCTCTTCACAAAAATCCTAGATCCACAATGGAATCAACCCCAAAACCCTATTCCCATTTCACAAAAGATGTTCCCGAGCTCACTAGCTACACATTGAACCTAGCAAGATTGGATTTGGAGCACTTTGAGCAACTCAAGAATTTTCTTGAGTTGCCAAAGGAGGTAAATTCTGGACCTATTAGGGTAGTAATTCATTTGTTGTGCATCAATTCTAGTTTCATGTCGATATGGTGTCGTTTTGAGGACTTTTGAGAATTCTAGTTAGGGTTTAGGGTTAGACCTGAAATCAAAGTGAAATTGAGGCTTGTTGTGACCTTAGAACCCCTGTGGTGATGTGTTATTGGATCAAACTAGAGACTAGAACACAGAACACGGATTTATGAGACGATATCGGGAAAAACTGTGAATCTGTGATCGTATTTAAGAATCTGCTATCACCCCGAGACCCCAAAAATAAAACTGAGTTGACAGTGAGATGTGCAGGCACCATGGAACCACCACACCAAACCCTAGCCCCCAACTCAAATGTATGGCCGCCAATTAATTCCTTCTGGCCGCAAATTGCGGCCAGAGCAGGAGGGAACTGTCTCGATTTTTGTGCATGGCCCTATTTCCTCTAGTTTTGACCCTGGGTATGTCTAGTTTTGACTAATTCCAGTTAGGGTAAAATCTAGGTTGATTTTCCTATGTTGGCACATGATTTACGACTCGATTTAGCATGGATTTTGGTATTTGGTAATTTGTTTCTGTCGGGTGGCGTTTGGACGTCAACGACAAGTGGATATTGATCATGTTTGCATGCGAGACGATAGGTTTTTACCTATGCGAGTAGCATGTGCTATTTTGGTTTCCGATGTGATTTTCATGTGCTTTAGCGTTGTGATATACTTGTAGGTACCCTACGTGATGTGAGGCAAGGAAGATGAAGATGGCGACATCGGCACCGACACATAAGAAGCAAGGTGAGTAGATTTATATCTACAGGGAGAAGTCGGATGGATGGCGTATAGCACCCCCGCAGTCCGTGGTGATGTATACGAATACGTATACATACATATAATTATTATGTGTTGTTAGGATTATTGATGGTAATAATGGATTATTGATGATAAGAATATATTGGTTTAGTATGCGAAACCCTAGAGTAGGGGTTGCACACCCACACATACACATATACATATACTTGCATGCATTCTTTCATTTATCTGTGCGTATTTGGAGGTGTATATCTACACATGGGTATGGGACTATGCGTTCATATACGGGATGGAGATGAGTTGATGAGTTTGACTTGAGGTCGTGAGATTCGGCGATATGACAGAGTTTGTATTTGAGATGCGACATGGTGGTTTTGGCGGGCCTTTGGGCAAGTGTTTTACCCCGTATTCATATTTATATAGATGGTATCGATGGTACTAGACTTAGATTTGTACCCTAGATTATGTGATATGATGGTAGTGATACCTGATATGTGGTGAGATGAATGTGATATTGACCCATACCCAGCTATTGGGATGCCGTACGACGATTTACCGTATGAGCTTTACATTGATGTTAGATCTGCACTCTTGACTCGAGGATGTTATATGATATACTGTATCGTACGTGATAATTTTGGGGCGAGATCACCGACTATATATACATATATATCGACTCAGATTTAGGTGGTTTCTATACCCCTGCCGATTGAACTTGATAGTTGGGCCCGTAGTTCGTATAGTAGGCGTTAGGCTAGACTGAGTCATACCTATTTCAAAACTGATGAATCGGGGATATTTTAAAGATAGGCAAAAAGGATTCTACGGATATTTTCAAAAACGAGACATCTTTTCTTAAAACACCGTAGCCCTTACTTTACCAAAAAGCCCGGTTCGTCTTATTTCAAAAGGCAAGGCAGCATGATATATTTATTGAGGAAGTTTCTTTACGGCTGCGTTGATTACTCTATTCCGCATATTCATGCCATTTGCATTGCATTGCTTGCGTTATTGATATATTACAGTCATGCTGCTAGGACACCAGCACCATTATCGATGATGCGTAAGTTCCACGTACACTTGTTTGCCGGCTTACACACTTCATCATCGATAATTGCCATGTCACTACACTGTAGTACTGTTGCATTCTGGATATGATTCTTGCATGACAGACTGATATGCTTACATTTACATGTCGCATGCATCATGCTTTCTGATTATACGCATTGAGATATGTTGTTTCCATGATATTTCTGGATTTGGGAACCGTGGGTATTTCAAAAGAGAATATGTAATTGTTTTAAAAACCCGGTTACCCTTGATATGATATTTCAGTGCGTCCACCATGTGTTTTCTCGGTGCTGAGAGCGACATGTGAAATCCGATTCGAGGAGGTGGATTAGGCCGATTGCGGGTACATAGTGGACCCGGTATGGTACACCGGGGCGAGAACAGTTTCGCTGTGTAGTAGACGGTGAGCCTGGAAGAAGGATTACTACCTACCGGTGATTGGTTGGACCTGGCGGTTATCCGGAGGATACTGACCAGAGTCGATAGATGGATAGGGGTGTACTGCTGGGGCCGAGGGCTGATACCGCAGACAGAGCCCGTGGGCCAATCCGGACTGACGGAGCCCGTTATATGAGGATTTACGTGCCGATGCTGGGCACAGTTTTCATGATGTTTCGAGTATCGATACTGGACACTCCGGTTCCATGATTTTGACGTGTCGCGAGGGACACAGGTGGCTTATATCCTCATATTCCCTTGCATATGCTGATGATATTTACATGCATGACGGTTATTGTCATTGGGTGACGAATGGACGGGATCCATGTACATGCAGATTTGATTACATTGATCATACCTCACATTTATGATATGCTATTACCTGAGGCACTGGCACGAGCACTTGGCACTACACTCATGCATAGAGATTTCCTTGCCAGTTTAGCATGCTTCAGACTTATTCATATTGAGGTTTATTTATATCTGATCGTATTGACCTAGGATGGGTCATACATTCGATCTCTGCTTGTTGATATTTTCTATTCACGAGTTGGCAACTCACCCCCATTGTGCCACAGTTCTTGCAGGTTTTGCCGTACAGATTTCATTGCGGCTTTTCTGGCACATTGCTTCCTTTACGGGTGATTTGCTTTGGTAGGTGGGTTCGTTGTATCAGAACCACCATTGTACATTTTTTATTCATTGTATCTAGAAATTCCATCAACCAAAACTTGTATATTGTTTCAGACATAGACAACAGTGTTGTATTATTTCAACCTTAGAGTCGCGTTTGTAGTATTACGGTTTTCTGGCTGTTTTGAGTTTCTTTTGGGGTTTTTGATCCTCGCCTTTTGGCCTTGTATATTATTATTGCTTGCGTGGTTGTGACCGTCATTTGACGAAGAGCTAGCTGCCGCTTAGGAATGCCTTTTATCCTTTCATATATATTATTCTTGTTGTACCCCGTTCGGGGCAAGTTTTTACAAAGGAAACTCTGCCGAAATTTTCAGGAAAGGTTACACATTTTAAAAATACATATTCGGCTTAGTTATTTAAAACCTTTGATTTTCGAAACATGATTTCTTTACTTCTTAAAACCAGTTTTTCCTTATTTACTCTTTAACTGGTTTTAGATTTCTGGGCTTTTGGCTTACTTGGATCAGATGGGGCCCTATAGACTTCATATGGTTCAAGGGCCAGTCACGTGCTCTTTCGGGTCATGACAAAGTTGGTATCAGAGCGCTAGATTGACCTTGGTTCGAGTCTAAGTTTGATTATATGGAGCCTAGGGCGTTATATATATACGGAACTTAGGCTTGACCTTACGGAACTTAGACTTAGTCAGAGGGGTATTCTACTCGAACTTTCGTCGCATAGGATGACCTTTGGTTGATGGAGTAGGTAGCTTGAGTAGAGGGACGTACCGTACGTATGTTCCGTGGCATACTAACGACACGCCACTCCGCTTAAGAAACCTTAGGATGTACATTTCCTTGCACAGTATTATATTCCTTCCTATGATCTATCCTCATCGATACTGGTTATAATTTTGCTGCCGCAATTGCACGGGGCAGAGTGGGCTACGGCTCGAGTTGCGTTAGCATGAGCTCGTCGTGGACGAGGACTGACCAGGGCATGATTCCAGAGACATACGATTGCATATTGAGGCGTCGTCTGATTGTGTTTTCGCGCCATGAGCGTTGGATTGATCGCTTTTACGAGATTTCCGGATGTGCTGATCGGCACCAGAGGATTGAGCCACTGATAAAGGCCAGCCAGGATGTGATGTCCGTTGACATTATCGCTTATCTAGGACGATTGAGGCGTTGTCCCGCGCACGGACGAAGGAGCCAGTTGCTGCTGCGGAAGATGAGATATCGCCCAGATGATTGGAGCTACTGCAGCATGAGCATATTCTTGGAGATATGATAATGTGTCGCTAGTCACCGAGGATTATTGACTAGGACATGTGGTTCGTTCACTTACACCGATGCTGTGGTATATACTCGATACTATTAAACTGTACCCGAGATATTGAGCTCTTGGGGGATTATGAGATTCTGACGAGTCGATCGGACGATTCGACATCATTCGGATATCATGTGTTGGGACACTGCTTGGGAGACTCCAGGTACGAACATAGCCGTTGGTGCGCAGTCTGTGTAGCCACGAGGAGATGAGTCCGAATCAGTTGATATTGAAGCAGAGTAGAGTAAAGAGTTCGCATGAGATTTCGACGAGATGACGTTCCACTCCGCTGACATCAGAGATGCGATACGCACGTAGAGGACGTGATCGGCTAGATATCTTCTACTGAGTGATGAAGATACCGAGTTCGTGATTTCGAGTCCGTGTTAGAGACTTCGGAGGGACCGTAGCCGAGGGCATTGCAGTGCGCAGATAGAGACGCGATGTCGAAATGGTCGATGATACAGACAAGCGGGATAAGAAGTTCGTGCGAGATGCAGACGAGCTGGTACTACACCCCGTTAAGATTAAAGGTCGGATATGCATACAGAGGCACAGGGATGCGACTAGCTTCCGAGGAGATGTTGTACTAAGGACGCGGATGTCTAGAGAGCGAGAAAAGATTAGGTCAGAGTACCAGCCTCCGTACAGTTTGGCTTAGGCGAGATCAGAAGAGACCTTGAGCAGGGATTCCTTCCAATACACTGCCGCAATAAGATTTGCACCAGGAGCAGATGCGTGATGTGCATTCAGAGGACCAGAGGTCGGTGCCAGAGATGTCCTGCGTTACGAGCGATCGTGAGGATTGACCGAGAGATGACCAGGAAAGTGCCAGAACGGAATCGTTCCTGTCAACACACCTGACCGGGCCGATGAGCTGATGGATTGCGAGATTGGTAATCCATAGAGAAGATAAGGAACTAGAGGCAGAGGATGCTAGCCGCGAGCTTGAGGCAAGTGGATATCTTGCGCCGCTAGCATTGGATGTACTGGCACCTTCTTGACCTCGAAGGAGGATATACCGACGACGGTATTTATGATTTATGATTTGTGATTTTGTGATTTGATTATCACGTATCCGTCATCTTGGATTTCGGTATTTTGGGCGTTCTGTTTGCATGATTTAGTTTTGATGACTGAGTTTCATGGTATTTGTTTTCTTGCACCATGGTTGCACTTACTGGGTATTCATATTTTGTGCGGAGTTATTATTCTTGAGGTATTGATTGTGATTTCATGCCTATTTTATGCCGGTGATTTGATCTACGCTTCCAGCATAGTTTTCGTGCACTTTTAGTGTTTTGATTTGATTTGTGCACGCTGATGCACACGGTTGTGAGCTTTTCCATCGCGGTACACCTGATTTTGATTGAGCCGCATTTTATATCGTCGACTTGACCCTGATATTTATGATTTTTGCACTCCGTGCTTTAGATTGGGCTTACGCATGTTCGACGTTTGCTATTGGATTTTGTGATTCCGTGCATGTTGAGTGCGCAGGGTTTAGATTTTCATTCGTGCACGATGGATGCACCGATTTGGATTTTCGCGCATGATTGGGCGCATGTTTTGAGATACGATTTTGGGGCACACCAGATGCACTAAATCGAGATTCTTCGTGCATGTCAGATGCACCTGTTTTGGCTGTCAGGCACACACGTTGCCTATGACAGATGCTTCGTGCACACCCGTTGCACCTAGATGTTGTTTTGTGCACCTGTATGGCACATATATGGTTTTTGATTTCCGTGCACACCAGACACACAGGGTGGTGTTATGTGCATTTTTGGGATTTATTCCTTTTGGAGCAGTACATTTCTATGATATTGGATATTTGTTTTCATACTGAGCAGGACTAGTCAGAGGACAGTACCTGGATATATTTTGCATGCATTGATAGTTCGAAGAGATTTCCAAAGAGCGAGCTATGGTCTCGATATATATATACCTACGTGTCTGATATGACACGAAACGTTTTAAAAACAAGAAAACCCTTCTAAATTGTTCTCAAAACGGCGGAACGTACCTATTAAACAAAGGATATATATATATATGCGTATATAGTTATTTTCTTATGAAAAACATCTGCCACAGTGCAGTGTTACGCGCATCGCACAGTGACTCAAAAAGATTTAGCATGCATTTACATCAGCTATTCACATGTATAGATTGATGTCTACATGTATAGTTCTGATCTATATCATATTGGTTTTGCAATGGATTTGACATTTGTGTCTTTACCATGACACCGATGATTGTGGGATGCTTGATGGAGTATTGCTTTTGAGTTATCTGCTCAGTACTCATGTGCAAGCATTGCGCTAGGATACGTTTTATGTATTGCTGATTTCGGAGCTCCGACGACTTGGAATTTGTATCGAAATGTTTTAGTATTTGGGGGTTTTAAATTTAAATTCGGGGACCGAATTTCTTTAAGGGGGGTAGATTTTAACGTTTCCAAAATAATAAAATATTATTTTTGGGAATTTTTATAATTTAATATTATTTTAATGAATATTTTAATATTCGGGTATAATTAAATACAAATAAATGAGGAAAATTGTGGAAAATTCTAAAATAGCGTATTTTATAGAATCATGCCATTTTAAAGTTTTTAAGACTAGTTATATGCTAATTTAGTGTTAATCGCGATTAAAAATCGCTAATTGGATTTTTAGCTTTTTTGTGCAAAAATGTGCACATATCATTTTCTACACTTGTTACACTTGTGTTACATTTCTATTGCCATGGTTGGTCTTTTGGGTTCACTATTGGAGTGAGAAGGAAAAGAAAAAGGAAAAGAAAAGAAAAGGTTTCATGATGAGAAAGAGAGAGACCAAGTCAACCCTCACTTTATGAACCATACTCCCATCATTTTCCCCTTCTCATTCTCTCTCCTCTCCTCCTTGAGCTGCTGCTGCCCCTCTCCCTCTCTCTCCCTCTTAACAAAAACCCTAGATCCACAATGGAATCAACCCCAAAATCCTATTCCCATTTCACAAAAGATGTTCCTGAGCTCACTAGCTACACATTGAGCCTAGCAAGATTGGATTTGGAGCACTTTGAGCAACTCAAGAATTTTCTTGAGTTGCCAAAGAAGGTAAATTCTGGACCTATTAGGGTAGTAATTCATTTCTTGTGCATCAATTCTAGTTTCATGTCGATATGGTGTCGTTTTGAGGACTTTTGAGAATTCTAGTTAGGGTTTAGAGTTAGACCTGAAATCAAAGTGAAATTGGGGCTTGTTGTGACCTTAGAACCCCTGTGGTGATGTGTTATTGGATTAAACTAGATATTAGAACACAGAATACGGATTTATGAGACGATATCGGGAAAAACTGTGAATCTGTGATCGTATTTAAGAATCTGCTATCACCCCGAGACCCTAAAAATAAAACTGAGTTGACAGTGAGATATGCAGGCACCATGGAACCACCAAACCAAACCCTAGCCCCCAACTCAAATGCACGGCCGCCAATTAATTCCTTCTGGCTGCAAATTGCGGCCAGAGCAGGAGGGAACTGTCTCGATTTTTGTGCATGGCCCTATTTCCTCTAGTTTTGACCCTGGGTGTCTAGTTTTGACTGATTCCAGTTAGGGTAAAATCTAGGTTGATTTTCCTATGTTGGCATATGATTTACGACTCGATTTAGCATGGATTTTGGTATTTGGTTATTCGTTTCTGTCGGGTGGCGTTTGGACGTCAACGACAAGTGGATATTGATCATGTTTGCATGCGAGACGATAGGTTTTTACCTATGCGAGTAGCGTATGCTATTTTGGTTTCCGATGTGATTTTCATGTGCTTTAGCGTTGTGATATACTTGTAGGTACCCTACGTGATGTGAGGCAAGGAAGATGAAGATGGCGACATCGGCACCGACACATGAGAAGCAAGGTGAGTAGATTTATATCTACGGGGAGAAGTCGGGTGGATGGCATATAGCACCCCCGCAGTCCGTGGTGATGTATACGAATACGTATACACACATATAATTATTATGTGTTGTTAGGATTATTGATGGTAATAATGGATTATTGATGATAAGAATGTATTGGTTTAGTATAGTGCGAAACCCTAGAGTAGAGGTTGCACATCCACACATACACATACACATATACTTGCATGCATTCTTTCATTTATCTGTGCGTATTTGGAGGTGTATATCTACACATGGGTATTAGACTATGTGTTCATATACGGGATTGAGATGAGTTGATGAGTTTGACTTGAGATCGTGAGATTCAGCGATATGACAGAGTTTGTATTTGAGATGCGACATGGTGGTTTCGGCGGGCCTTTGGGCATGTGTTTTACCCCGCATTCATATTTATATAGATGGTATCGATGGTACTAGACTTAGATTTGTACCCTAGATTATGTGATACCTGATATGTGGTGAGATGAATGTGATATTGACCCATACCCAGCTATTGGGATGCCGTACGACGATTTACCGTACGAGCTTTACATTGATGTTAGATACGCACTCATGACTCGAGGATGTTATATGATATACTGTATCGTACGTGATCATTTTGAGGCGAGATCACCGACTATATATATATATATATATATATATATATCGATTCAGATTTAGGTGGTTTCCATACCCCTGCCGATTAAACTTGATAGTTGGGCCCGTAGTTCGCATAGTAGGCGTTAGGCTAGACTGAGTCATACCTATTTCAAAACTGATGAATCGGGGATATTTTAAAGATAGGCAAAAGGGATTCTACGGATATTTTCAAAAACGAGACATCTTTTCTTAAAACACCGTAGCCCTTACTTTACCAAAAAGCCCGGTTCGTCTTATTTCAAAAGGCAAGACTGCATAATATATTTATTGAGGAAGTTTCTTTACGGCTGCGTTGATTACACTATTCCGCATATTCATGCCATTTGCATTGCATTGCTTGCGTTATTGATATATTACAGTCATGCTGCTAGGACACCAGCACCATTATCGATGATGCGTAAGTTCCACATACACTTGTTTGCCGGCTCACACACTTCATCATCGATAATTGCCATGTCACTACACTGTAGTACTGTTGCATTCTGGATATGATTCTTGCATGACAGACTGATATGCTTACATTTACATGTCGCATGCATCATGCTTTCTGATTATACGCATTGAGATATGTTGTTTCCATGATATTTCTGGATTTGGGAACCGTGGGTATTTCAAAAGAGAATATGTAATTGTTTTAAAAACCCGGTTACTCTTGATATGATATTTCAGTGCGTCCACCATGTGTTTTCTCGGTGCTGAGAGCGACATGTGAAACCCGATTCGAGGAGGCGGATGAGGCCGATTGCGGGTACATAGTGTAACCGGTATGTTACCCCGGGGCGAGAACAGTTTCGCTGTGTAGTAGACGGTGAGCCTGGAAGAAGGATTACTACCTACCGGTGATTGGTTGGACCTGGCGGTTGTCCGGAGGATACTGACCAGAGTCGATAGATGGATAGGGGCGTACTGCCGGGGCCGAGGGCCGATACCGCAGACAGAGCCTGTGGGCCGATCCGGACTGACGGAGCCCGTTATATGAGGATTTACGTGCCGATGCTGGGCACAGTTTTCATGATGTTTCGAGTGTCGATACTGGACACTCCGGTTCCATAATTTTGACGTGTCGCGAGGGACACAGGTGGCTTATATCCTCATATTCCCATGCATATGCTGATGATATTTACATGCATGACGGTTATTGTCATTGGGTGACGAGTGGACGGGATCCACGTACATGCAGATTTGATTACATTGATCATACCTCATATTTATGATATGCTATTACCTGAGGCACTGGCACGAGCACTTGGCACTACACTCATGCATAGAGATTTCCTTGCCAGTTTAGCATGCTTCAGACTTATTCATATTGAGGTTTATTTATATCTGATCGTATTGACCTAGGATGGGTCATACATTCGATCTCTGCTTATTGATATTTTCTATTCACAAGTTGGCAACTCACCCCCGTTGTGCCACAGTTCTTGCAGGTTTTGCCGTACAGATTTCATTGCGGCTTTTCTGGCACATTGCTTCCTTTACAGGTGACTTGCTTTGGTAGGTGGGTTCGTTGTATCAGAACCACCATTGTACATTATTTATTCATTGTATCTAGAAATTCCATCAACCAAAACTTGTATATTGTTTCAGACTTAGACAACAGTGTTTTATTATTTCGACCTTACAGTCGCGCTTGTAGTATTACGGTTTTCTGGCTGTTTTGAGTTTCTTTTGGGGTTTTTGATCCTCGCCCTTTGGCGTTGTATATTATTATTGCTTGCGTGGTTGTGACCGTCGTTTGACGAAGAGCTAGCTCCCGTTTGGGAATGCCTTTTATCCTTTCATATATATTATTCTTGTTGTACCCCGTTCGGGGCAAGTTTTTACAGAGGAAACTCTGCCGAAATTTTCAGGAAAGGTTACACATTTTAAAAATACATATTCGGCTTAGTTATTTAAAAACTTTGATTTTCGAAACATGATTTCTTTACTTCTTAAAACCAGTTTTTCCTTATTTACTCTTTAAATGGTTTTAGATTTCTGGGCTTTTGGCTTACTTGGATCAGATGGGGCCCTAAAGACTTCATATGGTTCAAGGGCCAGTCACGTGCTCTTTCGGGTTTTGACACCTCGTGACTTATTTTAAGGTATAGTAAAGTTTAGGGGTTAAATATGATAAATTAAACATGAGGGTATTTAAGTGAATGAATACGGTATTTGCAAAAGTTATCATTTCATGTGTGAAAACTCATTCAAATTGATTTTTACAAGTTTAGTGGTCAAGATGAAGATGTTTAGGAATGATGGAATTGATTAGAAGAAGAAAAATAACATTATGGTATTAATGTGAAAAAGAATACGATATTGCAAAAAGGCTATCATTTCATGTAAGATACTTTATCCAAATTAATTGTTATGTGATTAATAGTCAACATGAATATGTTTAGATATTATGCAATTGGTGACAAGTGAGATTTTGTAGCAAAACTGAATCGGAAATCGGTTTGTTCCGATTTCCGTCGGGTTTCATAAATTCATATTTTTTGAGAAGTAGAAAGAAGAAAAGAACTGGACTTACGGGTTTCGATCTATACTAAAGAGTATAGGGGAACTAGGGGAGTGGCCGTGGCGTTGTTTCGTCGCCGGTTGTTTCAAAGAAACGTCGCCGGAATTCCGTTAGCGCTTCGCCGTGAACTCGGTTTCAAAGCACACTTTTCTTATGAAAATTTCAAGAGAGTAAACCTAGGGTTTTGGGATGAGAGGGTAGAGGGTAGGGGGTCTATTTATAGGATAGGTAGGGTAGGGTAGGTGAAAGGTTTTTATTTTAAAAAAATGTAAAAATTAAAGAAAAAGCATTAAAATTTGTATTAAATTGGTTGTATTTAACATTTGAGAACCGATCAATTAAATTGGAGTTAATAGGGGAGTTGGGAATACGAAAAGACAACTTTTTTCTTTTGGGAGCTTGGCCATACGACCGAGTCCGGCCGGCAGCGCCGGCCCACTCGGCCGATCCCGGTCGAGTCCGGCGACCGTCGGGTGCGGGGTTCTCTGATGTAGACTTTGGTATACTCCGTTTTTAGGGTTCAGTTCATCATTTGGGAGTTATGGCCTGTGGACTGTTGGGCTTCCAAGAATTTTAAAAGAAAATTAATCTAAAAATAATGTGGGGCATGGGATTTGAACTCTGGTGGCTTGGTTCAGCAGTGCAAGGTATTACCAATGATCCACAAGCTCCTTCTTGTAATTATTGTGTTATTTAATTACTTAAAATGATAGCAGTAAGTGTAAATACTCCAAGTATACATTAAATTTTAAAGTAATTTCTTGTACACTAAAAATGGAGTTATTACATTCTTGTAGCTTGTAATTAAAAACAAAAATAATTGCCTAAATCTCGTGCTCAGGCTAAAATACCCCTTTGTGGATTTTTGAAAAAAAATTTTGAAAAATTTTGTATAGGTAAAAGTGTATAAGAAAATTAGGGTTGTTACATTCTACCCTCCTTATAAAAATTTCGTCCTCGAAATTTGTAAAAGGAAGGTGTAACAGTGCAAAGAAGTTTGGTGGCTGTAGTACCGATAGTGTATAAAAATAACGAAGAGATACAAGGGTGAAAGAGGCTTTCCGGTGTTACATTGACCTACAGTCTCGGCTTCTACGGCTTCTAATGTGAAGGTCTGTCGTCGTGGTACATTCCTTCTGGCTGGAGGCACATTCTGCCTTTAGGGCCTGTTTCTCTGCCCTCTAGGCATGTCCCTCATTGCCTGTTGGAATTGGTGAGCAGGCTGTGCAGGTGGTGGAGCAGGTAGTGCAGGACGAGTTGTAGGAGCCTGGATGGTTGGTCGCTGCGGTTGGTTTGTGTGTGTGTGAGATGAGTTGCTATTGTAAGGACAGTTTCCAATGCCGTGGTTGGATGCGCCACAAATCAGACACAGATCTTTTGCGCGCCTACAGTCCTTCCACAAGTGTCCCTTTCTATTGCAGTAATGGAAAATTTCTTCAGTTCTCCTGGGTACAAACTATGGCCTGGAAGAGGCTCCACCTGCCATTTGGTTGGCAGGGCGTTTGACTCCTGCAGACTGAGGTCTGCCTCTTGCTTTTATCACTGCCTCATAACTGCGGGCAGCTTCCAGAGCATCCTCGTATGTCAGAAATTTTCCCATGGCTAGAGCAGCCTGAATCTCCGTGTCCAGTCCTTGTTGGAAACGACGGGCTCTGATATCGTCCGTCGGTATCAAGTGTGCTGCGAATCGGCTCAACATGGTGAATTCAGCGTAGTATTCATCTACCGATTTATCCTACATTGAACCCTGTTGTAGATGAATAAACTGCCGCTCCATTGCAAACCTGGCAGTCACAGGGAAATATTTCGCGTCGAACTTCTCGCGAAACTTTTTTCCATTCAATCGGCTGTACCAGACGGCTTTCTTCCGCCTTCCACCAGTTGCGAGTATTATCCGTGAGCTGTAGTTTTGCTACGGTGACCCAAGCGTTGTCTGGCACTTGAGCTGTTGCCAGATTCTCTTCGATGCTTTGTGCCCATTCTTCCGCTTCAAGAGGGCTTCCTTTACCAGAGAACTGCTTGGGATGTAAAGCCCTGAATTGCTTTACTCCCGGTGCGTCAGTCTCGGGTCGGTTCAGAAGTTGTTGTTGTCCCTCGAGAAGATTGCGGATCGCCTCAAATAACATTGTTTGCTCGGTGGGTGGTGCAGGAATAGCTGGTGTAAGAGGTAGTGCTGAAGGGGTGTTGTTGACGTTGGTGCTGGTGTTGTTCGGGGAATCCATAACCTTGAAGAAATTCGGATTAACACAGATTCAAATATATGAAATGATAAGATTCAAGGAATAGAAATTTGCAAGATTCAAGGAACATGAATTGTAAAGAATGTTTTAGTTGCTGGTTCTTGTGTTATATTGCTTAGGTTGTTCACGTAGAACAGAACTGCATGACAGGAATTCATACAGCTCGGACCTGCATGGGCCACCAACAAAACCCGTCACGCCACGCTTCCCAGTATACGGCGAAGGGACGCGACGAGGCCCGCTACGTATATACTCAGAAGTACATACGCTAAGCGTATCTAAGCAATAATAAATACACAAGAGACAAGATTTAAAAGAACAGCAACTTTTATTTATTAACATTCTTTGTACAATGCATGAAAGGAAATACAACTGGAATAAAAGATGCCTAAACAGTGGCATAACAGGAAATGAAAAGTACTGAAAAAAAGTGTACAATGGAACTACTGTGCAGGGTCTTCAGTAAACTGCTCCAAGTCTTCTTGCGATGGCCCAACTTCTGCCGGATCCAAACCACCTGACGACATTCAAAGAAGAGAGAAACAGAATGTCGTCAGCGAACAATCGCTCGGTAAGTCCCAAAGGTAAGAGGAGAATAGATAGAGAGTAAGAGAGAGAGAGAGAGAGTGGCTGTTATAGTTGTATTACATTGTTATATTATTGTAGTATTGTGTTAACGCTGTTGTTGTAGCTTGGTACAGAAGGATGCCAGTGTATACGAGAGGGGTCTCAGTATGCTAGAGACCAGGGCAAATGGAAGTACAAGGCTCCGTTATACAACCCGGAACAACGGCAATTGGATTCAGATTAGGTGTCTTAATCTTACCGTCTCGTGTCACCTTTAACACCTTCCGTACCAATCTACCCCTTAAACCCCGTAGTGTTTAAACAGTATTGTTGTATTGTTATCTTGTAAATTGTGTTGGTTGTATGATTGATTGACTGACTGACCGAAACCATGATATCAGGAAATGGTTATAACCGTAGAGTCATGTAAATGGAATACTGGGAGTCATGTAGAAGGAATATATTCATGGTTCGGTTCAGCCAGATTGTATAAACTGGTAATTGTATTCATGGATTCATTTATTCATATTGACTTGGAAACTTGTAGATTATGGAATGACTTGAATCATATTCAAGTCAGATTAATAAGACTCAAACCCGAGTCAGACAATCAGAAATGTGAATCGAAGTCTTATAACTGCTAGGGTCCTTAGGGTAATTTATAAAACTTGAGGGGGTTTTATGTAAAAATACTTTTATATACTTTTCAAAATACACCTCTTGTATTTATTGTTCGTCTTTAGAGTTGTGGATTTTATGTTGTGACATTTCTAATGAAAATTTCCGAGTTTCATAAAAAATTGTATTTATCTGTAATATTGATTATTTGAAGTTCATGGTATTTTAGTGTAAAATTTACTATTGTGATTTTTAGAAAAATGTGGAAAATTTATATTATAATAAAATAGGTATTTAAATGATAAATATACATATGTTTATACAAAAACAATTTTAGTATATATTTTATATTTCAAAAATCTCATTTTCTTATGATGCCGTATTTTAAACCTTTCGAGACTGAATGCTTCTTGCGGAGGTCTGAATCTCGCACTACTAAGCTCGAGGGTGCACGATAAACCGTACAATACCTAACGGGTTCCCAAAAGGTGGGTTGTAGTGGCGCTTTGCAAAGATTTAATAAATACTATTCATTTAGAAAACGGTTTTATAAATATAAGGTATTTATTTGTAAAGGATGTAAATTTCCGTATTTTAGTTTTTAGGGTTCCCTAAGCCAACTAGCCTATTTCTAAAGGTCTAAACGATAAGTCATTAGAAGCCTCAAATCGCCTCTTCACCGCCAATTGCGGCCAGGTAAGTACAAGTGAGGAGGGAGGGATCCGCTCACGAATCGTGAGGCGGGCCTTTTAAAGTTACCCAAGCTCACTTGCCTAGCCTAAACACCACAAAGTTAGTTTAGATAAACGATCGATGTCCATGACATATCGTATTTTCTTTTTAAAAGATTTTGTTTTAAAATTGTATACAACTTAGAACTTTCAGAAAATGGTTTATAAAGAAAATGGTATTTTAATGTAAAGCCTTGTATTTTCGTATTCTAAGTTTTGACGATATCAATTAGGGTTGTATTTGCGTGTGTGTAGAGGTAGGTCATTACCTCGTAACTTATTTTAAGGTATAGTAAAGTTTAGGGGTTAAATATGATAAATTAAACATGAGGGTATTTAAGTGAAGGAATACGGTATTTGCAAAAGTTATAATTTCATGTGTGAAAACTCATTCAAATTGATTTTTACAAGTTTAGTGGTCAAGATGAAGATGTTTAGGAATGATGGAATTGATTAGAAGAAGAAAAATAACATTATGGTATTAATGTGAAAAAGAATACGATATTGCAAAAAGGCTATCATTTCATGTGAGAAAGTTTGTCCAAATTAATTATTATATGATTAATAGTCAACATGAATATGTTTAGATATTATGGAATTGGTGACAAGTGAGATTTTGTAGCAAAACCGAATCGGAAATCGGTTTGTTCCGATTTCCGTCGGGTTTCATAAATTCGTATTTTTTGAGAAGTAGAAAGAAGAAAAGAACGGGACTTACGGGTTTCGATCTATACTAAAGAGTATAGGGGAACTAGGGGAGTGGCCATGGCGTTGTTTCGTCGCCGGTTGTTTCAAAGAAACGTCGCCGGAATTCCTTCAGCGCTTCGCCGTGAACTCGGTTTCAAAGTACACTTTTCTTGTGAAAATTTCAAGAGAGTAAACCTACGGTTTTGGGATGAGAGGGTAGAGGGTAGGGGGTCTATTTATAGGGTAGCTAGGGTAGGGTAGGTGAAAGGTTTTTATTTTTAAAAAAATGTAAAAATTAAAGAAAAAGCATTAAAATTTGTATTAAATTGGTTGTATTTAACATTTGAAAACCGATCAATTAAATTGGAGTTAACAGGGGAGTTGGAAATACGAAAAGACAACATTTTGGTTTTGGGAGCTCGGCCGTCCGACCGAGTCCGGCGGGCGGCGCCGGCCGATTTGACCGGCCGGCCGGCCGACTCGGCCGATCCCGGCCGAGTCCGGCGGGCGGCGCCGGCCGATTCGGGGTTCTCTGATGTAGACTTTGGTATACTCCGTTTTTAGGGTTCAGTTCATCATTTAGGAGTTATAGCCTGTGGACTGTTGGGCTTCCAAGAATTTTAAAAGAAAATTAATCTAAAAATAATGTGGGGCATGGGATTTGAACTCTGGTGGCTTGGTTCAGCAGTGCAAGGTATTACCAATGAGCCACAAGCTCCTTTTTGTAATTATTGTGTTATTTAATTACTTAAAATGATAGCAGCAAGAGTAAATACTCCAAGTATACATTAAATTTTAATGTAATTTCTTGTACACTAAAAATGGAGTTATTATATTCTTGTTGCTTGTAATTAAAAACAAAAATAATTGCCTAAATCTCGTGCTCAGGCTAAAATACCCCTTTGTGGATTTTTGAAAAAAAAATTTGAAAAATTTTGTATAGGAAAAAGTGTATAAGAAAATTAGGGTTATTACATTGACCCAAGGAGGGGTGCTCAAGTTACCGGATTCCGTGAAGTGTTGTGTGGTCCATTCATTTTTTGAAGGGGGCTGCCTCACTTCAGCTTTTGGCGGGTAACTTGCCGCGCCCGTAGGGGTCTAGGATTTCATTGCACAGGCTATCCACACGACCGGGGGAACGTCGGGTTTCACTTGCGGCTCAAAAGAAACCCGGGGATCCCAGATTATCTGTATTGTTCTGTAATGCTTATTATTCTTTGTGATGTTGCATTTTATCAAGCCTTGAGCGATTATTATATATTGATATATAAACTAGTAGATGTTGTATATGTTTTGCATCCGCGCTAGTTCAGTCCCCGCTCTGTCGTTAGTTAAGTAACCTAACGGGTGATGACGGGACCCAGTGGCGAATGCTGATGGCATATACGTACATCGAATTTTCGTTCTTTATTGGTGTGATCAATTGATGGGACTGCATTGATTCGGATCAATGCAAACTAAATAAACCCGTTTGATGTTGTTGGAACATTTTTCAAAAAGCTGTTATTGCAAAGACGTTCTCTTTTGTTTTGCACAGTGGTATTCGGTTATGAATATCCAGCACCTCAGTCGGCGAGGCAAGGGCCGAGATCACTTCACTGGGAGTGACCCCTTGGACAGAAGTTTGCGTCAGGATAATAACTTCACTATAGTCGATTACTTTTTACTTTGCACCGCGGTATTCAGTTGGAATATCCTGCATCTCATTCTACGGGGAAAGAGCCGAGATCCCTTCACCGGGAGTGACCTCTTTAGAAAAGGTTTTCGCCACTATATTTATAAAAAGCTATCCGGTTCCTTCAACGATATCATGTTCATTACGTTAAAGGTTTTTCGCAGAAACCATTCGTAGCCCTCCGTCATTTCAGACGGGTAGCACTTAGTATTCATACTATGTTTGTTGGCCAAAGTCAAGGCATAGTGTATGGTAACTATTTGTTACCTTTCTGTTGCATAGATAGATGTGTTGGTTTGGGACAGTCGTACTGCTTTGTTGGCCAAAGTCAAGGGTAGGTACGGATGGGTTCAAATTAACCTGGATAATGACGGGTAGAACTTGACATGTGACTTATGATTTGTTGGCCAAAGTCAAGGTCATAAGAGCATGGGGTAAAAATCACATCGGGAGTTTCTAAAGAAACTGAAACTTGCCAGGCATGCGCATACCTTCTGGAGTGTGATAACGTGAGTGGATTCCATCACATTATCATGCGATGATAGTAGGATCCCGATTACCACTGATGAGTTGGTTTACTCCTTGGGTGATCCCGACTAATTCTTCTTTAAGGTTTGGAGGAGAATTTGAGGATACAGTGGGAGGTTTCCTGATTAGATAAATTGGTAACCATTCTGATCTAGGTTAGAGTGCACGCAGAGTGTTTCTTTTCTCTCTCTCTTTGGCAGCGATCATGGCCCGACCCTAGACTATGACTCAGTGACTAAGATTAACCGAACCTTCTTAAAACACTGGCTTTTGGATTGTCAGAGTTGCATACCTCATTGCCACTCCTACTTTTACCCTTTTTCTCCAGAACATCCCGTATTACTACGAACATCCACTTCCATTGGATAAAACCATCGTATGGTTATATACGAACTCGAAGGAACTTATTCCAGATTCGAGGATGGTTTCCAGTTCTGGAGAAAATGAATAGGACTATTCAGTTGTCTTTTCCTTTTACCTTCTCTCAGGTTGCGAGTGCTCCTTGGATTAGGACAGTGCACCTATTACGCTAATTGGATAGTCTTCATCCAAACCATAGGCAGGTGCCGAACGGTAGGGTATGAAGAAAACCGATTAGCCTAAGTAAGGTTTACAGAAGGTAATAAGTAAAGACAAATAAAGGGATTAGAAAGAGGGCAAAGTAAATTACGACTGCTATTCACGACCAAACCAAGTATTTCATCGCCACTCCTACTTCACCTTTGTATTTTTCCAGAAAACCCCGTATCACTACGAAGATCCACAGTTATTTGGATAATCTATTGTATGGTTATATACGAACTCAAAGGAACTTGTTCCAGTTCGGGGATGGATTCTGGTTCAGGAGAAATAGGAATAAGGTTTATTCAGTTGTCTTTTATCTTTACCTTTCTCTCGCGTTGCGAGTGCTCCTAGGATTAGGACAGTACACCTATTACGCTTATTGGATAGTCTTCTTCCAAACCATAGGCTGGTGCCGAACGGTAGGGAAGGAAGAAAACCATTTAGCCTAAAGGTAGTGTACAGAAGGTAACGACTAAAGACATATAAAGGGATTTGGAGAGATGGCAAAGAAATGTACGGTTACAGTGATGAATCTGGATAATGGAAGAGGCATTACTAGGAATACCCGGATACCCCTTCGAAACATTTTTATGTTTCAGTTTCACTGTGTATTGTTAATAGAAAACTGATTTCCCACTTAGTCCTTACTCCAGGGTATGTATTTACCAGGTAAGATTCTCACATCTGTATGGTTTTACAGATGATGAGTAGGAGTAAGTTATTAGAAATTGGGTGATCATGCCCATTATATCGGGATTCGTTGTAATTGGTGATATTTGAGGAAATCGCCTGGGCTGTATGCCGGACGACAGATATTTGGTTTTGAATATCCGTTGTTATGCACCAATTTCAAATTGATATATCTATACGTTTATTTTTATAAAGTGGGATATAACTTTTTTGAAATTATGTCAATGGCATTTACCTATATCAGTTGATGGTTAGGTAAGGAGCATTCAACAGCGGTGTAACTCTTCATAAGCATAGTAAGTTTTCAACCTACGACACACAGGGTTTGGGGTATTCAACTCAGGGGACTTATACTTGTATGATGTCCAGTGTCCATTAGGACAGAGGGGTTGGTCCTCGTACTATATTCTGTTTACTTGTGACTTCTCTAGTTTTTAGACAAGTGTTTCGTAGAAATGCAAGGTCTAAGGTTTGAGAAGTTATAGGTATAAGAGTAAAGTAGAGAAGCAGGTGTTGCAAGTATCGAGATTCTTCAAGGTGATCGAAGATGTAGATACTTGTGTATGGTATTCAGTTGATAGTAATGGTTTTGAGAAACTTGTTTCTCTTTTGGGTTACTCATATCTGGATGCATTCCTAAGTTGAGTAACGCTGATCGGCCTCCTTCCATTTAGTTGATATGCACTGGAGACAGCTGCATGATTTGAATCTGGTTCCAATTAAAGCAGTGCCTCTGTTTCTATATTAGATATAGAATAGTTCATATCTTAACATTGTTAAGGTACGGGGAGTTTTCCGGCTTATGCTTAAAACCAGACTCTGGATAACTCAAGGCATGTTTATGTAATGGCAGTTTGTGGGTTGAACCGAGCTATGACGAGGGTTGATTTTCTACCATCTGTAAGATCAATAGTGATATTGTTCTTGACTCGCCACAGTTTTAATAAAAATGGATTTTTCAGAAAACAGTAATGGGAGTATGGTAGAACTGGAAGTGATTCCAGAACCACAAACGAATACTGAAAATTTAATAGGACCTAAAGATTCAATCTGGATTGACATTCCATTAGCCACTCCGCAGATATGGTGGGTAACCTCAAGCACTCGAGAGGTACTTCGGTATGCTCAAAGACGGTGACATGGAGGTTCTTGTTTACCCAGACTTGACACTACTTTTGTTCCAGGCAATGAAACCCGGTAGGAGGATGAGTATAGCGTTGTTCTAAACTAGCTTTAGAAGTGCCCGTGTATATGACTCTGCCAGAGGGTTTTCGTAGTCAGTGGGAACAGTGAAAGCGTAGTGGACAAGTAGCTTATGTCTATTTACAGACTAGAGCAGATATAGCGGAGATAGATCATCTATTTCTGATGTGACAGTCATAGGTTTGACTTCATCAGAATAAGGTGATGGATCTGTTAACAAGGTAGTAGGGTGTGATGTCCTAGTATTTGGATGACATACACAAAGTAGGAAGTGAAATTCCTATACTACGATCGGTTATACTTTGGTTGTCACACAGTGGTTTCTCCACATAGGATATAGATATAATATCAGACATTCTGGTTACTAGATCTATGGTTTTAGATCTAGATTTGGGTAGTTTCCCAATCTGGGTACTTAGACAGCATTCTAAAGGTATTTAGAATGGATGACTCCTAGTATGGTAGTGTACCTGCAGGTGATGGAGTCACCCTCTCTGAAGGTGTCTTACAGACTAAAGGGGAGAGGGATGTGCATGATTGGCATATCACTTGCTTAGGCAATTGAGTCAATCATGAGATGTCAAGTACCACACCAGATGTTGTTTTTGCACTAGATGCAATAAGTTGATATTAATCCAATCCTGGAGAAACGTTCGGAAGCAGTTTTAGAACAAAAGTAGATGTTCTATGGATATGATAACAACAGCCTCTTTCGGGAGACAGTTATCATTCCAGGCCTCCAAGGTGACCTGGATGACAGAGTGATTGTCAGAGTTATAGTTTTCCATCTGACGAGAGGCAGTAGTTTGGACAGGTAGTCCAAGCGGATACTGAGGGAGGCATGGCGCAGGATACTGATTAAATTCAGTTGACGATACAGTCTAAGAAGTTTGGATTTAGAGTTCATTTATGAACTAGGTCCCATCAGATATCCAGATATACTCTAAGACAGGTATTGCTCATTTCGGGAGATGGCTTTCTCCGCGAACTAGAGATTAAGAGAGACATAGAAAGAAACATCAGGGCGGATCCACTCACTGAGACTATTCCTCGAACGCAATAGTTTCATAAATGGGCTTTGTGAGACTGATTAGTAGAGGAGTTGGGTGTTCGGTATCACACGGGCTGTGAGCATGCGACATCGCAATAATTAGCCTTGAGTGCAAGTGGGAGATTGTTGGATATAGTTCCCTCAGAGTCAATTATTAGATCGCAGGCACGTGATTGCAATGATTGAGGGAGGACCTATACCGATAGGACAGTCTTACTCGAGATGATGGTATGCTATCTGGTTTATCTTTATCATCGTGTACTGCTTTAGGCGACCTTACAAGGTCGCTATTACACGTTGATAGAGCCCTTAGGATTCTTGCTTGACTGCCAGCAGTATGATGGCGATCATATACGTGGGAGCTGGGGTCGATAAGCACATTCTTAAAAGGTCCCTAGTCGTGGGAGTTTTCAAGACAGGGCATAGATACTCTAGAGTAGGCTAGTCTATACAATAGAGACCCCGACGAGGGGCGGTGGCCGGTCTCACAAGTCATTGATGTCAGTTGGTTCACCTAAGATGTATACAGGTGCTCATTGGGTTATGAGTACACCGGACAGGACTCGCCGGGAACATGCTAGTTTGTATTATACCTAACGTCAGATAGCAGTTCCCTGATGACATGTGTACAGGTTAGTTCATCGATCTGAGATCGTCATTTGTCTTGTGTGAGTTCCCACTGTGCTTTGATTACTACTCTACCACGGCTTAAAGAAGTCGTGCAAACAGGTTTTAGTTGGGTACATCCCGAGCCACATGGAGGCAGTGACCGGACCGGCATGGGTTTCGTCACTCCCGGTATTGGGGGTGAGATCGCGCTGTGTCTAGGAGAGCCATTACACGAAGTCCTTGGCCAAGGCAGGAGATTTACTGGTAGGTATTCCAGTAGTATCTCAGGGTGTTCTGGGCTACACTCCGACACGACTTGTACCGCTTTTGGGGGTCTGACTTTTACCAACCCCCTAGGCCCGACATGCGATGCTCATAGACGAACGGACCGGACTGTACGAATATTGTCACTGACAGGCTCAGTAGGGTGTCAGGATGAGTTCGCTCATCGACCTCTCTTTTGGTCAATACCTGGTAGCCCGTTACGTACAGCTAGTACCACTTACGTGCTTGTAGTTAAATCCACAACCAAAGTATTGACGAGTCTTTAGAGTCCCCCACAGACAGTTTCTCAAGTTTCGGGCGAAACGTTGTAAAGGACGTATGATATATGGCAGGGTTCGATCATATATGTACAGTAGTGCACGGATCATGATCGGACAGATCATATTATTGGTCTTTGGTTTAAGCCGGATCCTAGTATTAGAATTGTTGGATTACTTTAGTCTTATCGCATTCGCATTCAGTCGGAATGCGGATGCAGGTATGTATATACAGGTGAGGGGTATCCTTGTGATCCGTCACGAGTTTACTTTAGATATTGCCGTATCTTTTTGTTGTTGTAAACATTTGGGTTAATGTTTACAAATGGAAATTGTGAGCTTAAGTCATCATTAGGAGCATTAATTGTGGCACATGCACAAGTGATGACTCATGGTCTCTTTCTTTGTGCATGTATCACATTATTGATGGATTTGAGTGTTGATATGATAAGAAGAGAGAGAGGGCAGGCAAGAGGGGGTGTTTGCTCTTGTATTTTTTACTCTCAATCTCTCATTTGATCATACAACACACTAGAAAAAGAAAGGTTTCTTCTTCTTCTTCTTCCTCTAGCTCACAACCTCCATTGATGGCTTCATCTTCAACTTCCATCCATACAATAGATGCAAGAGACAAAGTTTTCACACACATTCTCTACTTCACCTTGGACACGTCGGCTAGCAAACTTCGTGTCCGAGTTGCTTCGGATGAAGCGGGAGCCCGTAAAAAGACTCGATGGTGTGGTGCCCTTTCCGGTGAGGAGATCGAGATTGGAGATGCCGCGAGGAGTTTGGGATGGTGGCCAAAGACCAAAGGACGCGGATCGATCGGTATAACCTTTCCAACCCTTCTCTAGTTTGCTAGTTATAGGTTAATGGTTCGATCCGGGATTAAAGTCTGCGATAGCGCCGGTTTCAAGTTTAGAAAAAGTTTTCGTTTCTGCATTTTTGCCTCGGACAGACGGCCGGGGCGCTACTGTAGACTTACAGAAGCAACGCCGATCTTCATCCGAGCAAGAGATCCAAGACGATCCGTGACTCACAAAGACGGTGCGAAGCTAATTCGACGATCGAGTTCTCTCCTCAATTCTTGTAGTCTTGAATGAATTGTAACGAAATGTTGAATAATGAAAGGTGAAAACTCTTGATTTTACTTTTCTTTACATTTGAGCATTATGATGGGTTCTCAATTATTGATTGTTTTCTTTGTCATGATGTTTGAGTGAAAACTCCGCTCGTGGAGGAATCGAGAAAATAGATAGATGATGATGATTAAATTCTTGAACGATTCTTAAGTCTTATGAGTTTTGTAAACTCTAGAAAATTGAATCATCGACAATCTAGTTTCGAGCGGGATGCTTTCTTGAATGTTTTCGCTCTTAATTAGAGATCAACGATCGATGATTGAATTTTCTAGAGCCTGGCATTTGAATGATAATCAACGAAAGGACAAGGGATGATGATGAAGAAACCTTAGTTTCTTCGATAGATCCCTAAACCTCGTTGATCGTCATCAATCTAGCAACAAATCATCAATGGATAAGAATACGTAATCACAAGTCTTCATCATCACTATCGATTCGATCGATTCCTACGAGCCTCTCTACAAATCTTGATTACTCATACGATTTAGATATCATTTCAACAATTCTTGATTCTTGATCTATAGTATTTCTTGATATTAGATCTAGTTTTTGATGATTCTTGAAACTCAATTTCATAAATCTTGAATCAAATTTTCTTTTCTTTTATCCTTTAATTCTCAATTCAACTAAATTAATTACGATCAAATCACACTTTCCCTGTGGATGATCCGCACTCTCTAACAAACCTACAATTGACACCGTTATTGATTGCGGCTTACAATTTTCTTTGGTTGTGATCTTTACACTTTTCTACCAACACACCGAGAATCATCAATCACATCACGACCGTGGAATCCGTCTTTCGTTATAGGCTCAAATGAAATGCGGAATTCCTAGTATATCCAATTTGTTCATCTGTGATCTGGAATGCCTATCATTGCGGCTGACGAATGGATATTATATATATATATATATATATATATATATATATATATAATAGACGTTGTTTATGTTTTGCATCCGCGCTAGTCCAGCCCCCGCTCTATCGTTAGTTAAGTAACCTAACGGGTGATGACGGGGCACCGTGGCGAATGCATATGGCATAAGCGTACGTTGTATTTTCGTTGTTTTCTGCAATGGTAGGTTAATTCATAGGACCGCATTAAATTAATGCAAAGCAAACAAGCCAAAGTTGAATCATTGGAACAAATTTTAAAAACCACTCGGTTATTTTAAAATAGGAGACTTTTAAATGCGGAACTTAAATCACACCTTTTCAAAGCTATCAGGTTCCTTCGATTATATCAATTTCACTACGTTCACGGTTTCGCCAAAATCATTCGTAGCCCTCCATCATTTCATATGAATGTTCATTAGTATTTAAGCTATGTTTGTTGGCCTTCATCAAGGCATAGTGATTGGTAGCTACTGGGTGTTCATATGTTGCATAGATAGATGCGTTGGTTTGGGACAGTCGTATTACTTTGTTGGCCTTCGTCAAGGGTATATACGGGTGGGTTCAAATTAACCTGGACAATGATGGGTAGAACTTGACATGTGACTTATGATTTGTTTGCCTTCGTCATGGTGATAAGAGCATGGGGGAAAAATCCACATCGGGGGTTTCTAAAGAAACTGAAACTTGCTAGTGCTGCATACCATTTGGAGTGTGATAATGTTGGTTGTATTCCTTCAGGATTATCACATAATGATATTTGGATCCTGATCCTACTGTGAGTATCCGCTACTGCTCGGGAAATTCTAAACTTAATGATCAATGCAATAACTAAGTAGGTGTATAAAACATTGTTAGTGGGGCTACGCCTCCAGGGAAAAGAGATTTTTTAATTAAGGAACTTCGCGAAAGTATCGTAAAACCTCCCTCGAAGTACCGACACTAGCATGGCTGAACAATTAAGAAAGTATTGTACAGTGCGATTAGTTCTGACTAATTCTTCTTTTATGGTTTGAGGAAGGATTCAAGAAACAGTGGGGGCCATCTTGTTTAGATAAATTAAAAACCAATCTAAACTTGCAAGAGCATCATGCTGAGTGTTTTCATCTCTCTCTCCTTATTGCAGCGACCAGGTGACCAGATTAGGTTACAGATAGATAATAAAATGACTGAGTTATACTATAACGTCTGGCAAAGGTTTGTCCAGATGTCCATTACTTATGAAAAGCTGGACCACCTCATTACTACTCATAGCCCTGGCCGTCCCAGGTCCAGTTTCTACCATCGTGGAAGTTGATATCCGTAAGACAAAGGAAAAAGACTGTGTGAATGCCAAGTGCCTCGTGTTGTCCTCAGTTGATGGTGTATACCAGAGGCAGCACGAGAAGATGGACTTAGTTTCTATCTTCCTCCATAACAATGTTTTATATGGAGAGCAATCTCGTATCACAAGATATGAGACCTCGAAAGAATTGCTTCAAGCGAGGTTGGCTGTTGGGTCATCTGTAGGGGACCACGTCCCTACAATGATTAGCTATTTTAAAAAGCACACGGACCTAGAGACCACGTTGGAGAACGAGTCATGTACTGACTTGATTCTACAGTCCTTACCTTCTACTTACGCCCAGGGGAAGCAAGTTATACTTCCAGTTGAGGGCACCCAAGGAAACTAGGGAGACACCCGCTTGCTTATTAAGGAATCTTCCTCTTCTGGATCTAAGGCAAATGCCAAGGGTGAGAACAAGATGACCTCCACAAAGCCGATAGGCGGTGTCGGTAAAGTAGAAGAAAAGGGACGGGCAAAAGTTTCAGGGTTAACAGTAGGGAAGGCGAGATGTTCCTATTGTCATGGGGAAGGGCATTGGCAGAAGGGATACAGGGCTTGGAAAGACAGAATCCATGATCCGAAGCTTGTTGTGGCTTCGACTTCGGGTGTGTTTATGATTGAAAATAGTCTATCAATTAACTCTACTTCCTGGATACGAGATACCGGATCAGGATCTCATATCTGTAATTCATTATAGGCTTTGATAAACCATAGAGTTATCAGGGCAGGTGATATGGCTCTCAGGGATGCTAACGGAATGAGAGTGAACGTTGTATCCGTAGGGTATATCATCTAGAATTGACAAGTGGGCAGATATTGATTCTACGTAACTGTTTATGTGTACCAAGTCTAGTTTGTAAGCGATGTGGTTCATATCCACCTAAATCAATGTTTGATTGGGTCAGGTTGTTAGTTATATGTATGCCCTAGAGACCATTATTATACATGTGATGTATATTATAGTGGACGCTTGGACATATATAGGGAGGACTTTCTTGCTCGACATGATAGTATGCCATCTAGTTGCTCTTTATCTTAACATGTACACTTGTTATCTTTCTATTACATGTTGATAAAGCCCTTAGGATGAGTATTTAACTACCAGGATTATGAAGAAGATCATACTAGTGTGGAAGAGGTAGTCGGTAAGTACGTCCTTCAAATGTTCCTAGTCGTGTGAGTATCGAGACAGGACATCGATATTCCAGAGTATACTAACGTATGCGCTTCTTGATCCATATGATGGGTGATGGATGATCCCACATCCATTGGTGTTTGACATCAGAGAAGGTATACGGGTGCTCAGTGGAGACTGGGTACACCGGACGGACTCGCTGAGAACTCCTAGATGGTATTATACCTATTGTCAGATAGCAGTTCTCTAGTGACACTGGTACAGGTTAGTCTGTTGACCTGAGATTGTCATAGAGTCTTGTGTGATTCCCGCTATGCTTTGATTTCCACCTTACCACGTTCAAGAGATCGTGCAAAACGGTGGTTTTTAGGTACAGTCCCGAGCCACATGGAGGCAATGAGCGATATGAGGGGATTCGTCTCTCCCGGTATTTTGGGCTGATGTTGCGCTATGCTCGATTGGCCATAACAGGAAATCCCTAACCAGGGTTGCTGAGATTTACTGGTAAGTGTTATCAGTAGTTTCTCGAACCGTTATGGACCTTGCATCGGCATGACTTATCAGGCTATTGGGGTTTGACGTTATACCACCCCCAGGCTACGATATGCGATATATCTGACGAAGAGACCGGACTGTATGGTAGTGTTACTGATTGGAATCGCAGGAGTATGAGCAGGCTTCCTTGTTGATCTTCTTATCGCTCAATGTTAGTTATATGTATGCCCTAGAGGCCATTACTATACATAGGATGTATATTGTAGTGGATACTGGGACATATATAGGGAGGACTTTCTTGCTCGACATGATAGTATGCTATCTGGTTGCTCTTTACCTTAACGTGTACACTGTTTGTCTCTCTGTTACATGTTGGTAAAGCCCTTAGGATCTGTGCTTGACTACCTGGACTATGATGCGGATCATACTAGTGGGGACATGGTAGTCCATAAGTACATCGTTCAAAGTCCCTAGTCGAGGGTGTATCGAGACGGGGCATCGATATACCAGAGTAGACTAGCGTATACCTTCTCGACCCATACAGATGGGCGATGGATGATCCCATATCCATCGGTGTTTGACATCAGAGATGATATACGGGTGCTCAGTGGAGACTGGGTACACTGGACGGACTCGCCGAGAACTCCCAGATGGTATTATACCTCACGTCAGATGGCAGTTCTCTGGTGACACTGGTACAGAGTAGTCTGTTGACCCGAGATCGTCATAGAGTCTTGTGTGGTTCCCACTGTGCTTTGATTTCCATCTTACCACGTCCAAGAGGGCGTGCAAAACGGTGGTTTTTGGGTACAGTCCCGAGTCACATGGAGGCAATGAGCGATAGGAGGGGATTCGTCTCTCCCGGTATAGGGAGTTGATTTTGCGCTGTGTTCGATTGGCTATAACAGGAAATCCCTGGCCAGGGTTGCTGAGATTTACTGGTAAGTGTTACCAGTAGTTTCTCGAATAGTTATAGACCTCATATCGACACGACTTATCGAGCTTTTGGGGTCTGACGTTTACCACCCCTAGGCGAGATATGCGACATATCAGACGATCAGACCGGACTGTACGGTAGTGTTACTGGTTGGATTCACAGGAGTGTGAGCGGGCTTGCTCGTCGATCTTCTGATCGCTCAATACCCGGGTGGCCGTTACGTTTAGCAGACCGCTTGCGGCTTGTGGGTGCTTGATATGATCATCATCTGCTGCCGGCGTATTGACGAGTCTTTAGAGTCCTACACAGAGGTTTCCTGGCTCAAGCGAAACGAAATAGGAGCGCATATGAGATATGTGCGGGACCGAGAGTGATACCAGTATGTGATACTGTATTTGATTCTCGCGATATGTGACATTGCTCGGTTATATGCGATATAGCCGGGTTATCGGATCAAGTGTTGTTTCGATAAGTTGTTACTGATGATACCAGTCGGTTATATGCTATATGACCGGATCATTAAATCAAGTGTTGATTTAATGATTTAATGTATAATTATATATATGATATATTTCTTTGCATTAACTAGTATCGGTTCACTTTAAAAGGATTTTCTCACTTGATTGTACAAGTTGTATATGTGATATACTTTTTGTGCAAATGATTGTATCATGTTTGATGATACATGTTAACTTGGTTAAGTGTAAAGATTAAACCATGGTTAAATTGATGATTAGGGTTTTCTTTTTCTTAATCATTTATTTATTTATTTATTTGGAAAAGATTAGAAATGAAATGGTTGCAAATTTTGTTTCTTTCTTTGAAGCTTCATGAAGCTTTGACTTTGTGACCATTTTGTCTCTTGCTTAACCCTAACCCTTGCAATTAACCATGGTATATTCTCTACACCTAATCATGGTTATTATTATGATAAGTTTCCTTTTTATTTTCTTTTTAATTAACTTATCATAATAGATCATTATCTTCTTCTTCATCTTCTTCAATGAAGAAAGCTTCTCTTCATCAATGGTGGATTGATGAAAAGTGTGAGAAATCCAATTCTAAAGTCTACCCACTTCCTATTTCTTCATCCTCTACCTCTTGCCAAGTAGTAGAGTGTGTTTCCTTCACAAGTTTTCATGGCTTGGTGAAGGTGGAGCTTGATCTAGCGATGCTTCGACGTAGATCATCTTCGGCATGGACATCGACGACCTAGCTCGCCATTTCTCCGACGAAGCCGACGCTAGATCCCGGGAATTCATTTGGACAGCGAGGGGACTTCGTTGCGGAGCTATGGAGGTGGAGCACCGGATCTACAAAGGTTGTATTTCCGTTTAAACTTTAGTTAAGTTGTTAACTAGTTTTGTTTCGCCTAGTTTTCTAGCCAACGATCCGTAGTTTAGTGTTTCTCGGCACCGTAAATTTTGAAATTGGCATGGTTGATGCCTTGTGAGACCTCATTAGGGTGCCTAGGAACCCTACAGTACTATCAGAGCCTAGCTAGAGCCTTAGGCGAAGTCTAGACGGAATTTGAAGTCCGAACGAACCGAAAACCCAACCCGGAAAATGCTCTCTGTCCTTTTTCTAAAATCTGGGATTTTTCGAAAATAAAAATATGCAGACAAATCAGCAGGGAATCCTAAGAATAACTGTGCAACACGTGTCCATAATTCCACTGTAGCACGGCGGAACCGCGGCACAAGCTGGCTTGTGCGGCGGTTCCGCGGCTATTTTGTCGTTTTGTGCGTCTAGTTCTGCACAGTAATTCTTAGTTTTATGTGCTGGTTTTTCTGGGATATTTTAATATTTATTATAGAGTTGAATTTTCTGGGGTTGTTTTGGGGACTCGGTGTTTCGATCGGAGTATCAAATTTTGTCTATGTGGCTTTCCGGATAAGTATTAGAATATGTTAAAAAGTTCGACCGGATATAAATACCCAATTTTTCCCCTGTCGGGAAATTTCCAAGTGTTGGATTTTCCATAGTTTAACGACGTTCTAAGTAGTGCAAGTAACGCGATGGTCCCTCTAGAAGACAACAAACCTTAACTCGATTATGTGACCGTCTTGAACTGCCCTTTGAACCTTCGGGTTTGGGGCAGTACGGCGTGCCACATGTGAGGCGTTGGCTTGACCCTTCTACGGCTGGACCATTGGTACTGAGGCACGAACTGAATGTTGTTAGACTTATTTCATGTGTTGAGCTGTATCGGGAAAACTTGGGTGTTCGATTGTTCGATCGAAAAGTTTAGCATTTTCTATTTATCCGGAATGTGATACAATAATTGGAATTCACAAATTGTTATGAGATAACGGAATGAATATTATAAACGTAGCAGTTTAGTCTCACTTGATCGGTTGCCACGGAATTTTGATGCGATCAAAAGTCCGTCGCAATCATGTAGCGTACGCGGATACTCGCCGGATAAACTTAATAGACAGCCTCACTCCATAGCCCCGACCAAGTGACTGTAGGAGAACCCCGTCGCCGAAAGCATCCGTCCGGGTGCTCGCGGCAGCGGTGTTCCGCCTTGGTGCACTTCGTCGACGGCGTCAGGGGTGCGGCCGTCTACTAAAGTTTGCGACGAGTATTCGATCAGGATGTCGGTAATCTTGTTGAATTACCCGACTAAATATTGAAAAGTGTTTTCGATAATGAGACTAAAATGCGGGGTTTATAATTGTTAGGCATGAGATGTCTAAGTAATTCATTTGGTCAGGCATGAGATGTCTGAGGTGGTTGCGGATTCCAACTGTTGTAGTTTTACACTTTCTTTTCTGTGACCGTAAGTGTAATATATGATATCGCCGGTTTCGTTGCTATATGTCAACGACAATTGGGATGCACATATTTACTTACGTTGATGACATGTGATGTTATGTGTTGCTGGATATGTTATATTGGATCGTCGTGTTTGAATAGCCGGGGGTTTTTATGTGAGATTAGTGTTTTTCATTTTCATTCATGTAAAAACTTGTATGTAATATTCTTTTATTGGGGCACTTCCAGGTTGCGGAAGTTGTCACCGTTTGTATATTATTTACTTTTCCGCACTAGGATAGACCCAAGGAGGGGAGCACAAGTAACCGGGTTCTGGAGTCCAGTGGGAGACCAACTCGAGGAGTCGAGTCCGGTCTCCTAACTCTAGAATTGGTAGGGTTGCTTGCCGCTCTCGTAGGGGTCTGGGGGTATGGGTTTGGCTATTCATCACAACCGTGGAATCCGTGTTTTATACTGGCTCGTATTGAAAACACGGACATCCTAGTATATCCAATATTTCATATGTTTCTTCTGCTGCGATATCTGTGATGTGATCATGTGATGTTCTGTGATAGATACAGTATATAGTATATATGATATATTATATAGACGTTACTTATGTTTTACACCCGTGCTAGCCCTGCCCTGCTCTGCCGTTAGTTACCTAACCTAACGGTGCACGAGGGGACATCGAGACGAATGCGGATGGCATAAGTGTACGTCGTATTTATCTGTGATGATTAGGTACTTAAATTGATGAGACTTCATTAATGTGATTAATGAAAGTAAAAGAAACCTAAGATGTTGTAGAATCGAATTTCAAAATAAAACAGGTAGCTACAGTTCCTGCTTTGCACAGCGGTATATATGATATATCCTGCACCTTATTCGATGAGGAAAGGACCGAGATCCCTTCACCGGGAGTGACTCCTTTAGCAATAACTGGCAGATGCTACACACTCGGTTTGTCTTTTGATTGCTTTTAAGTGTTTTTGCTTTGCACAGTGATATATATGATATATCCCGCACCTCATTCTACGAGGAAAGGACCGACGATCCCTTCACCGGGAGTGACTCCTTTAGCAAAACTAGAAAAGCATCAAAGACACTCCATTTCAAAATTCATTCGATCCTACAACGATATCAAGTTCATTACGCAATAGGTTTTCAGAAAAACCTGTCGTAGCCCTCCGTCATTTCAGATAAGTACTAGTGCTGCGGTTGTTTGGCATGCGTCAAGGCGTAGTGTACGGTAGCTAACTAGTGCTTATCTGCTAGCATATGATGCGATTGGATTAGGGTATTCATACGGCGTTGTTTGGCATGCGTCAAGGGTCGTGCGGGTGGGTTTAATTCAATCAAGAAATGTACGGGTTGAACTTGACTAGCAGACTATGGGTTGTTTGGCATGCGTCAAGGTCATAGCGAGCTAGGGGCAAAATATTATCGGGAATTTCAAGTGTTGAAATTTGCAATGAGATTGCATACCTTCTATGAGATAGTTGGATCCCGATACCCGCTGCGTGTAAGTGTTACTCCTGGGAGAGTTTTATACATTACAATTAGCCGATCAAGTAGGTGTCTAGAAAGGTGTCAACGGGGTTACGCCTCTGGGAAAACGAGGTTTACATTAATTAGGTTCGTGCGAAAGCACGGGGGACCTCCCTCAAATTACCGACACTGGCCTGGCTGAAAAATTGGCGAACTTGTAGTGTGTAATTAATCCCGGCTAGTCTTTCCTTTTAGGGTTTGAAGGAAGATTTGATAAAAAGCAGTGGGAGCCATCCTGATTAGATAAAATAAATAACCAATCTATTCTTGACAGAGCGCACGCTGAGTGTTTTCTTCTCTCTCTCTCCAGGTAGCGACCATATCACTCCTTAATCAAGATAATAATACGGATTATTGACCGAACCCGCTTGTTATATTGAGCTGGGGAACGTTGGTCCCGCTCCAACTTATAATTGTTATAAGACAGAGCAGGAAATTGGGGATTACCAGAATTCCCGTGCCGCCCAAACGAAGAGAGTGCATGCTGATGCATCATCTTCGGGTGTGTTCATTATATAGAACTGTTTCTCATTGTCCTTTACGTCCTGGGTATGTGATACCAGATCAGGATCCCAGATATGTAATCTGTTACATAGGGCTACAGAAAGGTAGAGAACTGAGAACAGGTGATAAGTTTCATGAGGCAGAAAACGGGGCAAGTGTTGCAGCCAAGTCTGTTGGTCACTGTCACCCTGTATTACCAATACATTGATTCTGAACGAATGTTATTAGATACCGAACCTGATATACAAAATCATATCAGTCTCTTTATTAGTAAAGAAAGGATATAATTTTGTATTGTTGGATAATGTTTTGAACATTTCCTATATCAAAAGTTGATCGGTTCAGGCACGTTATCTAAAAGCGTTAATGTTCTAAATCAAACTACAGTTCTTAGTATATGGAACACACATAAGAGGAAGAGTTCAGAAATGAACGGATCCTTCTTAAGGTATTGTAGACTAGGTCAGATCAATGTGACCCGACTAGCTGAAGTTACATGTAGATGCATATTTAAATCAGTTTGAATCTACATCTTGTGAAACTTGCCAGTCATGTCACAAAGATATAATGACCACAGCTCTGTTTATTGGAAACAGAGAAAGAGTTAATGAACTCTTGGGATGATACATGTTGATGTATGTAGGTCCCCTGTCTGCACATGCCAAGACTGGTTCTTTATACTTCGTTATATTCTCTGATAATCTCTCAAGATTCAGTCATATGTTCCTGTTGAAACACAAGTCCGAACCTTTTGAGATATTCACAGAATATGATTTAGAAGTAGAGAACCAAAACACGGGTATAAGTATTATGTCCTTTGATGTGATCAAGGAGGAGAATACTTGAGCACAAAATTCTTGGACTTTTCTAAAGGAGAATGAGATTCTCTCTCAGCATTACTCCTCTGAATACACCATAGCACGATGGTATATCAGGGCAGAGCAATCACACCCTATATGATAAGGTGTGCTCTATGATGAGTACTACTGAGTTACCTTTTTCCTTTTTGGGAATTATGCACTTGAGAAGCTGCATACTTATTGAATAGGGTTCGAATCAAATCAGTTGCCTACCATTTCATATGTGATATGGAAAGGGAAGAGCCCATGTCTTAAGCTAGTTAAGATTTGGGGTTGTCCGGCCTATGTCTGAAAAGCAAAATCCGGACAAGCTCAAGGCAAGGTCTGTAATGTAGAACTGAAAAGGTTCCAGCTATACGAACTACAGCAGATGATTTGATAGAACCAAGGGATTCAGTAGATACCAACGAACCTCAGCCTCTCCGCCGATCTAGTAGGGTTCCTCACCCACCTGAGAGATACTTCGGTTTCTCTATGACAGTGGGAGCGAGGATTGCATCATGAGATGATGACCCAACTAGTTCCGAGCTGGCCATCAGGAGTGTGACTCTGTAAGAATGGCTGGATGCTTAGTGATCTGAGATGGAATCCATGTACACCAACAAAGTATGGACTTTGGTTGCTATATCTGAAGGGTTAAATCCCCATCAGGAGCAAGTATATCTTGAGAAGATTACTTGGTGTACATCGAAAAGTTGAGACTTTCAAAGCTAGACTTGTTAAAAGTGTGCATCATTGACCAGGTGTGGATAATGATGAAACCTTTTTCAAGTAGCTATGCTTAAGTCCATCCAGATCCTACTTGTCACGGCTACATACCATGACTACGATATCTGGTGGTTGGGTGTCATGACTGCTTTTCTAAATGATGTTTTAGAAGAGTGCGTCTATAAGTACACAGCCAGAGGGCTTCGTAAACAGTGGGAGCAGCGGAAACGTGTGCAAGATGCTTATAGGATAAAGCAGGCATCGCGGAGTTGGAACATCTGTTTTGATGGATTAGTCAAAGAAGTTGACATCATCAAAATGGTAGATGAACCTTGTATAAACAAAAAGGGTAGTAGGGAGTATGGTGACGATCCTCGTAGAGTACGTGGATGACATACTCTTGATAGGGAAGGAGTTTCCAATGCTACGCTCGATCAATCTCCGCTTATAACTATGATTCTCCATATAGGATCAAAATGATACCTCCTAAATCCTGAGTTTTGGATCTATGAGATAGATTTAACTGGATGTTAGGATTCTCACTAGTTGTAGTGAGGTGGTATCAATCGATCCTGGGGAGAATCACTGGAAGGGTTCCAGGGTGATAAAGACGACTGAATGTCAGTCGCAGGCATTGTCTTTACCTTCAGTAAAGGGACGGTATGTTGGAAGAGTTCCAAGCTAGATACCGTGGCATACTAGACAATAAAGGCAGGATACATCGCTACTTAAGATGCTACCAAGGAGGCTGTCTGGGTGTATATTAGTTCATGAGATGAACTTAGTTCCTCCCATTGTGTGACAATGGAGTTGTGGCTTATGCCAAGGAACGCCCGTCCCATTAGTGATCCAGACATATTCTAAGGCAGTATTACCTGATCATGGAGATGCTTGATCTCCAAGGGATAGAGGTTAGGAGAGTAGACTCAGAGGACAACACAGCGGATCCACTCACAAAGGCCTGTTCCCAGAGAGAGACTTTTATGGGATGGTTGAGTATGAGATACTACAACCACTGCTATCAGATGGCCCTAGTGCAAGTGGGAGATTGTTAGTTATATGTATGCCCTAGAGGCCATTACTATACATAGGATGTATATTGTAGTGGATGCTGGGACATATATAGGGAGGACTTTCTTGCTCGACATGATAGTATGCTATCTGGTTGCTCTTTACCTTAACGTGTACACTGTTTGTCTCTCTGTTACATGTTGGTAAAGCCCTTAGGATCTGTGCTTGACTACCTGGACTATGATGCGGATCATACTAGTGGGGACATGGTAGTCCATAAGTACATCCTTCAAAGTCCCTAGTCGAGGGTGTATCGAGACGGGGCATCGATATACCAGAGTAGACTAGCGTATACCTTCTCGACCCATACAGATGGGCGATGGATGATCCCATATCCATCGGTGTTTGACATCAGAGATGATATACGGGTGCTCAGTGGAGACTGGGTACACTGGACGGACTCGCCGAGAACTCCCAGATGGTATTATACCTCACGTCAGATGGCAGTTCTTTGGTGACACTGGTACAGAGTAGTCTGTTGACCCGAGATCGTCATAGAGTCTTATGTGGTTCCCACTGTGCTTTGATTTCCATCTTACCATGTCCAAGAGGGTGTGCAAAACGGTGGTTTTTGGGTACAGTCCCGAGTCACATGGAGGCAATGAGCGATAGGAGGGGATTTGTCTCTCCCGGTATAGGGAGTTGATGTTGCGCTTTGTTCGATTGGCTATAACAGGAAATCCCTAGCCAGGGTTGCTGAGATTTACTGGTAAGTGTTACCAGTAGTTTCTCGAATAGTTATAGACCTCATATCGACACGACTTATCGAGCTGTTGGGGTCTGACGTTTACCACCCCTAGGCGAGATATGCGATATATCAGACGATCAGACCGGACTGTACGGTAGTGTTACTGGTTGGATTCACAGGAGTGTGAGTGGGCTTGCTCGTCGATCTTCTGATCGCTCAATACCCGGGTGGCCGTTACGTTTAGCAGACCGCTTGCGGCTTGTGGGTGCTTGATATGATCATCATCTGCTACCGGCGTATTGACGAGTCTTTAGAGTCCTACACAGAGGTTTCCTGGCTCAAGCGAAACGAAATAGGAGCGCATATGAGATATGTGCGGGACCGAGAGTGATACCAGTATGTGATACTGTATTTGATTCTCGCGATATGTGACATTGCTCGGTTATATGCGATATAGCCGGGTTATCGGATCAAGTGTTGTTTCGATAAGTTGTTACTGATGATACCGGTCGGTTATATGCTATATGACCGGATCATTAAATCAAGTGTTGATTTAATGATTTAATGTATAATTATATATATGATATATTACTTTGCATTAACTAGTATCGGTTCACTTTAAAAGGATTTTCTCACTTGATTGTACAAGTTGTATATGTGATATACTTTTTGTGCAAATGATTGTATCATGTTTGATGATACATGTTAACTTGGTTAAGTGTAAAGATTAAACCATGGTTAAATTGATGATTAGGGTTTTCTTTTTCTTAATCATTTATTTATTTGTTTATTTGGAAAAGATTAGAAATGAAATGGTTGCAAATTTTGTTTCTTTCTTTGAAGCTTCATGAAGCTTTGACTTTGTGACCATTTTGTCTCTTGCTTAACCCTAACCCTTGCAATTAACCATGGTCTATTCTCTACACCTAATCATGGTTATTATTATGATAAGTTTCCTTTTTCTTTTCTTTTTAATTAACTTATCATAATAGATCATTATCTTCTTCTTCATCTTCTTCAATGAAGAAAGCTTCTCTTCATCAATGGTGGATTGATGAAAAGTGTGAGAAATCCAATTCTAAAGTCTACCCACTTCCTATTTCTTCATTCTCTACCTCTTGCCAAGTAGTAGAGTGTGTTTCCTTCACAAGTTTTCATGGCTTGGTGAAGGTGGAGCTTGATCTAGCGATGCTTCGACGTAGATCATCTTCGGCATGGACATCGACGACCTAGCTCTCCATTTCTCCGACGAAGCCGACGCTAGAGCCTGGGAATTCATTTGGACAGCGTGGGGACTTCGTTGCGGAGCTATGGAGGTGGAGCACCGGATCTACAAAGGTTGTATTTCCGTTTAAACTTTAGTTATGTTGTTAACTAGTTTTGTTTCGCCTAGTTTTCTAGCCAACGATCCGTAGTTTAGGGTTTCTCGGCACCGTAAATTTTGAAATTGGCATGGTTGATGCCTTGTGAGACCTCATTAGGGTGCCTAGGAACCCTACACTCAATACCCAGTTGTCCGTTAAGTTTAGCAGACCGCTTGCGGTTTTGGGTGTTTGATATGATCATCACCTACTGTCGGTGTATTGACGAGTCTTTAGATTCCTACACAGAGGTTTCCTGGTTCTTGCGAAACAAAGTAGGAGCACATATGTGATATGTGCAGGACCGAGATTAATGCGTGTATGTGATACCGCATTCTATTATTGCGATATGTGATATCGGTCGATTATATATGATATGGCCGGGTTATCGGATCAAGTGTTGATATAGATTGTTACATTTGATATTAGCTGGTTGTATGTGATATAGCCGGATTATTAATTTAAGTATTGATTTAATAATTTAATGTATAATTATATATTTGATATATTGAATTACATTAACTAATATTATCTCACTTAAACATTTCTTTTCTCACTTTTGTACACTTAGTATATATGTGATATATATTAATGTACATTATTTTGTGTCATGCTTGATGCCACATGCTACATGGGTGTATGAGACTCACACCATGCTTATAATAATGAGAAGGTATTATTTATTTAAAGTAAATCAAATTAGTTGGAATTATGTCACATGGTTGAAGCTTGTAGAAGCTTGTGGAACCATTGACCAAGTCCACTAATTTTGTTTCACTTATAGATATTTATTAACCTAACCATTATTATTAGCCATGGTTTATTCTCTACATGAGTTAGTGTATGACACTAACTCATCCATGGTTGCTATTCTCACCTCATGAGTTTCATTCTTATCTCCACTTCATCTTACTAGTAAAATAAGGGGTTGCCCCTACGGATAACAACATCCGTAGGGGCAGATAAAGTTTGGCCTTACGGATTAATCCGTAGGGCCAAACGGTTGCCCCTACGGTCCTTCCATATTTATTTAAAAATTATTAAATCTTAAAGTGTTGTTTGCCCCTACGGAGCCACAAACCAAGCACCTACGGGTATATCTGTAGGGGCATATAAATAGGGATTTAAGTGATCGATCCCTACGCTGATTATTTCTTATTCCCTTTATCGTTGTGCGCGAACCCAAATCCCCAAACCCTCGATGTTCCCGCCGATCGCCATTCTCGTCGTTGCCAGCGCTGGCTGAATCGTCGTCGCTACCGCCTGCAGTGATCTCATCGTCGCCACCGCCCTTCGTTCTCGTTGTCGCCACCGCCCTCGTCGTCGCCGATTGCGTCTCCGTCGTCTCCTCCACCGCCTAGCCTACAGGTTAGTTAAACATTATTTTAATGATGTTAGGGTAGAGATGAAGGTTAAGGTTAGGTATCGGTTGGGGTTAGGGTTAGGGTTAGGATTAGGGTTAGGGTACGGGTTCGATCGGTTGGGGTTCGGCTGGTGTTGGGGTTAGGGTTAAGGTTAGGGTTCGGTTGGGGTTTGGTGTTGGGGTTGGGGTTCGGCTGGGGCTGGGTTAGGGTTAGGGTTAGGCCGGGTTAGGGTTTGGTGTTGGGTTAGGGTTCGGCTGGGGCTGGGTTGGGGTTAGGGTTAGGACGGGTTAGGGTTTGGTGTTTGGTTGGGGTTCGGTTGGGGCTGGGTTAGGGTTAAAAAGGTGAAATTTTAGGGGATTGATCTGGAAAATAGTGAAAGTCGATACTGTTTATTTGTGAATAACACAGTCCACGGTTTTTATATGAGAAAAAGGTCCATGAAAGTCTATGGGATTTATCTAAAAAACGCTGAAAGTTCATGTATTTATTTGTAAACAACAAAGTTCATGGTATTTATCTGGAAAACGTTGGAAGTCAATAGTATGTATTTGTAAACAACAAAGTCTATGGAAATTATATGAAAACGTTAAAACTTCATGGTATTTATTTGTAACAAACAAAGTCTATGGTATTTGTTTGAAAAATATTGAAAGACCATGACATTTATATGTAATGGGTCAAAGTCATTTGGGTTATGTCAATCTTATTGGCGATGCTTTCTTTTTGTGCATATCCAAAAACTTTGAAAGTTCTTGGTACCTATTAGAAAATATAAAGGGTTTTGTTGTGAAAGGAAAGAATTGGATTTAGAAAAGCCGTGTGTAACTTTTAGAAATTCTATACACCCAAGTTTATAGAAAAGGGTTAATTGCGGATACAGCCTATGTCCTATGGGGGTCAAGCACTTATAACCTCTGAAGTATAATAATAAGCACTTTTGTTTGTTTTTCATTAGTGATTAATTTTTAGTTTGCTAATTATTCTTTTTCAGTATGGATACTTGATAAAATTACAATTGCTTTACTATTATTTGCCTTTTTCCTTTTGTGTAGAAAATATATCCATTGTGTCATATGGACACTATTAATTTCACATCGATTCAAGGGAAAAATTGAGGAAGATTGTGTTTGTTATATCAAAAACCTTTTTGTTGAACCCAACAGGTGAAACTTTAGAGTTGGTATAGATAGCTCTTACATGTTTAATGCATGTACCATTGTTAAGAGAGTGCAAGGTGGAGAACAATAATTTGTTTCAACGGCACGTTTTTCAAGTTATAACCAATATATGATATTCGATGATAATATGAAACTTTCATATTTTCATCGATACTCATATATGAAACTCAAAGCGCCACTTAGTCCCCGTCTATCGATTAACATACGTTCGATATTCGTCGTGACATAGAACTATACGAAGGTTGTTAAATATCGGACGGTATAGCTCGATACTAACAACCGTCGTATAGTCTACGCGACGAGAAAATTCAATCGTATGGTAACCCATAGATTTGTCCCGTGTGGACAAGTTAAGAATGTATAAAGCAAACGCCTTCATTCACTTGTGTTTTCATCCGTTTCGAGATATTTCATCGGTACCTTTCCGCTGGTTCTCCGTGTACAAAGATAGATTAGATGTTCATTTCAACGTTGTTTCATAGCTTTGAAATGATTATCTATTCTATTATAGTGTATTCGGAGAACAGCGGGGAGGTGCTGCCGAAATTTACTCGAAACGGTTGAAAGCACAAGTGATGGGTGTTCGCTCTATACATTCTTAATGGGATAGAAGCCTACCCCCGACAGCCGGAACACACACATACAACAAGAATACACAACAAACGCATAATTAGAGAGAGATTCGAGATGTTCGGGTTAAAACCAATATATGATATTCGATGATAATATGAAACCTTCATATTCTCTTCGATACTCATATATGAAACTAAAAGCGCCACTTAGTCCCCGTCTATCGGTTAACATACGTGCGATACTCGTCGTGACCTAGAACTATACGAAGGTTGTTAAATATCGGACAGTATAGCTCGATACTAACAACCGTCGTATAGTCCACGTGACGAGAAAATTCAATCGTATGGTAACCCATAGATTTGTCCCGTGTGGACAAGTTAAGAATGTATAAAGCAAACGCCTTCATTCACTTGTGTTTTCATCCGTTTCGAGATATTTCATCGGTACCTTTCCGCTGGTTCTCCGTGTACAAAGATAGATTAGATGTTCATTTCAACGTTGTTTCATGGCTTTGAAATGATTATCTATTCTATTACAGTGTAGTCGGAGAACAGCGGGGAGGTGCTGCTGAAATTTACTCGAAACGGTTGAAAGCACAAGTGATGGGCATTCGCTCTATACATTCTTAATGGAATAGAAGCCTACCCCCGACAGCCGAAACACACACATACAACAAGAATACACAACAAACGCATAATTAGAGAGCGATTCGAGATGTTCGGGTTAAAACCAATATATAATATTCGATGATAATATGAAACCTTCATATTCTCATCGATACTCATATATGAAACTAAAAGCGCCACTTAGTCCCCGTCTATCGGTTAACATACGTGCGATGCTCGTCGTGACCTAGAACTATCCGAAGGTTGTTAAATATCGGACAGTATAGCTCGATACTAACAACCGTCGTATAGTCTACGCGACGAGAAAATTCAATCGTATGGTAACCCATAGATTTGTCCCGTGTGGACAAGTTAAGAATGTATAAAGCAAACGCCTTCATTCACTTGTGTTTTCATCCGTTTCGAGATATTTCGTCGGTACCTTTCCGCTGGTTCTCCGTGAACAAAGATAGATTAGATGTTCATTTCAACGTTGTTTCACGGCTTTGAAATGATTATCTATTCTATTACAGTGTATTCGGAGAACAGCGGGGAGGTGCTGCCGAAATTTACTCGAAACGGTTGAAAGCACAAGTGATGGGCGTTCGCTCTATACATTCTTAATGGGATAGAAGACTACCCCCGACAGCCGGAACACACACATACAACAAGAATACACAACAAACGCATAATTAGAGAGCGATTTGAGATGTTCGGGTTAAAACCAATATATGATAATATGAAACCTTCATATTCCCATCGATACTCATATATGAAACTAAAAGCGCCATTTAGTCCCCGTCTATCGGTTAACATACGTGCGATAATTTATTCTTTTCAACGAAAAACGCACACACAAAGCATATACACGGATTTTCTCCTTTTTCAGTAACTATCCCGTTCTTATATTTCTCAATATAGTCAGCATAACCTTTAATTTATATGTTATACAGTCTAACATGGTCCATGAGTACGTCAGAGTTAAGGACTGGATGTATGTGGATTGGAAACAACGTATGCAACCTAAGTTTGTCGCAGGAGTTGCTGCTTTCCTTGAATTTGCACACGCACATAATAAGATCATAATAGAGAAGATTCTCTATCCGTGTGATAGATGTGGCAATAAGTACTGGCAGAAGGTAGAATTGGCAGAGCTTCATATTGTAAAACATGGGTTTACTAGACTTTATACAACTTGGAAATATCACGGGGAAGGAGAAGAATGCAGTACTGCGGCAGAAGAAGAAGGAGAACACGATAATGCGGCAGGAGAAGAAGAAGAATTCGGTAATGCAGCAGGAGACGGAAATTTATTTCCATCAGAAGAAATGGAGGATATGGTAGAGGCTGCCCTAGGTGAATCTATTCGTACCGAAGATGACATTCCTTCCGGTCAAGGACCGCGTGCGGATAAATATGAAAATTTCATAAATGATGCTAGGAAACCAATTTATGAGAATGCGAAGTATTCCACCCTCTCATGGTTCGTCCAACTTTTCCAGATTAAGTGCCTAAATGGATGGAGTAACAAGTCATTCACAATGCTTCTTTCGTTCTTGAAAGATTCTATGCCTCCGGGAAATAATGTGCCCGAAAGCTGGTACGAAGCCCAGAAGATGATGTCTGATTTGGGTCTAAAGTACGAGAAGATTCAAGCATGTCCTGAAAATTGCGTGTTGTACCGGAAAGAGAATTCAGATTTGAAAGAGTGTCCAACATGCGGAGAGGCCAGGTATAAGCCGAAAGATTCTGATAAGAAGACTGATATACCTGTGAAGATAGCACGATACTTTCCCATAACACAGAGGCTACAGAGGCTATTCAGGTGCAAGAAAACAGCCGAGGCAATGATTTGGTATCACCGTGCTCCTCCAAGCGAAAATGGAAAAATGAGCCATCCAAGAGATTCACCGGCATGGAAGGATTTCGATAGGAGGCACACAATATTCAGTAGCGATCCTTGCAATGTCCGGCTCTGACTGGCTACTGATGGCTTCTGCCCATTCAACTATATGGCTGGAAGTCACGGCACATGGCCCGTTGTAATGATAATTTATAATCTGTCGTCTTGGTTGGCTATGGACCAATCATACTTTATGATGCCTCTTCTTATCGATGGACCAAACTCACCGGGGAACAATATCGACGTCTATCTCTGACCTCTGACCGAGGAGTTGAAATCTTTGTTCATTGATGGTGTAGAGACATATGATTCAAACACAAATACAACCGTCATACTGCGTGCGGCTTTAATGTGGACAATTAATGACTTTCCTGCGTATGGAATGCTATCAGGTTGGTCCGTACATGGTCACAAAGCATGTCTTCATTGCCATGAACACACAACATCAAAATTCTTGAATTTTAGCAGGAAGGTTTGTTATTGCGGTCATCGACGTTTTCTGCCTTCAGACCACCCCTATAGGTTAGATACGGTTCACTTTGATGGTCATCAGGAGCTTCTTGGACCTCCATCCCCATTGTCCGGAGAGGACGTGACTGCTAAATGGGATGGTTACAATAACGTGACCTTCGGGATGGATCCGACGAAACAGGTCAAACCACAATATTGGAACAAGTTAAGCATTTTCTTCGAGCTTTCGTACTGGTCTACAAATTCAGTGCGTCATTGTCTGGACGTCATGCATATAGAGAAGGGAGTATCAGAGCACATACTTAACTTGCTTCTTTGTAAAGACGGGAAATCGAAAGACAACATGAATGCTCGGATGGATCTACAAGAGTGGGGAATAAGAAGTGAATTGCACCCTAGACCAGTAGCGGGTAAACCGGGAAAGTTTGTACTTCTCAATGCCGCTTATCATATGTCACAACCGGAGAAGAAAAGATTCCTGCAGGTGTTGCATGATTTGAAAGTCCCCACAGGTTTCTCAGGATCATTCAGCAAGAAAATAAAAATTGTGAAGGGTTAGATCGATGGGCTGAAAAGTCATGATCACCATGTTATCGTGGAGCACCTTCTTCCATTAGCCCTCAGGACTTCTCTCCCCGACTCGGTTGGTCTAGTAATCAACGACCTATGTTGTTTTTTCAGGGAGTTGTGTGCTAAAACACTGGAGGTTACGATGCTGGATAAACTAGAAAATTCTGTTGCGTTGATACTTTGCAAGTTTGAGCGTATTTTCCCACCGTCATTCTTCGATATCATAATACACTTGACGGTTCATCTTGCAATTGAGGCGAAGTTAGCCGGACCGGTACAATATCGATGGATGTATCCCGTCGAGAGGTACGTGTAATTTTTCGTTTCGCGCAATTTATAAATTTATTGTTGTCCTGTATACCCATATTTATTTATTCAACATATTCTCATTAGGTACCTCTACACTCTTAAGAAGTATATACGCAATAAAAATCGACCAGAGGGTTCTATCATGCAAGGTTATCTTCTTGATGAAGCAACCATATTTTGTTCCCGCTATCTGGACGAGAACATTGAGACAAGGCTTAACCGACCATGAAGAATTCAAGACGGGCCATATGGTAAAGCCGAGTATAAGAGGGTAGACACTATGTTTATCAACAAGATATACCGGTTTATCTTGCTTAATTGCGCATGTCTTGAACAAATTAGAGAGTAAGTTCTTTTGGATTAATTGTTATATATGTGTTTGTGTGTGTATGAAATGATATAATATTAATGTCACAATTATTTGTCGAAAACAGAATTCATTTTAACGAGGTACGTGAGGGGCATCATGATTGGAACGAAGTACGTTTGGAAAAATACCATCAGGATAATTTTTGTGATTGGGTCACAGATCATGTAAGTTATTCGAATAACATTTTATTGCTATCAGTTTTAATCTAAACTTGTATCATTATGTATTTGTCGTAAAAAAAATTTTGTTAAATCCACGATCCGAACTTGTCTGCATCATTTGAAAGTGATTCAAGATGTTTAGCTCAATTTCCTAGTATGGAGGTTGCATATTACAAAGGATTTGGTGTCCTTGGATACAAATTCGAAGTTAAGGACATAGAAACATCTAGAACCACTCAGAATAGTGGGATTGCGACGGTAGGATCGGACGGTGTGATTTACTATGTGTACTTAAATTGTATACTCGGCATCCACTTTCCCGGACGATCAGAACCCTTTTATATATTCCAGTGTACTTGGTACGATCCGCGAACCGATACGGACAGGTGGAGAAGCAGTCTTGGGACTTGGAAAGATGAATATGGATTGACCAGTGTGAACACACTTCGATTTTATGGTCAGGACGATCCGTTTATCTTTCCGAACCAAGCGTTCCAAGTATACTACTCACAGTGTTTGAAGTATCCGGGGTGGAGTGTTGTATGCCGATGGAAACCCAGAGATGTGTACGATGTCCCAGAATACGAGGACAGCGATGAGGACGAAGAAGAGAGAAGGCTTAAAGTGCTTCGACCGTCTGTTGCGAAGGATGGGTTGTCTTGGACCGATCATGAAGTTACGTGGGTTAGAAATGACATCGATGATGAAATCCAAGTAGATATGTATAATGCGCCCACGAAACGAAAAAGGTTATCAGTAATGTTATATTATTACTTCATATTTTACGCTCTATACATATATAGTCAATACTTTTAATGATTGTCTAATGCGTCCACGAACCGTTTATCTAGATTTGATGACGATGTCGGGAGCAGCGAGGAGCGGCAGGAGCTCCAGCCGCGGCAGAGGCAGAGGCAGAGGCAGAGGCAGAGCGGTTCTGCCGCCCGGAGAGCTCCGTAGAGAGCTTCAGAGGGCCGGTCTTGCACCCAGATCGGAGACCCCTTCGAATGCCTCCTTCCGTGTGGATTTTGCCACATCTCCAGGTATACTGCACGCATATCCATTTTGAATGTAAAATTACAGATATTCATGCCTATTTATGTCAAAATTACTTATATTGTCAATGTTTGATTGTCTAGTTGTTGGTGATGCGTCCACATCTGGGACAGAGGCCACCCCCGCTCCTCCAGGTATGTTTATATATCATATAGTGTATGTATATTGATTTAGAATGCTATATCATAAGTACACACATTCCTTTTGCTCTTACTTAGCAATTTTTATTATTGTCTAGCTGTAGGTGGTGACACCACCGCACCTGCGGGTATGTTTATATATCCTATAGTGCATGCATATTGATTTAGAACGTTATATTATTGATCTACACATTCTTTTTGCAATTAGTTATATAATCTATTTTTAATTGTCTAATTATAGGTGGTGCGTCCACATCTTCCGCAGGGGCCACTCCTGCCGCTTCCATACCTTCCGCATCGTCTGCAGGTTAGTATGAATAAATTTAAAATATTTATTCATTTTACATATGCTCTATAGAATAAATATGAACTTCATGGAAATTTAGCGTCGATGTTTATTTACTAGTTGGAGGGGATGCGTCCGCATCCGGGACCCCGGTTGTTCCTCACCGGAGGAACTATCGTCCCGCTCGTGCTGCTGCCCGGGCCCAGGCTCGTGCGATAGTCACCGGAGGTATATATCACACTTGAATTTTCGTTTAACCTTGATTTTTTAATACAAATATGTCTTATTATTGATTGTCTTGATATTTCGTGCAGACGCAGGGCCTCCCCATCCCCAGAGGGGGACTCGAGGCCCGAATCAGTCCCATAGGCTGAGGCCTGACAGAGCTAGGGGGGAGGCAGCATTCCCCCTTTTTCACCCTTGACTATCGCTATACCGGTCCTCATGCCGAGAGGTTCGACCGGTATTTGGGGGATGAGAGCCGGCTCGTGAAGAACTATCCACTTCACGTTGAGTGGGGCGAGCAGCACCAGCGCTCATTCGCCTTCTTCTTTGATCAGACTCGGGTATGTATTAATATATATTTTCATTTGATCTATCCAATATATTTATTATTAACACTTGCAATCTAATAACAATGTTTTTTTGTATTTTCAGTTGGATTACGATTTTTAGCCTGTAGCCGACCCTGATCACCCGGGGAGGGTGCTCGACCTTCATGCTCTGTACAATGGCCTGATGAAGAACATGCAGGCCAAGGTCCGATAAAACTGGAATGAGCTGAAGGCCGACTGCTACTCCCTGTGGATGGCGACCCCCGAGGCAGAGAGAGCGTCCCTCCTATCTATTCCGGCGTTTGCGAGAGTCGACGTAGAGACATGGCCTCTATTGTGCGCTTATTTCGACTCCCAACGCAAACAGGTATGTATTTTAAATGTAATTCATTATTTATGATATAATTTATTTCTTTGTGTTTCTTAATTAGAAAACTAAATGTTAATGCGTTGTGCAGAAACAGGCCGCTCAGAATACAGAGAACAGGAAGTCGGTGAAGAGGGGTCGCCCTACTTACACAGGTGGCTCGAGGAACATTACTCGAGCCATGGAGTTATCGGTAAATTACAATAGACCGACCTTTGTGATATTCTGCAATATTAAGAGTTATTTTCTAATATTTCTAATATTAAGAGTTACTTTCTAATATTGCAGACATCTCAGACCGTGGCGTCAGGTGGTACACCGAGCGTGCTGTCCGCATATCTTGCCGTCCACGGCACCTCGACAGATCCCGCCACGGGCGAGCTTCGATATCCCGACGTCGCTACCCAGGAGTACTGCGTAAGTGTTAATATTTTTTCTACCCAAATTTGAAATTTTAGTTTTGGAAGGTTCAAGTTTAAATTTTATACTTATACTTTACTGCTTAATGTGGGTGTAGGAGCGGGTGGTTGAGCAGGCCCAGTCTTTGGGGATCGATTTTACCGGACAGAGCAATCCGAGGCTGCTGACCCCAGTTCTGGATGCCGCACACTGAGGGCACCGTGGAGGTTGGGAGAGAGGCCGGGGACTGGGCCCTAGCAGGGCCCATATGAGGTTGGACTCCACCCCGGCGGTTACTTCCTCCGTCTCCAGTGACCGACGTGTCCATCAAGAACTGGAGAGCTTGAGGGCCACCGTTCAGGAGTTGAAGGAGATGCTGGTATGTATACTGCTTTATAATAAAATATCATGTCATATTATATAGATATCAACATATCCATAATTAGTACGTAGCTTGAGCTTATTTGGTTTTAGACTTAAGTTTGATTAATCATACATACAGATGTAATTAAAATAAACAACAAACTAGATATCCAAACGGGGTTTCGAAATAACTTAATAATGATACAAATTCGAATAATACACAGTTCTTACACGCTTATTACACACGTTAGGTCCAGACGCGACAGGGTACATCGGCCGAGTCTCCACATGCATCTCCTTCGGCTGCGGCTCCGCAAGCCACTACATCGGCTACGGTTCCACAGACAGCTCCTGTAGCTCCACCGCCCACTCAGACTCCCGCAGCCGCGGCTCCGCAAGCGACTACCTCGACGGTGGCTGCGCAGACCACATCGCCAGCTCCACATGCCGCTCAGACTCCCGCTCGCGCTGAATTGCAGAGTTTATTGACCGAGGAGCAGGCGCGCGTTATTCTATCGTTATTCAGAGGTGGAGCTGGACCGAACTAGGGTAGCTTTTTGGTTCTTATTTTTGGAAACATGTATTTATTTATATCATACACATTGTACTACATTTTGAAACGATATTGATATTGGTTTATATTTATATCATATTTAGTTTTTGGGTTTCTTTTGTATATTATATATATGCGTGAGATGTGATTATGAATACTGCGATATATGTTGTGTGATGATTAATTTTATATTTGATTGATGTATATATTATTGTGCACAGGGCGGGAAAAAAATCAAGCTGCCCATTTTTTAAAAAAAAATACAGATAATATGTACCTACGGATTAATCCGTAGGTACACATGTTGCCCCTATGGATATATCCGTAGGGGCACAATATCAGCAGTAACTGATATTTCCCCCCTGATTTCATTACCAGGGGGTTGGGAGTGCCCCTACGGACATATCCGTAGGGGCCAGGCCTCTCCCCTACGGCGTTATCCGTAGGGGCAACATATCAGGATTCCTGATATTTTGCCCCTACGGATAGGTACCTACGTAGATATCCGTAGGGGGTAGTACATTGACCTACGGTTATGTCCGTAGGTACATGTAATATATTAAAAAAAACCGTAAATAATATAAAAAATTTTACCCTACGGACTACTCCGTAGGGGCAACAGGACCTACACAGAAATCCGTAGGGGCAAGAATTTGCCCGTAGGGGCAAGTTCAGGGCTTCAACTTGCACCTGCGGCCTTTGCACCTACGGGGTATTTTTTCGCCCATACGCATATATCCATAGGGGCAGTGGGTTGCCCCTATGGATAAATCCGTAAGGGCAACCCTTATTTGTAGTAGTGTCTTCTTCTTCCTTATGAGAAAGCTTTCTAGCTTTTGAAATGGAGAAGAAATATTGTGAGAAAAATTAATCTAAAGTGAGCCCAATTCCTATTTCATCATCCTCTACTATATTAGCCATTAGTTTAGGGTGTTTGCTTCACTAATCTACCATTAGTGAAGATGTAGCATGAGCTTGAGTCTTCTCGACGTAGATCATCTTCGGCCTCGAAGACATCGAGCAAGTTTGTTCATTTCTTCATGTGAACCCTTACCAGTGTTCGGGTGTTCACTACTTGGAGCGAAGGGACTACTAATACTCGGAGCTTTAGAAGTGAAGGACCAGTGTACAAAGGTTTTATTCCATTCACATAGATGTAAAGTTGTTTACATTGTTTTTCGTCTAAATCTCTAGTTAAGATTTTAGGGTTAGGGTTCTTTAGTACGACAAAAATTTGAAATTAGCATGGACGATGCCTCCCGAAACCTTGCTGTTGTGCTAGGTAACCCTACAGTGGCATTAGAGTCAAGCTAAAGAATTAGACGTTGTTTGTTAGATTACGAAACCGAAACAACTCTGAAACACCCGACATATAAATCTAGTTTTTATCGATTTTTAAATGGGCTCTAAATTTTTTTTAAGTAACTGCAGAATGTTATATGAGATGTAACATGAACACAGTACAAATTTGACCCCTTCCCACCTGATTTTGGCCGGCCACAAGGCTATTATTTCCGAGCTCACTGGTTCCTCTATGGTATTTAGGCTTCAAAATTTTTCTGTGTTCCAGTCTCTGGGTTTTGGAATTTCAGGTGTTGCTTGTTTTTGCTAAAATTGCATGTGATGTTAACCTTCTGCAATGGCAATTCAGAGTGTTTTGTAATCGTAATTCAAACATCTTTTTGGGTTATTTAGATGGCGTTAAAAAGTTCGAACGAATATCAATAACCCATTTTTTCTCTCGCTGGAAATTTTCCAAGATTTGGATTTTTTTCAGGTTTAAAATCTTCAGAAAATCATTCAAGTGATTCTGTGGACCCTCTAGAAGAACGATACCCAAACTCGAATTTTTGGATCGCGGAACCACGGTCATACCCTATGGTTTGTGGAGTTCCGCGGCGACATGAGTGAGGCATGGGTCGGCCCTTCTACGGATGGTTCATAGGTGCTGTGGCATTTTCTGGGTACTTTTTTAAACTCTGCTCAAGTGTTGAGCTCTTTGGGAAATTTTGGGTGTTTGTTTATTCGATAGAAAAGTTTAACATCATCTAACTATCTATGATTGTGATACAATATTTGGAATCCATAAATTTAGTTATGTGATAACTAGTTTGAAATTTATAAATCTAGCAAGTTAGTCTCATTTGATCGGTTGCCACGGAATTTTGATGAGAATCAAAAGTCCGTCGCAATTATGTAGTGTACGCAGATACTCACCGGGTAACCTTACTAGATATCCACGCCCCATATCCCTGACCAATTTACTGTAAGAGAACCCCGTCGCCAAAAGCATCCGTTCGGGTGCTCGCGGCCACGGTGTTCCTCCTAAGTGCACTTTGTCGACGGCAACGGGGGTGCGACCGTCTACTAAAGTTTCCGACGAGCATTCGATCAGGTTATCGGGAATCTTGTGTAGGGTTACTAGGCACTCTCACAAGGGTCTATAAGGCATCAACCATGCCCGATTTAAAATTTAGACGTGCCGAACAACCCTAACCAAGATCTTTAAACTAGAGATTAGGCGAAACAAAGCATGTTAAACACTTTAACACTAAGTTTGGGATTACAACCTTTGTAGTCCGGTCCTTCACTTCTAAAGCTCCGTGTTGAGGTCCCTTCGCTGCGATCATCGAGTATCCGGTCTCTCGAAAAGCTCCACGAAGATAAAGATGCAAGCTTGCTTCTGATCTTCGATAACTAAGATGATCTACCTTGAAGTTTCTTTAACACAAGCTCTCACCCACTAAATGAAGTGAACACCCTAATCTAAATGGTTAGGATAGATTAGGATGATGAAATAGGAATTTAGCTCTCATTTATTATCAAATTCTCACTCTAATTCATCACAAAATAAAAAGCTAGAAAGCTTTTTCATGAAAGAAGAATAAGGAGGAAGAAGATCAATCCTCTTTGTGATGAATAATGAATTGTGATAATATCATTACAAATGCAACCATCGTTAAGTCAAGAAAAGACTTAACCATTGTAGAGATCTAACCATAGTAAAGGGTGTGGGTTGGGTTAATTAAATATCTTGCAAAATATCTTTACAAAAACAAAAAGAAAGCTTCAAGAAGCTTCTAGAAAAATTAACCCAAATCAAACCTTAATCACGTTTAATCTCCACTAATCATGTTGCATTAATAACCATAATATGTTACAATATTATATATCATATATATAATATTTATTGTAACAAAATAAAATAATACAATTAACATATATCGCATATATATCAATGTATTACCCGAGTGAGAAAAAGAATCTTTTTGTGAGCTTATACTAGTTAATGTAATTTAATATATCAAATATATAATTATATATTAAATTATTGAATCAACACTTGATCCGATAATCCGGCTATTTCATAAATAACCGACTAATATAATCTGTATCAGTTCATCGAATCAACACTTGATCCGATGACCCGGCTATATCACATATACCCGGCCGATATCTCGTATCGCGAGAATCTAATACGGTTTCACATACACGTATTGTTCTCGGTCCCGCACATATCATATATGTGCTCCTACTCCATTTTGTCTGAGTCAAGAAACCTCTGTGTAGGACTCTAAAGAATCGTCAATATGCCGGCACTAGGTGATGATCATATCAAACACCCACAAGCTGCAAGCGGTCAGCTAAACACAACAGCCACCCAGGTATTGAACGATCAGAAGATCAACAAGCAATCCTGTACTTTCTCCCGTGAATTCAATCAGTAACACTCCCGTACACTCCGGTCTCTTTGTCTGATATGTCGCATATCTCGCATAGGGGTGGTAAACGTCAGACCCCAGTAGCTTGATAAGTCGTGTCGATATGAGGTCTATAACAGTTCGAGAAACTACTGATAACACTTACTAGTAAATCTCAGCAACCCTGGCCAGAGATTTTCAGTTATAGCCAATCGAACACAGCGCAACATCAACTCCCTATACCGGGAGAGACGAAACCCCTCCTATCGCTCATTGCCTCCATGTGATTCGGGACTGTACCCAAAAGCCATCTTTTTGCACGCCCTCTTGGACGTGGTATGATGGAAATCAAAGTAGAGTGGGAATCACACAAGACTCTATGACGATCTCGGGTCTACAGACTAACCTGTACCAGTGTCACCAGAGAACTGCCATCTGACGTGGTGTATAATACCATCGGGAGTTCTCGGCGAGTCCGTCCAGTGTACCCAGTCTCTACTGAGCACCCGTACACCATCCTTGATGTCAAACACCGATGGATATGAGATCATCCATCGCCCATCATATGGGTCAAGATGCGTATACGCTAGTCTACTCTGGTGTATCGATGCCCTGTCTCGATACACCCTCGGCTAGGAACAGTTATAGGATGTACTCGTCGACTACCGTGGATCCACTAGTATGATCTCATCATAGTCGCAGTAGTCGAGTATATATCCTAAGGGATTTATCAACATGTAACACAGAGACAATCAGAGTACATGTTAAGATAAAGTGCAACCAGATAGCATACTATCATGTCGAGCAAGAAAGTCCTCCTTATATATGTCTAAGCATCCACTACAATATACATCATATGTACAGTAATGGCCTCTAGGGCATACATATAACTAACATCTTGTTGAATTAGCCGACTGGTTATTGGAAAGTGTTTTCAATATCGAGACTAAAATGTGGGGTTTATAATTGTTAATCATGTGATGACTAGGGAAATCATTTGGTAAGGCATAAAATCTAAAGTATGTGATACATTGGGTTTATGATGTCTAAGATGGTTGCGGATTCCAATTGTTGTAGTTTTTCACTTTCTTTTATACGACCGTAAGTGTAATATGTGGGGCATCGCCGGTTTCGTTTCTTTATGTCAACGATAATTGGGATACGCCTATTTACTTACGTTGATGACATGCGATGTTATGTGTTGCTGTGATATGTTATATTGGATTGTCGTGTTTTGAATAGCTGGTTTTTTTTTTATGTGAGATGAGAGTTTTTCATTTTCATTCATGTAAAAGCTTGTATGTAATATTCTTTTATTGAGGATGATATCACCATTGATGTATATTATTTACTTTTCCGCATTAGGATAGACCTAAAGAGGAGAGCACAAGTAACCGGGTTCAAGGGTCAAGTGGGAGACTATCTCGAGGAGTCGAGACCGGGTCTCCTAATTCTAGAATTGGTAGGGTTGCTTGCCGCTCTCGTAGGGGTCTAGGGATGTGGGTTTGGCTATTTATCACGACTGTGGAATCCGTGTTCTATACTGGATTAATTTAAAACACGAAATTCCTAGTATATCCAATATTTCATATGTGTTCTTCTGCTGCTGATATTCTGAGACGTATGCTTATATTATATATATGATATATAATAACTATTGATGCTTTCATTTCTTTTGTGATGCTTAGGAAGCATAAATGATGGGACTTCATTAATGAGATTAATGAAATAAAAGAAACCTAAAGATGTTGTAGAAACTTGTTTTAAAAACTGGCAGCTCTAGTTCGTGCTTCATAGCAGTATTCCTTGTAGAATATCCAGCACCTTATTCGATAAGAAAAGAGCCGAGATCCGTTCACCGGAAGTGACCTCTTTAGCAAAATTAGCAGATGCTACAACCCACTCAGTTTGTCTTTTGATTGCTTTCTAGTTCTTGCTTTGCATAGTGGTATTTCTGAAATATTCTGCACCTCATTCGATGAGGAAAGAGCCGAGATCCCTTCACCGGGAATGACCTCTTTAGCAAAACTAGTAAAAACCTCAAAACACTCCTTTTTAAAATACACTCGATTCTACAACGATATCAAGTTCATTAAGCAAAGGGTTTTCTTAAAAACCTGTCGTAGCTCTCTATCATTTCAGTTAAGTAATATTTAGTATTCGTTCTTCGTTTGTTGACCCCTGTCAAGGCGTAGTGTGCGGTAGCTGATTAGTGCTTATCTAAAAAACATATGATGCGATTGGATTAGGGTAGTCGTACGACCTTGTTGACCTCTGCCAAGGGTCGTGCGGGTGGGTTTAATTCAATCATGAAATGGGGGGGGTTGAACTTGACTAGCAGCCTATGGTTTATTGACCTCTGTTAAGGTCATTGGACACTTGGGGAAAAATATTAACGGGAATTTCAAGTGTTGAAATTTGCAATGAGATTGCATACCTTCTATGAGATAGTTGGATCCCGATTCCCACTGCGAGTAAGAGTTACTCCCAGGAGAGTTTTGTATATTACAATTAGCCAATCAAGTAGGAGTTTAGAAAGGTGTTAACGGGGTTACGCCCCTGGGAAAATGAGGTTTATTTTAATTAGGTCCGTGCGAAAGCGCGGGGAACCTCCCTCAAAGTACCGACACTGGCTTGGCCAAAAGATTGGCGAACTTGTAGGGTGTAATTAATCCCGGCTAGTCTTACCTTTTAGGGTTTGAAGGAAGATTTGATAAAAATAGTGGGAGCCATCCTGATTAGAAAAAATAATAACCAATCTGAGTTTGCAAGAGCGCACGTAGAGTGTTTTCTTCTCTCTCTCTCTCTCCGGGTAGAGAACATGTCACGCCTTAATCAAGATAATAATATGGATGCATTGACCAAACCTGCTTATTATACTAAGCTGGGGAACGTTGGTTTCCGCTCTATCTTATAATTGTTATAAGTCCGAGCAGGAAATAAGGGAATATCTGGTTTTCCACGCGACCCAATCGAGGAATGAGCATGTTGATGCATATTCTTCGGGTGTGTTTATTACCAAAAACTGTTTCTCAGTATCCTCTAAGTCCTAGGTATGAGATACCGGATTAAGATCCCACATATGTAATCTGTTACATGGTCTAAAGAAAGGTAGAGAACTGAGATTGGGTGATAAGTCTCTAAGTGTTAAAGAATGAGGCAAATGTTGCAGCCAAATCAGTTGGCAAATATCACCTTGTATTACCAAATGGTAAATACATTGATTCTGAAAAAATGTTATTAAATACCGAACCTGATATACAAAATTACATCAGATTCTTTATTAAGTTAAAGAAGGATATAATACTGTATTGGAGGATAATGTTGTGAACAATTTCCTGAATCAAGAGTTGATTGGATCAGACACGTTATATAATAGCATATACGTTCTAAATCAAACCACAGTTCAAAGTATATAGAACACACACAAGAGGAGTAGTTCAGAAATGAACGAATCCTCCATTGTGGCATTGTAGACTAGGTCATACCAATGCGACACGACCAGCTAAGTTACATAAGGATGAATATGATAATCTAATCGAATTTTCATCTTATGATACTTGCCAGTCTTGTCTCAAAGATAAAATGACCAATGCTCCGTTTACTGGAAACAGAGAAAGAGTTACAGAACTCTTAGGACAGATACATGATGATGTATACGGTCCTATGTCTACATAAGCCAAGGTTGGTTCTTCGTACTTCATTATATTCACTAGCCATCTCTTAGGATTCGGACATATGTTCCTGTTGAAACACAAGTCTGAAACTTTTGAGAAATTCAAGGAATATAATCTTGAAGTTGAGAACTAGACGGGTAGAAGTATTAAGTCCTTCGATTTGATCGAGAAGGAGAATACTTACGCATGGAGTTCCTGGAGTTTCTAAATATAGTATAGGATTCTCTCTTAGCTTACTCCTTTGTATACACCACAGCACAACAGTGTATCGGGACGGAGGTATCGCACCCTATGAGATATGGTGTGCTCTATGATGAGTACTGATGAGTTACCTGTTTCTTTTTGGTGTTATGCACTTGAGAAGCTGCATACCTATTGAATGGGGTTCCATCCAAATCAGAGCCTACCACTCCATATAAGATATGGAATGGGAAGAGACCATGTCTTAAACGAGTTATGATTTGGGGTTGTCCGGCTTATGTTGGAAAGCAGTATCCGGACAAGCTCGAGGCAAGGTCAGTTCTGTATATGTTTGTTGGATATCCCGAACATTCGCAAGGGAATATATTCTACCACACCGAGGAGCAAAAGGTGTTTTGTTTCTCAGCATGCCATCTTTTTAGAAAAGGAATTTCTTGTAAAGAAATTAGTGGTCATGAGGCAGAACTGGAAGGAGTTCCAGCTGGACAAACTAACAGCTGAAGATTTGATGAAACCAAAGGATTCAATAGTCTCAAACAAACCTCAGCCTCTCCACGAATCTGGCAGAGTTCCTCATCCACCTAAGAGATACTACAGTTTCCTCGGTGACGGTGGGAGCGAGGATTGCATCATGGTAGATGATGTCCCGACTAGGTTCAGGGAGGCCATCACGAGTGGTGACTCTGTGAAAAGGATGGTTGTTATGTGATCAAAGTTGGAATCCATATACACTAACAAAGTATGACTTTGTATGTTGCACCTGAAGGGGTAAAACCCATTGGAAGCAAATGGATCATGAGAAGATTCTTGGTGTAGATGGAAACGTTGAGACTTTCAAATCTATGCTTAAATCCATCAGGATTAAAGCACGCATCGCGGAGTTGGAACATCTGTTTTGATGTGGCAGTCAAAGAGTTTGACTTAATCAAAATGGTAGATGAACCTTGTACATACAAGAAGCTTGTAGAGAGTGAGGATGTCTTACACGTATTGTACGTAGACGACATACTCTTGATAGAAAATTGTTTCCTATGCTACACTCGGTCAAGCTCCTCTTATCACGAGGATTCTCCATGGAAGATCTGGATGATACCTTCTACATCTTGTCTGTTATGATCTATGGTGATAGATCTAAGTGGATGTTGGGAGTGTCCTAAATCCAGGTAAATTAACGCCATACTAAAAGGGTTTAGTATGGAGTATTTTAAGCGTGGTGATTCGCCCACATACTGAGGAATCACTCTCTCCGAAGAGATGTGTTCTAAGACTGATTTGGAGAGAGCTCGCGTTCAAGGGATACCTTATGCTTCGCCAGTAGGCTTTATCATGTGCGCGATGTTATGTACCAGACCAGATATAGCTAACTCACTAGGTGTAGTGATCAGGAATCAATCGGATCTTGGTAGAAGTACTAGACAGCTGTGGAGGACATTCTTAAGTACTTAAGAAGAACTAAAAGAATGTTCTTAGTACGAGCTTCCAGAGTGATAAGGTCGATTGAAAGTCAGTCACAGGTATTGTCTTTACCCTCAGAGGTGGGACGGTATGTTGGAAGTGTTCCAAGCTATATACCGTGGCAAACTATACGATAAAGGCAGAATACATCGCTACCAACGATCCTACCAAAGTGGATGATTGGATAATTCTTGCTCATGAGATGAACATGGTTCCTACCATTGAGCTTCCAATAACTGTTATTGTGACAACAATGGAGTTGTTGCTTTGGCCTAGGAACGTCAGTCCCATCAGCATTCCAGATATATTCTGAGGAAAGTATCACCTGATCAGGGAGATGGTTGATCTCTAAGGGATCGAGGTTAGGAGAATAGACGTGAAGGATAACACGGCGGATCCACTCACAGAGGCCTTTTGTAACATTTCAGAAAATATAAAATATTATTTTTGGAATTTAATATTAAAATAACATATTTCGCGAAAACTACCCGATTTGCGAAATTGGGGTTTTCGTAAAATGGTATAAAAATATACCAATAATTGTGAAATAATTGAAGATTAAAATGATTTATTCATTTAAAAATATATTTATCGGATTTGGCATTTTAAAAATTTATTATATGCAGTTTGGATAAAACCCGATTAGTGCACTGCTAATCGCGATTAGGCCAAATCCGTGCTTCTACAGTTTTCCATAGATAGTGCACCATGTCATGTTACGTTTTGGTTACATGTTGTTTCCTTGTGTGGTTTTTAGGGTATTATGTGATTTGGTCTTAAAATAAAAAGAAAAGAAAAAGAGAAGGGTAGAAGGGTAATTAATTGAGAGAGAGTGTGAGAATAAGTGAGAGAGAGGGGGGGCTGCCTCATCCTTTTCCCCCATCACTTTTCTTTCTCTTCTTCATCTTCACACTCCCTACACCTTCAACCCCTAGAAATCATCTCATATGCTTCATCAAAACCCTAAACCCCTTTCATTAAAGTTGATCCCCTCTTCACTCTCTACACTTTGGACCAAGAAAATTTGATTTTGATGACTTGGGACAGCTAGGGTTTTTCTTGAGTTGCCCAATTGAGGTAAAATTCCCTTCACTTTGTTTAGTTTATGTTTTCCTAGCATTCTAGTTAGTTCAGAATTGGTTTAAGGTGTGGATTTGTGAACTTGGAAACTTCAAGTTGAGATTAAGGTTTGATTTTGATTGAGATGGTGGAATTGAGGTTTAGTATTGAGTTTAAAGCCCTGTAGTGATAGAATCCCTGACCAAACCTGAGACCAAACCCTAAAATGCAAACTTTGAAATCTGCCGATATCGGAAATTGTAGAATTTGTGAGGAAATTTAGTGATCTGCTGTGACCCGAGACCACTACAAGATAAGTTCCCATGATAGAGAGATGTGTAGGCAACCATGAGGAACCCCTAGAAACCTAAGCCCTTAATGTGAGAATCTGGCCGCAGATTTAAGTGTATTGGCTGCAAATTGCGGCCATGTCGGGGTAATTTCGTGTGATTTTTGGACCATGGCTTCTTTATCAGATATCTAGACTAACCTCATGTGCAAAATCCCTTAGTTTGTCCTATAGAGAAATCTGGGAGGGGTTTTCCTAGATTGCTATTTTCGTGTTTTGTGATCCTGAATTCTTGGGTTTTGGTATTTGGTATTGTATTTGGTTGTTGGGCGCTTGTACGTCAACAACAAGGATTTGTTTGGTTGTTTTGCATGCGAGGCTATAGGTTCTAACCTATAAACGCACCGTGTGCCGTATTGGTTTTCCGAACTCGATTTAATAGCATTTGTGATGTGTTGATATTGTAGGTACCTTCGCATGGATTCCGAGATGATGGAGCATGGCGTCATCGACTTCGGCGAGCAAGGATCATGGTGTGTAGATCTATATCTACGGGGGAAGTCGGGTGGATGGCGTATAGCACCCTCACAGGTTTTGATGGAAATCAATTTATAGAATACGGTTAAGGAAACCTAGACTAGAAAACTATAGGGTATGGTTAGAGAAACTATATTAGAAAGTTAGGAATAGGGTTAAGGAATTAATAAGAGATAAGATATACCATGATTAAAATAATAACTTAGGGTTTAGGTGACATGATATGATAGTTATAGATAAGTAGTTGCTAAGAGAACCAATATGAGATTATCGTAGCATAACATGAGGTTGATAATATACGACCTTATATTGATAAGATGACTTGATGATATGTTGGTATACGGATGCGAGTCGATATGAGATGATTGATACCTTACCGGTCCTATGATCCGAGATTGATGCGGACGTGACCTGAGATATTATATATATATATATATATATATATATATATATATATATATATGGATAATGTTGTGAATCTCGAATGATAAACCCTACGAGACGTGAGGTCCGTACCCTCCTTGTCACATAGGTTGTTAGGATCCTAAATTGTTTTATGACGCCGTACGATGAGTTACAGTACATGATGAGTTTATTGATGATTGATCCATACCCTTGACTAGAGGAGGCCGATTGATAGATTCACCGACTCAGTCATCTTCTCTTTGAAGGTACGCTTTGTGAGAATTTTAAAATCGGGGACGAATTTTTATAAGGGGGAGATTGTAACGCCTTAGATTTCGGTTAGGGTTAGTTTAGACGTTAATGCGGGTTTACTGTAAAAAGTTTACCAATTCGGGTTCCTCACATTTTATAACATTTAATTAACAATTTATTATTATTTGTTATGGACATGCATGCACGTGTGCACGTTAATGTGAGGGTTTGTTTGGGCTAATTTAGATTAGTAACCATGACACTTAACCATTTATCTAATCTTTGCTTTAACCCTAATCCAATCCTGGCCCTAATCCTAGATATTTGTTTGTGTGAGAGAGATATTTCTTTTAGAGTGAGGAGGTGGCATGATGAGGTGAGTGTGAAAGCATTAATGGAGAATTAATGCTAATGGTGCACTTACCCCTCACCCTTAACCTCACCTCTCTCTCTCATTTCTTCTTACTCTCTTTCACTCATTTCTCTTTTCATTTTCTTATCTCTCTCATTTCATAACTGAACAATCTCATTTTCCATCATAAACCATATCAAATCTTTCACAAAACTCACCAAAATCACACCTTTTACCTTGATTTGCCTCTTGGATGCCTTGGAGCTTGCAAAGCTTGGATCTTTGAGTTCTTTTGTGTAGGTAATGATCTCTATCTGTTATTTTTTTTAGTTTTTGTGTTTTGTAGACTTTTAGTTTTAGTTATATTGTTTAAAGTTAAGTTTATGTGCAAATATCGTATTTTTTAGTGTCGTTTGTGACATCTGTGATCTCCTGTGACCCGGAGATTTTACTAGAAAACCAAACAATGTAGTTATGTTGTACCTGAGACCTTAGGACATCACCTGGAGCACGAACCCATGGATCTCGGAGTCGGACGGCGACACGAAGGCAAATTCCGGCGTGCTCGGTTTTTAGTTGGAGTTAGGGTTTGGGTTTTTCTTGGTAGGTGTCTGCAGTGGTTTAGGTGTATTTGGTCTTATTTGGTTGTTGAGTTTTCTCTGTATGCAAAATCTGTGATCACCTAGGTAGTTTCTTGTGTTTCGTTTAAGCGTGATACGTTATACGACACGGATTATGCACTTTGGGTGATTTTTCTCTTGGGTTGGTTTCGTCGTGTTGCTACGCATGTTAGCCACAATACGAACACTTGAGAGTTTGTTTTGTGTTGTTGCGTCGGTCAAATATAGTTTGTACGTGTTTTGGGTCTATTACTAATATACACTTGTTTTATTGTTTTAATGTTGTAGGTTCGCAGGAGGGGACTTCGGACACTGCTACAAAGGGAAAACAGGTGGTTGGCTTCATATAGCCAGGAGCGTTGGTGAGTAGATTTAACATCTACAGGTGAATCGCCCGCATGGTGTTATGCATCTGGGCTAGAGATGACTTGACTTGTCGCATATTCTTTTTCATATTTAGTATTGCGCGTACACCCTACTGCTTAGTTAATTGTTGTGCTTGGACTAGTATCCTTAGGACACTACACTATTATTGACGGCTCATGTTGCACGAGTACTGATTGTATGCCACACACCATCAATAATTGCCATGACACGCACAACCCATTTATAGATATGATATTATTTGGTTAGGGACATTGAGACATTGATTCATATTTCTTTACGCATATGACATATAGCATACCTGTATACCCACATGCTTAAACATATTCCTTGACATACTTACATGCTAGTTACCTATATAACTATAGGGTATTGTACCATTAGCGATAGGTACATACACACCTAATGACATAGCTACATGTATACCTTGCATACACATTTACACTTATGCCCGAGGAATATATTACATCATTATTGATAGGTAGATACATACACCTTGCTATACCTTTATGTTTACACATATATCTGGTTATAGCTTCATGTTTACCTTTACTTGATGTTATTTAGAATTGGAGAAAATAGGAACTGTATGATATTTTATATTAACTTGTTGCAGTTAATTAGCGGCTTTTCCTTTATATGCTTACATTTCAGTTCTATGTTGCATATATTATATTCATAGATTTTCGCATTGAGATATGGATTTTTCATGATGTTTTCTGGATTCGGGGACCATGGTAGTTTCATGAAATTATGCATTATTTGAAAAACCAGGTTTCCCTTGATATGATATTTCAGTACCCACCATGAGTTTTATCGGTTCTGAAATATATACCCCACGCGAGGAAAGGAGGGGTCCATGTGCGTGTACATGGTGGGGGCCGGAGGTACCCGGGGCAAGAATCTCAGTAAGGAGATGAGTTAGTGGGAGAACCATACCATCCGGTGACATTACCTATGACTCGGCGGTTATCGTGGGGATACCGACGGGAGTCATGTACGTATGGATACGTCGAGAGACGCGGGTCAGAGCTAGGCACTCGAGCTTTCGGTATAGCGTATGATACGTACCTATCCGGAGGCCAGTCGTGGTGACAGCACCTGATAGATCAGTATTTTGTGTCGATGCTTGACACTTGGTTTTCATGATATTTTACTCCTAAGTATATATAACAGTGGAATGGGACGCTGTTATATATGCATATATATATATATATATATATATATATATATATATATATATATTAGTGGAATGGGACGCTAATATATATGTATACATATCAATTTATATACATCATCATAATTATTCATGCAATTATATTTAGGATATATGATATTCACTTGATATTGGATTTGGGATATAGGAGATTTATTTGAGATTGGATACAGGATATATAGGAGATTGCTTATTTTGTACATTCAGGATATATATTAGATTTATTCGATATTGTACATTCAGGATTTGTGAGACTTATATGATATGAGAGCCAATTTGGGGGCTGATTTGAAGAATTGGGATTTGGATTGTCTTGATGGATTGTGATCCTACCATGATTTCAGGATTCCGTGGAAACGACATGTTTCACCCCATACTCTAAATTTATTGTTTATGCACCGCTTCATGTATTATTAGTACCTGTTAGCATACGTTTCATGACTGTTGCATTTACATACTTCATTTTATATGCACTGCTTCATGTGTTAGTTGTACCTGCCAGCGTACCTTTCATGACTGTTGTATATATACACATTCATATCATTTTTGCATGACTATTGCATACCGATTGTCATATTATTTCTTCATGTTTTCGTAGTAACCGTTAGTTTACCTTTCATGATTGCTGCATTCATATGACCTTCTATTGCTATTAATTGCATATGTTAGATTCGCGCTGTACGTGCACACTTGCGATTACTTGCATATGTTATTTACTATTCACGAGTTGGCAACTCACCCCCGTTGTGCCACAGTTTGTTTTGCAGGTTGCTCCCCAGGGTAGTCAAGACAGACTATTCATCTATCACATCATCTTTTGCAGCGGATACCGCTTCAGCTCACAGTGTGCAGTTTTGTTTAGGTGGGTTTTGTGGTTATTCGTTGTTGTATTGTATATTCGTTGTATCCTTGTACTCTCCATCTACTACTTTCATGTTGACTTAGAGTCTTGATGTGAGGACGATATTGTATATTATTTTGTGACTTGAAGGTCTTTTATGCAGTTTTATTTATATCATCTTATTCTTCGCTACGGCGTCGTATATCTGTTTTGGCGGTTGTTTTCCGCCTTTGGGCGTGTTTTTTGCTCCCGTTTGGAGATGCTTTCCTTTATCTTTATTGTACCCACTTTGGGGTTAGTTTTTAAAATGAGGTGCTGCCAAAATTTTAAAGGAAATAAGTTGGACTTTTAAAGAATTTGGGTTCCGATTTCAAAGGTTTTAAAAATGTTCTTAATTCTTACTACATTTGATGGTTTAGATTGCTGGGTTTTCGGCTTACTTAAATTGCATTACGCCTGTAGACATTGAGTAGTTTAAGGGCCGTCACGTGCCATTTTCGTGTCGTGACAAAGTTGGTATCAGAGCGCTAGGTTTTACCTTTCGGAGTGTAGGATGACCTTGGTATGATGGAGTAGGTAGCTTAAAGCAGAGTAACGTAGTGTGTGTACGTCCTCGGCATACTCACGATGCGGTACTCCGCCTAAAATGACCTATGTACAAATTGCTAGAAATTCCTTCCTTGTTGTTATATACTTGTGATTCGATTTCCGTGTTCCTATTAAATCCTATTTCCATTTATAGCTTTTTCCGCCGACGACTATGGGGACTCAGAGAGGTGCAGCGACGGCCGAGGTCAGGATTGACTCGGGTGGGACGAGGACTGACCAGGATGGCGTGCTCGTTGCACAGAAGCAGACGGATCTGCCTTCGACAGATAGTATCGCTAGGCTTGTGGCAGAGATGCAGGACATGTGCCAGACGATGAGTTCTTTGGTTGAGACCATTCGAGCGCAGCGACAGAAGGTTGTCACCCCTGTTACCCAGTTGTTCCTTACGGTTAGTACACAACATTCCGTCACCTACATAGTACCAGTGGATGCAGCCCTAGTTGACGAGAAACGTATTCCAGAGACTTTGAGAGTTCCGGAACCGTGGAGGACTTGTACCGGTGTACCAGCCCAGAGAAAGAGGCTTAGCCATCGAGACAGATTTCGTGACCGTCGCGGGAGTAGCAAAGGTTTGGGACGAGGAGAGTCGTGCTAGCTAGATCAGCCGTCTGTTGTGTTAATTTCTGTCAGCGATTCTTTTGTTGCGCAACAAGTATTTTAGTCGTGTGCCAATCGGTTAGGAGATTCATCCGTCACTTGATCCTTCTAGAGATATTGGATTTGACGTTCTCCTGGGCACGGACTGGTTATCTACGTGCTATGCGTCTGTGGACTGCCGTGAGAAAACAATCAGGTTTTGTTTTTTCGGCGGGTCGGTTCTTATTTTGTAAGAGAACAGTGGTGCCGCCCATCACAGCTTGAATTCAACCTTTTTTGCTAGTCGGCTTTTGAGGAGAGGATGTCGAGGATTCTTGGCGTTCATTCGTGATACCGGAGCCACAGTGGGTTTGTTGGACCGGGTTCCTTCATGCGAGAGTTTTCCGACGTTGTTCCAGAAGAGCCGACAGAGCTTAGGGAGCTTAAGGATCAGCTGCAGAGTTGTTTGTTGGGGGGGCTTGTTGCGTCTTAGTGTTTCGCATTGGGGAGCTCCTATTACTGTTCTTCAAGGAGAAGGACGGCAGTTGAGGTTGTGTATTGATTGATCGTCAATTGAACCGGCTTATGGTGCGGATAGGTATCCTTTACCTCGCATTGACGATTTCTTCGATCAGCTCTAGAGTGCGAGACTTTTTCTACGTTTGTTTGGGATCAGGTCACCATTGTTGCGGGTTCAGAGTGATGACATTTTGAAGACTGCCTTGTGCGTGCTACGGGCCTTGTGTGTTTTGGTGGTGTCATTGGACTCACCAATGCCCTAGTAGCATTCGTAGATGTGATGAACCAGATTTCTTCAGGCCGTTCCTCGACCAGTTTATTGTTGTATCATTGATGACATTCTGGTCTATTCTAATGTGTCGTGAGGAACAGGAGCAGCACTTGAGGATTTTTTTTGCAGACATTGGAAGAGCCCCAGCGGTTTGCTAGATTCTCGGAGTGCTCCTTCAGGCTTGATTGTGTTGACTCCAGCGGTTTGCTAGATTCTCGGAGTGTTCCTTCAGGCTTGATTGTGTTGACTCCTAGGTCTTGTAGTTACGGGAGACGCTTACATAGGGTTCCGAGGAAGATCAAGGACATACAGCTTTGGCCCATACTTATATCCGGGAGGGAGGTCCGAAGATTTTGGGCTAAGCAGGTTTTTACCGCCGTTTTGTGCAGTATTACAAACGTATCGCTGCACCGTTGACTGGATTGACCAGAAAGGCGGTTCCTTTTCTTAGGACTGAGGCATGCGGCGGAGTTTTCAGCAGTTGAAGACTCGGTTGATAACTGCACCAGTTCTTCTTTGCTTTCTGGTTCGGGCGACTTTGTTGTTTTACTGTAATGTTTCACGAGTGGGGCTCGATTGTATACTGAGGTGACACTATAGAGTTATCGCTTTTGCTTCCCTACATTTGGAGGAAGTACGAGCAGAATATCCCACTTATGATCTGGAGATAGCCGCGGTGGTCGTGCGTTGGAGATTTGGAGACACTACTTGTTCGGAGAGTCGTGTCAGATTTTCATGGACCACCAGAGCTTAATGTACATCTTCCTGCAGCGGGTGTTAATTGTTGAGACAGTCTTCTGCAGATTTACCGTTCTTGTGCGATCGTTGAGTACAGCTTAAGTTCGCCTCTACTGAGGGAACAGCTTGCTCATGTCCGCACCCGACCACTATTCCTTAATCGCTTTCGCGAGGCATAGCCCGCCAATGGTCATTTGTCTAAGATTCTTGAGCATACTCGGCTGGGTAAAGATCCGGAGTCCTTGATTTGTGACTTGATGTGCTACGTTTAAGGACGCATTTGTGTGTACCTGTTGCTGATGGGCAGAGACGTGAAATCCTAAAGCAGGCACATCAGTCAGCTTTCGGTGTTCATTCAAGTTCCACCAATTTGTAGCGTGACTTGTGAAATAGTTACGGGTGGGCAAGGATGAAGAGTGAAGTTTCGAATTTCGTTTTGAGGTGTCTGTCTTGTTATGTGTTAAGGTTGAGCATTTGAGACCGGCTGGAGAGTTGCAACCTATAACCGTTCCAGAATGGGAATGGGAGCAGATCTCCATGAATTTCGTTATGGTGTCTACCCAAGTTTAGTCAGGGTGTGACTCCATTTGGGTGTTTGTTGTCCGTTTATGCTCAGTTTGCTCGGTTGTTCTTTGTTAAGTTTGTGTGTTTGAACGGAGTTCCTTCATGCGTTGTATCCAATAGAGACACCCTGTTCGATTGCTGTCTTAGGCAGAAGCTTCAGGAAGCCTAGGGTACTGGTTGATCTTTAGCTCTGCTTTTCCATCCACAGGTTGAGGTTGTGAGAGCGGGATATACAGACTCTGGAGGATATGCTTGTGCGTACATACTAATTGTTATCGGCAGATGGGATCGTCACTTGCCATTGTTAGGGTTCTCCTTCGATAGCTGTTATCAGGAGGCACTCAAATTGGCAACCTTTAAGTTTTTGTTTGGTAGGTCGTGTCGATCACCGGTCTGTTTTTCTGACTCTGCGTAAGTAGGATTTCTAGAACCCAGCTAGTCTAGAGATTTCAGAGATGATCTAGTTGGTTCAGGTTAGGATGAGAGTAGCCCAGCGCAGACAAAGGTCTTATGCCGACCATGGTGTCACAGACCTGAGTTCGCAGTGGGAGATCATGTATTCATACGGATTTTTTCGATGAATGACGTGTTGAGTTTTGGGAAGCTTATTCTAGGATTTTAGGTCCTTTTGAGATCCTTAAAGTGAGTTAGTTCCGTTGCCTATAATTTGGCACTTCCGCCCAGATTATGAGTATTCACCCCATATTCCTTGTGTCGATACTTTGCAATTACCATCATGACCTTTCTCACTTGATTCGGCACAAGACCTTTTTGCTTGGACGCAATCTTTTCGTTCACCGGCAGCCAATTATGTTAATGGCTCGGCAGGTGGAGAAACTCCTGTCAAGGGTCTTGCCATCTGTGGTGGGTTTTTCTTGGATGTAGCCGTATAATGAGGTGATCACTTGGAAGGCTACGAGTGAGATATAAGAGTTTTGTAATCTTCTCTTTGAAGGTACGCTTAGTGTGAATTTTAAATTCGGGTACGAATTTTTATAGGGGGGAGATTGTAACGCCTTAGATTTCGGTTAGGGTTAGTTTAGTCGTTAATGCGGGTTTACTATAAAAATTTTACCAATTCGGGTTCCTTGCATTTTATAACATTTAATTAATAATTTATTATTATTTGTTATGGACATGCACGCACGTGTGCACGTTAATGTGAGGGTTTGTTTGTGCTAATTTAGATTAGTAACCATGACACTTAACCATTTATCTAATCTTTGCATTAACCCATCCTTGCCTTACACCTAGATATTTGTTTGTGTAAGAGAGAGATATTTCTTTTAGAGTGAGGAGGTAGCATGATGAGGTGTGTGTGAAAGCATTAATGGAGAATTAATGCTAATGGTGCACTTACCCCTCACCCTTAACCTCACCTCTCTCTCTCTCACTCATTTCTCTTCTCATTTTCTTATCTCTCTCATTTCCTAACTGAACACTCTCATTTTCCATCACAAACCATATCAAATCCTTCACAAAACTCACCAAAATCACACTTTTTACCTTGATTTGCCTCTTGGATGCCTTGGATCTTGCAAAACTTGGATCTTTGGGTTCTTTTGTGTAGGTAATGATCTCTATCTGTTCCTTTTTTTAGTTTTTGTGTTTTGTAGACTTTTAGTTTTAGTTAGATTGTTTAAAGTTAAGTTTATGTGCAAATATCTTATTTTTTAGTGTCGTTTGTGACATTTGTGATCTGCTGTGACCCGGGGATTTTACTAGAAAACCAAACAATGTAGTTGTGTTGTACCTGAGACCATAGGACATCACCTAGAGCACGAACCCAGGGATCCCGGACTCGGCTGGCGACACGAAGGTAAATTCCGGCGTGCTCGGTTTTTAGTTGAAGTTAGGGTTTTTCTGGGTAGTTTTCTGCAGTGGTTTAGGTGTATTTGGTGTTGTTTGGTTGTTGAGTTTTCTCTGTATGAAAAATCTGGGATCACCTAGGTAGTTTCTTGTGTTTCGTTTAAGCGTGATACGTTATACGACACGGATCATGCACTTTGTGTGATTTTTCTCTTGGGTTGGTTTCGTCGTGTCGCTATGCATGTTAGCCACAATACGAACACTTGAGAGTATGTTTTGTGTTGTTGCGTCGGTCAAATGTAGTTTGTACGTGTTTTGGGTCTATTACTAATATACGCTTGTTTTATTGTTTTAATGTTGTAGGTTCGCAGGAGGGGACTTCGGACACTGCTACAAAAGGAAAATAGGTGGTTGGCTTCACTTAGCCAGGAGCGTTGATGAGTAGATTTAACATCTACAGGGGAATCGCCCGCATGGCGTTATGTGTCTGGGCTAGAGATGACTTGACTTGTCACATATTCTATTTCATATTTAGAATTGCGCATACACCCTACTGCTTAGTTAATTATTGTGCTTAGACTAGTATCCTTAGGACACTGCACTATTATTGACGCACTATTATTGACGGCTCATGTTGCACGAGTACTGATTGTATACAAAACACACTGTCAATAATTGCCATGACACGCACAACCCATTTATAGATATGATATTGTATGGTTAGGGACATTGAAACATTGATTCATATTTCTTTACGCATCTGACATATAGCATACCTGTATACCCACATGCTTACACATATGCCTTGACATACTTACATGCTAGTTACCTGTATACCTATAAGGTATTGTACCATTAGCGATGGGTACATACACACCTAATGACATAGCTACAAATATACCTTGCATACACATTTACACTTAATCCCCGGGGGTATATTGTAAGTCCACGGTAGCGCCCCGGCCGTCTAACAGAAGCCAAATGCGGAACAAAAACTTTTACAACTGGCGCTATCGCGTACTATAACCCGGATCTGCCATTAAAGCTAAACTAACAAAATACAAAGTGGGTGGTAATGTTATACCGAACGATCCGAGTCCTTCGGTCTTCAACCATCATCCCACGCTTGTTGTGTTAGTTATATGTACGCCCTAGAGGCCATTACTGTACATAGGATGTATATTGTAGTGGATGCTGGGATATATATAGGGAGGACTTTCTTGCTCGACATGATAGTATGCTATCTGGTTGATCTTTACCTTAAGGTGTATACTGTTTGTCTCTCTGTTACATGTTGGTAAAGCCCTTAGGATGTGTACTTGACTACCTGGACTATGATGCGGATCATACTAGTAGGGACAGGGTAGTCTATAAGTACATCCTTCAAAGTCCCTAGTCGTGGGTGTATCGAGACGGGGCATCGATATACCAGAGTAGACTAGCGTATACCTTCTCGACCCATACCGATGGGCGATGGATGATCCCATATCCATTGGTGTTTGACATCGGAGATGATATACGGGTGCTCAGTAGAGACTGGGTACACTGGACGGACTCGCCGAGAACTCCCAGATGGTATTATACCTCACGTCAGATGGCAGTTCTCTGGTGACACTGGTACAGAGTAGTCTGTTGACCTGAGATCGTCATAGAGTCTTGTGTGGTTCCCACTGTGCTTTGATTTCCATCTTACCACGTCCAAGAGGGCGTGCAAAACGGTGGTTTTTGGGTACAGTCCCGATTCACATGGAGGCAATGAGCGATAGGAGGGGATTCGTCTCTCCCGGTATAGGGAGTTGATGTTGCGCTGTGTTCGATTGGCTATAACAGGAAATCCCTGGCCAGGGTTGCTGAGATTTACTGGTAAGTGTTACCAGTAGTTTCTCGAATTGTTATAGACCTCATATCGACACGACTTATCGAGCTATTGGGGTCTGACGTTTACCACCCCTAGGCGAGATATGCGACATATCAGACGATCAGACCGGACTGTACGGTAGTGTTACTGGTTGGATTCACTGGAGTGTGAGCGGGCTTGCTCGTCGATCTTCAGATCGCTCAATACCCGGGTGGCCGTTACGTTTAGCAGACCGCTTGCGGCTTGTGGGTGCTTGATATGATCATCACCTGCTGCCGGCGTATTGACGAGTCTTTAGAGTCCTACACAGAGGTTTCCTGGCTCAAGCGAAACGAAAGAGGAGCGCATATGAGATATGTGCGGGACCGAGAATAATGCGTGTATGTGATACCGTATTCCATTCTCGCGATAAATGTATCGATTGGTTGTATGCGATATAACCTAGTTATCGATTCAAGCATTGATTCGATAAACCGATACATAGGATACTAGTCGGTTATATGCGATATGACCGGATCGTTAAATCAAGTGTTGATTTAATGATTTAATGTATAATTATATATTTGATATATTACTTTGCGTTAACTAGTATCGGTTCACTTTAAATGGATATTCTCACTCGGATGTGCACATTGTATATGTGATATACTTTTTGTGCAATTGTTTGTATCATGTTTGATGATGCACGCTATATTGGTTAAGTGTAAAGATTAAACCATGGTTGTGAATGGTTAGGGTTTTGTTTTCTTTTTCATTTATTTATTTATTATTTAGTTATTCATTTGGAAAAAGAAAAAGGGTGAGAAAAATGGTGGCATTCTTTTAATCTTTCAAGAAGCTTCATGAACACTTTGACTATGTCACCATTTTTGTCTCATGCTTAACCCTAACCACTCCACTAACCCTTGTTCACTCTCTACACTTTACCATGGTTACCTTTATGATAAGAATGATTATTCTTTTCTTTTCTAATTAATCTTATCATAATACTATCTTCTTCTTCTTCATCTTCTTCACATGAAGAAGCTTGAGTTCATCAATGGTGGATTGATGAAACAAGTGAGAAATCCAATTCTAAAGTCTACCCACTTCCTATTTCTTCATCCTCTACCTCTTGCCAAGTAGTAGAGTGTGTTTCCTTCACAAGTTTTCTTGACTTGGTGAAGTTGGAGCTTGATCTAGCGATGCCTCGACGTAGATCATCTTCGGCATGGACATCGACGACCTAGCTTGCCCATTCTCCGACGAAGCCGACGCTAGAGCCCGGGAACTCATTTGGATAGCGAGGGGACTTCGTTGCGGAGCTATGGAGATGGAGCACCGGATCTACAAAGGTTGTATTTCCGTTTAAACTTTAGTTAAGTCGTTAACTAGTTTCTAGTTTCACCTAGTTTTCTAGCCAACGATCCGTATTCGGGTTTCTCGGCACCGTTAAAATTAGAAATTGGCATGGTTGATGCCTTGTATGACCTTATTTGGGTGCCTAGGAACCCTACAGTGGTATCAGAGCCTAGCTAGAGCCTTAGGCGAAGTCTAGACGGAATTTGAAACCCGAACGAACCCGAAACCCAACTCAAAAATAGCTCTCTGGACAATTTTCAAAATCGTGATTTTTTCCAGATTAAAAATATTCAGAAAAATCAGCAGGAAGATATAAGGATAACTGCAAAATTCGAGCGCGTAATTCCATAATGTCGCCGCGGATCCGCGGCATGAGCATGCTCATGCGGCGGTTCCGCGGCAACTTTGTCTCTTTGTGCTTCGAAATTTGCACCTTAATTCTTAGTTTTCAATTCTGGTTTTCCTGGGAATTTTTAATATTTTTTCCACAGTTTTATTTTCTGAGTTTTTTTGGGGATTCGAATGTTCGGTCGGATTATCAAACTTTGTCTGTGTGGCTTTCCGGATAAATTTTAGAATATGTTAAAAAGTTCGACCGGATATAAATACCCAATTTTTCCCCTGTCGGGAAATTTCCAAGTGTTGGATTTTTCCGTAGTTTAACGACGTTCTAAGTAGTGCAAGTAACGCGATGGTCCCTCTAGAAGACAACAAACCTTAACTCGATTATGTGACCGTCTTGAACTGCCCTTTGAACCTTCGGGTTTGGGGCAGTACGGCGTGCCACATGTGAGGCGTTGGCTTGACCCTTCTACGGCTGGACCATTGGTACTGAGGCACGAACTGAATGTTGTTAGACTTGTTTCATGTGATGAGCTGTTTCGGGAAAACTTGGGTGTTCGATTGTTCGATCGGAAAGTTTGACATTTTCTATTTATCCGGAATGGGATACAATAATTGGAATTCACAATAAGTTATGAGATAACTGAATGAATATTATAAACATAGCAGTTTAGTCTCACTTGATCGGTTGCCACGGAATTTTGATGTGATCAAAAGTCCGTCGCAATCACGTAGCGTAAGCAGATACTCGCCGGGTAAACTTAATAGACAGTCTCACTCCATAGCCCCGACCAAGTGACTGTAGGAGAACCCCGTCGCCGAAAGCATCCGTTCGGGTGCTCGCGGTAGCGGTGTTCCGCCTTGGTGCACTTCGTCGACGGTTTCAGGGGTGCGGCCGCCTACTAAAGTTTGCGACGAGCATTCGATCAGTTTTTCGGGAATCTTGTTGAATTGCCCGACTTGGTATTGAAAAGTGTTTTCGATAAAGAGACTAAAATGCGGGGTTTATAATTGTTAGGCATGTGATGTCTAAGGTATTCATTTGATTAGGCATGCGATGTCTATGCAGATTGCGGATTCCAACTGTTGTAGTTTTACACTTTCTTTTCTGTGACCGTAAGTGTAATATGTGATATCTCCGGTTTCGTTGCTATATGTCAACGACAATTGGGATGCGCATATTTACTTACGTTGATGACATGTGATGTTATGTGTTGCTGGATATGTTATATTGGATCGTCGTGTTTGAATAGCCGGGGGTTTTTATGTGAGATGAGTGTTTTTCATTTTCATTCATGTAAAAACTTGTATGTAATATTCTTTTATTGGGGCGCTTCCAGGTTGGGGAAGTTGTCACCCTTTGTATATTATTTACTTTTCCGCACTAGGATAGACCCAAGGAGGAGGGCACAAGTAACCGGGTTCTGGAGTCCAGTGGGAGACCAACTCGAGGAGTCGAGTCCGAGTCTTCTAACTCTAGAATTGGTAGGGTTGCTTGCCGCTCTCGTAGGGGTCTAGGGGTGTGGGTTTGGCTATTCATCACGACCGTGGAATCCGTGTTTTATACTGGCTCGTATTGAAAACACGGACGTCCTAGTGTATCCAATATTTCATATGTTTCTTCTGCTGCGATATCTGTGATATTCTGTGATAGATACAGTATATAGTATATATGATATATTATATAGACGTTACTTATGTTTTACACCCGCGCTTGCCCTGCCCCGCTCTGCCGTTAGTTACCTAACCTAACGGTGCACGAGGGGACATCGAGGCGAATGCGGATGGCATAAGTGTACGTCGTATTTATCTGTGATGTTTAGGTATATAAATGATGGGACTTCATTAATATGATTAATGAAATAAAAGAAACCTAAGATGTTGTAGAATCGAATTTCAAAATAAAACAGATAGCTACAGTTCTTGCTTTGCACAGCGGTATATGCGATATATCCAGCACCTTATTCGATAAGGAAAGGACCGAGATCCCTTCACCGGGAGTGACTCATTTAGCAATAACTGGCTGATGGTACAACCTTCGGTTTGTCTTTTGATTGCTTTTAAGTGTTTTTGCTTTGCAAAGTGATATATGTGATATATCCCGCACCTCATTCGACGAGGAAAGGACCGACGATCCCTTCACCGGGAGTGACTCCTTTAGCAAAACTAGAAAAGCCTCAAAAACACTCCATTTCAAAATTCATTCGATCCTACAACGATATCAAGTTCATTACGCAATAGGTTTTCAGAAAAACCTGTCGTAGCCCTCCGTCATTTCAGATAAGTTGTATATAGTATTCGTGCTGCATTTGTTGGCTTTCGTCAAGGTGCAGTGTGCGGTAGCTATATGCTGCTTATCTGCTAGCATACGATGCGATTGGATTAGGGTAGTCGTGCGGCTTTGTTGGCTTTCGTCAAGGGTCGTGCGGGTGGGTTTAATTCAATCAAGAAATGTACGGGCTGAACTTGACTAGCGGGCTATGGTTTGTTGGCTTTCGTCAAGCTCATAGCACGTTAGGGGCAAAATATTATCGGGAATTTCAAGTGTTGAAATTTGCAATGAGATTGCATACCTTCTATGAGATAGTTGGATCCCGATACCCGCTGCGAGTAAGAGTTACTCCTGGGAGAGTTTTACACATTACAATTAGCCGATCAAGTAGGTGTCTTGAAAGGTGTCAACGGGGTTGCGCCTCTGGGAAAACGAGGTTTACAGTAATTAGGTTCGTGTGAAAGCACGGGGGACCTCCCTCAAAGTGCCGACACTGGCCTGGCTGAAAGATTGGCGAACTTGTAGTGTGTAATTAATCCCGGCTAGTCTTTCCTTTTAGGGTTTGAAGGAAGATTTGATAAAAAGCAGTGGGAGCCATCCTGATTAGATAAAATAAAAACCAATCTATTCTTGCAAGAGCGCACGCTGAGTGTTTTCTTCGCTCTCTCTCCAGGTAGCGACCATATCACGCCCTAATCAAGATAATAATACGGAATATTGACCGAACCCGCTTGTTATACTGAGCTGGGGAACGTTGGTCCCGCTCCAACTTATAATTGTTATAAGACAGAGCAGGAAATTGGGGATTACCAGAATTCCCGTGCCGCCCAAACGAGGAGAGTGTTTGATGATGCATCATCTTCGGGTGTGTTCATTACAGAGAACTGTTTCTCAGTATCCTTTACGTCCTGGGTATGTGATACCAGATCAGGATCCCAGATATGTAATCTGTTACATAGGGCTACAGAAAGGTAGAGGACTGAGAACGGGTGATAAGTTTCATGAGGCAGAAAACGGGGCAAGTGTTGCAGCCAAGTCTGTTGGTCACTGTCACCCTGTATTACCAATACATTGATTCTGAACGAATGTTATTAGATACCGAACCTGATATACAAAATCATATCAGTCTCTTTATTAGTAAAGAAAGGATATAATTTTGTATTGTTGGATAATGTTTTGAACATTTCCTATATCAAAAGTTGATCGGTTCAGGCACGTTATCTAAAAGCGTTGATGTTTTAAATCAAACTACAGTTCTTAGTATATGGAACACACATAAGAGGAAGAGTTCAGAATCGAACGATTCCTTCTTGAGGTATTGTAGACTAGGTCAGATCAATGTGACCCGACTAGCTAGAGTTACATAAAGATGCATATTTAAATTAGTTTGAATTTACATCTTGTGAAACTCGCCAGTCATGTCACAAAGATATAATGACACCAGCTCTGTTTATTGGAAACAGAGAAAGAGTTAGTAAACACTTGGGATGATACATGTTGATGTATGTAGGTCCCCTGTCTACAAATGCCAGGACTGATTCTTTATACTTCATTATATTCTCTGATAAATCTCTCAAGATTCAGACATATGTTTCTACTGAAACACAAGTCCGAACCTTTTGAGATATTCACAGAACATAAGTTAGAAGTAGATAACCAATACGGGTATAAGTATTATGTCCTATGATGAGATCAGGGAGGAGAATACTTGAGCACGGAAATCCTGGATTATTCTAAAGGAGAATAAGATTCTCTCTCAGCATTACTCCTCCGAATACACCATAGCACGATAGTGTATCGGGGCGGAGTAATCACACCCTATATGATATGGTGTGCTCTATGATGAGTACTACTGAGTTACCTATTTCCTTTTTGGGAGTTATGCACTTGAGAAGCTGCATACCTATTGAATAGGGTTCAAATCAAATCAGTTGCCTACCACTTCATATTTGATATGATAAGGGAAGAGCCCATCTCTCAAGTTAGTTGAGATTTGGGGTTGTCCAGCCTATGTCTGAAAAGCAAAATCCGGACAAGGTCTAGGCAAGATCTGTTATGTAGAACTGGAAATGTTCCAACTATACAAACTGCAGATGATGATTTGAAAGAACCAAAGGATTCAACAGTTACCAACGAACCTCAGCCTCTCCGCCGATCTAGTGAGGTTCCTCACCCGCTTGAGAGATACTTCTGTTTCTCTATGACAGTGTGTCACGACCCAAAATTGGCCCGTGACGGCCCTAATACTACGCAACGCCTAAAGACGCAACGTAGTAAAAGGAAGCCAAACCCAGAAATCTAAACCATGAAAAATACGGAAAAGATAATATAAGTTTTGAAACAATTGAAATCGCAACCCAAATTCTTTAAAAGTCTTACTTTCTTTCTTTAAATTTTTAGCAACACCCCATTTGTAGAAACCAGCCAAAATGAATACAACAGAAAATAATAACAGTAGAGAAAGAAGCTGTATATATAAAAGACCTCAAATCCACAATAATACACACTAACGTCCTAACCAAGTCTCTATGTCAATAATACAATAGTAGATGGAGAGAGAGTACAATATACAACGAAGGTAAAATATGAAATACAGATAACCGTCTAACCCACCTAAGCAAAATGGTACTGTGATCTGATGCGGTATCTGTAGCAAAAGGTGGTAGCTGGATAGCTGAATGGGGGAATAGCCTGCCTCGACTACTCTGGGGAAAAACCTGAAACACCTGTGGCACAACAGGGGTGAGTTGCCAACTCGTGAATAGTATAAAACATATGCAGGTAATCGCAGGAATGCACGTACAGCATGAATCTAAAATATGCGATTACAATAATAATATGTCATGCAATGCTGAAATAAGGAGAGTACGCTGCAGGTACAATCAATATATGAAGTAATGATGGCATGATAATAGTGTGCAATGACTATGCAATAGAGATATGAGAAAGCAATATGCAACCATCATAAGGGTACACTACAAGTACTACCAATATATGAATCTATGCATAAAGTAGGTAAAAGTGAGGTATGAGGTAGAATATGTCATTTCCCACGGAAACCTGACGTCGTGGCAGGATCACAATCCAACAAGATACTCCAATCCCAAATCCTCAAACCAGCCCCCACATTGGGCACTCACATCATATAAGTCTCACATCTCCTCAATGTACAATATCGAGTAATCTCCTATATCCCGAATGTACAAATCACCAATCACAAAGGTATATCCAATGTCCAATCCCAATGAATCACCTAGTATCCCAAGTCCAATCTCAAGTAAGTTTCTAGCATCCTAAAGGTATATATATGTACAGAAATAAATATGATGGGGGCAATACACATATATTAGCGTCCCATTCCACTAATATTGGTGTAAGGGTATATATAACAACGGCTAAATCCCCTGTTATATATACAAAAAAAGGGGTTAAAGAAATATCATGAAACCGTGTGCCAAGCATCGACACAGAAATCCTCGTATATCGGGCTCCGTCAGTCCGGATCAGCCCACGGGGTCCGTCTGCGGTATCGGCCCTCGGCCCCGCCAGTACAGATCCTCCCGCATCCATCTCTCGACTCTGGCCAGTAGCCTCCGGACAACTGCCAGGTCCAAACAATCACCGGTAGGTACTCGCCCGCCTCCAGGCTCAATCGGCAAACACATCGATCTTCTTGCCGAGGGGAACCATACCGGGCCCCACCATGTACTCTCATACGGCAACCACACCTCGTATGGAGTAGATAATCAGCACCGATAAAACTCATGGGGGACGCTCAAATATCATATCAAGGAAACCGGGTTGTTACATGTATGCATAATTTCATGAACTCCCGCAGTTCCCAAATCCCGAAAACATCATATAAAATCCAGATAAACAATGCATAATCCAGGAATAAATGTATGCGATATATCTGAATGCGAGCAGGTAAGCACAAGTATATAGCTGAACCAGATGTATGCGATAACACGATAAGGTACAGCTAAGTAACATCAGTAAATGTGAATATGCAACAACAACTGAATATGTATCTAACATGCAGGTGTAGCAAAGTATAGGTATCTTCCTATAGGAACTGATGTCGTATACCCCCTGGGTATAAGTAACATATGTAGGAAATCCCTCCCGGTATAGGTAAAATATGTCGGAGGTATACCTGTAGCTGTATCGCAAAGTGAAAATATACCTATCTCTAAAGGTATGATACACTATAGGTATACCGATAAGCTAGGTGTCAAGTGTGACAAGCAATGGTAGCTATAAGGGGTAGTGTGTGACATGGCAATTATTGACGGCGTGTGTGTAGCATGCAATCCGTGCTCGTGCAACATGAACCGTCAATAATGTGTGCAGTGTCCTACGGCTGCTAGTCACAGTATATAACTATATCAAGGAAATGCAGTAAATGCGCAATTCTACAATGACGTAGAATGTGCGACAGGTAATTGAATCCTAGCCCAGACGCATAACGCCATACGGGCGATTCCCCTGTAGATGTTATATCTACTCACCTATACTCCATGCTAGGTGAATCCTACCATCTGCTCCCCCTGTAGCCGTGTCCGTAGCTCCTGCCTGCAAACCTGTAAATACGACATGAATATCACATATAAGCCAAAATATTCCGCGAAACGCGATATCGAACCAAAACGAGAAACTCGCGTCGCGAACTAAACGCGCGTGTGCACGATACGCTGAATCGTGTGTGTACGCGTCTAAAACCCATCGCGACACGCCGCGATACGCTGGATCACAAAACCCTCTCACGTATCGCGCGTATCGCGCAAACACCACGAAACACAAAAGCGACATATAGTCCCAGATTTTCCTACAGGCCAAATCTTACAAAACTATACATACCAAAGACCTAGAAAGCACAGCAGGGACTCCTAGCCAAAAACCCAACACCCAATTCCCCAACTTGGCCGCAATTTGCGGCCAAAGTGAAGAAATTGGCGGCCACAGTAGGGAATGGGGGTCTCGTCTTCTGGTGGTGTATTCTAGACCTAGGTATCATGTCCCAGTCTCCTCAATTTTGACCTGAAGGCATCGGGTCTAAAGCAGTTCACAAATGTCCAATAAATCACTTAAAAACGACAATTTAGCACAAATTAGAAACCTTATGGTATTTTAGTGTAATCTGGGGATTTCTCAGTTGAAGTGGCCCTATTAACACTAAATTAACCTAAGGTAGCTAACACAATCAACAATTTACCACCATTCCACTCAAACACCATAAACTAGTACTAAACTTAGCTATTTAGCACTAATCGACACAAAACTTAAGCACACACGAAATGGGGTTCAGAAATTACCCTATTGGACCTTAAAGAGCCCAAGAAAGCAGGTGAAGAGGTGTGTGGAGCTACTGCAAGTGCTGGGGCTGCCTGCTGCTGCTTCTACTACCTGCTGCTGCTGCTGCTGCTGCTGCTGTTGTTGTTGTAGTTGATGTTGCTGATGGTGATGAAGGTGATGAAGATCTGTTGTTGCTGTTGCTGCTGCTTGCTCCAGGTGAGTGTGGGTGTGTGTGTGGATGAAGCTACTGCTGCTAATGATAATGATGTTGCTGGGGCTGCTGATGATGATGATGAGGATGCTGCCACTGCTGCTTGCTGCTACTTCTGCTGCTGTTGCTATTGGTGCTGCTGCTGATGATGATGATGTCTTTGTTGTTGTTGCTGTTGAGATGATGATGAGGATGATGATGTTGCTTGCTTCAGCTGCTGCTGAAACTGCCTGCTGCTGCTGCCTCTGCTGAGTTTGTGTGAGTGTGTGTGTGTGTGTTTGAGAGAGTGAGGGAAATGAGGGTGAGATGTGAGAATGAGAGGAAATTCAAACACCCCCCTCTTCTCACTCTCTCTCACTTCATTTAAGAAGCATGGCACAAGCCATGTTGTCCCATGCCTTCTCTCTCCCAAAGTCAACACAAAACAATTAATAAAACCCTTAATAAAATTCATTTAATTAACAACAACCATGACACTTAAACAAAGCTAAAAGCTAGATAAGAGAAAATGGTTAGTTAACCATGTTGCTAATCATGGTTAACCCCAAAAACAACCCTAGTTAACATGCACAAGTGTGTGTGTGCCTAACAAAATTCTAACAAAATACACAATAATTAGGATAAAATATTTAAAACTTAATTTGGTAAACTCTTTATTAAAAACCATACATTAAAATATAATTAGCTACAAAACACATTCTAAGGTGTTACAATCTCCCCCCCTTAAAAGAAATTCGTCCCCGAATTTTAAAAATATTCCGATACGCATACCTTCAAAGAGAAAATTAAAATCCTCAAACCTCGCTCGCAGCCTCCCAAGTGACTACCTCACTATACGGCTACGTTCAAGAAAACCCTTCACAGATGGCAAAACCTTTGACCGACGTTTCCCCACCTGTCGAGCCATTAACACACATGGCTGCTGGTGAACGAAAGATCGCGTCCAGCTAAATGGTCTGGTGCCAATTCACGTGAGAAAGGTCAAGAAGGTAATTGTAGAGTATCATCACGCGGAATGCGGGGTGAAAATCCAATAATCTAGGCGGAAGTGCCAATTTAAAGGCAACGAAACTAACTCGTTGATAGGATCTCAGAAGGACCAAAATCCCTGGACAAACTTCCCAAAATCCAACACGTCATTCATCGGAAAGTCCATAGGAATACATGATCCGTCCCTGCGAACTCGAGTCTATGACTACACAGTCGTCATAAGACCTCGGTTCGAAATGGACAATTCCCATCCTGACCTAACACAACTGGACTATCTCCGAAGTCTCTAGACATAGCTGGGGTCCAAAGTCCTACTTACGCAGAGTCAGAAAAACAGCAGGCTGGTAGTCGACACGACCTAACCCCTAGCCTAAGGGTGGCCAATTGGAGTGTCTCCTGATAACAGCTATCAAAGGAGAACCCTAGCAATGGCGAGTGACGATCCCAAGCTGCTGACGACCAACAAAACAAACACACAAACTTAACAAAACAACTGAGCAAACTGAGTATAACCGGATGACAAGAATCCGAATGGAGTCACACCCTAACTAACTAGGTAGAAACCATAACGGAATTCATGGAGATCTGCTCCCATTCCTTCTTCGGAACGGTAAAAGATTGCAATTCTCCAGCCGGCCTCAGATGCTCGACCCAAAGCACACAACAAGACAGACACTTGAAACGAAACCTGAAACTTCCCCTTACATTCCTGTCCACTCGTAACTATCTCACAAGTCACGCCAAAACTGGTGGAACTCGAATGCATATAGAGAGTTGACAGATGTGCATGTTCTAGGATTACACGTCTCTGCCCGATGAAACCAGGTACACACAAACGCGTCCCAAACTTAGCACATCATGTCACAAATCAAGGTCTCCGAATCGTTACCCAGCCGAGTATGCTCAAGTACCTCTGACGTACGAGCTTCGACGGGCGGTGTCTCGCGAAAACGATTCAAGGGAAATGGTCGGGCGCGGACATGAGCAAGCTGTCCCCTCCGTAGAGACGAACTAAGCTATACTCAACGATCACACAAAAACTGTAAATCTGCAGAAGACTAACACAACAATCCAAACCTGCTGCAGGAAGATGTACATTAAGCTCTAGTGGTCCGTGGAAAATCTGACACGACTCTCAAGCAAGTAGTGTCTCCAAATATCCAACGCAAAACCACCGCGGCCATCTTCAGATCATGAGTGGAATATCCTCCTCGTACTTCCTCCAAATGTAGGGAAAGCAAAAGCAATATCTCTTTAGTGTCACATCAGTACACCCTCGAGCCCACTCAAGAAACACTACAGTTAAACAACAAGGTCGCCCGAACCAAAAGCAAAGAAAGACTGATGCAGTTGTTAACTGAATCTTCAACTGCTGAAAATTCAGTACACATGCCTCAGTCCAAGGAAAAGAAACCTCCTTACTGGTCAATTCAGTCGACGGTGCAGCACTACTCTAGCTACCCTGCATGAAACGGTGGCAAAAACCTGCTAAGCCCAACAATCTGCGGATCTCCGTCCTGCACACAAGTCTGGGCCTAAGCTGTACGGCCACGATCTCCCTCGGAACCATACGAAACCGTCTCCCGCGACTACAAGACCTAGGAGTCAATACAAACAAGCCTGAAGAAACACTCTGAGAATTTAGCAACTGCTAGTACTCTCCCAGTATCTGCATAACAAATCCTCAAGTGCTACTCCTGTCCCTCAAGACACATTAGATAGACCAGAATGTCGTAGCTAACACAACAAAACTGGTCGAGGAATGGCCTGCAGAAATCTGGTTCATCATATCTACGAATGCTGCTAGGGCGACAGTGAATCCAACGACTCACAAAAACACACAAAGCCCGTAGCACGCACAAGGCAGTCTTCGGAATGCTGCCACTCCGAATCCGCAATAATGATGACCTGATCCCAAGCAAACTTAGAGAAATGTCTCGCACTCTGGAGCTGATCGAAGAAATCGTCACGGCGAGGTGAAGGATACCTATCCGCACCGTAAGCCGGTTCAATTGACGATCCGTCGATACACAACCCTAAACTGCCGTCTTCCTCCTCGACGAACAGAAATCGGAGCTTCCAAAAGCGAAACACTCAGACACGCAAAACTCCCCAATACCACAACTCTGCAGCTGATCCTTAAGCTCCCTCAGCTTCGCCGGCTCATCTGGAACAACGTCAGAAAAACTCTCGCACGTAAAGAACCCGGTCCAACAATCCCACGGTGGCTCCGGTATCACGAATGAACGCCAAGAATCCACGACATCTCCTCAGAAGCCGTCTAGCTAAAAGGCTGAATTCAAGCTGTGAGAGGCGGCACAACTATCCACCTGCACAACAAGAACTGACTTGCCGGGGAAAACAAAACCTAACTTGTTTCCTCACGGTAGTCCACAGGCGCCTAACACGTAGCTGACCAGTCCGTGCCCAGGAGAACGTCAAATCCAACATCTCTAGAAGGATCAAAACGACGGACGAATCTCTAACTCCTATCCGATTGGCACAAAACTGAAATACGTGTCGCGCAACAAAAGAATCGCTGACAGAAGTTAAAACAACTACTGCTAATCTACCTAACCACGGTACAAGCAAGAAACAAACAACGAATGCATCAAGAGAAAATATAACTCAAGGGTACCTGAAAACTCCACATTGGACGTTTGCACGTCCCGATGAGTAGAAGCAAACTCCTGTGTCTGCCCTCTACTCACAGCTGGATGAACTCCTCTGGTAAACTGAGCCCTCTGAGCGAATCTTCCACGTCCACGGCCTCTTTGAAAACGATCATGACGAGGTGCTAAGGAACAATCCCTGACGAAGTGCTGAAGGCTCCCGCATCGAAAACATCCACGTGCTGACTGCTGACCATCCTGGGGGTAAGAGCTGAACGACTGTCCTCGTCCTACGCCTCTGCTACTCCCGCGACGTCCACGAAATCTGTCTCGACGACCAAACCTCTGTCTCTGGGCTGGTATGCTGGCACGAGTCCTCCACTGTCCTGGAATATGTGTCTCGTCAACTGGAGCTGCAACCACTGGTGCTATGTAGGTGACGGACTGTTGCATGCTGACTGTAAGGGACAGCTGAGTAACAGGGGTGACAACCTCCTGTTGTAGCTCCCGAACGACGTCAACTAAAGAACTCATCGTCTGGCGGAACTCCTGCATCTCTACCAAAAGTCTATCCATAGTATAGATCGTAGGCTGATCCGTCTGCACCTGTGCAACTAGAGTGCCATCCTGGTCAGTACTCGTCTCACCCGAGCCAACTCTGACCTCGGCCCTCGCTGCATCACTCTGAGTCCCCATAGTCATCGGCGGCAAGGCTATAAATAGATATAAGATGAGATTCGATAAGAATGAGGAAATCGAATCTCAAAGATATGAATCATCAAGGAAGGAATGTCAAGCAAATTGTACTTAGGTCACTTAATGCAAGGTACCGCGCTGTGGGTATGCTGCAGACATACACACACTACGTTACTCTGCTTAAGCTACCTACTCCATCATACTAAGGTCATCCAACACTCCGAAAGGTAAAACCTAACGCTCTGATACCAACTTTGTCACGATCCAAAATTGGCCCGTGACGGCCCTAATACTACGCAACGCCTAAAGACGCAACGTAGTAAAAGGAAGCCAAACCCAGAAATCTAAACCATGAAAAATACGGAAAAGATAATATAAGTTTTGAAACAATTGAAATCGCAACCCAAATTCTTTAAAAGTCTTACTTTCTTTCTTTAAATTTTTAGCAACACCCCATTTGTAGAAACCAGCCAAAATGAATACAACAGAAAATAATAACAGTAGAGAAAGAAGCTGTATATATAAAAGACCTCAAATCCACAATAATACACACTAACGTCCTCACCAAGTCTCTATGTCAATAATACAATAGTAGATGGAGAGAGAGTACAATATACAACGAAGGTAAAATATGAAATACAGATAACCGTCTAACCCACCTAAGCAAAATGGTACTGTGAGCTGATGCGGTATCTGTAGCAAAAGGTGGTAGCTGGATAGCTGAATGGGGGAATAGCCTGCCTCGACTACTCTGGGGAAAAACCTGAAACACCTGTGGCACAACGGGGGTGAGTTGCCAACTCGTGAATAGTATAAAACATATGCAGGTAATCGCAGGAATGCACGTACAGCATGAATCTAAGATATGCGATTACAATAATAATATGTCATGCAATGCTGAAATAAGGAGAGTATGCTGTAGGTACAATCAATATATGAAGTAATGATGGCATGATAATAGTGTGCAATGACTATGCAATAGAGATATGAGAAAGCAATATGCAACCATCATAAGGGTACACTACAAGTACTACCAATATATGAATCTGTGCATAAAGTAGGTAAAAGTGAGGTATGAGGTGGAATATGTCATTTCCCACGGAAACCTGACGTCGTGGCAGGATCACAATCCAACAAGATACTCCAATCCCAAATCCTCAAACTAGCCCCCACATTGGGCACTCACATCATATAAGTCTCACATCTCCTCAATGTACAATATCGAGTAATCTCCTATATCCCGAATGTACAAATCACCAATCACATAGGTATATCCAATGTCCAATCCCAATGAATCACCTAGTATCCCAAGTCCAATCTCAAGTAAGTTTCTAGCATCCTAAAGGTATATATATGTACAGAAATAAATATGATGGGGGCAATACACATATATTAGCGTCCCATTCCACTAATATTGGTGTAAGGGTATATATAACAACGGCTAAATCCCCTGTTATATATACAAAAATGGGTTAAAGAAATATCATGAAACCGTGTGCCAAGCATCGACACAGAAATCCTCGTATATCGTGCTCCGTCAGTCCGGATCAGCCCACGGGGTCCGTCTGCGGTATCGGCCCTCGGCCCCTCCAGTACAGATCCTCCCGCATCCATCTCTCGACTCTGGCCAGTAGCCTCCGGACAACTGCCAGGTCCAAACAATCACCGGTAGGTACTCACCCGCCTCCAGGCTCAATCGGCAAACCCATCGATCTTCTTGCCGAGGGGAACCATACCGGGCCCCACCATGTACTCTCATACGGCAACCACACCTCGTATGGAGTAGATAATCAGCACCGATAAAACTCATGGGGGACGCTCAAATATCATATCAAGGAAACCGGGTTGTTACATGTATGCATAATTTCATGAACTCCCGCAGTTCCCAAATCCCGAAAACATCATATAAAATCCAGATAAACAATGCATAATCCAGGAATAAATGTATGCGATATATCTGAATGCGAGCAGGTAAGCACAAGTATATAGCTGAACCAGATGTATGCGATAACACGATAAGGTACAACTAAGTAATATCAGTAAATGTGAATATGCAACAACAACTGAATATGTATCTAACATGCAGGTGTAGCAAAGTATAGGTATCTTCCTATAGGAACTGATGTCGTATACCCCCCTGGGTATAACATATGTAGGAAATCCCTCCCGGTATAGGTAAAATATGTCGGAGGTATACCTGTAGCTGTATCGCAAAGTGAAAATATACCTATCACTAAAGGTATGATACACTATAGGTATACCGATAAGCTAGGTGTCAAGTGTGACAAGCAATGGTAGCTATAAGGGGTAGTGTGTGACATGGCAATTATTGACGGCGTGTGTGTAGCATGCAATCCGTGCTCGTGCAACATGAACCGTCAATAATGTGTGCAGTGTCCTACGGCTGCTAGTCACAGTATATAACTATATCAAGGAAATGCAGTAAATGCGCAATTCTACAATGACGTAGAATGTGCGACAGGTAATTAAATTCTAGCCCAGACGCATAACGCCATGCGGGCGATTCCCCTGTAGATGTTATATCTACTCACCTATACTCCACGCTAGGTGAATCCTACCATCTGCTCCCCCTGTAGCCGTGTCCGTAGCTCCTGCCTGCAAACCTGTAAATACGATATGAATATCACATATAAGCCAAAATATTCCGCGAAACGCGATATCGAACCAAAACGAGAAACTCGCGTCGCGAACTAAACGCGCGTGTGCACGATACGCTGAATCGTGTGTGTACGCGTCTAAAACCCATCGCGACACGCCGCGATACGCTGGATCACAGAACCCTCTCACGTATCGCGCGTATCGCGCAAACACCACGAAACACAAAAGCGACATATAGTCCCAGATTTTCCTACAGGCCAAATCTTACAAAACTATACATACCAAAGACCTAGAAAACACAGCAGGGACCCCTAGCCAAAAACCCAACACCCAATTCCCCAACTTGGCCGCAATTTGCGGCCAAACTGAAGAAATTGGCGGCCACAGTAGGGAATAGGGGTCTCGTCTTCTGGTGGTGTATTCTAGACCTAGGTATCATGTCCCAGTCTCCTTAATTTTGACCTGAAGGCATCGGGTCTAAAGCAGTTCACAAATGTCCAATAAATCACTTAAAAACGACAATTTAGCACAAATTAGAAACCTTATGGTATTTTAGTGTAATCTGGGGATTTCTCAGTTGAAGTGGCCCTATTAACACTAAATTAACCTAAGGTAGCTAACACAATCAACAATTTACCACCATTCCACTCAAACACCATAAACTAGCACTAAACTTAGCTATTTAGCACTAATCGACACAAAACTTAAGCACACACGAAATGGGGTTCAGAAATTACCCTATTGGACCTTAAAGAGCCCAAGAAAGCAGGTGAAGAGGTGTGTGGAGCTACTGCAAGTGCTGGGGCTGCCTGCTGCTGCTTCTACTACCTGCTGCTGCTGCTAAAGCTTGCTGCTGCTGCTGTTGTTGTTGTTGTAGTTGATGTTGCTGATGGTGATGAAGGTGATGAAGATCTGTTGTTGCTGTTGCTGCTGCTTGCTCCAGGTGAGTGTGGGTGTGTGTGTGGATGAAGCTGCTGCTGCTAATGATAATGATGTTGCTGGGGCTGCTGATGATGATGATGAGGATGCTGCCACTGCTGCTTGCTGCTACTTCTGCTGCTGTTGCTATTGGTGCTGCTGCTGATGATGATGATGTCTTTGTTGTTGTTGCTGTTGAGATGATGATGAGGATGATGATGTTTCTTGCTTCAGCTGCTGCTGAAACTGCCTGCTGCTGTTGCCTCTGCTGAGTTTGTGTGAGTGTGTGTGTGTGTGTGTTTGAGAGAGTGAGGGAAATGAGGGTGAGATGTGAGAATGAGAGGAAATTCAAACACCCCCCTCTTCTCACTCTCTCTCACTTCATTTAAGAAGCATGGCACAAGCCATGTTGTCCCATGCCTTCTCTCTCCCAAAGTCAACACAAAACAATTAATAAAACCCTTAATAAAATTCATTTAATTAACAACAACCATGACACTTAAACAAAGCTAAAAGCTAGATAAGAGAAAATGGTTAGTTAACCATGTTGCTAATCATGGTTAACCCCAAAAACAACCCTAGTTAACATGCACAAGTGTGTGTGTGCCTAACAAAATTCTAACAAAATACACAATAATTAGGATAAAATATTTAAAACTTAATTTGGTAAACTCTTTATTAAAAACCATACATTAAAATATAATTAGCTACAAAACACATTCTAAGGTGTTACACAGTGGGAGCGAGGATTGCATCATGAGATGATGACCCAACTAGTTTCGAGCTGGCCATCAGGAGTAAGACTCTGTAAGAATGGCTGGATACTTAGTGATCTGAGATGGAATCCATATACACCAACAAAGTATGGACTTTGGTTGCTATATCTGAAGGGTTAAATCCCCATCAGGAGCAAGTATATCTTGAGAAGATTACTTGGTGTACATGGAAGAGTTGAGACTTTCAAAGCTAGACTTGTTAAAGGTCTACATCATTGACCAGGTATGGATGATGATGAAACATTTTCTAAGTAGCTATGCCTAAGTCCATCCAGATCCTACTTTCCACGGCTACATACCATGACTACGATATCTGGTGGTTGGGTGTCATGACTGCTTTTCTAAATGATATTTTGGAAGAGAGCGTCTATAAGTACACAGCCAGAGGGCTTCGTAGACAGTGGGAGCAGCGGAAACGTGTGCAAGATGCTTTATAGGATAAAGCAGGCATCGCGGAGTTGGAACATCTGTTTTGATGAAGCGGTCAAAGAAGTTGACATCATCAAAATGGTAGATGAACCTTGTATAAACAAGAAGGTAATAGGGAGTATGGTGACGATCCTCGTAGAGTACGTGGATGACATACTCTTGATAGGGAAGGAGTTTCCTATGCTACGCTCGATCAATCTCCGCTTATCACAATGATTCTCCATATAGGATCAAAGTGATACCTCCTAAATCCTGGGTTTTTGGATCTATGAGATAGATCTAATTGGATGTTAGGACTCTCACTAGTTGTAGTGAGACGGTATCAACCGATCCTGGGGAGAATCACTGGAAGGGTTCCACGGTGATAAAGACGACTGAATGTCAGTCACAGGCATTGTCTTTACCCTCAGTGGAGGGACGGTATGTTGGAAGAGTTCCAAGCTAGATACCGTGACATACTAGACGATAAAGGCTGGATACATCGCTACTTAAGATGCTACCAAAGAGGCTGTTTGGGTGTATAATGGTTCATGAGATGAACTATGTTCCTCCCATTGTGTGACAATAGAGTTGTGGCTTATGCCAAGGAACGCCGGTCCCATCAGTGATCCAGACATATTCTAAGGCGGTGTCACCTGATCATGGAGATGGTTGATCTCCAAGGAGATCGAGGTTAGGAGAGTAGACTCAGAGGACAACACAGCGGATCCACTCACAAAGGCCTGTTCCCAGAGAGAGATTTTTATGGGATGGTTGAGTATGAGATACTACAACCACTGCTATCAGATGGCCCTAGTGCAAGTGGGAGATTGTTAGTTATATGTATGCCCTAGAGGCCATTACTGTATATAGGATGTATATTGTAGTGGATGCTGGAACATATATAGGGAGGACTTTCTTGCTCGACATGATAGTATGCTATCTGGTTGATCTTTACCTTAACGTGTATACTGTTTGTCTCTCTGTTACATGTTGGTAAAGCCCTTAGGATGTGTACTTGACTACCTGGACTATGATGTGGATCATACTAGTGGGGACAGGGTAGTCCATAAGTACATCCTTCAAAGTCCCTAGTCGTGGGTGTATCGAGACGGGGCATCGATATACCAGAGTAGACTAGCATATACCTTCTCGACCTATACAGATGGGCGATGGATGATCCCATATCCATTGGTGTTTGACATCGGAGATGATATACGGGTGCTCAGTAGAGACTGGGTACACTGGACGGACTCGCCGAGAACTCCCAGATGGTATTATACCTCACGTCAGATGGCAGTTCACTGGTGACACTGGTACAGAGTAGTCTGTTGACCCGAGATCGTCATAGAGTCTTGTGTGGTTCCCACTGTGCTTTGATTTCCATCTTGCCATGTCCAAGAGGGCGTGCAAAACGGTGGTTTTTGGGTACAGTCCCGAGTCACATGGAGGCAATGAGCAATAGGAGGAGATTCGTCTCTCCCGTTATAGGGAGTTGATGTTGCGCTGTGTTCGATTGGATATAACAGGAAATCCCTGGCCAGGGTTGCTGAGATTTACTGGTAAGTGTTACCAGTAGTTTCTCGAATTGTTATAGACCTCATATCGACACGACTTATCATGCTATTGGGGTCTGACGTTTACCACCCCTAGGCGAGATATGCGACATATCAGACAATCAGACCGGACTGTACGGTAGTGTTACTAGTTGGATTCACTGGAGTGTGAGCGGGCTTACTCGTCGATCTTCAGATCGCTGAATACCCGGGTGGCCGTTACGTTTAGCAGACCGCTTGCGGTTTGTGGGTGCTTGATATGATCATCACCTGCTGCCGGGGTATTGACGAGTCTTTAGAGTCCTACACAGAGGTTTCCTGGCTCAAGCGAAACGAAATAGGAGCGCATATGAGATATGTGCGGTGTTAGTTATATGTATGCCCTAGAGGCCATTACTGTACATATGATGTATATTGTAGTGGATGCTAGGACGTATATAGGGAGGACTTTCTTGCTCGACATGATAGTATGCTATCTGGTTGATCTTTACCTTAACGTGTATGCTGATTGTCTCTCTGTTACATGTTGGTAAAGCCCTTAGGATCTGTACTTGACTACCTGGACTATGATGCGGATCATACTAGTGGGGATATGGTAGTCCATAAGTACATCCTTTAAAGTCCCTAGTCATGGGTGTATCGAGACGGGGCATCGATATACCAGAGTAGACTAGCGTATACCTTCTCGACCCATACAGATGGGCGATGGATGATCCCATATCCATCGGTGTTTGACATCAGAGATGGTATACGGGTGGTCAGTAGAGACTGGGTACACTGGACGGACTCGCCGAGAACTCCCAGATGGTATTATACCTCACGTCAGATGGCAGTTCTCTGGTGACACTGGTACAGAGTAGTCTGTTGACCCGAGATCGTCATAGAGTCTTGTGTGGTTCCCACTGTGCTTTGATTTCCATCTTGCCATGTCCAAGAGGGCGTGCAAAACGGTGGTTTTTGGGTACAGTCCCGAGTCACATGGAGGCAATGAGCAATAGGAGGAGATTCGTCTCTCCCGTTATAGGGAGTTGATGTTGCGCTGTGTTCGATTGGCTATAACAGGAAATCCCTGGCCAGGGTTGCTGAGATTTACTGGTAAGTGTTACCAGTAGTTTCTCGAATTGTTATAGACCTCATATCGACACGACTTATCATGCTATTGGGGTCTGACGTTTACCACCCCTAGGCGAGATATGCGACATATCAGACGATCAGACCGGACTGTACGGTAGTGTTACTAGTTGGATTCACTGGAGTGTGAGCGGGCTTACTCGTCGATCTTCAGATCGCTCAATACCCGGGTGGCCGTTACGTTTAGCAGACCGCTTGCGGCTTGTGGGTGTTTGATATGATCATCATCTGTTGCCGGCGTATTGACGAGTCTTTAGAGTCCTACACAGAGGTTTCCTGGCTCAAGCGAAACGAAATAGGAGCGCATATGAGATATGTGCGGGACCGAGAATAATGCGTGTATGTGATACCGTATTCTATTCTCGCGATGAATGTGTCAAATGGTTGTATGCGATATAACCTAGTTATCGAATCGAGGATTGATTCGATAAGACGATACATTGGATACTAGTCGGTTATATGCGATATGACCGGATCGTTAAATCAAGTGTTGATTTAATGATTTAATGTATAATTATATATTTGATATATTACTTTACATTAACTAGTATTGGTTCACTTTAAATGGATTTTATCACTCGGGTGTACGCATTGCATATGCGATATGTTTTTTGTGCACTTTATTGTATCATGTTTGATGATACATGTTTATTTGTGTTTTGTGTAAAGTTTAAACCATGGTTATGTAATGGTTAGGGTTTACATTTTCATATATATTTATTTATTCATTTATTCATTTTGGAAAATGAAAAGCAAATGAGAAAATGGTGGCTTCTTTTGTTTTGTTCACGAAGCTTCATGAAGACTTTGACCAAGTGACCATTTTGTCTCATGCTTAACCCTAACCATTCCACTAACCATGATTTATTCTCTACACTTGACCATGGTTCAATTATGATAAGTATTCTTTTTACTTTTCATTTTAAATTTAACATATCATATCATTTCTTCTTCTTCTTCCTTCAACTCAAGAAGAAAAACCTAGACTACATCAATGGTGGATTGATGATATGAGTGAGAAATCCAAATCTAAAGTCTACCCACTTTCTATTTCTTCATCCTCTACCTCTTGCCAAGTAGTAGAGTGTGTTTCCTTCACAAGTTTCTTGACTTGGTGAAGTGAGAGCTTGATCTTGCGATGCTTCGACGTAGATCATCTTCGGTATGGACATCGACGACCTAGCTCACCTATTCTCCGATGAAGCCGACGCTAGAGCCCAGGATTTGTGTAGGACAGCGAGAGGACTTCATTGCGGAGCTATGGAGGTGGAGCACCGGATCTACAAAGGTTGTATTTCCGATTCTCATAGTTAAGTGTTAACTAGTTAGCTTTTTTGCTTAGTTTTCTAGCAAACGATCCGTAGTCGGGTCTCTCGGCACCTAGAATTTTTGAAATTGGCATGTTCGATGCCTTGTGAGACCTCACTAGTGTGCCTAGGAACCCTACATGCGGGATCGAGAATATGCGTGTATGTGATACCGTATTCCATTCTCGCGATAAATGTATCGATTGGTTGTATGCGATATAACCTAGTTATCGATTCAAGCATTGATTCGATAAACCGATACATAGGATACTAGTCGGTTATATGCGATATGACCGGATCGTTAAATCAAATGTTGATTTAATGATTTAATGTATAATTATATATTTGATATATTACTTTGCGTTAACTAGTATCGGTTCACTTTAAATGGATATTCTCACTCGGATGTGCACATTGTATATGTGATATACTTTTTGTGCAATTGTTTGTATCATGTTTGATGATGCATGCTATATTGGTTAAGTGTAAAGATTAAACCATGGTTGTGAATGGTTAGGGTTTTGTTTTCTTTTTCATTTATTTATTTATTATTTAGTTATTCATTTGGAAAAAGAAAAAGGGTGAGAAAAATGGTGGCATTCTTTTAATCTTTCAAGAAGCTTCATGAACACTTTGACTATGTCACCATTTTTGTCTCATGCTTAACCCTAACCACTCCACTAACCCTTGTTCACTCTCTACACTTTACCATGGTTACCTTTATGATAAGAATGATTATTCTTTTCTTTTCTAATTAATCTTATCATAATACTAGCTTCTTCTTCTTCATCTTCTTCACTTGAAGAAGCTTGACTTCATCAATGGTGGATTGATGAAACAAGTGAGAAATCCAATTCTAAAGTCTACCCACTTCCTATTTTTTCATCCTCTACCTCTTGCCAAGTAGTAGAGTGTGTTTCCTTCACAAGTTTTCTTGACTTGGTGAAGTTGGAGCTTGATCTAGCGATGCCTCGACGTAGATCATCTTCGGCATGGACATCGACGACCTAGCTTGCCCATTCTCCGACGAAGCCGACGCTAGAGCCCGGGAACTCATTTGGACAGCGAGGGGACTTCGTTGCGGAGCTATGGAGGTGGAGCACCGGATCTACAAAGGTTGTATTTCCGTTTAAACTTTAGTTAAGTTGTTAACTAGTTTCTTGTTTCGCCTAGTTTTCTAGCCAACGATCCGAATTCGGGTTTCTCGGCACCGTTAAAATTAGAAATTGGCATAGTTGATGCCTTGTGTGACCTCATTAGGGTGCCTAGGAACCCTACATGTTGCGGCTGCTCCGATCTCCTGAATCTCCAGTCTTCTCGTCCAGGTGGCACCACGTCGACGGATCTTTAAACGGGCTCCCGCCTCTGAACCGAGGCAACTCGGTCGTCAAGTTTGCTAAAAGAGACGACCAAGATGATGTAGAGAATGAGTAGAACACTTTGTCTCGTTACGTCCAAAACTATGGACGAACGGTTATGGAAGTTGCCTTTTGGAACGGATTGAAATGAGATATGAAAATATATATGAACTAGATCTCTCTCTTCTCATTCTAACAATCCTTTCTTTTTTTTCAAATCAATCATTACCTCAAGGGGAGGGGGCCGGCCATATAAGTAGAGGGAGGGAGGTGAGGGTAGGAGCAAAGAGTTGATCATAACAATAAAGGAGAAGGAATGAGTCGTTAACCACCTAGTATGAACTCATTAAAAGAAACAATGAATCATAACCCTTAGTCATCAAGCATTAATTGCACAATAAATGCACTAATGACTCACTAGCCTAATCACCTCATCTAGAAGCTTCCACACTCATCTTAAGAAAAGATAAATCCGCATTTAACCGAATGTTAAATACGACTGATAGAAAACTGGAAACTGGCAACTTCCAAAAGTGATCCTGAAACGAATTTCAGGATAACCCCGTAATGGTATAAACATACCCGCATTTGTATTACGACCAAATAAAAATGCATCTGAGACAAAGATATTATATCTACACAGTATAATACTCGGATCCGGCTTAAACCAAAGCCGACCAGTATTATCTGCCCGAAATATGACACGTGCGAAAACGCACGTGCATTTTCCGAACCTTGCCATAAAACCATATGGCCTCTACAACGTTTCGCCCGTACTTGGGAAAGTGTCTGTGGGGGACTCTAATGACTCATCAATACACTGGCACTGGGTATAACCACTAGCACGTCAGAGATACTAGCTGTACGTAACGGTTTGTCTATGTATTGATTGGAAGGGAATCTGACGAGCGAACTCATCCATAAACCCTACCGAGCCTAACAGTGACAATATACATACTGTAACGTTTTGAAAATCATTTCGGTGAAATTTCGAAAAAACGGTAAAATAAGGGGGTTTTCTGTACAAAGTCAAAATACAAATATCTTTATTATAAAATTAAATATACATATTCTAGCTATGTAATTGCTAGTATTTGGTGTTTATTGACCCACTGGTGAAATTTCAAATTTTCTGAAATTTTTTCCGAAATTAATTATTTTAATATTATTTTAAGCCGTCACTAATATATTTAATTAGGGAAAATTACAAATTGGAATGAGTCGAAACAAATTTTGTGCATCATAAAATATTAAATAAAATTTTATCATGTGGTTTTTGAAACGAAATCGTTTGCCAAAACGGTTTAGAAATTATTGAAGAAAAAAGGCTTTTTTTTAGTGTTAATAGATGTTTGGGGTATTGTATTTATCATTTTCCATCACCCCACACCCATACCCACACTCACACACCCCCATTTATTTCTTCCCTTGGCTGAATTCAGCAGCCCCCACCCATTTTCCCCACATGAATTTCAAAGAAAAGAAAAGAAAGAAAAGAAAAGAAAAGAAAAGAGAATGATAGAATTAAAGGTGGACTTTTTGACCACATTCTCTCTCCAATCACCCCACACTCTCTTCTCCTCCCCATTTGGCCTAGCCCACTTGTTTTTCCTGCACCACAACAGCCCTCTTTCTTCCTCTCTCATTTTGCATCAAAAAAATTCAACAAAATGCCCAAATGCCAACACAAAAATCCCACAAAATCAAAATCCACCTCCTTCCCATTTTTCCTTGGCTACTTTAGCATGGATCTAGGGATTTAGATTTCAATTTTGGAGGCTAAGTGTGCTTGTGGGAGCTTCAAATTATTTGGGTATAAATTCTAACCTTTTGCTTAATGTGTTGTAATTGTTTCATGTTAGCTTAATTAGGTGTTTAATTAGGTTTAAATAGGTTTTCAATTGGTTTTAAGTGCATGATTTAAAATTTATGAGTTATGGTTTGAATTCAAATATGGTCATTGTCACTTGTTTAAGTTTACAAAGTGTATTTTGGCATGTGAGGGCATGAAAAACCAAATCTAGTTGCTATTATGTAAATTGTTGCATTTAATTTGTCCAAATCAAGTTTTTAAGCAAACTAGGTTTTTGGAATTTGATTAGATAATGGAGATAAAAATCTAATTAGGGTATTCATGGCATTATTAACATTTTAAAGTGTAGTTTAATACTTTAGTTCATGAAAATCCAAGCTAGATTGTAGTTTGTGCATTTTTACTATAAAATTGTTAAAATTTAGGTATTTTGTAAACTAGAATTTTGGGGTTTATGGAATTTAATGAGATTAAATTATGGGAATTGTTTTTATGACTTATTTAAGATATTTAGTGAATATTGTGGCCGCTAGATTCGTTTATACATCGAGTTTTGTACTAAAACGGTGATTTGTGCTTGCTAGATTTTCGGAAAAATGACTTTTTAAGTGAAATTGGCGTTTTTGTGAATTTTAAGCTATTTTATATTATAATTAGTGCTTGTAATTGTACAAATGAGTGTGTTGGGAGATTTCTCGATGGTTTGGCGTTTGTATGCCGACGTCGAGGGTTTTTGGGTCGATTTGTGAAAGCAACCATAGGTTCTGACCTATGTGGGATTCGCGTGTCGTTTTGGGTCATGAGTCGGATTTTAATACGACACGGTACGTTATGATATGTAGGTAACCCATGTGTACTTCGAGACGACAAGCAAGCGCGTGGCGACGTCGGCACCGGCTAGCGAGGACCAGGTGAGTAGATTTATATCTACGGGGAGAAGTCGGGTGGATGGCATATAGCACCCCCGCAGTCCGTAGTGTAGCTCATATATATATGTTTATATAGGTGTTTTATGATACGAGAATGTTTATTCATGTTATGATTATGTGTTCATGGATTAGCTTTGGGTTAGTTGCGAAACCCTGGAGTAGTTGTTATACCCACATACGCACACACAGACTTGCATACATTACTTTCTTGTGCGCCGATTGGGATGTGTATATATGTATATATGCGTGGGTATGGGACTATGCATATGTACATTCATATACGCATGCATGGATAATGAGGATAGTACTTGCGATTTAAGATGAGTCGATAAGATTTGATTTGAGGCCGTGAGATCGGTGATATAGCAGGGTTCGTATTTGAGATACGACACGACGTTGTAGCGGGTCCTAGACGTATTGTTTCACACACGTCCATGCATACTTAGGCGGTATTAGTATTGTATTAGACATAGGTCAGTACCTTAGACTATGATCTTTGATAAAGAGGATACCGGATGAATAGTGTGATGAATATGATTTTGACCCGTACCCAGATTTGGGGATGCCGTACGACGGATTTACGTATGAGCTATATTTTGATGATTGATCCGCACTCTTGACTTGGGATGTCTGATTATAGATATGGTATCGGATATGATATTATTGAGGCGGGATCACCGACTATACATATACAGGTATGTATATGTATCGACTCAGATGATAGGCGGCTTCCTTACCTGTAGTTCAGCTTGTTAGCTTATCTATTTAATTTAGTGTAGTTGTTAGATTAGATTAGACTCCTACCTATATCAAAACTAGCGGATCGTGGGTATTTTAAAAGACAGGTCAAGGGATCTACGGATATTTCAAAAGACGTATCCTTTCTTAAAAAAAAAACCACCGTAGCCCCTATTTTCAAAACCCCGCGATTCGTGTTATTTCAAATGGCACCATTGTTTAATATTTAGCTCCCGCTCATTTTGGTAGCTCGCTCCGCATCACATATTTACATTGTTATTTCATATTGCATTGTTGACATTATGCTGTTAGGACACCAGCACCATTACCGATGATGCGTATGTACCACATACACTTACTTGCCGGCTCACACACATCTTCATCGGTAATTGCCATGTCACGTACACCTTAGAAAATATTATTGCTTAACTTAGCTTGATAGCCAGTAGTTTGACATAATATTAGTGTACATACCTTATATGCCATCTTAGATATTGTAGTTATTACCTGTCGCTTCATGCATACTGTTATTCATTCTCATGCTTATATTCATGGTTTTACATGTTATTGATGATTCGGATTTCCATGATATTTTCTGGATTTGGTGGAAAACCGCAAAACATATATAAACTGCTTTCTCTCTTTTTAAATAAAAATGCGATTTCCCATGATGTATGAGTCGTCCACCATGAGTTTGCTGATGGATTTCGAGACCCGATTCGAGGAGTTGGATGAACCGTTTCGGGTACATAGTGGGCCCGGTGCGGTACCCCGGGGCGAGAAGGCCGTGTTGTTGACGTTGAGCCTGGCAGGGAAGCACTACCGACCGGTGATATTACCCGACGCGTCGGATATCCGGAGGATACCGTCGTGGTCTTGAGATAGATGGTAGGGGCCGGTCTGGATTGACGGCGCCCTAGATATTGTGATTAAGATATTGAGATTTTGAGATATTGAGGTACAGAGATTGTGATACAGAGATATCGAGATATTTGGACACTTGTTTTGTGTCGATGCTGGGCACTGTTTTATGCTGATTTCATTTATGGTACCTCACTTTTAAAATACAGAAATCTCACTGATTTATGAAAGCAGTTTTCTTCAGTACATGCATTCTGTTCCATGCATTCATACATCATCCATATGATACATTGCTACCTGAGGCACTGACACGGGCACATGGAATTACACTTGGGTTAGATATTTACCCTAACCATTGTTATGGGTTGCTGGTTATATATTTGAGGATATATTATGATCATTGACTTAGGATTGCGTTATGTATGCGATTTCTTTTCGTAGATGTTTTTCTATTCACGAGTTGGCAACTCACCCCCGTTGTGCCCCAGTTTCTTGCAGGTTTGCCGTGCAGGTTTCATTACGGCTTTGCGGGCATAGTTTCGTTCGGGTGATTTGCTAGTAGGTGGGTTTACTTGTATCGTACCCCCATTATATAACTTGTATATTATTACTCTGTTGTATCTAGAAGTTCCATCAACCAAACATGTATTTATCTCTGAGATAGAGACCAGTGATGTTATTCTTTCGACCTTAGAGTCGCGCGTTTTATTTCTGTGGTTTTCTTGTGGTTTTGAGTTTTTGATCCTCGCCGTTGGCGTTGTATATTATATTGCTTGTGTGGTTGTGACCGTCGATTGACGAAGAGCTAGCTCCCGCTTGAGGTTGCCTTTTATTGATTTCGTATACTATTCATGTTGTATCCCGTTTGGGAGCCAGTATTTACAAAGGAGACTCTGCCGAAATTTTCGGGAAATATTGATGTTTTTTTAAACCGCATAATTCGGCTTATGCTATTAAAACTTCTTGTTTTAAATTGGTTTTCCTTCACTCTACTACTTTTCTTAGTTTGGATTTCTGGGTTTTCGGTTTACTTAGATTACGTACGCCTCGAGACGTTCGTAGTTTAAGTGCCGGTCTTGTTCCGTACTATCGGGACGTGACACATACAGTCCGGTCCGTTCGTCTAAAGAGTATCGCATATCGAGTCTAGGGGGGTGGATAAAGTTAGACCCCTAATAACGCGATAAATCGTGTCGGCATGAAGCCCATCACCACCTGAGAAACTACTGATCCAAATCAATAATTCTCCACCAACTTGGACGAGGATTTCTAGTGATGGCCACCCGTGAACTGTGCGACATCAACCCCCAATACCGGGAGAGACGAATCCGCAATGATCCGCTCACTGCCTCCATGTGGCTTGGGACTGTACCCAACTAAAACCTGTTTGCACAACTCCTTTGAGCGTGGTAGGGTCGTAATCTAAGCACAGTGGGAACTCACACGAGACAAATGACGATCTCAGGTCGACAAACTAACCTGTACACATGTCACCAGGGAACTGCTATCTGACGATATGTATAATACCAACTAGCATGTTCCCGGCGAGTCCTGTCCGGTGTACTCATAACCCAATAAGCACCTGTATACATCTTAGGTGATCCAACTAACACCAGTGGCTTGTGAGACCGGTCACCGCCCCTCATCGGGGTCTCGACTGTATACACTAGTCTACTCTGGAGTATCGATGCCCTGTCTCGAAACTCCCACGACTAGGGACACTTTTAAGGATGTGTTTATAGACCCCAGCTCCTACGTATATGATCGCCATCATATTGCTGGTAGTCAATCAAGAATCCTATGGGCTCTATCATCATGCAATAGTGAACTAAAGCTTGTATACGATGATAAAGACAAACCAGATAGCACACTATCATCTCGAGCAAGACTGTCATATCGGTATAGGTCCTGCCTCAATCATTACAATCACGTACCTGCGATCCAATAATTGACTTTGAGGGCACTGTCTCCAACAATCTCCCACTTGCTCTTAAGGCTAATTATTGCGATGTCGCATACTCGCAGCCCGTGTGATACCGAACATCCAACTCCTCTACTAATCAGTTTCACAAAGCTAGTTTGTAAAACTCTTGTGTTCGAGAAATAGCCTCAGTGAGTGGATCCGCCCTGATGTTTCTTTCTATGTCTCTCTTAATCTCAAGTTCGCGGAGAAAGCCATCTTCCGAATCGAGTAATACATGTCTTAGAATATGTCTGGATATCTGATGGGACCTAGTTCATAAATGAACTCCAAATCCAAACTTCTTAGACCGTATCGATAACTGAACCTAATCAGTATCCAGCACCATGCCTCCCACAGTATTCTCTTGGACCACCTGTCCATAATACTGTCCATCATCAGAAGGAAAACTATAACTCTGACAATCACATTGTCATCTATGTCACCTTTGAAGCCTGGAATGATAACCGTCTCCCGAAAGAGGCTGCCGTCATCAAATCCGTAGAACAAACACTTATGTTCTAAAACTGCTCCCTTATGTTTCTTCACGATTGGATTAATATAAACTTATTGCATCAAGTGCAAAAACAACATCTGGTGTGGTACTTGACATCTCATGATTGACTCAATTGCCTAAGCAAGTGATCTGCCAATCATGCACTTCCCTATCTCCTTTAGTCTCTAAGACACCTTTAGAGAAGATGACTCCATCACCTGCAGGTACACCACCATGCCAGGAGTCATCTATTCTAAATACCATTAGAATACTGTTAAAGTACCCAAATTGGGAAACTACCTAAATCTAGATCTAAAAACCATAGATCTAGTAACCAGAATGTCTGATATTATATCCATGTCCTTTGTGAAGAAACAACTGTGTGACAACCACAGTACAGCCGATTGTAGTATAGGAATTTTACTTCGTACTCTGTGTATGTCATCCAAATACTAGGACATCACTCCCTAATACCTTCTTAACAGATCCATCCCCTATTTTGATGAAGTCAAACCTATGACTGTCACATCAAAATTAGATGATCTTATCTCCGCTATATCTGCTTAAGTCTATAGATAGACATAAGCTACTTGCCCACTATGCTTCCGCTGCTCCCACTGACTACGACAACCCTCTGGCAGAATAATATCTACGTACACTTCTAAAGCATGTTTAGAACGACGTTATACTTATCCTCTTGCCGGGTCTCATAGTTTGGAACAATAGTAGTGTCAAGTCTGGGTAAACAAGAACCTCCCTGTCACCGTCCTTGAGGCTATCGGAGTACCTCTCGGGTGTCTGAGGTTACCCACCATATCTGTGGAGTGGCTAATGGAATGTTAAATCTGATTGAATAAATTGGTCCTATTAAATTTTCCGTAATCGTTTGCGGTTCTGGAATCACTTCCAGTTCTACCATACTCCCACTACTGTTTTCTGAAAAAGTCCATTTTAATAAAACTGTGGCGAGTCAAGAACAATATCACTATTGATCTTCCGGATGGTAGAAATGTCAACCCTCGTCAAAACCAGGGTCTACCCACAAACTGCCATTACAGAAACGTGCCTTGATTTATCCAGTGTCTGGTTTTAAGCATAAGCTGGACAACTCCCCGTATCTTAACATCGTTAAGATATGAACCATTCTATATATAATATAGAAATAGAGGCACTAATTTAATTGGAACCAGATTCAAATCATGCAGCTGTCTCCAGTGCATATCAACTTAATGGAGAGAGGTTAATCAGCATTACTCAACTTAGGAATCCATCCAATTATGAGTAACCTGAAAGAGAAACAAGTTTCTCAAAACTATTACTATCATCTGAATACCAATCACAAGAATCTATATCTTCAATCTCTTTGAAGAATCCCGATACTTGTGACACCTGGTTCTCTACTTTATTCTTATACCCACAACTTCTCAAAACTTAGACATTGTATTTCTGCGAAACACTTGTCTAAAAATTAGAGAAGTCATAAGTAAACAGAGCATAGTACGAGGACCTTCCCCTTTGTCCTGATGGACACTGGACAACATACAATACTCTGTATAAGTCCGCTGAGTTGAATAACTCAAAACTTGTGCATCGTAGGTTGAAAACTGTACCCAGGTGATTTCCTCAAATATCACCAATTACAACGAATTCCGATATAATGAGGATGATCACATAATTCCCAATAACTTACTCCCACTCATCATCTGTAAAACTATATAGATATGAGAATGAAACCTGGTAAATACATACCCTGGAGTAAGTATGTAATCGGGAAATCAGTTTTCCTTTAACAATGCACTGAAATATTAAAATGTTTCGTAGGGGTATCCTGGTATTCTTAGTAATGCCTCTTCCATAATCCAATTCATGACTATAACCGTATATTTCTTTGCGTCCCTTTATTTGTCTTTAGTCGTTACCTTCTGTACACCATCGTTAGGCTAAATGGTTTTCTTCCTTCCCTACCGTTCGGCACCGGCCTATGGTTTGGAAGAAGATTATCCAGTAAGCATAATAGGTGTACTCTCCTAATCCTAGGAGTACTCGCAACTTGAGAGAAGGTGATGATAAAAGACAACTGAATAATACCTTATTCTATTTCTCCCGAACTGGGGAAAAGCAAAGGTGAAAATAGGAGTGGCGATGAAGTACGCGGTTTGATCGTGAATGATAACAGTCGCAATTTACTTTGCCCTCTTTGTAATCCCTTTATCTTGTCTATACATATTACCTTCTGCACACCCTACTTAGGTTAATTGATTTTCTTCATTCCCTACCTTTCGGCACCAGCCTATGGTTTGGAATAAGACTATCCAATAAGCGTAATAGGTGTACTCTCCTAAACCAAGGAGCCCTCGCAACCTGAGAGAAGGTAATAATAAAAAAAACAACAGAATAAACCAATTCTATTTCTCCTGAACCTGGATCCATCCTCGAAGTAGTACCTTCGAGTTCGTATATAACCATATGATGGATCTATCCAATGGAAGTGGATGTCCATAGTAATACGGGATGTTCTGAGAAATACAAAGGGTAAAAGAAGGGGCGGCAATGACTTATGCAACTAAGACAATCCAAAAGCCAGTATATTAAGAAGGTTCGGTCAACTTGGTCACTGAGTCATAGTCTAGGGTCGGTCAAAAGTCGCTGCCAAAGAGAGAGAGAAAAGAAACACTCTGCGTGCACTCTAACCTAGATCAGAATGGTTATCACTTTATCTAATCAGGAAACCTCCCGCTGTAATCTCAAATTCTCCTCCAAACCTGTAAGAAGAATTAGTCGGGATCACCCGAAGAGTATACCAACTCATCAGTGAGAATCGGGATCCAACTATCATCGCATGATAACTTGATGGAAGCCACTCAAGTTATCACACTTCAGAAGGTATGCGCATGCCTGGAAAGTTTGCAGTATGTTTGAAACTCCCGATATGATTTTTGCCCCAAGCTCTTATGATCGTGACTTTGGCCAACCCATCATAAGTCACATGCCATGTTCTACCCGTCATCATCCAGGTTAATTTGAACCCACCCGTACATACCCTTGACTTTGGCCAACAAGGTAATACGACTGTCCCAAACCAATGCATCTATCTACGCAACAGATAAATACCCAGCAGCTACCAAGCACTATGCCTTGACTCTGGCCAAACAAACATAGCTTGAATACTACTGACCATCCATAAGAAATGACGGAGGGCTACAGCTGGTTTTTGGCGAAAAACCTTTAACGTAATGAACTTGATCTCGTTGAAGGAACCTGATAGCTTTTATAAAAATATAGTGGCGAAAACCTTTGGTAAAGAGGTCACTCCCGGTGAAGGGATCTCGGCTCTTTCCTCGTGAAATGAGGTGCAGAATATTGTAATTGAATACCGCGATACAAAGCAACTTGTAATCGAGTATATTGAAGTTATTACCCTGACGTAAATTTCTGCCCAAGGGGTCACTCCCGGTGAAGGGATCTCGGGCCTTGCCTCGTCGAATAAGGTGCGGGATATTCTAACTGAATATCACTATGCAAAACAAAAGGAAACATCTTTGTAATTGTAAGTATGCGTCAGCGCCCCGGCCGTCTAACAGACACCAAAATGCGGATCAAAACTTTTAACAACTGGCGCTATCGCGTACTATAACCCGGATCTGCCATTAAAGCTAAACTAACATATTGTAAAGAGGATAGAACTGTTATAGCGAACGATCCGAGTCCTTCGGTCTTTAACCATCATCCCATGCTTTGTTGCGGCGGCTTCGATCTTCTGAAACTCCAGTCTCGTCGTCCAAGTGACACCACGTCGACGGATCTTTAAACGGGCTCCCGCCTCTGAACCGAGGCAACTCGGTCGTCAAGTTTGCTAAAAGAGACGACCAAGATGTTGTAGAGAATGAGTAGAATACTTTGTCTCGTTACGTCCAAGGCTATGGACGAACGGTTAATGAAGTTGCCAATTGGAATCGGGTGAATGGAAATTGGGCTATGAAATTTCCATATACTAAACTATCATAATCTTTTCTCAAAATCAAATGGAAAAACCATCCATCCTCACAAAGAGGGGGCCGGCCATAAATGGGAGAGGGGGGAGGTGAGTGTAGGAGCTAGGAGGGTGATCATAAGGAAAAATATCAAGGATATTTATCATGAAGAAAGAATGAGTCATGAAACACCATGTATGAACACATTAAATGAATTAAGTCACCTCACTTAACACCTCACCTCATAATTAATGCAAATGATGAGTCACTAATCCTAGTCACCATTTCTAGAATCTTCTAGAACCATGACTCACCCAAAAGACAAAAAGATAAATCCGTATTTAACCGAATGTTAAATACGGGTGATAGAAAACTGGAAACTGGCTACTTCCAAAAGTGATCCTGAAACGAATTTCAGGATAACCCCGTATCGGTATAAACATACCCGCATTTGTATTACGACCGAATACAAATGCAACTGAGACAAAGATATTATATCTACACAGTATAATACTGGGATCCGGCTTAAACAAAAGCCTACCAGTATTATCTGCCCGAAAAATGACACGTGCGAAAACGCACGTGCATTTTTCGAACCCTGCCATAATACCATACGACATCTACAACGTTTCGCCCGAACTTGGGAAAGTGTCTGTGGGGGACTCTAATGACTCATCAATACATTGGCACTGGGTATAATCACTAGCACGTCAGAGGTACAAGCTGTACGTAACGGTTTGCCTATATATTGATTGGAAGGGAAGCTGACGAGCGAACTCATCTATAAACCCTACTGAGCCTGACAGTGACAATATCCATACATTCCGGTCCATTCGTCTATGAGTATCGCATATTAGGCCTAGGGGGTCGGTAAACGTCACACCCCCGATAGCTGCATAAGTCGTGTTAGAGAGCAGCCCAGAACACCCTAAGATATTACTGGAATACCTTCCAGTAAATCTCGATTACCCTGGCCAGGGATTTCGTCTAATGTCTCTCCTAAACACAACGCGATCTCACCCCCAATACCGGGAGAGACGAATCCCCAAAGATCCGCTCACTTGCCTCCAATGTGGCTCGGGACTGTACCCAAAATATACATGTTTGCATGACTCCTTTGACCCGTGGTAGGGTATAAATCAAAGCACAGTAGGAACTCACACGAGACAAATGACGACCTCAGGTCGATGAACTAACCTGTACACATGTCACCAGGGAACTGCTATCTGACGATATGTATAATACCAACTAGCATGTTCCCGGCGAGTCCTGTTCGGTGTACTCATAACCCAATGAGCAGCTGTATACATCTTAGGTGATCCAAATGACACCAGTGGCTTGTGAGACCGGCCACCGCCCCTCATCGGGGTCTCGACTGTATACACTAGTCTACTCTGGAGTATCGATGCCCTGTCGCGAAACTCCTATGACTAGGGACACTTTAAGGATGTGCTTATAGACCCCAGCTCCCACATATATGATCGCCATCATACTGCTGGTAGTCAAGCAAGAATCCTATGGTCTTTATCAACATATACATGATGATAAAGACAAACCAGATAGCATACTATCATCTCGAGTAACACTGTTCTATCGGTATAGGTCCTCCCTCAATTATTGCAATCACGTACCTGTGATCCAATAATTGACTTAGAGGGTACTATATCGCACAATCTCCCACTTGCACTTAAGGCTAATTATTGCGATGTTGTGTACTCACAGCTCGTGTGATACCGAGCATCCAACTCCTCTATTAATCAGTTTCACAAAGCTCGTTTGCAAAACTACTGTGTTCGAGAAATAGCCCCAGTGAGTGGATCCGCTCTTCGGTGTTTCTTTCTGTATCTCTCTATATCTCAACCTCGCAGAGAAAACCATCTCCCGAATTGAGTAATACCTATCTTAGAATATGTTTGGATAACTGATGGGACTTAGTTCATAAATGAACTCCAAATCCAAACTTCTTAGACTGTATCAATCACTGAAACTAATCAGTGTCCAGCACCATGCCTCCCACAGTATCCTCTTGGACCACCTGTCCATAATACTGTCCCTCGCCTGAGGGAAAACTATAACTCCGACAATCACTCTGTCATCCAGGTCACCTGTGAAGCCTGGAATAATAACCGTCTCCCGAAGGAGGCTGCCGTCATCTAATCCGTAGAACATACACTTATGTTCTAAAACTGCTTCCGCATGTTTCTTCAGGATTGGATTAATATAAACTTATCGCATCTAGTGCGAAAACGACATCTGGTGTGGTACTTGATATCTCACGATTGACTCAATTGCCCAAGCAAATGATCTGTCAATCATGTACGTCCCTCTCCCTTTTAGTCAGTAAGACACCTTTAGAGAGGGTGACTCCATCACCTGCAGGTACACCACCATGCCAGGAGTCAACTATTCTAAAAATACTATTAGAATACTGTCAAAGTACCCACACTGGGAAACTACCCATATCTTGATCTAAAACCATAGATCTAGTAACCAAAATGTCAGATATTATATCCATATCCTTTGTGGTGAAACAACTATGTGATGACCACAGTACAACCGATCATAGTATAGGAATTTTACTTCCTACTCTGTGTATGTCATCCAAATACCAAGACATTACACCCTACTACCTTCTTAACAGATCCATCACCTATTCTGATGAAGTCAAACCCATGACTGTCATATCAAAATTAGATGATCTATCTCCGCTATAATTGCTCAAGTCTATAAATAGACATAAATTACTTGCCCACTATGCTTTTACTGCTCCCACTGACTACGACAACCCTCTGGCAGAATAATATATACGTACATTTCTAAAACTAGTTTAGAACGACGCTATGCATATCCTCCTACCGGGTCCCATAGTCTAGAACAACAGTAGTGTCAAGTTTGGGTAAACAAGAACCTCCCTATCACCGTCCTTGAGACTACCGGAGTACCACTCGGGTGTCTGAGGTTACCCACCATATCTGCGAAGTGGCTATTGGAATGCCAAACCTGATTGAATATATAGGTCCTATTAAATTTTCCGTAATCGTTTATGGTTCTGGAATCATTTCCAGTTCTACCATACTCCTACTAATGTATTCTGAAAAAATCCATTTTAATAAAACTGTGGCGAGTCAAGAACAATATCACCATTGATCTTCCAAATGGTGGAAAATCAACCCTCGTCAAAGCTAGGGTCAACCCACAAACTGTCATTACAGAAACGTGCCTTGAGTTTTCCAGTGTCTGTTTTTAAGCATAAACTGGACAACTCCCCTTAGCTTAACATCGTTAAGATATGAAGCAATCTATATCCAATATAGAAACATAGGCACTTATTTAATTAGAACCAGATTCAAATCATGCAGCTGTCTCCAGTGCATATCAACTTAATGGAGAGAGGCTAATCAGCATTACTCAACTTAGGAATCCTTCCAATTACGGGTAACCTGATTGAGAAACAAGTTTCTCAAAACCATTACTGTCATCTGAATACCAATCACAAGAATCTACATCTTCGATTTCTTTGAAGAATCCCGATACTTGTGACACCTGGTTCTCTACTTTATTCTTATACCCATAACTTCTCAATACTTAGACCTTGCATTTCTACGAAACACTTGTCTATAAACTAGAGAAGTCACAAGTAAATAGAATATAGTACGAGGACCAACCCCTTTGTCCTGATGGACACTGGACAACATACAATACTCTGTATAAGTCCGCTGAGTTGAATAACTCAACTTGTGCGTCGTAGGTTGAAAACTGTCCCCAGGCGATTTCCTCAAATATCACCAATTACAACGAATTCTGATATAATGAGGATGATCACCTAATTCCCAATAACTTGCTCCCACTCAACATCTGTAAAAAGATACAGATGTGAGAATCATACCTGGTAAATACATACCCTGGAGTAAGTATCTAATCGGGAAATCAGTTTTCAATTAACAATGCACAGTGTAACTGAAACATGAAAATGTTTCGAAGGGGTGTCCTGGTATTCTTAGTAATGCCTCTTCCATAATCCAAATCATGACTTTAACCGTATATTTCCCTGCCATCTTCCCAATTCTCTTTATTTGTCTTTAGTCGTTACCTTCTTTACACCATCATTAGGCTAAATGCTTTTCTTCCTTCCATACCGTTCGGCACCAGCCTATGGTTTGGAAGAAGAGTATCCAGTAAGCATAATAGGTGTGCCGCCCTAATCCTAGGAGTACTCGCAACTTGAGAGAAGGTGATGATAAAAGATAACTGAATAAAGCTTATTCTTATTTCTCCTGAACCAGAATCCATCCTCGAAAAAATATCCTTCGAGTTCGTATATAACCATACGATGGATTTATCCAATGGAATTGGATGTTCGTAGTGATACGGGTTGTTCTGTAGAAATGAAAAGGTGAAGTAGGAGTGGCAATGAAATACGTGGTTTGGTCGTGAATGTTAATAGTCGCAATTTACTTTGCCCTCTTTCTAATCCCTTTATTTTGTCTTTATTTATTACCTTCTGTACACCCGGCTTAGGCTAATTGGTTTCTTTCATTCCCTACCTTTCGGCACCTGCCTATGGTTTGGAATAAGACTATCCAATAAGCGTAATAGGTGTACTCTCCTAAACCAAGGAGCCCTCGCAATCTGAGAGAAGGTGATAATAGAAGACAACTGAATAAACCAATTCTATTTCTCCTGAACCTGGATCCATCCTCGAAGAAGTTCCTTCGAGTTCGTATATAACCATACGATGGATCTATCCAATGGAAGTGGATGTCCATAGTAATACGGGGTGTTCTGAGAAATACAAAGGGTAAAAGAAGGCGCGACAATGACTTATGAAACTTTAGACAATCTAAAAGCCAGTAAATTAAGAAGGTTCGGTCAACTTTGGTCACTGAGTTATAGTCTAGGGTCGGTCAAAGGTCGTTGCCCAAGAGAGAGAGAAAAGAAACACTGTGCGTGCACTCTAACCTAGATCAGAATGGTTATCACTTTATCTAATTAGGAAACCTCCCACTGTAATCTGAAATTCTCCTCAAAACCTGAAAGAAGAATTAGTCGGGATCACCCGAAGAGTAAACCAACTCATCAGTGAGAATCGGGATCCAACTATTATCGCATGATAACTTGATGGAAGCCACTCAAGTTAACACGCTCCGGAAGGTATGCGCAATTTTGGCAAGTTTCTTGTATGTTTGAAACTCCCGATATAATTTTTATCCCATGCTCTTATGACCTTGACGTAGGCCAACAAATCATAAGTCACATGCCAATGTTCTACCCGTCGTTGTCCTGATTAATTTAGGTCATCGTACATGCCCTTAACGTAGGCCAACAAGGCTGTACGTCTGTCCTAAACTTATGCATCTATCTATGTAACAAATGAATACCCCAGCAACTACCAAACACTATGCCTTGACGTAGGCCAACAAACATAGCTTGAATACTACTGACCATCCATAAGAAATGACGGAGGATTACGGCTGGTTTTTGGCGAAAAACCTTTAACGTAATGAACTTGATCTCGTCGAAGGAACCTGATAGAATAAAAATATAGTGGCGAAAATGTTTTGCTAAAGAAGCCACTCCCGGTGAAGGGATCTTGGCTCTTTCCTCGTGGAATGAGGTGCAGGATATTCTAACTGAATACCGCTATGCAAAGCAACTTGTGATCGACTATATTTAAGTTATAACCCTGACGTAAGCTTCTGCCCAAGGGGTCACTCCCGGTGAAGGGATCTCGGCCCTTGCCTCATCGAATGAGGTGCAGGATATTCTAACTGAATATCACTGTGCAAACAAAAGGAAACATCTTTGTAATTTGTTCTAACAACATCAAATATAGGTTTGTTTTATCTTGCATTAATAAGAATCAACGCAGTCCCATCAATTAATCACACCAGAAAAGAACGAAAATAAAATGTACGTATATGCCATCCGCATTCGTCACTGGGTCCCGTCATCACCCGTTAGGTTACTTAACTAACGACAGAGCGTGGGCTGGACTAGCGCGGGTGTAAAACAAATACAACATCTAATAGTATATATACTAATATACAATAATCGCTCCAGGCGTGATAATATGCAACATTACAGAAAAGTAATAATCATCATAGAACAATACAGATAATCTGGGATCCCCGGGTTTCACAGAGCCGCTACTGAAACCCGACGTTCCCCTGGTCATGTGGATAGCCTGTGCAATGAAACCTAGACCCCTACGGGTGCGACAAGTTACCCGCAAAAACCTGAAGCGAGGCAGTCCCCACAACTTAGTGAATGGAACACCCGGCACTTCACGGAATCCGGTAAATTGAGCACCCCACCTTGGGTCAACCTGTACCCCCTACGAGTGCGGCGAATAGTCTGCCAATTCTAGAGTGAGGTCCCTTTGCCCCTTAAAGCCATGAGATACGGACCCGTTGCCCTCCAGAACCCGGCTATCCATGCACTCCTTCGCGGGATAAACCTAGTAGAGAAAATAAAAAATATGTACAACGGGTACATCGAACTCAACCCGGTCGTGCCCCAAAAGAATATTATACAACAGGCAGTGACGGCAGTCCACATGTTGGACGCTCGCCCCGCAATATCAAATGTATAAATAAATCCAAACTGCACTATCATTGCACCCTGCTATCCACCACGACAAAACCGCAACATCACAGCACAACACAGAACATCAACGCGAATATCACGTTCGCAAACCCGTCTAAAAGAACTATAGCAATCAGACGCGGTTTACCGATCAAATGACATTCCCGGTCGGAGATATAAAGTAAGTACTGTAAACTAACACGTTTAAAATTTCGATCGACAAAATTTCCCGAAGTGGGCCCCACAAATAACTGCTGTACAGTAACCAAATATGGGCCCAAAAGAAATATTTCAGAAACCACAACTTCCCAAGAAAAGCCTACAGGAGAATTTTGAAGCACTGTTCCCACAGTAATGCCGCGGTTCCGCGGTCAAACCCTAGGTTTGACCGCGGATCCGCGGCGGTCACGTGGGATCACGTGCTCAAAATTTCTACGTTTGCTTAAAAAGCCCTGTTTGTTTTTCTGTGATATCCAAAATAATTTTTAAAACAGTTTAAAAATCAACAGAAACTTTGAATTGGAATTTTGTGGTTTTCGAAAAGCCGTTCGATCGATGTTTTAAACGCGTTAGCACAAGTTAGTATAGCTTAATGGTGAGGCTTTGATACCACTGTAAGTATGCGGCAGTGCCCCGGCCGTCTAACAGACGCCAAAATGCGGAACAAAACTTTTAACAACTGGCGCTATCGCATACTATAACCCGGATCTGCCATTAAAGCTAAACTAACATATTGTAAAGAGGATAGAACTGTTATACCGAACGATCCGAGTCCTTTGGTCTTTAACCATCATCCCATGCTTTGTTGCGGCGGCTTCGATCTTCTGAAACTCCAGTCTCGTCGTCCAAGTGGCACCACGTCGACGGATCTTTAAATGGGCTCCCGCCTCTGAACCGAGGCAACTCGGTCGTCAAGTTTGCTAAAAGAGACGACCAAGATGTTGTAGAGAATGAGTAGAACACTTTGTCTCGTTACGTCCAAGGTTATGGACGAACAGTTAATGAAGTTGCCAATTGGAATCGGGTAAATGGAAATTGGGCTATGAAATTTCCGTATACTAAACTATCATAATCTTTTCTTAAAATCAATTGGAAAAACCATCCATCCTCACAAAGAGGGGGCCGGCCATAAATAGGAGAGGGGGGAGGTGAGTGTAGGAGCTAGGAGGGTGATCATAAGGAAAAATATCAAGGATATTTATCATGAAGAAAGAATGAGTCATGAAACACCATGTATGAACACATTAAATGAATTAAGTCACCTCACTTAACACCTCACCTCATAATTAATGCAAATGATGAGTCACTAATCATAGTCACCATTTCTAGAATCTTCTAGAACCATGACTCACCCAAAAGACGAAAAGATAAATCCGTATTTAACCGAATGTTAAATACGGGTGATAGAAAACTGGAAACTAGCAACTTCCAAAAGTGATCCTGAAACGAATTTCAGGATAACCCCGTATCGGTATAAACATACCCGCATTTGCATTACGACCGAATACAAATGCAACTGAGACAAAGATGTTATATCTACACAGTATAATACTGGGATCCGGCTTAAACCAAAGCCTACCAGTATTATCTGCCCGAAAAATGACACGTGCGAAAACGTACGTGCATTTTCCGAACCCTGCCATAATACCATACGGCATCTACAACGTTTCGCCCGAACTTGGGAAAGTATCTGTGGGGGACTCTAATGACTCATCAATACATTGGCACTGGATATAACCACTAGCACGTCAGAGGTACAAGCTGTACGTAACGGTTTGCCTATGTATTGATTGGAAGGGAAGCTGACGAGCGAACTCATCTATAAACCCTACTGATCCTGACAGTGACAATATCCGTACAGTCCGGTCCATTCATCTATGAGAATCGCATATTAGGCCTAGGGGGTCGGTAAACGTCAGACCCCCAATAGCTGCATAAGTCGTGTCAGAGAGCGGCCCAGAACACCCTGAGATATTACTGGAATACCTTCCAGTAAATCTCGATTACCCTGGCCAGGGATTTCGTTTAATGGCTCTCCTAAACACAGCGCGATCTCACCCCCAATACCGGGAGAGACGAATCCCCGAAGATCCGCTCACTTGCCTCCAATATTGCTCAGGACTGTACCCAAAATATACCTGTTTGCACGACTCCTTTGACCCGTGGTAGGGTATAAATCAAAGCACAGTGGGAACTCACACGAGACAAATGACGACCTCAGGTCGATGAACTAACCTGTACACATGTCACCAAGGAACTGCTATCTGACGATATGTATAATACCAACTAGCATGTTCCCGGCGAGTCCTATCCGGTGTACTCATAACCCAATGAGCACCTGTATACATCTTAGGTGATCCAACTGAAACCAGTGGCTTGTGAGACCGGCCACCGCCCCTCGTCAGGGTCTCGACTGTATACACTAGTCTACTCTGGAGTATCGATGCTCTGTCTCGAAACTCCTACGACTAGAGACACTTTAAGGATGTGCTTATAGACCCCAGCAACCACATATATGATCGCCATTATACTGCTGGTAGTCAAGCAAGAATCCTATGGGCTTTATCAACATATACATGATGATAAAGAAAAACCGGATAGTATACTATCATCTCGAGTAAGACTGTTCTATCGGTATAGGTCATCCCTCAATCATTGCAATCACGTACCTGCGATCCAATAATTGACTTAGAGGGCACTATATCCAACAGTAATAATACCTTTTTTAAATTTGTTCCAACAATATCAAATATATGTTTGTTTTATCCTTGCATTGATAAGAATCAATGCAGTCCCATTATTCAATCACACCAGAAAAGAACGAAAATATAATGTACGTATATGCCATCCGCATTCGCCATTTGGTCCCGTCATCACCCGTTAGGTTACTTAACTAACGACAGAGCGGGGGAAGGACTAGCGCGGGTGTAAAACATATACAACATCTAATAGTATATATAACAATATACAATAATCGCTCCAGATGTGATAATATGCAACATTACAGAAAAGTAATAAGCATCACAGAACAATACAGATAATCTGGGATCCCCGAGTTTCACAGAGCCACTGCTGAAACTCGACTTTCCCCTGGTCGTGTGGATAGCCTGTGCAATGAAACCTAGACCCCTATAGGTGCGGCAAGTTACCCGCCAAAACCTGAAGCGACGTAGTCCCCCACAGCATAGTGAATGGAACACCCGGCACTTCACGGAATCCGGTAACTTGAGCACCCCTCCTTGGGTCAACCTGTACCCCTTACGAGTGCGGCGAATAGTCTGCCAATTCTAGAGTGAGGTCCCTTTGCCTCTCAAAGCCATGAGATACGGACCCGTTGCCCTCCAGAACCCGGCTATCCGTGCACTCCTTCACGGGATAAACCTAGTACAGAAATAAAAATATATACAACGGGTACATCGACCTCAACCCGGTCGTGCCCCAAAAGAATATTATACAAACAGGCAATGACGGCAGTCCACATGTTGGACGCTCGCCCCGCAATATCAAATGTACTAATAATTCCAAACTGCACAATCATTGCACCCTGCTATCCACCACGACAAATCCGCAACATCACAGCACAACACAGAACATCAACGCGAATGTCACGTTCGCAAACCCGTCTAAACGAACTATAGCAATTAGACACGGTTTACCGATCAAATGACATTCCCGGTCGGAGATATAAAGTAAGTACTGCATACTAACAAGTTTAAAATTTCGATCGACTAAACTTCCCGAAGTGGGCCCCACGTACATCTGCTGTACAGTAACAAAAACTGGGCCCAAAAGAACAGTACCAAAAACCACAATTTCTAAATATGAAGACACTGTACAAATTTGAAACACTGAACCCACAGACTGGCCGCGGATGCGCGGTCAAACCCTAGGTTTGACCGCGGATCCGCGGCGGTCTTGTAGGGTCACGTGACCAAATTTGTACAGTAAGCTTAAAAACCGTGCACGTTTTTCTGTGATATGTAAAATTATTTTTAGACATTTTAAAAAATCGACAGAAACTCGTGTGCTTGAAAATTGTGATTTCGGAAATTCCGTTCGATCGATCTTTTAAACGCGTTAGCACAAGTTAGTATAGCTTAATGGTGAGGCTCTGATACCACTGTAAGTTCACGGTAGCGGCCCGGCCGTCTAACAGACGCCAAATGCGGGACAAAAACTTTTACAACTGGCGCTATCGCGTACTATAACCCGGATCTGCCATTAAAGCTAAACTAACAAATTACAAAGTGGGTAGAAATGTTATACCGAACGATCCGAGTCCTTCGGTCTTCAACCATTATCCCACGCTTGTTGCGGCTGCTCCGATCTCCTGAATCTCCAATCTTCTCGTTCAGGTGGCACCACGTCGACGGATCTTTAAACGGGCTCCCGCCTCTGACCTGAGGCAACTCGGTCGTCAAGTTTGCTAAAAAAGACGACCAAGATGATGTAGAGAATGAGTAGAACACTTTGTCTCGTTACGTCCAAAACTATGGATGAACGGTTATGGAAGTTGCCTTTTGGAACGAATAGAAATGAGATATGAAAATATATATGAACTAGATCTCTCTCTTCTCATTCTAACAATCCTTTCTTTTCTTTTTTTCCAAATCAATCATTACCTCAAGGGGAGGGGGCCGGCCATATAAGTAAAGGGAGGGAGGTGAGGGTAGGAGCAAAGAGGTGATCATAACAATAAAGGAGAAGGAATGAGTCATTAACCACCTAGTATGAACTCATTAAAAGAAACAATGAATCATAACCCTTAGTCATCAAGCATTGATTGCATAATAAATGCACTAATGACTCACTAGCCTAATCACCTCATCTAGAAGCTTCCACACTCATCTTAGGAAAAGATAAATCCGCATTTAACCGAATGTTAAATACGGCTGATAGAAAACTGGAAACTGGCAACTTCCAAAAGTGATCCTGAAACGAATTTCAGGATAACCCCGTAATGGTATAAACATACCCGCATTTGTATTACGACCGAATACAAATTCATCTGAGACAAAGATATTATATTTACACAGTATAATACTCGGATCCGGCTTAAACCAAAGCCGACTAGTATTATCTGCCCGAAATATGACACGTGCGAAAACGCACGTGCATTTTCCGAACCTTGCCATAAAACTATACGGCCTCTACAACGTTTCGCATGAACTTGGGAAAGTGTCTGTGTGGGACTCTAATGACTCATCAATACACTGGCACTGGGTATAACCACTAGCACGTCTGAGGTACTAGCTGTACGTAACGGTTTGCCTATGTATTGATTGGAAGGGAATCTGACGAGCGAACTCATCCATAAACCCTACCGAGCCTAACAGTGACAATATACATACAGTCCGGTCCGTTCGTCTAAAGAGTATCGCATATCGAGTCTAGGGGGTGGATAAAGTCAGACCCCTAATAACGCGATAAATCGTGTCGGCATGAAGCCCATCACCACCTGAGAAACTACCGATCCAAATTAGTAATTCTCCACTAAATCGGCCGAGGATTTCTAGTGATGGCCACCCGTGCACTGTGCGACATCAACCCCCAATACTGGGAGAGACGAATCCCCGATGATCCGCTCACTGCCTCCATGTACCTCGGGACTGTACCCAACTAAAACCTGTTTGCACAACCATTTTGAGCGTGGTAGGGTAGTAATCTAAGCAAAGTGGGAACTCACACGAGACAAATGCCGATCTCAGGTCGACAAACTAACCTGTACACATGTCACCAGGGAACTCCTATATGACGATATGTATAATACCAACTAGCATGTTCCTGGCGAGTCCTGTCCGGTGTACTCATAACCCAATGAGCACCTGTATACATCTTAGGTGATCCAACTGACACCAGTGGCTTGTGAGACCGGTCACTGCCCCTCGTCGGGGTCTCGACTGCATACACTAGTCTACTCTGGAGTATCGATGCCCTGTCTCGAAACTTCCACGACTAGGGACACTTTTAAGGATGTGCTTGTAGACCCCAGCTCCCACGTATATGATCGCCATAATACTACTGGTAGTCAAGCAAGAATCCTATGGGCTCTATCATCATGCAATAGTGAACTAAAGCATGTATACGATGATAAAGACAAACCAGATAGAACACTATCATCTCGAGAAAGACTGTCATATCGGTATAGGTCCTGCCTCAATCATTGCAATCACGTACCTGCGATCCAATAATTGACTTTGAGGGCACTATCTCCAACATATATTACATCATTATTGATAGGTAGATACATACACCTTGCTATACCTTTATGTTTACAAATATATCCGGTTATAGCTACATGTTTACCTTTACTTGATGTTATTTAGAATTGGAGAAAATAGAAACCGCATGATATTTTATATTAACTTGTTGCAGTTAATTAGCGGCTTTTCCTTTATATGCTTACATTTCAGTTTTATGTTGCATATATTATATTCATGGATTTTCGCATTGAGATATGGATTTTTCATGATGTTTTCTGGATTTGGGGACCGTGGTAGTTTCATGAAATTATGCATTATTAGAAAAACCCTGTTTCCCTTGATATGATATTTTAGCACCCACCATGAGTTTTATCGGTTCTGAAATATGTACCCCACGCGAGGAAAGGAGGGTCCGTGTGCGGGTACATGGTGGGGGCCGGAGGTACCCTAGGGCAAGAATCTCAGTAAGGAGATGTACGACGGTTATCGTGGAGATACCGACGGGGGTCATGTACGTATGGATACGTCCAGAGGAAAGGGTCAGAGCTAGGCACTCGAGCTTTCGGTATAGCGTATGATACGTACCTATCAGGGGGACAGTCGTGGTGACAACACCTGATATATCAGTATTTTGTGTCGATGCTTGACACTTGGTTTTCATGATATTTTACTCCTAAGTATATATTACAGTGGAATAGGACGTTGTTATATATATATATATATATATATATATATATATATATATATTAGTGGAATGGGACGCTAATATATATGTATACATTTCAATTTATGTATATCATCATAATTATTCATGCAATTATATTTAAGATATATGATATTCATTTGATATTGGATTTGGGATATAGGTGATTTATTTAAGATTGGATACAGGATATATAGGAGATTGCTGATTTTGTACATTCAGGATATATATGAGATTTATTTGATATTGTACATTCAGGATTTGTGAGACTTATATGATATGAGAGCCAATTTGGGGGCTGATTTGAGGAATTGGGATTTGGATTGTCTTGATGGATTGTGATCCTACCACGATGTCAGAATTCCGTGGAAATGACATGTTTCACCCCATACTCTACATTTATTGTTTATGCACTGCTTCATGTATTAGTAGTACATGTTAGCGTACTTTTCATGACTGTTGCATTTACATACTTCATTTCATATGCACTGCTTCATGTGTTAGTTGTACCTGCTAGCATACCTTTCATGACTGTTGTATATATACACATTCATATCATTATTGAATGACTATTGCATACCGATTGCTATATCATTGCTTCATGTATTCGTAGTAACCGTTAGTGTACCTTTCATGATTACTGCATTCATATGACCTTTTATTGCTATTAATTGCATATGTTAGATTCGCGCTGTACGTGCATGCTTGCGATTACCTGCATATGTTATTTATTATTCACGGGTTAGCAACTCACCCCCGTTGTGCCACAGTTTGTTTTGCAGGTTGCTTCCCAGGGTAGTCGAGGCAGGCTATTCATCTATCACATCATCTTTTGCAGCGGATACCGCTTCAGTTCATATTGTGCAGTTTTGCTTATGTGGGTTTTGTGGTTATTCGTTGTTGTATTGTATATTCGTTGTATCCTTGTACTCTCCATCTACTACTTTCATGCTGACTTAGAGACTTGATATGAGAACGATATTGTATATTATTTTGTGACTTGTAGGTCCTTTATGCAGTTTTATTTATATCGTCTTTTATTTCTTCGCTACGGTGTCGTATATCTGTTTTGGTGGTTGTTTTCCGCCTTTGATCATGTTTTTTGCTCCCGTTTGGGGATGCTTTCCTTTATCTTTGTTGTACCCATTTTTGGGGTTAGTTTTTACAAAGGAGGTTCTTCCAAAATTTTAAAGGAAATAAGTTGGACTTTTAAAGAATTTGGGTTGCGATTTTAAAGGTTTTAAAAATGTTCTTAATTCTTACTCCTTTTGATGGTTTAGATTGCTAGGTTTTCGGCTTACTTAAATTGCGTTACGCCTGTAGACGTTGCGTAGTTTAAGGGCCGTCACGTGCCATTTTCGGGTTGTGACATCGGGGGATTATGGGACTTTGACAAATCGAACGAAAAGTTTAACGTCTTCTGGATATCATGTGATAGGAGACCAGTGAGTGGACCAGCTTCAGATAGAGGATCTCAGCCAGATGCGTTGTGAGTTGATCGAGAATAGATGAGTATTGAGTATTCCTCCGATGGTATGGATGAGTTCCTAAGGACGTGTTCGGCTAGAGATCTTCTACAGAGTGATGAACATACCGAGTTCGCGATTTCAAGTCCGTGTGAGAGACTCCGGATTGACGGTAGCCGAGACAGTTGCAGTACGCAAATAGCATGACGTGACATCAAAGCAGACGATAATAAAGACGAGTGGAACAAGAGGTTCGTGCGAGATGTCAACGAGTTGTTGCTACTCCCCGTTGAGATTAGAGATCTGATATGTATACAAAGACGTGAGATACAACCAGTTCCCAAGGAAAAGCTTTTCTTAGAACGTAGATGTCCAGAAAGCGAGAAGAGATTTTGTAAGAGTACCAGCCTCCGTATAGTTCGGCATAGGCAAGATCGGAAGAGACCCTGAGAAGGTTCCTTCCATGACACTGCTGCAATAAGATTTGCACCTAGGATCAGATGTGTGACATGTATTCAGAGGACCAGAGGCCGACGCCAGTGACGTGCATCTTTACGAGTGGTCATACTAATTAGACAAGAGACGACCAGAGAAGTGCCAGAGCGAAATTGTTTCCGTTAGCACACCGGACGGACCGAACAGCCGATGGATTGTGTGATTGGTAATCCACAGAGAAATGAGGACCCAGAGACAGAGGACGTCAGACCATGAGCAGGAGGCAAGCGGATGTTCTTACTCTGCCAGATTTGGGCGCACCAATATTTTTTTCGACATTGTAGAAGGTGTACCTCAATGTCATTTGCTTCGATTTGCGTTGTGATTCGAGTATCACGCTTATATCGCTTGGATTTGAGTTTTAATGTTTGAGTTTTATGATATTGATTCCGTGCACCATTGCTGCACCTACTGGGTATTTATATTTTTGTGCATAGTTATCGCACTTGATATACAATTTACACACTGTTGTATTGGTTTATGATTTGTGCATATCTATTGCACTTAATATTGATTTTGTGCCTTGGCTGCACATGCTTATGATTTCCTGGATTTCATACAGTTGATTTGATTTTCTACGCGTGGTACACACTCGATTTGATCTTGCACTCGGTATAGCTTATATGTGCTTGCTGTGCATTGATACGTGTTTTGTGTATGCAGTTGCACACGTTTATGATTTTATACACCTTGGTACCCTCGGTATAGCTTTTTATGCACTTAAGTTATTGATTAGTATTTTGTGCATTTGATGCACCAAATTTGTATTTTTGTGCATTTGTTACACCGGACTTATATTTTTCGTACATGCTATTTCACTAGATGCTTTTTACGGACCTGACGGATGCACCTGATTTGGATTTTTGCGCATGATATGAGATGTGATTTTGTGCACATCGGATGCACTCGATTGAGATTTTTGTGCATAATAGATGCACCAGATATTGTTGTCATGCACACCCGTTGCACTGGACAGATGCTTTCGTGCACACCCGTTGCACTTAGTTTTGCGTTGTGCATATTGTGGCGCCTGTGTTTGGACTTGATTTCCGTGTGCAACAGACGCACGTGATTGTTGGATACGCCTTTTGAGGCTGATTTTGCTTTTGAGCACCTTGTTTTCATGTTGGGCACTATTTTGTGTAGTAGCCAAACATGACTGATCTGAGGACAGTACCTGAGTATTTTGCATGCATTAAAAAGTTTAACAAGAGCTTTTCAAAAAGGAGCTATAGTCTCACTATTTCCTACGTGTCTGTGAGCGACACGAACGTTATAAATGAAAACCTTTCGGGATATTTTAAAAACGGCGGAACATATAATTTGAGAAAAAACATATACATGTATATTTACTACATTACAATTCGCGTTCACCCCTTGTGCCGTGAGTTACGCATCACACGGCAATACAGAAAATATTTTGCATCTGTTTTATTCGGTTTTAAGATTTTTCCAAGGATGCGTGCTATATATATGTATTATAGTATTTGACTATGCATATTGGATTTCAATAAGAGATTTCAAGATCTGTATCTCCATTGTAATTTCGATGATATGCGTGCAAATCCGATGAATTGCGAGATGCTTGACGGAGTTCGATTTTGAGTTTGTATTCGTTTTCAGTTGCACGCAATGCGCTGCAGCTTTTCTATACCTTCCATGATTTCGGAGCCCCGTCGATTTGAGTTGATTATTGAAATGTTTTATTATCTAGGGGTTTAAATTTAAATTCGGGGACCGAATTTCTTTAAGGGAGAAAGATTTTAACATTTCAGAAAATATAAAATATTATTTTTGGAATTTAATATTAAAATATCGTGAAAACTGCCCGATTTGCGAAATTGGGGTTTACGTAAAATGGTATAAAAATATACCAATAATTGTGAAATAATTTAAGATTAAAATGATTTATTCATTTAAAAATATATTTATTGGATTTGGCATTTTTAAAATTTATTATATGCAGTTTGGATAAACCCGATTAGTGCACTGCTAATTGCGATTAGGCCAAATCCGTGTTTCTACAGTTTTCCATGGCTAGTGCACCATGTCGTGTTACATTTGGGTTACATGTTGTTTCCTTGTGTGGTTTTTAGGGTATTATGTGATTTGGTCTTAAAATAAAAAGAAAAGAAAAAGAGAAGGGTAAAAGGGTAATTAATTGAGAGAGAGTGGAAATAAGTGAGAGAGAGAGGGGGGCTGCCTCATCCTTTTCGCCCATCACTTTTCTTACTCTTCTTCATATTCACATTCCCTCCACCTTCAACCCCTAGAAATCATCTCATATGCTTCATCAAAACACTAAACCCCTTTCATTAAAGTTGATCCCCTCTTCACCCTCTATACTTTGGACCAAGAAAAGTTGGATTTTGATGACTTGGGACAGCTAGGGTTTTTCTTGAGCTGCCCAATTGAGGTAAAATTCCCTTCACTTAGTTTAGTTTATGTTTTCCTAGTATTCTAGTTATTTTAGAATTGGTTTAAGGTATGTATTTGTGAACTTGGAAACTTCAAGTTGAGGTTAGGGTTTGATTTTGATTAAGATGGTGGAATTGAGATTTAGTACTGACTTTAAACCCCTGTAGTGATAGAATCCCTGACCAAACCTGAGACCAAACCCCAAAATGCGAACTTTGAAATCTGCCGTTATCGGAAATTGTATAATTTGTGAGGAAATTTAGTGATCTGCTGTGACCCGAGACCACTACAAGATAAGTTCCTATGACAAAGAGACGTGCAGGCAACCATGAGGAACCCCAAGAAACCTGAGCCCCTAATATAAGAATCTGGGCGCAGATTTAAGTGTATTGGCAATAAATTGCGGCCATGTCGGGGTAATGTGTGATTTTTGGACCATAGCTTCCTTATCAGATATCTAGACTAACCTCATGTGCAAAATCCCTTAGTTTGTCTTATAGAGAAATCTGGGAGGGGTTTTCCTAAATTACTGTTTTCGTGTTTTGCGATCCTAAATTCTTGGGTTTCGGTATTTGGTATTGTATTTGGTTGTTGGGCGTTTGTACGTCAACAACAAGGATTTGTTTGGTTGTTTTTCTTGCGAGGCTATAGATTCTAACCTATAAACGCACCGTGTACCGTATTGGTTTTCCGAACTCGATTTAATACCATTTGTGATATGTATTGATATTATAGGTACCTTCACGTGGATTCCGTGAAGATGGAGCATGGAGTTATCGACTTCGGCAAGCAAGAATCAAGGTGAGTAGATCTATATCTAAGGGGGAAGTCAGGTGGATGGCGTATAGCACCTCCGCAAGTTTTGATGGAAACCGATTTGTAGAATACGGTTAAGGAAACCTAAACCAGAAAACTATAGGGTATGGTTAGAGAAACTATATTAAAAAGTTAGGAATAGGGTTAAGGAATTAGTAGGAGATAAGATATACCATTACTAAAATAATAACTTAGGGTTTAGGTGACATGATATGATAGATATAGATAAGTAATTGCTAAGAGAACCAATAGGAGATAATCGTGGCATAACATGAGGTTAATAATATACGACCTTAGATTGATAAGATGACTTGATGATATGTTGGTATACAGATGCGAGTCGATATGAGATGATTGATACCTTACCGGTCCCATGATCCGAGATTGATGCGGACGTGACGTGAGAGATAGGTGAGGATCCTAAATTGTTTTATGACGCGTACGAGATGATAAGCTGTACGTGATAATGTTGTGAATCTCGAATGATGAGTTGATATGGATAATGTTGTGAATCTAGAATGATAAGCCGTACGAGACGTGAGGTCCGTACTCTCCTTGTCACATAGGTTGTTAGTATCCTAAATTGTTTTATGACGTCGTACGATGAGTTACCGTACGTGATGAGTTTATTGATGATTGATCCATACCCTTGACTGAACGAGGCCGATTGATAGATTCACCGACTTGGTCATGTTAAATACGTATACCTTTTACCTTTTAACTACCGATTTAATTTATGCTACGTTCATATCATTACTATTGCAATTCATATACCTGTGCTAGTACACCTGCATCATTATCGATGATGCGTATGTCACACTTACACAGATTGGCTGGCTCACACACTTCATCATCGATAATTGCCATGTCACTACGCAGTAGAATTACTGCATCATGATATGACTCTTTGCATAACTTACTTGCTATAGTTACATATACACCTTTATACGATGTTGCATTTGACCTTGGAGAAATTGGGAATCGCAGGATATATTTTATAACAGGATTCATTTTAAAGAGCGGTTTTCCCTTGATATATGCATATTACTATTCCACGTTGCATGATTTACGGATATGCTTACATTCTGTTATATGTCGCATACAACATGCTTTACGATTTTTACGCATTGAGATATGCTGTTTTCATGTGATTATTGGATTTGAGAACCGTGGTTATTTCAAAAGAAAGTATGTATGTTTTTAAAAACCCGGTTTCTCTTGATATGATATTTCAGTGCGTCCACTATGCGTTTTCTCGGTTCTGAGATTGGCATGTGACACCCGATTCGAGGAGGAAGAGGAATCGTCTGCGGGTGCATGGTAGACCCAGTGAGGTACACCGGGGCAAGATGGTCACAGATGATGACGTTGAGACTGGCAGGGGAGCACTACCTACTGGTGATAGTATTTGGACTCGGCGGTTTATCCGGAGGATATCGACCGGAGTAGAGAGATGGACTTGAGGGCCGATTTGAGGATGCGGTGCCTGAGATATGATGATTTACGTGTCGATGCTGGACACGTGTTTCATGATATTTTGAGTGTCAGTGTTAGACACTCAGGTTCCATTATTTGATGTGTCATTGATGGACACACACATTCTTGATATCCTCATATATTTACATGCATATGCTATTACGATGTTTCGAGTGGGCGAGATCCACATGTGTATTGGCATTGATTATATTATTGGATGATATCCACTTGCATACTTGCATTTATTTATTGTTAGCACATATTTACATACGGTCACCCTAGATATCATAGTATTGCCTTCTTGATATAGTTGATCTAGGAAATCATTATTTTATTCAATTTCTACCTGTTGATGTTTTCTACTCACGAGTTGGCAACTCAGCCCCGTTGTGCCATAGTTATTGCAGGTTGACCATATGGATCGGTAGCGGCATTTTTGGCGCATAGTTGCATTCGGGTGATTTGCTTTGGTAGGTGGTACACATCGGATCGTGCTACTATTGTATTTATTATTCCTGTTGTATCTAGTCAACTCCATCAATCAAAACTAGTATTTGTATAATTAGTAAGACTTAGTGAGACATGTAGTTGCGAGATTTGAGCGATGGGTTTTATATTCGCTTTGTGGGTTGATGTATTGCTTTATTTATTAACATTTTGTGTTGATCTTCGCCGATTGGGCGTCGTATACTTGTTTTATTACTTGCATGGTTGTGAATCCGCCGTTTGGCGAAGAGCTAGCTCCCGCTTGGGGATGCCTTTTTTATTATCATGTATTTGTGGTTTTGGATCAAAATATACAAAGGAGGTGCTGCCCAAATTCTTAAAAGACGAACATGCTTTACAACAAGTAGGATAAACTTGTATTTTTCATGTTCCCTTTCCTTTGTATTTAAGAAAACACTTTTCGTCACTATACCTTATTTCAAAATTGCACCTCTTTTATTTCTTTAAAAGGTTTAGATTTCTGGGTTTCAGCTTACTTGGATTACGTTACACCTTTATACGTTGCGTGATTTAAGTGCTGGTCAGGAGCTAATATTTCGGGTCATGACACCTTTCCTTAGAGAGACTTTTATGGGGCGTTGGGTATGAGATACTTCAACAAATGGCCTTAGTGCAAGTGGGAGATTGTTAGTTATATGTATGCCCTAAAGGCCATTATTCTTCATGTGATGTATATTATAGTGGATGCTTGGACATATATAGGGAGGACTTTCTTGCCCGACATGATAGTATACTATCTGATTGCTCTTTATCTTAACATGTACATTTGTTGTCTCTCTATTACATGTTGATAAAGCCCTTAAGATGAGTAATTGACTACCAGGATTATTATGCAGATCATACTAATGGGGCAGAGGTAGTCGGTAAGTACATGCTTCAAATGTTCTTAGTCGTAGGAGTATCGAGACAAGGCATCGATACTCCAGAATAGACTAGCGTATGCGCTTCTTGACCCATATGATGGGCGATGGATGATCCTACATCTATTGGTGTTTGATATCAGAGAAGGATACGGGTGCTCAGTAGAGACTGGATACACTGGACGGACTCGCCAAGAACTCCTAGATGGTTTTATACCTATCGTCAGATAGCAGTTCTCTGGTGACACTGGTACATGTTAGTCTGTCGACCCGAGATCGTCATAGAGACTTGTGTGATTCCTACTGTGCTTTGATTTCCACCTTACCACATTCAAGAGATCGTGCAAAAAAGTGGTTTTTGGGTACATTCCCGAGTCACATAGAGGCAATAAGCAATAGGAGGGAATTCGTCTCTCCCGGTATTTGGGGTTGATGTTGCGCTATACTCGATTGGACAGAATAGAAAATCCCTGGCCTGGGTTACTGAGATTTACTGGTAAGTTTTATCAGTAGGTTCTCGAACTGTTATGGACCTTGCATCGGCATGAGTTTTCAGGCTATTGGGGTCTGACGTTATACTATCCCCAGGCTGCGATATGCGACATAACTGACAAAGTGACCGGACTGTGCGATAGTGTTACTGATTGGATTCTCAAGAGTATGAGCAGGCTTGCTTGTTGATCTTCTGATCGCTCAATACCCGGGTGGCCGTTACGTTTAGCAGAAAGCTTGCGGCTTGTGGGTGTTTGATATGATCATCACCTACTGACGGCGTATTGACGAGTCTTTAGAGTCTTACACAGAGGTTTCCTGTTTCATGCGAAACGAAGTAGGAGCACATATATGATATGTGCGGGACCAAGATTAATGCACGTATGTGATACCGCATTCTATTCTCGCGATATGTGATATCGGTCGGTTATAGGTGATATAGCCGGGTTATCGGATCAAGTGTTGATTCGATAGATTGTTACATTTGATATTAGCCGGTTGTATGTGATATAGCCGGATTATTAAATCAAGCATTGATTTAATAATTTAATGTATAATTATATATTTGATATATTGACTTGTAAGTGCACGGCGGCGCCCCGGCCGTCAATCCGACGGCCAAATGCGGAAGCGGTGATAAACTTTAATTTTTACTTGAACTGGCAAACCGCCGCGCACTAATACCCGGATCGAACCATTAATTAGTCCTAGCTATCTACAAGAAAGGGAATAGAGATATACCGACGATCCAAGTCCTCCGGTCTTCTCGTCATCGTCCCGATCTCCTGCGGAATGTCCGGTCTCCACCTCGTCGCCGGAAGTGCACCACATCGCCGAAAGTGCACCACATCGCCTACTTCTTTTACGGGCTCCCACCTCAATGCCGAGGCAACTCGGGCACGAAGCCGGCTACTCGACGTGCCCAAGATTTGCTGTAGAATGCGTAATACTCAAGTCTCACTTTGGGGTTCATGGAGATTGCCATTGTGGTGGAGGAAGAAGAACTTGAAGAGAGGTGAGGAAAAATGTATCATGCAAAGAATGAATGTGACAATTTTCTCACTACCAAAAGAAAAGCCTCCACCCTCACTAGTGGCCGGCCAAGCATGATGGTGGTAGGTGGGAATGGAGTGAAGTCAAATGAAAGACAAGGGAGTGGGTGAGCTATCATGGAAGGAAGAATAATGAGTGATGATCAAAACAATATTATCACAAACAAAAACAAACACTCCAAAGCAATCATGATGACTCCAAATGGTCAAGCCATCATGAAGAAGTCAAGAAGTCAAGGTCAATGGAGCAACCATCATGATCCAACCAATAAGCAAAGACCCCCTCCACAAATACTTATTTGCAACAATGCAAATAAGCCCTCCTCCACCAATCTTCGGCCAATGAACGATACAAAGGAAATTGGCCGAAACGGAAAGCAAACTGGCAACTCCAGAAAACTGGTCCCGTAATAAATTACAGGAAAAACCCCGATACTGTGCATACACACCCGCATCTGTATTTCGACCGAAATACAAATACAATGAGACAAAATCTACACTGTACTATACTAGGATCCGGCTTAAACCAAAGCCGGCCAGTAATATCCGTTCGATCCTGATCCGTGCAATACCGCACGTATCTGATCGAACCCTGCCATATAACCATACGGCCTATAGTACAAACTGTCCGATCCTGATCCGTGCAATACCGCACGTATCTGATCGGACCTTGCCATATCTCCATACGGCCTCTACAACCTTTCGCCCGAAAGCTGAGTAACTGAATGTGGGGGACTCTAAAGACTCATCAACACCTTGGTTGTGGATTTAACCACTAGCACGTTAGAGGTATAAGCCAATACATAACGGGCTACCAGGTATTGACCAAAAGGGACATCTGTGAGCGAACTCAGCCTGACACCCTACTGAGCCTGTCAGTGACAATATCCGTACAGTCCGGTCCGTTCGTCTATGAGCATCGCATGGCGGGCCTAGGGGGTTGGTAAAAGTCAGACCCCCAAAAGCGGTACAAGTCGTGTCGGAGTGTAGCCCAGAACACCCTGAGATACTACTGGAATACCTACCAGTAAATCTCCTTGCCTCGGCCGAGGGCTTCGTGTAATGGCTCTCCTAGACACAGCACGACCTCACCCCCAATACCGGGAGAGACGAACCCCTGAAGATACGCTCACTGCCTCCATGTGGCTCGGGACTGTACCCAACTAAAACCTGTTTGCACGACTCCTTTGAGCCGTGGTAGGGTAGTAATCAAAGTACAGTGGGAACTCACACGAGACAAATGACGATCCCCAGGTCGATGAACTAACCTGCACACATGTCACCAGGGAACTGCCATCTGACGTCTGGTATATGACCAACTAGCATGTTCCCGGCGAGTCCTGTCCGGTGTACTCATAACCCAATGAGCACCTGTATACATCTTAGGTGGTCCAACTGACACCAGTGGCTTGTGAGACCGGCCACCGCCCCTCGTCGGGGTCTCGACTGTATACACTAGTCTACTATGGAGTATTGATGCCCTGTCTCGAAACTCACACGACTAGGGACCATTTAAGGATATGCTTATAGACCCCAGCTCCCACTTATATGATCGCCCTCATACTGCTGGTGGTCAAGCAAGAATCCTAGGGGCTCTATCAACGTGTAATAGCGACTTGTCAGGTCACCTGAAGCAGTACACGATGATAAAGGTAAACCAGATAGCATACTATCATCTCGAGTAAGACTGTCCTACCGGGATAGGTCCTCCATCAATCATTACAATCACGTACCTGTGACCTAATAATTGACTTTGAGGGCACTATCTCCAACAATCTCCCACTTGCACTCAAGGCTAATTATTGCGATGTCGCATACTCACAGCCCGTGTGATACCGAACACCCAACTCCTCTACTAGTCAGTCTCACAAAGCTCGTTTGTGAAACTATTGCGTTCGAGGAATAGCCTCAGTGAGTGGATCCGCTTTGTTGTATCTTTCTATGTCTCTCTATATCTCAAGTTCGCGGAGAAACCCATCTCCCGAAATGAGTAATACCTGTCTTAGAATATGTCTGGATGTCTGATGGGACTTAGCTCATAAATGAACTCCAAATCCAAACTTCTTAGACTGTATCGTCAACTGAACTTAATCAGTATCCTGCGCCATGCCTCCCTCAGTATTGCCTTGGACCATCTGTCCAAAATACTGCCCTTCGTCAGAAGGAAAACTATAACTCTGACAACCTCCTTGTCGTCCATGTCACCTTGGAAGCCTGGAATGATAACTGTCTCCCGAATGAGGCTGTCGTTATCATATCCCTAGAACATCCACTTATGTTCTAAAACTGTTTCCGACTGTTTCTCCAGGATTAGATCAATATCAACTTATTGCATCTAGTGCAAGAACAACATCTGGTGTGGTACTTGACATATCATGATTGACTCAATTGCCTGAGCAAGTGATCTGCCAATCATGCACATCCCTCTCCCCTTTAGTCTGAAAGACACCTTTAGAGAGGGTGACTCCATCTTCTGCAGGTACACTACCGTGCATGGAGTCGTCCATTCTAAATACTCTTAGAATGCTGTCTAAGTACCCTGATTGGGAAACCACCCAAATCTAGATCTAAAACCATAGATCTAGTAACCAGTATGTCTAACATAATGTCCAAATCCCATATGGAGAAAACACTGTGTGACGACCAAAGTATAACCGATCGTAGTATAGGAGTTTCCTTTCCTACTTTGTGTATGTCATCCAAATACCAGGATATCACACCCTACTACCTTCTCAACAGATCCATCCCCTATTCTGATGAAGTCAAACCTATGACTGTCACGTCAGAAATAGATGATCTATCTCCGCTACATCTGCTTTAGTCTATAAATAGACATAAGCTACCTGTCCACCAATGCTTCCGCTGCTCCCACTGACTACGATAACCCTCTGGCAGAGTCATATACACATACACTTCTAAAACTAGTTTAGAACGACGCTATACTCATCCTCCCGCCGGGTCTCGCAACCTGGAACAACAGCAATGGTAATTGTGGGTAAACAAGAACTTCCCTGTCACCGTCCTTGAGGCTACCGTAGTACCTCTCGGGTGCCTGAAGTTACCCACCTCATCTGCGGAGTGGCCAATGGAATGTCAATCCAGATTGAATCTTTAGGTTCCTTATCAAATCTTCAGTAATCGTTTGTGGTTCTGGAATCACTTCCAGTTCTACCATACTCCCACTACTGTTTTCTGAAAAAATCCATTTTTATTAAAACTGTGGCGAGTCTAGAACAATATTGCTATTGTTCATCCAGATGGTAGAAAGTCAACCCTCGTCATAGCCTGGGTCAACCCACAAACAGCCATTACAGAAACGTGCCTTGAGTTGTCCAGTGTCTGGTTTTAAGCATAAGCCGGACAACTCCCCGTACCTTAACATCGTTAAGATACGAACTGTTCTATATCCCATATAGGACCAGAGGCACTGATTTGATTGAACCATATCCAAATCATGCAGCTGTCTCCAGCGCATGTCAACTAAATGGAAGGAGGCCGATCAGCGTTACTCAACTTAGGAATGCTTTCAATTATGAGTAACCTGAAAGAGAAGCAATTTCTCTTAATCACTACTATCAACTGAATACCATATACAAGTATCTACATCTTCGATCACTTTGAAGAATCCCGATACTTGCTACACCTGGTTCTCTACTCTACTCAAATACCTATAACTTCTCAAAATTCGGACCCTGTGTTTCCGCGAAACACTTGTCTAAAAACTAGAGAAGTCATAAGTAAACCGAATATAGTACGAGGACCAACCCCTCTGTCCTGATGGACCCTGGACAACATACAATACTCTGTATAAGTCCCTTGAGTCTGATAACTCATTCACTGTGTGTCGTAGGCTGAAAACTGTACTTATGGTTAAGAAGAATTACACCGCTGTTTAATGCTCCTTACCTAACCATCCACTGATATAGGTAAATGTCGCAGACATAATTTCAAAAGGGTATATCTCACTCTATGAAAATAGACGTACAGATATATCGATTTGAAATTGGTGCATAACAGCGGATATTCAAAACCAAATATTTGCCAACCGGCAAACAGCCCAGGTGATTTCCTCAAATATCACCGATTACAACGAATCCCGATATAATGAGGATAATCACCCAATTCCCAATAACTTACTCCCACTCATCATCTGTAAAACCATACAGATGTGAGAATCGTACCTGGTAAATACATACCCTGGAGTAAGTATCTAATTGGGAAATCAGTTTTCCTTTAACAGTACACAGTGAAACTGAAACATTGAAATGTTTCATTGGGGTATCCTGGTATTCCTAGTAATGCCTCTTCCAGATTCACGACTGTAACCGTATAATTCTTTGCCACCTCTCCAAATCCCTTCTTATGTCTTTAGTCTTTACCTTCTGTACACCCCTTTAGGCCAAATGGTTTTCTTCCTTCCCTACCGTTCGGCACCAGCCTATGGTTTGGAAGAAGACTATCCAATAAGCATAATGGGTGTACTGTCCCAATCCTAGGAACACTCGCAGTGAGAGAGGGTGAAGATAAAAGACAACCGAATAAACCTTATTCCTATTTCTCCTGGACCAGAATCCATCCCCGAACTGGAACAAGTTCCATTCGAGTTCGTATATAACCATACGATGGAGTATCCAAATAAACTGTGGATCTTCGTAGTGATACGGAGTATCTTGGAGAAATACAAAGGTGATGTGGGAGTGGTAACGAAATATTTGGTTTGGTCGTGAATATCTGTTGCAATTTACTTTGCCCTCTTACTAATCCCTTGCTTTGTCTGAACTTAATACCTTCTGTACACCATCGTTAGGCTAATTGGTTTTCTTCATTCCCTACCGGTCGGCACCATCCTAAGGTTTGGAAGAAGACTATCCAATTTGCGTAATAGGTGTACTATCTCCTAAACCAAGGAGTACTCGCAACCTGAGAGAAGGTAAAAGGAAAAGACAACTGAATAATCCTATCCGTTTTCTCCAGAACCTGAAACCATCCTCGAATAAATCTTTTCGAGTTCGTATCTAACCATACGATGGTTTTGTCCAATGGAAGTGGACGTTCGTAGTAATACGGGGTGTCCTGGAAAAAAGGGTAAAAGTAGGAGTGGCAATGAGGTTTGCAACTCTGACAATCCAAAAGCCTGTGTTAAGAAGGTTTGGTCAACTTGGTCACTGAGTCATAGTCTTAGGGTCGGGTCAATGGTCGCTGCCAAAGAGAGAGAGAAAAGAAACACTCAGCGTGCACTCTAACCTAGATCAGAATGGTTACCAATTTATCTAATCTGGAATCCTCCCACTGTACCTCAAATTCTCCTCCAAACCTGAAAGAAGAATTAGTCGGAGTCACCCGAGGAGTAAACTAACTCATCAGTGGGAATCGGGATCCAACTCTCATCGCATGATAACGTGACGGAATCCGCTCACATCATCACACTCCAGAAGGTATGCGCATATCTGGCAAGTTTCAGTTCTTTTGAAACTCCCGATGTGATTTCTGCACCATGCTCTTATGACCTTGGCGTGAGGTCAAAATATCATAAGTCACATGTCAAGTTCTGCCCATCATTATCCAGGTTAATCTGAACCCACCCGTACATACCCTTGACGTAGGACAAAATAGTAGTACGACTGTCCTAAACCAACGCATCTATCTATGCAACAGATAAATACCCGGCAGCTACCAATCACTATGCCTTGGTGTGAGGTCAAAATACATAGCTTGAATACTACCGAATATTTAACTGAAATGACGGAGGGCTACGAATGGTTTCTGGCGAAAACCTTTAACGTAATGAACTTGATATCGTTGAAGGAACGGATAGCTTTTAAAAATATTGTGACGAAAACCGTTGCTAAAGAGGTCACTCCCGGTGAAGGGATCTCGGCTCTTTCCCCGTAGAATGAGGTGCAGGATATTCCAACTGAATACCACGATGCAAAGCAAAAGTAATCGGCTATAGTGAAGTCATTGCCCTGACGCAAACTTTTGTCCAAGGGGTCACTCCCGGTGAAGGGATCTCGGCCCTTGCCTCGTCGACTGAGGAGCAGGATATTCCAACTGAATACCACGATGCAAAACAAAAGTGAACGTCCTTGCAATAACAGCTTTTGAAAAGTGTTCCAACAACATCAAATTAGGTTTGTTTTTAAACTTGCATTGATCCGAATCAACGCAGTCCCATCAATTGATCACACCAAAAAGAACGAAAATATACTGATGTACGTATATGCCATTCGCATTCGCCACTGGGTCCCGTCATTACCCGTTAGGTTAGCTAACTAACGACAGAGCGGGGACTGGACTAGCGCGGATGTAAAACATATACAACATCTACTAATATATATACCAATATATTATATTCGCTCAAGGCATGAATAAAATGCAACATCACAGAAAATGTACAGCATCACAGAAACAATACAGATATCTGGGATCCCCGGGTTTCACAGAGCCGCTGAAACCCGACGTTCCCCTGGTCGTGTGGATAGCCTGTGCAATGAAATCCTAGACCCCTACGGGCGCGGCAAGTCACCCGCCAAAACCTGAAGCGAGGCAGTCCCCTTCAGCGACGTGAATGGACCACCCAGCACTTCACGGAATCCGGTAACTTGGGCACCCCTCCTGGGTCAACCTGTACCCCCTACGAGTGCGGCGAATAGCCCGCCAATCCCAGAGTGAAGCCCCCTCCCTCTCAATGCCATGAGATGCGGGCTTGTTACCCTCTAGAACCCGGCTATCCGTGCACCCCTCCGCGGGGCAATCCTAGTACAGAAAGTAAAATATACATACAACGGGTACATCGACCGCAACCTGGCCGTGCCCCAAAATAATAATACAAACAGGCAGTGACGGCAGTCCACATGTCGGACGCTCGCCCCGCAATATCAAATGTACATAATACAACCACAACTGTACTAGCATTGCATCCAGGCTATCCCCACGACCGATCCGCAACATCACAGCAAAAACAAAACATCAACGTGAAAGTCACGTTCGCAAATCCGTCTAACCGGGCTATAGCAGTTAGACCGGATTTACCGATCAAGTGACATTCACGGTCGCAGATATAATGTAAATACTGTGAAATAATGTGTTTAAAATATCCGATCGATCAAACATTAACAAGTGGGCCCCCAAACAATACTGTAGTATTCACAGAAATTATGGGCCCAAAATTAATATTCCAAAACCCATATTTTAAGACCAGAAAGCCTCTGTAAAAAATTGGTGCAGGGATCCCCACAGTGTGCGGCGGAACAGCAGCTGGAAGGGGGTATCTGCGGCGGTTCCGCGCTCCCACTGTGGATTCACTTCATCGAATTTTTACAGAGATCTTAGATTTTCCAGTACATCAATATTTTACAACCTGAAAAATTTTTGGACACCAAAAAATCTTAACAGAAAACTGATGTGAGCTAAAATTGGAATTTTGGAATTTCGGTCGATCGGAACTCAAAAACACATCAAACAAAGCTAGACTAAGTTAATGGCGAGTCTCTGATACCACTGTAAGTGCACGGCGGCGCCCCGGCCGTCAATCCGACGGCCAAATGCGGAAGCGGTGATAAACTTTAATTTTTACTTGAACTGGCAAACCGCCGCGCACTAATACCCGGATCGAACCATTAATTAGTCCTAGCTATCTACAAGAAAGGGAATAGAGATATACCGACGATCCAAGTCCTCCGGTCTTCTCGTCATCGTCCCGATCTCCTGCGGAATGTCCGGTCTCCACCTCGTCGCCGGAAGTGCACCACATCGCCTACTTCTTTTACGGGCTCCCACCTCAATGCCGAGGCAACTCGAACACGAAGCCGGCTACTCGACGTGCCCAAGATTTGCTGTAGAATGCGTAGTACTCAAGTCTCACTTTGGGGTTCATGGAGATTGCCATTGTGGTGGAGGAAGAAGAACTTGAAGAGAGGTGAGGAAAAATGTATCATGCAAAGAATGAATGTGACAATTTTCTCACTACCAAAAGAAAAGCCTCCACCCTCACTAGTGGCCGGCCAAGCATGATGGTGGTAGGTGGGAATGGAGTGAAGTCAAATGAAAGACAAGGGAGTGGGTGAGCTATCATGGAAGGAAGAATAATGAGTGATGATCAAAACAATATCATCACAAACAAAAACAAACACTCCAAAGCAACCATGATGACTCCAAATGGTCAAGCCATCATGAAGAAGTCAAGAAGTCAAGGTCAATGGAGCAACCATCATGATCCAACCAATAAGCAAAGACCCCCTCCACAAATACTTATTTGCAACAATGCAAATAAGCCCTCCTCCACCAATCTTCGGCCAATGAACGATACAAAGGAAATTGGCCGAAACGGAAAGCAAACTGGCAACTCCAGAAAACTGGTCCCGTAATAAATTACAGGAAAAACCCCGATACTGTGCATACACACCCGCATCTGTATTTCGACCGAAATACAAATGCAATGAGACAAAATCTACACTGTACTATACTAGGATCCGGCTTAAACCAAAGCCGGCCAGTAATATCCGTTCGATCCTGATCCGTGCAATACCGCACGTATCTGATCGAACCCTGCCATATAACCATACGGCCTATAGTACAAATTGTCCGATCATGATCCGTGCAATACCGCACGTATCTGATCGGACCTTACCATATCTCCATACGGCCTCTACAACATTTCGCCCGAAAGCTGAGTAACTGAATGTGGGGGACTCTAAAGACTCATCAACACCTTGGTTGTGGATTTAACCACTAGCACGTTAGAGGTATAAGCCAATACATAACGGGCTACCAGGTATTGACCAAAAGGGACGTCTGTGAGCGAACTCAGCCTGACACCCTACTGAGCCTGTCAGTGACAATATCCGTACAGTCCGGTCCGTTCGTCTATGAGCATCGCATGGCGGGCCTAGGGGGTTGGTAAAAGTCAGACCCCCAAAAGCGGTACAAGTCATGTCGGAGTGTAGCCCAGAACACCCTGAGATACTACTGGAATACCTACCAGTAAATCTCCTTGCCTCGGCCGAGGGCTTCGTGTAATGGCTCTCCTAGACACAGCACGACCTCACCCCCAATACCGGGAGAGACGAACCCCTGAAGATACGCTCACTGCCTCCATGTGGCTCGGGACTGTACCCAACTAAAACCTGTTTGCACGACTCCTTTGAACCGTGGTAGGGTAGTAATCAAAGTACAGTGGGAACTCACACGAGACAAATGACGATCCCCAGGTCGATGAACTAACCTGCACACATGTCACCAGGGAACTGCCATCTGACGTCTGGTATATGACCAACTAGCATGTTCCCGGCGAGTCCTGTCCGGTGTACTCATAACCCAATGAGCACCTGTATACATCTTAGGTGGTCCAACTGACACCAGTGGCTTGTGAGACCGGCCACCGCCCCTCGTCGGGGTCTCGACTGTATACACTAGTCTACTATGGAGTATCGATGCCCTGTCTCGAAACTCACACGACTAGGGACCATTTAAGGAGATGCTTATAGACCCCAGCTCCCACTTATATGATCGCCCTCATACTGCTGGTGGTCAAGCAAGAATCCTAGGGGCTCTATCAACGTGTAATAGCGACTTGTCAGGTCACCTGAAGCAGTACACGATGATAAAGGTAAACCAGATAGCATACTATCATCTCGAGTAAGACTGTCCTACCGGGATAGGTCCTCCATCAATCATTACAATCACGTACCTGTGACCTAATAATTGAGTTTGAGGGCACTATCTCCAACATGACTTACATTAACTAAAATTAGCTCACTTAAACATTTCTTTTCTCACTTTTGTACACTTAGTATATATGTGATATATATTAATGTACATTATTTTGTGTAATGCTTGATGCCATATGCTACATGGGTGTATGAGACTCACACCATGCTTATAATAATGATAAGGTATTATTTATTTAAAGTAAATCAAATTAGTTGGAATTATGTCACATGGTTGAAGTTTGTAGAAGCTTGTGGAACCATTGACCAGGTCCACTAATTTTGTTTTACTTATAGATATTTATTAGCCTAACCATTATTGTTAGCCATGGTTTATTCTCTACATGAGTTAGTGTATGATACTAACTCATCCATGGTTGCTATTCTCACCTCATGAGTTTCATTCTCATCTCCACTTCATCTTCTTCTTCCTCATGAGAAAGCTTTCTAGCTTTTGAAATGGTGAAGAAATATTGTGAGAAAAATTAATCTAAAGTGAGCCCAATTCCTACTTCATCATCCTCTCCTATATTAGTCATTTAGTTTAGGGTGTTTGCTTCACTAATCTACCATTAGTGAAAAGGTAGCATGAGCTTGAGTCTCCTCGACGTAGATCATCTTCGGCCTCGAAGAGTTCGAGCAAGCTTGTTCATTTCTTCATGTGAACCCTTACTAGAGTTCGGGTGATCACTATTTGGAGTGAAGGGACTAATACACAGAGCTTTAGAAGTGAAGGACCGGTTTACAAAGGTTGTATTCCTCATTCACATAGATGTAAAGTTGTATACATCGTTGTTCGTCTAAATCTCTAGTTAAGATTCTAGGGTTAGGGTTCTTTAGTACGGAAAAAATTTGAAATTGGCATGGACGATGCCTCCCGAAACGTTGCTGTCATGCTAGGTAACCGTACATAGGTACACTAGAGGACAATATATATTGAATCAAGCTCAGGTTTTCAAACCTCCAGAACACACTTAAAAGAAAGTCTCCAGAATTAAATAAAACTTTTTTATGGCATTGTAGACAGGGTCACATCAATGAAACACGGTTGTCGAAGTTACATAAAGAGGGATATTTGGATCTGTTCGAATATCAGTCATATGCAAATTGTCAATTTTGTCTCATAGGAAAGATGACAAAGACTCCGTTCACTGAACACGGAGTAAGAGCGAGCGAGCTCTTGGGACTCATACACAATGACGTGTGTTGTCTAATATTTACAGTTGCACGAAGTGGTTATTCCTATTTCATTACTTTTACGGATTGTTTCTCTAGGTTAGGACATGTCTTCTTGATGAAGTATAAATCTGAAACTCTTTGAAAAATTCCAAGAATATAAGAATGATGTGGAAAAACAAACAGGCAAAAGTATCAAGACACTGAGATCTGATCGATGTGGTGAATACTTAATTGCCGAGTTCCTGTATTACTTAAAAAAGAATGAAATTCTCTCTCAGCTTACTTCTCCATACACATCACAACAGAACGGTGTATAGGAAAGGTGGAACAGAACCCTATTGGATATTGTTCGTTCCATGATGAGTAACGCTGAGTTGCCGCGATCCTTCTGAAGTTATACACTAGGATCGACTGCATATCTTTTTGAATAAGGCTCCTACCAAGACTGTGCCTACAACACCATATCAGATATGGAGTGGGAGGACACCTTATCTTTAGTATATGAAGAAATTGGGATGTCCAGCTTTTGTAATAAAGCAGTATGTGGACAAGTTCGAGGCATGCTCAGTACTGTGTAAGTTTGTGGGATACCTAAAGGACTCCAGGGGGTATGTTTTCTATTATGTAGAGGAACAAAAGGTCTTTCTTTCTCAGCATGTCCACTTTTTGGAAAATTAATTTTTTGAAAAGAACTTGTGGGAGCACAATAGAACCGGAAGAAATTCTAGAACCAAAAACTATTACGTACTGAAAGTATGGTAGAACCAGAGGTTTCAAAAGAACCGGACATCCCTAAGCCAATCCGCAGAACTACTAGGCAGTCTCATCCGCCTGAAAGATACTATGATTTTCTCATAGACGGGGATCAAGAGGATTGAATCATTGACAATGATGAGCCAACTAGCTTCCAGCAAGCCATTCAGAGCAGAGACTCGGTATAATGGCTAGATGAAAAGCGGACCGAAATGGAGTCCATGTACACAAAAAAGTATGCACTTTGAACATTGCTCCAGAAGGGGTAAAACCCGTAGGCTGCAAATGGATCTTTAGAAAGAAGATTGGTGTAGATGTATAGGTTGAAACCTATAAAGTTAGACTTGATGCAAAAGGTTTTCGTCAAAGACCTGGTTTGGACCATGATGAAACATTTTCTCCAGTGTCTATGCTCAAATCCATTTGGATCCTTCTTGTCATTGTTGCCTTCCAACATTTTGAGATCCGGCAGATGGACGTAGAGACGGGTTTTGTAAATGGTGATTTGGAAGAGTGCATCTATATGGATCAGCCAGAAGGTTTCAATCAGAGTGGGTGCAGCGAGACGGTGTGCATGTGACTAAAGCAGGCATCGCGGAGTTGGACCATATGTTTTTATTGAGACAGCCAAAGAATTCGACTTTATCAAAAATCCAGATGAACCATGCATTTATAGTAAGATTGTAGCAAGAACTGTGGAATTCCTCGTTGAGTACGTGAATGACATTCTCTTGATAGTAAATGACATTCCTAAGCTACAATCAGTCAAAAGATTCTTGTCACAGAGGTTCTCCATGAAAGACCTAGGTGATACCAACTACATTCTGGGGATCCAGATCTATCGTGATAGATCAAAAAGGATGGTGGGACTTTCACAGTCAAGGTACAACAACACCATATTGAAAATATTTAGTATGGATTTTTCTAAGCGCGGCAGTCTACCTGCTTGTCATGGAATCACCCTCTCCAAAGAGATGTCTTCCAAGACTGATCTGGAAAGGGACCGCACGTCGATTATACCCTGCGCTTCTGTAATGTATGCGACGTTGTGTACCAGACTAGATATTGCTTACGCACTTAGCGTGGTAAGCCGGTATCAGTCAAACCCAAGGGAGAAGTACTGGGAAGCAGTAAAGAACATTCTCAAGTACCTGAGAAGGAATAAGGAGATGTTCTTGGTGTATGGCGGAAAAGGACCTCCAGATCGAGGCCTTTGCTAACTCCAGCTTCTAGAGTGATAAGAATGACTCCAAGTCTATATTGTGTTATGGCTTTACCCTCAGTGGAGGGGCGGTCTGTTGGAAGAGCTCCAAGCAGGACACCGTTGCAAACTCGACGATGGAAACGGAGTAGTTCGCTGCATGAGACGCCGCAAAAGAGGCAGTCTGGATACAGAAGTTCTTAACTGAACTTCATGAGGTTCCTTCCATTTGTTTGTCCAATACTTTAGTATTGTGACAATATACGGCGCTATAGCTTTAGGGAAGGAACCCAGGTCCCATCAGAGATCCAGACATATCTTGAGGCGGTACCATCTGATCAGGGAGATCGATGATCCCAGGAGATCAAGGTGAGGAGAGTAGATACAGAGAACAACACTGCAGATCCACTCACAGAGGCCATCCCTCAGACAATGTTCGAGAGGCTATTCGAGACCTTCGGTCTATGATATGCCAGTATATGGCCTTAGTGCAAGTGGGAGATTGTTAGTGATATATGCCTTAGACACCATTATTGTATTATACTAGATTGTATATTACTTAATGGGAGCTTGGGATATACACGGATATACTAACAGTCTTTCTCAAAATAGTAGTATGCTACCTGGTTTGTTTCTACCTCAATATGTGCGTGTGTTTTCTTAGCATATCGCTTATATATATTGGTAGAGCCCATAGGATCTTTGCTTGATTACCAGCGTTGTGATGGCATTCATACTAGTGGGGGCTGGGCAATCTATAAGCACATCCTATACAGGTCCTTAGTCGTAGGATTATCGAGACAATGCATCGATACTCCACAGTAGACTAGTGTATACGTTTCTCATCCCAGCAGGGGAGATGGTCTGTCCTACAGCCATCAGTACGTCGTGCTGGAGATAGTAAGCAGGTGCTCATTAGGTTATGATTACACTAGACAGGACTCGTCGGGAACTGTTGGTGGGTTTTATACCTGTCGTCAGGTAGCAGTTCCCAGGTGACATGAGTGCAGTATAGTCCGTCGACTTGACACTGCTACTTCACCTCGAGTGTGTTCCAACTGTACTTTGATTACTATCCTACCACGACTCAAAGGAGTCGTGCAAACAGGTAGTAGTTAGGTGCAGTCCCGAAGCACTTGGAAGCAGTGGCGGTTAGATAGGATTTGTCTCTCCCGGTATTGGGGGTTAATATCGTGCTGTGTTCCGAAGGCCATTACACAAAGTCCTTGGCCAAGGCAAGCGAGATTTACTGGTAAGTATTCCAGTAGTTTCTCAGGGAGTATTGGGCTACTCTCCGACATTACTTATTGCGCTATTAAGGGTCATACGATTACCGCCCTAGGCCCGATATTCGATACTCTTAGACGAACAGACCGGACTGTACAGAGATTGTCACATTCAGGCTCGGTGGGAGTTCAGATGGGTTTTCCTCATCGGCATTCTTATCGACATCTACCTGGGGACCGTTACATGCAGCTAGTACCGCTTGCGGCCTGTGGTTAAACCCACTGCCAGTGTAGTGTCGAGTTTTTAGAGTCCTACATAGAGAGCTTCCCTACACCGGGCAAAAGGTATAGAGGTCGTATGGTTTTACAGCAGGGCTTCGATCACATACGTGCACTTGCGCGCGTATGATATTCGGACGGATAATACTAGTGGGCTTTGGTTTAATCCAGATCCTAGTATTATATTGATGGATCAGTTTCGTCTTTTTGTATTCGTGTTTCTCGGAACACGGATGCGGGTATGTATATACGGATGAGAAGGGAATAGAAGGAGACACATCATTAGGGTTTTGACCATTGACTTGATTGAAACAATTATGAGATGGAGGAAAGTATTTGTTATTTTTGTAAATGATAATTGAGGCATGGCTACTTGTTTTGACTACTTGACTTGGTTTGACCATTTGACTTGGTTGACCACTTGACTTGGTTTGACTCTTTGACTAGATATTTCTTGTGAGATATTTTGTGGGACTAGATATTTTGGATGAGATATTTTCATGCCATGCTTGTAGTCAAGTCATGGGAGCCATCTCATTTTTTATCATGGCCATTATCAAAAATCATTTCTCTTTCCTCAAGCTAGCTCTCTTCTTCTTCCTCTCAACTAAAAACCCTAAAAGCTCTCATGTGTTGAGAATCCTAGGGTTTTAAGAGACAAATAAATCTATCTTCATTCTCTACATCACCTAGGCCATCAAGTTTAGCAGGCTTGTTGCCTAAGTTACCTCGGTTTTGAGATTGGAGCTCGGACTATAGACTCTCGGGTGGATCGTCTTTGACTCGAGGAGGTCGTCGAGCTTGCTACGATCCGGATCGACCCTTGGGGCCTACGATGACGAAGAGGACAGTGGAGAAGAGCCGAAGGACTTGTATCATGAGTTATAACATTGTCTCCGAGTAGTTAAATCTCATGTTGTATGCTAGCTAGGGCTTATGGACGATGCTTGGTTCTAGTCGGTGTTGCGAAGCCCTTAAAAATCATTTTTTGCAAATTCCTCCTCCCCGCGAACACATGGGGTGCGCGACATCGACTTACACATACATCACTATGTATCAGTCTCAAGAATTCAGTAGCTCTTTCTCCATGTCCAGTAAATGGAGTTTTGGTCATCTTGCCTTTGAGACATGACTGGCATGTTTCATAAGATGAAAATTCGAACGGATTCAAATATCCATCTTTATGAAACTTAGCCAGTCTTGTCGCGTTAATATGACCTAGCCTACAGTGCCACAAGAAGTTTTCGTTCATTTATGAACTTTTCCTCTTGTTTGTGTTCTGTACGTTAAGAACTATACTTTGATTAAGAAGGTATATAACGTTACATAACGTACCAAATCAAATCAACACTTGATTTTGGAAAATGTTCATAACATTATCCTCTAATGTGAGATTAAATCCTTCTTTAGTTAGCAAAGACACCGATATAATGTTACACATCATCTTTAGTATGTAGTAACAGTCATTCAGAATCAATGTATTACCGTTAGTAATACAATGTGATATTCGCCAACTGCCTTGGCTGCAATAATTGCACCATTCCCTACTGTTAAGGATTTATCACCTTTTCCCAGTTCTCTACCTTTCTTTATCCCATGTAACAAATTACATACGTGGGATCCTGATTCAATATCCAATACCCAGGACGTAGAACAAACTAAGTAACTAACACACCCGAAGAAAATGCATCAACATACTGTTTCTCCATATGTGTGGCGCGGAAATCTTGATATTCCCATATTCCTACGGAACCAATGTTCCCCAGCTCAGTATAATAAGCGGGTTCAGTCAATACATCCATATTATTATCTTGATTAAGGCGTGACATTGGTTGATGCCTGGAGAGAGAGAAGGAAATACATTAGCGTGCCCTCTTTGCAAGATTAGATTGGTTATTATCTTATCTAATCAGGTTGGCTCCTACTGTTTTAGTCAAATCTTCCTTCAAACAATAAAAGGTAAGCTTAGCCGGGATTAATTACACCCTATAGGTTCGCCACTCGTTCGGCCAGACAGGTATCTGTACTCAGAGGGTGGTTTCCTGTGCTTTCGCATTGACCTAATTAAAATAAATCTCGTTTTCCTAGAGGCATAACCCCGTTGACACATTTCTGGAAACCTACTGGATTCGCTAATTGTAAAGTGCAAAACTCTTCCAGGAGTAACTCTTACTCACAGTGGGTATCGGGATCCAACTATCATATAGAAGGTATGCAATCTCATTGCAATTTTCAACACTTGAAATTCCCGATAATATTCTTACCCCTAACGTCCTACGACCTTGACGCAGGCCAACAAACCATAGGACGTTAGTCAAGTTCAACCAGTTCATTTCTTGATTGAATTAAACCCACCCGCACGACCCTTGACACAGGCAAACAAAGTCACACAACTACCCTAATCCAGTCGCATCATATGCTGCAGATAAGCACTAATTCAGATACCGCACACTACGCCTTGACGCAAGCCAACAAATGTAGCACGAATACTAAAATAGCACTTATCTGAAATGACGGAGACCTACACAGTTTTTTAAGAAAACCATGAGCGTAATGAATTTGATATCGTTTTAGAATCTAGTGATTTTGAAAAAGAGTGTTTTTTAGGCTTTTGCTAGTTTCGCTAAAGTGGTCACTCCCGGTGAAGGGATCTCGGCTCTTTCCTCATCGAATGAGGTGCAGGATATTCAGAAATACCTCTATGCAAAGCAAGAAATAGAGAAGCTATCAAAAAACAAAACGGAGCGAGTTGTAGCATTTGCTAGTTTCGCTAAAGGGGTCACTCCCAGTGAAAGGATCTCGGCTCTTTCCTCATCGCATAAGGTGTTGGATATTGATCAAGGAATACCACTATGCAAAGCAAAAACTAAAGCTACCCATTTTGAAAATTTGATTCTACAATATCTTTAGGTTTCTTTCTTTTCATTAATCTCATTAATGAAGTCCCATCATTTAATGTTTCCTAAACATCATAGAAAAATGAAACGAAAATAGAACGTACGCTTATGGCATCCGCATTCGCCACTGGGCCTCGTCATGCACCATTATGTTAACTACTGGCAGAGCGAGGGCTGGACTAGTACGGGTGCAAAACATAAGCAACGTTTATTATATATAATATACATAATACAACATTCGTCTCACGCAGTTATATGGTCACATCACAGAACCAAGCAGCAGAAACAACATATGAAATATTGGATATATTAGGATGTCCATGTTTTAAATTTAGCCAGTAATGTAAAACATGGATTCCACGGTCATGAAGAATAGCCAAACCCACATCACTAAAACCCTACGAGAGTGGCAAATAACCCTACTAATTCTAGAGTTAGGAGACCCGGTCTCAACTCCTTAAGATGGTTTCTCACTGGACTCTAGAACCTGGTTACTTGTGCTCCTCACCTTAGGTCTATCCTAATGCAGAAAAGTAAATAATATACATCAGTGGTGATATCATCCTCAATCCGGATGTTCCCCAATAAAAGAATATTACATACAGATTTTACATGAATGAAAATAAAAACTCTCATCTCACATAACCCCCCCCCCCGGCTATTCAATCATGACGATCCAATAAAACATATCAGCGACACATAATATCATATATCATCAACATAAGTAAATACGCGTATCCCAAATTCCATTGACATATAGCAACGAGATTTGGGATACCACACATATTACACTTACGGTCGCAGAAAACAAATATAAAACTGCAATAATTAAAATCCGCATATCCTTAGACATCATAAACCCGGAAATCTCATATTCCGAATTTCATGCCTAACCAGATAAATCTTGTATTTTAGTCTCAAATTGAAAACACTTTTCAATCACTTAGTCGGGGATTCAACAAGATTACCGACTACAATATCGAATACTCGTCAGAAACTTTAGTAGATAGCCGCACCCCCGTTGCCGTCGACGAAGTGCACTAAGGAGGAACACCGTGGCCGCAAGCACCCGAGTGGATGCTTTTGGCAGCGGGGTTCTCCTACAGTCACTTGGTCAGGGCAATGGGGCATGGCTACCTAGCAAAGTTATTTGGCGAGTATTCGCATACAATACGCGATTGCGACGTAGTTTCGATTCGAATCAAGACTCTGTGGCAACCAATTATCCGAGACTAAAAACACTAGATTTACAACCAAACTAGTTTTCACAAAACTAATTTAATGTGGATCCTAACTACTGCATCCATATCAAACTAAACCCGAAACGACATTAAATAACGAATACGAAACACTCTGTATTAGCCTCAATTGAACTGTTAACATCACATGCAAACTAGGCTAATCAAACAATACCAGAAACCCCATAATCTATAGACCAGGACACTAAAGAAAAATGAGGCATTTTGGACAGGGGGGACCGGCCATGCCTGGAAAATTGGGGTTTTCACTGGGTCAAAACCGGTGGAATAGCCTCAAATTTCTCCAGTGTTCTTAGTACATCAAATTCAAGTTTCTGCAATTGTTTAAATAATTTTCAGAGGTCATTTAAAATTCGACAGAAACTTGGGGTTTCGGGTTACAGTTTCGGAGTTGTTTCGGTTTCGTATTTCTATTAACATCGTCTAATCATCTAGCTTTGATTCTGATACCATGAAAGTCTACACTAGCACCACCATAAGGTCTAAGTGATATCAAGCATGCCAAATTCAAATTTTTATAGGTACTAAGCTAGAATAAACAAGATCTTTAATTAGTTGATTAGGGTTTTAGGTTTGATATCAAGAAAAACAAAGATAAGGAAAAGATGTTATACCCTATAGATCGAGTCCTTCTCTTCATTAGCTCCGTGTAGTAGTCCCGCGACTCCACTATGCTCCAGTTGAGGGTTTGGACCAGCTTTCTCCGATGACCTTCGTGCCGAAGATGATCCACGTGAAGTCCCTCCAACTCAAGCTACCTCTACACTAAACTCTTTGGTGTAGGAAACATGCTACACTTGATCGCTAGTCAAGTGTAGGATGGTGAAGTAGGGATAAGAAAGCTCACAAGTTTGGGTTCAAGCTTCATGGTTCACATCACATATGAGGGTTGAAGCTTGAACCATGACAATAAGGAAGATGAATAAGCTAGAGAGCATGAGAGTGCAAGAGCTCACCACAAGAGAGCAAAAGAAAATCATAAGTGAAGAATGAAGTGAGTGAATGGCAACCCTTGACCCCCTACTCATTCATGCAAGAAATTATTGCAATATAAAATTACACCCATGCTTGAATAGTGAGCCAAGATGAATAAACAAACAATAAAGCCCATTCCTCACCCATGCCTCACAAAGTCTCCCCACTTTCCACCTCATTTCTATTTTCACAAAATAGAAAAATATATGTCTTGCTTCATATAATATATATATATATATCAAATATATATTAATATATATACTTTAATAAAGCAATTAGTGAGCTAATGATATTAGTTAATACATAATTATATCAAATATAATTTATAACAAATTATTAAATCAACACTTGATTTAATAATCTGGTTATATCACATATGACTGACTAGTATCACTTATTTGTTTATCACATTATCAAATTAACACTTGATTCGATAATCTGGTTATATCACATATAATATAACCGACAATAGATAACTGCCAGATTAGAATACGGTATCACATACTCCTATTTAATCAGGCCCACGCACATATCAACATATGTGCCCTACTTCCTTTCGCTTGAACCAGGAAACTTCTGTCTGGGACTCTAAAGACTCGTCAATATGCCAGTAGTAAGTGATGATCACATCAATCACCTACAAGCCGTCAGCGGTACTAGCTGGACGTAACGGCTACCCGGGTATTGAGCGATATGAAGATCAACAAGCAAGCTCGTCCATACTCTCCATGAAGCCTATCAGTAACACTACCGTACAGTCCGGTCTCTTCGTCTGTTATGTCGCATATCATGTCTAGTGGTGGTAAACATCAGACCCCAGTAACGTGATAAGTCATGCCAATGTCTGGTCTATAACGGTTCGAGAAACTAATGATAATTCTTATCAGTAAATCTCAGCAGCAGCCCTGGCCAAGGACTTCCAGTTATAGCCAATCGAGCATAGCGCAACATCAACCATCAATACCGGGAGAGACGAAACCCCTCCTATCGCTCATTGCCTCTATATGACTCAGGACTGCACCCAAAATCCACATGTTTGCACGTGTCCTTTGAGCGTGGTAGGGAGGAAATCAAAGCACAGTAGAAGCCACATAAGACTCTATGACGGTCTCGGGTCTACAGACTAACCTGTACCAGTGTCACCAGAGGAATGCTATCTGACGATATGTATACTACCAATTAGGAGTCCTCGGCGAGTCCTATTCGGTATACCCATTCTCCAATGAGCACCTATGTACAATCTTTGATGTCACACACCAATGGTTGTGGGATCAACTATCGCCCTCTAAGGGACAAGAAACGTACACACTAGTCTCTTCTGGAATATCGATGCCCTAGTCTTGATATTCTCTCGACTAGGAACTGATTAAAGGATGTACTTTTGGACCACCCTGGCCCCACTAGCATGATCTCATCATAATCCTGATAGTCAAGTACATATCCTAAGGGCTTTATCAACATGTGAGAGCAAGACAGTAAAGAATACCAATCAACATGTTAAGATAAAGAGTAACCAGATAGCATACTATCATTTCGAGCAAGAAAGTCCTCTATATATATGTCCAAGCATCCACTATAATATACACCACATGTACAATAATGGCCTGTGGGGCATGCATATTTCTAACACCTTGTCCGTCCGCTACATACGCTTATTTTCAACCCTAGGCCAAACATACACAACCATGTATCCAATTATGTCACAACTGCATGTCACGTTGTAGTGCGCCCAAAGGACTTCTCGACATAGGTTGCGCCTATATGTCACTTGTAGCACGCCTAAGTGAGAGGGTTTTGATTGTTTGGTCTAGATTCATTTTAAGATGTTTGGCGAAGAGAAGCACAAGTGATTTTTCCGTCCCTCATACTAACCTTCCTTAGCCCTAACAAGTGTGGAAATTATTCACACGTTTAAAAGAAAAATAAAACAAGAAGGAAGAAAAGAAACAAAGGAAAATACGGTTTCAACAAATGGTAGTAAGCAAACTATTTGGGCCCTCACCTAAGCAAGGGACTCCATCGAGTATCATGGTTTGAAAATACGGCATAGAAGAGAAGGAAAATAAAACAATAAATAACAACAACTCCTTAACAACAACAAATGAAAGTTATATTAAGAATTAAAATTAAAATACAAGATTTGAAAAATACATGATAATAAAAATGCTCATCTTCATTAATCTTCCACTCAAAATCTCTCACTACAATTTCATGGAGAATAGATGAAAAAGAAGAAGAAGATACAAACTAAACTACACTAAATCCTAATAAAGAAAAGATTTCCTAACTTGGGTCAAAACTGGAGTATTTATAGGCAGAGAAATGAAACCCTAGGGCCATATTCGGAGCCCTTATACAATTACCAAACTACCCCCAAAATATGATATGGAGACGACATAACATGGCCGCGGAACCGCCGCCTAAAAGGCCTATTGGCCGCGGTTCCGCGGTCGGTTGGAGGGGTTAGTGAGTCTTTTTTCTGGGGCTTCCTCGAGTTGCTTTGTTCTTCGGTTCTATAGGTTTAAAATTGCAAAATGGTTCCAAAATATGTTCAGATTTTCAATAGTCCAAAATGGCTATACTTGTAATCTCTTTGTCCTTTTTCTCTCTCGAGCTCCGTGCACCTCTTGATCTTTGTGCTGCCCCTCTCGTGCTCTGTGCTTGACCAAGACACGAATGAACACTGTTATCTGCCTTGTCTCTTGAATTGGTAAGCGGTACTGGACGGGTGTAGATGGCCGAAACCCGGATTTTATCTGTTTTTCACAGATGTTCTGAATTTTGGCATAACTGTTGTGATTTTGCGTGATTTGCATTATTTTGGTCTGGGAACATGTAACCTGTAATCATATAGCAAACACGGATTAAAAACACCTACCTATAAATAAACGAGCCGAAGAATGGGTAGCATTAAATGCAATATTCTGGTGTACATATACCATCAACCCTTGATCGATGAGTTAAAGTCGATATGGGAACCTGGCGTGAGAACCTATGATGCAAAGGGTAAATGGTTTTTTCAGATGCTGGCCGCTTTTTGGTGGACAATTAATGATTTTCCTGCCAATGGTACGATGTCGGGGTGGACAACTCAAGATGAGCTTGCGTATTCTTGTTGTCATATTCATACGAGCAGCGTACATTTGAAGTTTAGTGGGAAAGAGTCGTATATGGGTCACCGACGTTTTTTGCCTATAACTCACAGATTTAGGAGGGATAAAGAAATGTTCAATTGCAAGATGGAGACTGGTAAAACTTCTAAATTATTTTCTGGTAACGACATACTGCAACAATGGAGAGGTTATTAGAATATCACATTCGGAAGACACAGAATAAAGATGCAAAGTCATGCCCAACCGGTTAGAAGAAACTTAGTGATTTATTTTAGCTCCCGTACTGGTCCGATCTACCGTTGCGCTACAATTTCGATGTCATGCATATCGGGAAGGGCGTCTCCAAGCCAGCATCAATCTTTTGATGTGTAAGGATGGAAAAACGAAGGACAATCTCAACGCCAGTCGTGATTTGACGGATTTGGAAGTTTTTTTTATTAGAAAAAAATAGCAGTCTCGTCCTGTGGCCGGTAAACCGGGTTATTACGAGATTCCAACAGCAATCTACAATCTTGACAAAGATAACAAGTGGTGGTTCTTGCGGGTGGTGAAAGAATTGAAAATTTCCGACGGTTTCTCATCAAAAATTGCCAAACAGGTGCAGGTAGAAAACGGAAAAATCATAAAACTCAAGAGTCACAATTACCATATACTGATGCAACAACTTCTTTCCTTTATGCCTTAGAGCATCGATAAATTCAGATGTTGGTCTCGTGCTTAACAACTTTTGCACTATTTTCGGCAATTGTGCTCAAAAAATGTAGACATCAGTTAGATAGTAAAGCTCAAAGAAGATATTCCTTTGATCCGATGCAAGCTCGAAACTATCTTTGCACCTTCATTTTTATTGTTCACATGTCCGTCCATCTGGCAACCGAGGTCAAGATTGGCGGTCTGGTGCCTTACCGTTAGATATATCTCATCGAGAGGAATGAAAATATTTATTATGCATCATTTAAGTTGCAAAAAATTATTGTGAATTATTAATATCCATTATCTTTCAACATATATCTATTAACTTAAAAAATATATATACATAACAAGCATCGTCCTGAAGGTTCGATTACGGAATATTATCTTTTAGATGAAATTATTTCTTTCTGTGCTCATCTCCTGAACGACGATATTAGGAAGAGGCTGAAAAAACTGCCGCGTGTGCCTGATGGTCCAATTGGTGTAGGAAAACTAAAGAACATGACTTACAATCTTCAGGGCAAGGTATATGCGTACATCTTGCTAAACTGCGAATGTTTTGCTAATTATGCAATGAAAGATTTTCTAATTTCATCTATTTAAACATTCGAAATTAAATTTAATCTAACTTATATAACTGTAAATTAACGAACAAAGCGCAGAAAACTATACTCTAGAGATCGAATACTAGGACGTGCTCGGATGATAGAATCGAAGAAGAATAGAGGCGCACTTTCGGCGCATGGTATAGAAAAGAAGTCGATGGACAATTGAATCATGGAGAGCAAATTGACAGAGATGTCCATGAACTTCTAAGGGGTCCAACGATTGTAGCTACATTTTACAATGGGTACGGGGTTTCCAGCTACAAATTTGAGATAAAAAGGACAGAACGTATTAGAATTACACAAAATAGCGGCATCGCAACCGTCGATGACAAAGGAAATCCCTACTACGGTGTTCTTAAGGAGACTATGGTGGTCTCATACATGCATAAGGCTATCCCATTTCATATATTCTAATGCAGATGTTATGATACCAAGTCTGACCAGGGTAGGAAGATCGATGAATACGGTCTCACTTTGGTAAACAACAAACAAACAACCTATCTTTCCACAATTGCAACACAGATATATTATTCTCAGGATTTGAAGAAGGTTGACTGGAGTGTTGTTTGTCTTTGGAAACCGAGAGATTATTATAATGTGCTAACGTTGAATGACTCTGAAGATGGGAGTGATGATGAAGATCCCACGATAACACATCTCATTCCTTCTACTGAATGTACCAGGGATCCAAACTAATCTGTGACTGTAGGGTTCCTAGGCATCCTAATGAGGTCTCACAAGGCATCAACCATGCCAATTTCAAAAAATCTAGGTGCCGAGAAACCCGACTACGGATCGTTGGCTAGAATTCTAGGCGAAAAACAATCTAGTTAACAACTTAACTAATGGGATATCGGAAATACAACCTTTGTAGATCCGGTGCTCCACCTCCATAGCTCCGCAACGAAGTCGTCTCCGCTGTCCAAAAGGAATCCGGGCTCTAGAGTTGGCTTCGTCGGAGAAAAAGCGAGCTAGGTCGTCGATGTCCATGCCGAAGATGATCTACGTCGAGGCATCGCTAAATCAAGCTCCACCTTCACCAAGCCCTAAAAACTTGTGAAGGAAACACACTCTACTACTTGGAAAGAGGTAGAGGATGAAGAAATAGGAAGTGGGTAGACTTTAGAATTGGATTTCTCACTCTTTATCATCAATCACCATTGATGACCTTGCTTTCTTCACTTGAAGAAAAATGAGGAAGAAGAAGATAATAGTTATGATAAGTTAATAAAAATGAAATGAATAATCAAACCTTATCATAACAAGACCATGGTTAATTGTAGAGAGTTAACTCAAGTTAGATGAATGGTTAGGGTTTGTATAAGAAGACAAAATGGTTGCTATGGTCAAAGTTCATGAAGCTTCAAAGAATACAAACAAAATAGCATCCATTTTCTCATTTCCTTTTTCCTTTTTCCAAAAAGAAAAAGATTAATAAATGAATAAGGAAATCAAAACCCTAATTATCCACTTAAAACATGGTTTAATTCTTTACATTTAACCAAAATTCATGTATCATCAAACATGATACAATCAAGTGCACAAAAATCATATCGCATATGTAATGCGCACATCCGAGTGAGAAAATCCATAATAAAGTGAACCGATACTAGTTAATGCAAAGTAATATATCAAATATATAATTATGCATTAAATCATTAAATCAACACTTGATTTAACGATCCGGTCATGACGCACATAACCGACTGGTATCATTAGTAACATCTTATCGAATCAACACTTGATCCGATAACCCGGCTATATCGCATATAACCGATCAATGTCACATCGCGAGAATCGAATACAGTATCACATACTCGTATTATTCTCGGTCCCGCACATATCTCATATGCGCTCCTATTTCATTTCGCTTGAGCCAGGAAACCTCTGTGTAGGACTCTAAAGACTCGTCAATACGCCGGCAGCAGATGATGATCATATCAAACACCTACAAGCCGCAAGCGGTCTGCTAAACGTAACGGCCACCCAGGTATTGAGCGATCTGAAGATCGACGAGCAAGCCCGCTCACACTCCAGTGAATCCGACCAGTAACACTACTGTACAGTCCGGTCTGATCGTCTGATATGTCGCATATCTTGCCTAGGGGTGGTATACGTCAGAGCCCAATAGCTCGATAAGTCGTGTCGATATGAGGTCTATAAACATTCGAAAAACTACTGGTAACACTTACCAGTAAATCTCAGCAACCCTGGCCAAGGATTTCCTGTTATAGCCAATCGAACACATCGCAACATCAACCCCCTATACCGGGAGAGACGAATCCCCTCCTATCGCTCATTGCCTCCATGTGACTCGGGACTGTACCCAAAAACCACCATTTTGCACGCCCTCTTGGACGTGGTAAGATGGAAATCAAAGCACAGTGGGAACCACACAAGACTCTATGACGATCTCGGGTCAACAGACTACTCTGTACCAGTGTCACCAGAGAACTGCCATCTGACGTGAGGTATAATACCATCTGGGAGTTCTCGGCGAGTCCGTCCAGTGTAACCAGTCTCTACTGAGCACCCGTATATCATCTCTGATGTCAAACACCAATGGATATGGGATCATCCATCGCCCATCTGTATGGGTCGAGAAGGTATATGCTAGTCTACTCTGGTATATCGATGCCCCGTCTCGATACACCCACGACTAGGGACTTTGAAGGATGTACTTATGGACTACCATGTCCCCACTAGTATGATCCACATCATAGTCCAGGTAGTCAAGTACACATCCTAAGGGCTTTACCAACATGTAACAGAGAGACAATCAGTATACACGTTAAGGTAAAGTTCAACCAGATAGCATACTATCATGTCGAGCAAGAAAGTCCTCCCTATGTACGTCCTAGCATCCACTACAATATACATTATATGTACAGTAATGGCCTCTAGGACATACATATAACTAACAATCTCCCACTTGCACTAGGGCCATCTGATAGCAGTGGTTGTAGTATCTCATACTCAACCATGCCATAAAAGTCTCTCTCTAGGAACAGGCCTTTGTGAGTGGATCCGCTGTGTTGTCCTCTGAGTCTACTCTCCTAACCTCGATCCCTTGGAGATCAAGCATCTCCATGATCAGGTGACACTGCCTTAGAATATGTCTGGATCACTGATGGGACCGGCGTTCCTTGGCATAAGCCACAACTCCATTGTCACACAATGGTAGGAACGAAGTTCATCTCATGAACTAATATACATCCAGACTGCCTCTTTGGTAGCTTCTTAAGTAGCGATGTATCATGCCTTTATCATCTAGTATGTCACGGTATCTAGCTTGGAACTCTTCCAGCATACCGTCCCTTTACTGAGGGTAAAGACAATGCCTGCGACTGACATTCAGTCGTCTTTATCACCCTGGAACCTTTCCAGTGATTCTCCCCAGGATCGATTGATACCATCTCACTACAGCTAGTGAGTATTCTAACATCCATTTAGATCTATCGCTTAGATCCAAAATACAGGATTTAGGAGGTATCACTTTGATCCTATTATGGAGAATTCTTGTGATAACCGGAGATTGACCGAGCGTAGCATAGGAAACTCCTTCCCTATCAAGAGTATGTCATCCACGTACTCTACGAGGATCGTCACCATACTTCCTACTACCTTTTTGTTTATACAAGGTTCATTTACCATTTTGATGATGTCAAACTCTTTGACTACCACATCAAAACAGATGTTCCAACTCCGCGATGCCTGCTTTATTCTATAAAGCATCTTGCACACGTTTCCGCTGCTCCCACTGTCTACGAAGCACTCTGGCTGTGTACTTACAGACGTTCTCTTCTAAAACATCATTTAGAAAAGGAGTCATGACACCCAACCGCCAGATATCGTAGTCATGGTATGTAGCCGTGGCAAGTAGGATCTGGATAGACTTAAGCATAGCCACTTGAAAAGGTTTCATCATTATCCACGCCTGGTCGATGACGAAAAGCTTTACCAAGTCTAGCTTTGAAAGTCTCAACTTTTCCATGTACACCAAGTAATCTTCTCAAGATATACTTGCTCCTGATGGGGATTTAACCCTTCAGATATAGCAACCAAAGTCCATACTTTGTTGGTGTATATGGATTCCATCTCAGATCACTAAGCATCCAGCCATTCTTACAGAGTCTTACTCTCGATGGCCAGCTCGAAACTAGTTGGGTCATCATCTCATGATGCAATCCTTGCCCCCACTGTCATAGAGAAACCGAAGTATCTCTCAGGTGGGTGAGGAACCCTTCTAGATCGGCGGAGAGGCTGGGGTTTGTTGGAATCTACTGAATCCTTTGGTTCTATCAAATCATCCGCTGTAGTTTGTATAGCTGGAACCTTTCCAGTTCTACATTACAGACCTTGCCTCGAGCTTGTCCGGATTTTGTATTTAGACATTGTAAGCCCGCGGGGGCGCCCCGGCCGTCGATCCGACGCCGGAAAACGCGGAAAACAAAAACTTTGCGAACTTTGCAACCGGCACCACCGCGGACTTTTTACCCGGATCGGGCCATTAACCTAGCCAGCTAGCAAAAAGAAAAGAGTAGAGATGCTATACCAAGCGATCCGTGTCCTTCGGTCTTCGTCTCCACTCCGATCTCCTGCGGAATCTCCGTCACTTCCTCGCTCGTCGGAAAGGGGCACCACGTAGCCGGAATCTTTTACGGGCTCCCGCCTCTTGACCGAGGCAACTCGGGCGCGAAGTTGGCTAGCCGACGCGTCCAAGGCTTGCTATAGAAATAGTGTAGAAGCTTGTCTCTTGGGGTTTATGAGGTTGCCATGATGGAGGAATTTTTGAGCACAAGAATTTTTTCATGGATGCTTGCTAAAAAAGGAAATGGAGCATGCTAGAAAAAGAATGGAGCATCCAAGAAAAGAGCTCGGCCAGAGCAAATTTGCTCACTGGAAAATGAATATATAAAGCAAGCTCTCTCACTTGAAAACCATATATAAAATTAATCCCATTAGCATAAAATGCAATCATATATCAATTAACCCCATTATCACAAATGCAATAACAATTCCAGCACACTCATTCCCATTATCAACAGTGGCCGGCCCATAAGAAAGTGGGTGGAAAAATGGAATATTTCAAGATGAGAAAAATGCAAGAACCAAATAATCTCACATCAATATCTTTTCTCACCTAACCAAATCACCATCTCATAAATGCAAGAGAATGACCAAAATGGAATATCATGATTATGAAACCACACTCATGCAAAGAAACCCCTCACAAAATGTTAATTGCAAACTTGCAATTAACACCCTCCAACGAAAAGTCCGACCGGGAAGGAAAAAGAGAAAACCGGCCGGAACGGAATGCAAACTGGCAACCCCAGAAAACCGATCCCGTAATAAATTACAGGAAAACCCCGCTACAGCAAATACATGCCCGCATTTGTATTCCCACTGAACACAAATGCAAAGAGACAAAACTACACTATCTAAAACTAGAATCCGGCTTAAGCCAAAGCCGGCTCGTAAAATCCGTCCGATCACGATCCGTGCAATACCGCACGTATCTGATCGAACCCTGCCATATCTCCATACGGCCTCTACAGCGTTTCGCCCGAAACTTGAGTAACTGTCTGTGTGGTGGACTCTAAAGACTCGTCAATACTGTGGCTGTGGATTTAACCACTAGCACGTCAGAGGTATAAGCCAATACGTGACGGGCCACCGGGTATTGACCAAAAGGGACGTCGATGAGCGAACTCATCCTGACACCCTACTGAGCCTGTCAGTGACAATATCCGTACAGTCCGGTCCGTTCGTCTATGAGCATCGCATGGCGGGCCTAGGGGGTTGGTAAAAGTCAGACCCCCAAAAGCGGTACAAGTCGTGTCGGAGTGTAGCCCAGAACACCCTGAGATACTACTGGAATACCTACCAGCAAATCTCCTGCCTTGGCCAAGGACTTTTCATGTTCTGGCTCTCCTAGACACAGCACGACCTCACCCCCAATACCGGGAGAGACGAACCCCTGCAGATCCGCTCACTGCCTCCATGTGGCTCGGGACTGTACCCAACTAAAACCTGTTTGCCCGACTCCTTTGAGCCGTGGTAGGGTAGTAATCAAAGTACAGTGGGAACTCACACGAGACAAATGACGATCCCAGGTCGATGAACTAACCTGTACACATGTCACCTGGGAACTGCTATCTGACGTCTGGTATATGCCCAACTAGCAGGTTCCCGGCGAGTCCTGTCCGGTGTACTCATAACCCAATGAGCACCTGTATACATCTCAGGTGAACCAACTGACACCAGTGGCTTGTGAGACCGGCCACCGCCCCTCGTCGGGGTCTCGACTGTATACACTAGTCTACTGTGGAGAATCGATGCCCTGTCTCGAATCTCCCACGACTAGGGACCTTTTAAGGATGTGCTTGTAGACCCCAGCTCCCACTTATATGATCGCCCTCATACTGCTGGATGTCAAGCAAGAATCCTAGGGGCTTTATCAACGTGTAATAGCGACTCGAAAGGTCACCTAAAGCAGTACACGATGATAAAGATAAACCAGATAGCATACTATCATCTCGAGTAAGACTGTCCTACTGGGACAGGTCCTCCCCTCAATCATTGCAATCACGTGCCTGTGATCCAATAATTGACTCTGAGGGCACTATCTCCAACAATCTCCCACTTGCACTCGAGGCTAATTATTGCGATGTCGCATACTCACAGCCCGTGTGATACCGAACGCCCAACTCCTCTACTAGTCAGTCTCACAAAGCTCGTTTGCGAGACTATTGCGTTCGAGGAATAGCCTCAGTGAGTGGATCCGCTTTGGTGTTTCTTTCTATGTCTCTCTATATCTCATGTTCGCAGAGAAAACTATCTCCCGAAATGAGCAATACCTGTCCTAGAATGTCTGGATGTCTGATGGGACCTAGCTCATAAGTGAACTCCAAATCCAAACTTCTTAGACTGTATCGTCAACTGAACTTATTCAGTATCCTGCGCCATGCCTTCCCTCAGTATCCACCTGGACCAACTGTCCAAAATACTGCCCCTCGTCAGAGGGAAAACTATAACTCTGACAGCTACTCTGCCATCCAGGTCACCTTGGAAGCCTGGAATGATAACCGTCTCCCGAAGAAGACTGCCGTTATCATATCCCTAGAACATTCACTTATGTTCTAAAACTGCTTCCGACTGTTTCTCCAGGATTGGATCAATATCAACTTATTGCACCTACTGCAAGAACAACATCTGGTGTGGTACTTGACATCTCATGATTGACTCAATTGCCTAAGCAAGTGATCTGTCAATCATGCGTATCCCTCTCCCCTTTAGTCTGTAAGACACCTTTAGAGAGGGTGACTCCATTACCTGCAGGTACACTACCGTGCCAGGAGTCGTCCATTCTAAATACTCATAGAATGCGGTCAAAGTACCCAGATTGGGAAACCACCCAAATCTAGATCTAAAACCATAGATCTAGTAACCAGAATGTCTGATATAATATCCAAGTCCTATGTGGAGAAACTACTGTGTGACGACCAAAGTATAACCGATCGTAGTATAGGAATATCACTTCCTACTCTGTGTATGTCATCAAATACCAGGACATCACACCCTACTACCTCCTTAACAGATCCATCCCCTATTCTGATGAAGTCAAACCTATGACTGTCACATCAGAAATAGATGATCTATCTCCGCTATATCTGCTTTAGTCTATAAATAGACATAAGCCTGATGTCCACCAATGCTTCCGCTGCTCCCACTGACTACGACAACCCTCTGGCAGAGTCATATAGGCGTACACTTCTAAAGCTAGTTTAGAATGACGCTATACTCATCCTCCCGCCAGGTCTCGCAGCCTGGAACAACAGCAATGGCAAGTGTGGGTAAACAAGAACCTTCCTGCCACCGTCCTTGAGCATACCGAAGTACCTCTCGAGTGCCTGAGGTTACCCACCGTATTTGCGGAGTGGCCAATGGAATGTCAAACCAGATTGAATCTTTAGGTTCTAATCAAATCTTCAGTAATCGTTTGCGGTTCTGGAATCACTTCCAGTTCTACCATACTCCCACTACTGTTTTTCTGAAAAAATCCATTTTTGATAAAACTGTGGCGAGTCAAGAACAATATCACTATTGATCTTCCAGATGGTAGAAAATCAACCCTCGTCATAGCCCGGGTCAACCCACAAACAACCACTACTGAAACGTGCCTTGAGTTGTCCAGAGTCTGGTTTTAAGCATAAGCCGGACAACTCCCCGTATCTTAACAATGTCAAGATATGAACTGTTCTATATCCAAGAACCAGAGGCACTGATTTAATTGAACCAGATTCAAATCATGCAGCTGTCTCCAGTGCATGTCAAGTAAATGGAAGAGAGGCCGATCAGCGTTACTCAACTTAGGAGTACTTCCAATTATGAGTAACCTGAAAGAGAAGTTAGTTCTCTTAATCATCACTATCAACTGAATACCATTCACAAGTATCTACATCTTCGATCTCCTTGAAGAATCCCGATACTTGCAACACCTGGTTCTCTACTTTATTCATATACCTATAACTCCTCAAAACTTAGACCCTGTGTTTCTACGAAACACATGTCTAAGAACTAGAGAAGTTAAAAGTAAACAGAATATAGTACGAGGACCAACCCCTCTGTCCTGATGGACACTGGACAATATACAATACTCTGTATAAGTCCCCTGAGTCTAGTGACTCATTCACTGTGTGTCATAGGTTGAAAACTGTACTTTTGGTTAAGAAGAATTACACCGTTGTTCAATGCTCCTTACCTAACTATCCACTGATATAGGTAAATGTCATAGACATAATTTCAAAAAGTATATCTCACTCTATAAAAATAGACGTACAGATATATCAATTTGAAATTGGTGCACAACAACGGATATTCAAAACCAAATATTTGCCGACCGGCAAACAACCCAGGTGGCTTCCTCAAATATCATGAATCCCGATATAATGAGGATGGTCACCTAATTCCCAATAACTTACTCCCACTCATCATCTGTAAAACCATACAGATGTGAGAATCATACCTGGCAAATACATACCCTGGAGCAAGTGTCTAATTGAGAAATCAGTTTTCTTTTAACAGTACACGGTGAAACTGAAACATTGAAATGTTTCGATGGGGTTTCCTGGTATTCTTAGTAATGCCTCTTCCATTGTCCAGATTCACAACTGTAACCGTATAATTCTTTGCCACCTCTCTAAATCCCTTTATATGTCTTTAGTCATTACCTTCTGTACACCCCTTTAGGCCAAATGGTTTTCTTCCTTCCCTACCGTTCGGCACCAGCCTATGGTTTGGAAGATGACTATCCAAAAAGCATAATGGGTGTACTGTCCTAATCCGAGGAGCACTCGCAATGCGAGAGAAGGTGAGGATAAAAGACAACCGAATGTACTTAATTCATAGGTGATTTAGGATTGACAAAGAAGTACATGGTTTGGTCGTGAATAGCAGTCGCAATTTACTTTGCCCTCTTACTAATCCCTTGCTTTGTCTGAACTTAATACCTTCTGTACACCGTTTAGGCTAATTGACTTTCTTCATTCCCCACTGTTCGGCACCAGCCTAAGGTTTGGAAGAAGACTATCCAATTTGCGTAATAGGTGTACTATCTCCTAAACCAAGGAGTACTCGCAACCTGAGAGAAGGTAAAAGGTAAAGACAACTGAATAGTCCTATTCGTTTTCTCCAGAACCTGAAACCATCCTCGAAGTCCTTCGAGTTCGTATATAACCATACGATGGTTTTGTCCAATGGAAGTGGATGTTCGTAGTAATACGGGGTGTCCCGGAGAAAAGGGTAAAAGTAGGAGTGGCAAAGAGGTCTGCAACTCTGACAATCCAAAAGCCAGTGTTAAGAAGGTTCGGTCAACTTGGTCACTGAGTCATAGTCTAGGGTCGGGTCAATGGTCGCTGCCAGAGAGAGAGAAAAGAAACACTCAGCGTGCACTCTAACCTAGATCAGAATGGTTACCAATTTATCTAATCTGGAAACCTCCCACTGTAACGTCAAATTCTTCTCCAAACCTGAAAGAAGAATTAGCCGGGATCACCCGAGGAGTAAACCAACTCATCAGTGGGAATCGGGATCCAACTATCATTGCATGATAACGTGACGGAATCCGCTCACGCAATCACACTCCAGAAGGTATGCGCATACTTGGCAAGTTTCAGTACTTTTGAAACTCCCGATGAGGATTTTTGCCCCATGCTCTTATGACCTTGACTTTGGCCAACATATCATAAGTCACATGTCAAGTTCTACCCGTCATTTTCCTGGTTAATTTGAGCCCACCCGTACATACCCTTGACTTTGGCCAAAATGGCAGTACGACTGTCCCAAACCAACGCATCTATCTATGCTGCATATGAATACCCAACAGCTACCAAACACTGTGCCTTGACTTTGGCCAACATACACAGCTTGAATACTATTGACCATCCATATGAAACGACGGAGGGCTACGAATGGTTTCTGGCGAAAACCTTTAACGTAATGAACTTGATATCGTTGAAGGAACTGATAGCTTTTTAAAATATAGTGACGAAAACCTTTGCTAAAGAGGTCACTCCCGGTGAAGGGATCTCGGCTCTTTCCCCGTAGAATGAGGTGCAGGATATTCCAACTGAATACCACGGTGCAAAGCAAAAGCAATCGGCTATAGTGAAGTTAATGCCCTGACGTAAACTTTTGTCCAAGGGGTCACTCCCGGTGAAGGGATCTCGGCCCTTGCCTCGTCGACTGAGGAGCAGGATATTCCAAATGAATACCTCTGTGCAAAACAAAAGAGAACGCCCTTGCAATAACAGCTTTTTGAAAAAGTGTTCCAACAACATCAGATTAGGTTTGTTTAACTTGAATTGATCCGAATCAACGCAGTCCCATCAATTGATCACACCACAAAGAACGAAAATATACTGACGTACGTATATGCCATCCGCATTCGCCACTGGGTCCCGTCATCACCCGTTAGGTTAGCTAACTAACGACAGAGCGGGGACTGGACTAGCGCGGATGAAAAACATATACAACATCTACTAATATATATACCAATATATAGTATTCGCTCAAGGCGTGATAAAATCAATACAGAAATGTATAGCAACACAGATCAATACAGATATCTGGGATCCCCGGGTTTCACAGAGCCGCTGAAACCCGACGTTCCCCTGGTCGTGTGGATAGCCTGTGCAATGAAATCCTAGACCCCTACGGGCGCGGCAAGTTACCCGCCAAAACCTGAACCGAGGCAGCCCCCTTCAGCAACGTGAATGGACCACCCAGCACTTCACGGAATCCGGTAACTTGGGCACCCCTCCTGGGTCAACCCTATACCCCCTACGAGTGCGGCGAATAGCCCGCCAATTTTAGAGTGAAGCCCCCTCCGTCTCAATGCCATGAGATGCGGGCTTGTTGCCCTCTAGAATCCGGCTATCCGTGCACCCCTCCGCGGGGTAATCCTAGTACAGAAAGTAAAATATACATACAACGGGTACATCGACCGCGACCAGGTCGTGCCCCAAAATAATAATACAAACAGGCAGTGACGGCAGTCCACATGTCGGACGCTCGCCCCGCAATATCAAATGTACATATAAAACAAAACTGTACTACAACTGCATCGAGGCTATCCCCACGACCGATCCGCAACAATACAGTACAATCACAGAACATCAACTTGAAAGTCACGTTCGCAAATCCGTCTAACCGGGCTATAGCAGTTAGACGGGATTTACCGATCAAGTGACATTCACGGTCGCAGATATAAAGTAAATACTGTGAACTGGCATGTTTAAAATATCCGATCGAACAAATATTATCAAGTGGGCCCCAAATACTACTGTAGCACTTACAGAAAAACTGGGCCCAAAGAAAATATCCCAAAAGCCACAAAATAAGCCTAAAAGTCCACTGTAAAGTTTTGACAAGTTGACCACAGGAGACCGCGGCGGAAGCGCGGCCCAAAGGTGGGTTTGGCCGCCCTTCCGCGGTCTACTGTACGACTGACACTGTCGAAATTTTACAGTGGTCTTATAATGTCTTGTACAGTAGTTTTCGACAATCTGAAAAATTTTCTGACACCAAAAAATTCCAACAGAAAACTGATGCAAAGGAAAATGTGGTTTTTGGGATTTCGGTCGATTGGAAATGCAAAACACATTAGAACAAGCTAGTTAAGGTTAATGGCGTGGCTCTGATACCAATGTAAGCCCGCGGGGGCGCCCCGGCCGTCGATCCGACGCCGGAAAACGCGGAAAACAAAAACTTTGCGAACTTTGCAACCGGCACCACCGCGGACTTTTTACCCGGATCGGGCCATTAACCTAGCCAGCTAGCAAAAAGAAAAGAGTAGAGATGTTATACCAAGCGATCCGTGTCCTTCGGTCTTCGTCTCCACTCCGATCTCCTGCGGAATCTCCGTCACTTCCTCGCTCGTCGGAAAGGGGCACCACGTAGCCGGAATCTTTTACGGGCTCCCGCCTCTTGACCGAGGCAACTCGGGCGCGAAGTTGGCTAGCCGACGCGTCCAAGGCTTGCTATAGAAATAGTGTAGAAGCTTGTCTCTTGGGGTTTATGAGGTTGCCATGATGGAGGAATTTTTGAGCACAAGAATTTTTTCATGGATGCTTGCTAAAAAAGGAAATGGAGCATGCTAGAAAAAGAATGGAGCATCCAAGAAAAGAGCTCGGCCAGAGCAAATTTGCTCACTGGAAAATGAATATATAAAGCAAGCTCTCTCACTTGAAAACCATATATAAAATTAATCCCATTAGCACAAAATGCAATCATATATCAATTAACCCCATTATCACAAATGCAATAACAATTCCAGCACACTCATTCCCATTATCAACAGTGGCCGGCCCATAAGAAAGTGGGTGGAAAAATGGAATATTTCAAGATGAGAAAAATGCAAGAACCAAATAATCTCACATCAATATCTTTTCTCACCTAACCAAATCACCATCTCATAAATGCAAGAGAATGACCAAAATGGAATATCATGATTATGAAACCACACTCATGCAAAGAAACCCCTCACAAAATGTTAATTGCAAACTTGCAATTAACACCCTCCAACGAAAAGTCCGACCGGGAAGGAAAAAGAGAAAACCGGCCGGAACGGAATGCAAACTGGCAACCCCAGAAAACCGATCCCGTAATAAATTACAGGAAAACCCCGCTACAGCAAATACATGCCCGCATTTGTATTCCCACTGAACACAAATGCAAAGAGACAAAACTACACTATCTAAAACTAGAATCCGGCTTAAGCCAAAGCCGGCTCGTAAAATCCGTCCGATCACGATCCGTGCAATACCGCACGTATCTGATCGAACCCTGCCATATCTCCATACGGCCTCTACAGCGTTTCGCCCGAAACTTGAGTAACTGTCTGTGTGGTGGACTCTAAAGACTCGTCAATACTGTGGCTGTGGATTTAACCACTAGCACGTCAGAGGTATAAGCCAATACGTGACGGGCCACCAGGTATTGACCAAAAGGGACGTCGATGAGCGAACTCATCCTGACACCCTACTGAGCCTGTCAGTGACAATATCCGTACAGTCCGGTCCGTTCGTCTATGAGCATCGCATGGCGGGCCTAGGGGGTTGGTAAAAGTCAGACCCCCAAAAGCGGTACAAGTCGTGTCGGAGTGTAGCCCAGAACACCCTGAGATACTACTGGAATACCTACCAGCAAATCTCCTGCCTTGGCCAAGGACTTTTCATGTTCTGGCTCTCCTAGACACAGCACGACCTCACCCCCAATACCGGGAGAGACGAACCCCTGCAGATCCGCTCACTGCCTCCATGTGGCTCGGGACTGTACCCAACTAAAACCTGTTTGCACGACTCCTTTGAGCCGTGGTAGGGTAGTAATCAAAGTACAGTGGGAACTCACACGAGACAAATGACGATCCCAGGTCGATGAACTAACCTGTACACATGTCACCTGGGAACTGCTATCTGACGTCTGGTATATGCCCAACTAGCAGGTTCCCGGCGAGTCCTGTCCGGTGTACTCATAACCCAATGAGCACCTGTATACATCTCAGGTGAACCAACTGACACCAGTGGCTTGTGAGACCGGCCACCGCCCCTCGTCGGGGTCTCGACTGTATACACTAGTCTACTGTGGAGAATCGATGCCCTGTCTCGAATCTCCCACGACTAGGGACCTTTTAAGGATGTGCTTGTAGACCCCAGCTCCCACTTATATGATCGCCCTCATACTGCTGGATGTCAAGCAAGAATCCTAGGGGCTTTATCAACGTGTAATAGCAACTCGAAAGGTCACCTAAAGCAGTACACGATGATAAAGATAAACCAGATAGCATACTATCATCTCGAGTAAGACTGTCCTACTGGGACAGGTCCTCCCCTCAATCATTGCAATCACGTGCCTGTGATCCAATAATTGACTCTGAGGGCACTATCTCCAACAGACATAGGCCGGATAACCCCAAATCTTAACTAACTTAAGACATGGGTTCTTCCCATTCCATATCACATATGAAGTGGTAGGCAACTGATTTGATTGGAACCCTATTCAATAGGTATGCAGCTTCTCAAGTGCATAACTCCCATAAGAAAATAGGTAACTCAGTGGTACTCATCATAAAGCACACCTTATCATATAGGGTGTGATTGCTCCGCCCCGATATACCATCGTGCTATGGTGTATACGGAGAAGTAATGCTGAGAGAGAATCTCATTCTCCTTTAGAATAGTCCAGGATTTCCGTGCTCAAGTATTCTCCTCCTTGATCTCATCATAGGACATAATACTTATACCCATATTGGTTCTCTACTTCTAACTTATATTCCGTGAATATCTCAAAAGGTTCGGACTTGTGTTTCAACAAGAACATAGATCTGAATCTCGAGAGATTATCAGAGAATGTAATGAAGTACAAAGAACCGGTCTTGGCATGTGTAGACAGGGGACCTACATACATCAACATGTATCATCCCAAGAGTTCACTAACTCTTTCTCTGTTTCCAGTAAACGGAGCTATGGTCATCTTATCTTTGTGACATGACTGGCGAGTTTCACAAGATGTAAATTCAAACTAATTTAAATATGCATCTAAATGTAACTTCAGCCAGTCGGGTCGCATTGATATGACCTAGTCTACAATGCCTCAAGAAGGATTCGTTCATTTCTGAACTCTTCCTCTTGTGTGTGTTCTGTATACTTAGAACTGTAGTTTGATTTAGAACATCAATGCTTTTAGACAACGTGCCTGAACCGATCAACTTTTGATATAGGAAATGTCCAAGACATTATCCAACAATACAAAATTTTATCGTTTCTTTACCAATAAAGAGACAGATATGATTTTGTATATCAGGTTCGGTATCTAATAACATTCGTTCAGAATCAATGTATTGGTAATACAGGGTGACAGTGACCGACAGACTTGGCTGCAACACTTCCCCCATTTTCTGCCTCATGAAACTTATCACCCGTTCTCAGTTCTCTACCCTTTTGTGGCCCTATGTAACAGATTACATATCTGGGATCCTGATCCGGTATCATATACCCAGGATGCGGAGGATACTGAGAAACAGTTCTGTATAATGAACACACCCGAAGATGATGCATCAGCATGCACTCTCTTCGTTTGGGCGGCACGGGAAATCTGGTATTCCCCAATTTCCTGCTCTGTCTTATAACAATTATAAGTTGGAGCGGGACCAACGTTCCCTAGCTCAGTATAACAAGCGGGTTCGGTCAATAATCCGTTTTATTATCTTGATTAAGGCGTGATATGATCGCTACCTGGAGAGAGAGAGAGAAGAAAACACTCAGCGTGTGCTCTTGCAAGAATAGATTGGTTATTATTTTATCTAATCAGGATGGCTCCCACTGCTTTTTATCAAATCTTTCTTCAAACCCTAAAAGGAAAGACTAGCCGGGATTAATTACACACTACAAGTTCGCCAATCTTTCAGCCAGGCCAGTGTCGGTACTTTGAGGGAGGTCCCCCGTGCTTTCGCACGAACCTAATTAATGTAAACCTCGTTTTCCCAGAGGCGTAACCTCGTTGACACCTTTCTAGACACCTACTTGATCGGCTAATTGTAATGTATAAAACTCTCCCAGGAGTAACTCTTACTCGCAGCGGGTATCGGGATCCAACTATCTCATAGAAGGTATGCAATCTCATTGCAAATTTCAACACTTGAAATTCCCGATAATATTTTGCCCCTAGCGTCCTATGACCTTGACGGAGATCAACAAACCATAGGCTACTAGTCAAGTTCAACCCGTCATTTCTTGATCGAATTAAACCCACCCGCACGACCCTTGACGGAGGTCAACAAGGTCGCACGACTACCCTAACTCAATCTGCATCATATGCATAAGCAGATAAATACTGGTTAGCTACCGCACACTGCGCCTTGACGGAGGCCAACAAACGCAGCACGAATACTAAACATCACTTATCTGAAATGACGGAGGGCTACGACAGGTTTTTCTGAAAACCTATTGCGTAATGAACTTGATATCGTTGTAGGATCGAATGATTTTAAAATGGAGTGTTTTTGATGCTTTTCTAGTTTTGCTAAAGGAGTCACTCCCGGTGAAGGGATCGTCGGTCCTTTCCTCATCGAATGAGGTGCGGGATATATCATATATATCACTGTGCAAAGAAAAAACTCTTAAAAGCAATCAAAAGTCAAACCGAGTGTGTAGCATCTGCCAGTTATTGCTAAAGGAGTCACTCCCGGTGAAGAGATCTCGGTCCTTTCCTTATCGAATAAGGTGCAGGATATATCATATATATACCTCTGTGCAAAGCAAGAACTGTAGCTACCTATTTTATTTTGAAATTCGATTCTACAACATCTTAGGTTTCTTTTATTTTCATTAATCACATTAATGAAGTCCCATCAATTATGTACCTAAACATCACAGATAAATACGACGTACACTTATGCCATCCGCATTCGCCTCGATGTCCCCTCGTGCACCGTTAGGTTAGGTAACTAACGGCAGAGCGGGGCAGGGCTAGCGCGGGTGTAAAACATAAGTAACATCTATATAATATATCATATATACTATATACAGTATCTATCAAAGAACATCACATGATCACATCACAGATATCGCAGCAGAAGAAACATATGAAATATTGGATATACTAGGACGTCCGTGTTTTCAATACGAGCCAGTATAAAACACGGATTCCACGGTCGCGATGAATAGCCAAACCCACACCCTTAGACCCCTACGAGAGCGGCAAGCAATCCTACCAATTCTGGAGTTAGGAGACCCGGACTCGACTCCTCGAGTTGGTCTCCCACTGGACTCCAGAACCCGGTTACTTGTGCCCTCCTCCTTGGGTCTATCCTAGTGCGGAAAAGTAAATAATATACAAACGGTGACAACTTCCGCTACCTGGAAGTGCCCCAATAAAAGAATATTACATACAAGTTTTTACATGAATGAAAATGAAAAACACTCATCTCACATAAAAAACCCCGGCTATTCAAACACGACGATCCAATATAACATATCCAGCAACACATAACATCACATGTCATCAACGTAAGTAAATATGTCCATCCCAATTGTCGTTGACATATAGCAACGAAACCGGCGATATCACATATTACACTTACGGTCACAGAAAAGAAAGTGTAAAACTACAACAGTTGGAATCCGCAACCACCTCAGACATCGCATGCCTGACCAAATGAATTCCTTAGACATCGCATGCCTAACAATTATAAACCCCGCATTTTAGTCTCAAAATCGAAAACACTTTTCAATATCAAGTCGGGCAATTCAACAAGATTCCCGACATCCTGATCGAATGCTCGTCGCAAACTTCAGTAGACGGCCGCACCCCCGATGTTGTCGACGAAGTGCAACAAGGCGGAACACCGCTGCCGCGAGCACCCGAACGGATGCTTTCGGCGACGGGGTTCTCCTACAGTCACTTGGTCGGGGCTATGGAGTGAGGCTGTCTATTAAGTTTACCCGGCGAGTATCCGCGTACGCTACGTGATTGCGACGGACTTTTGATCATATCAAAATTCCGTGGCAACCGATCAAGTGAGACTAAACTGCTATGTTTATAACATTCATTCAGTTATCTCATAACTTCTTGTGAATTCCAATTATTGTATCCCATTCCAGATAATTAGAAAATGTTAAACTTTCCGATCGAACAATCAAACACCCAAGTTTTCCCGATATAGATCAACACATGAAATAAGTCTAACAACATTCAGTTCGTGCCTCAGTACCAACGGTCCAGCCGTAGAAGGGTCAAGCCAACGCCTCACATGTGGCACGCCGTACTGCCCCAAACCCGAAGGTTCAAAGGGCAGTTCAAGACGGTCACATAATCGAGTTAAGGTTTGTTGTCTTCTAGAGGGTCCATCGCGTTACTTGCACTACTTAGAACGTCGTTAAACTACGGAAAAATCCAACGCTTGGAAATTTCCCGACAGGGGAAAAATTGGGTATTTATATCCGGTCGAACTTTTTAACATATTCTAAAATTTATCCGGAAAGCCACATAGACAAAATATGATAACCCGATCGAATCAACGAACCCCCAAAACAACCCTAAAATACTCAACTGTTTACTGCATATTAAAAATTCCCAGAAAACTCAGCATATTAAAATAGGAATTACTGTGCAAAGAGGAGTCAACGAGTCAACAATATGGCCGCGGAACCGCCGCGCCACGTGGGCTTAGGCCGCGGTTCCGCGGCGTTATGACGGAGTTAAGTCTCCGTTTTTCACAGTAATTCATAAAAATCCCTGCTCAATTTTCTGCATATTTTTAATGTTGAAAAATCTCAGATTTTAGAAAAAGGACAGAGAGCATTTTTGAGGTTAGGTTTTCGGTTCGTCCGGCTTTCAAATTCCGTCTAGACTTCGCCTAAGGCTCTAGCTAGGCTCTGATACCACTGTAGGGTTCCTAGGCATCCTAATGAGGTCTCACAAGGCATCAACCATGCCAATTTCAAAAAATCTAGGTGCCGAGAAACCCGACTACGGATCGTTGGCTAGAATTTTAGGCGAAAAACAATCTAGTTAACAACTTAACTAATGGGATATCGGAAATACAACCTTTGTAGATCCGGTGCTCCACCTCCATAGCTCCGCAACGAAGTCATCTCCGCTGTCCAAAAGGAATCCGGGCTCTAGAGTCGGCTTCGTCGGAGAAAAAGCGAGCTAGGTCGTCGATGTCCATGCCGAAGATGATCTACGTCGAGGCATCGCTAAATCAAGCTCCACCTTCACCAAGCCCTAAAAACTTGTGAAGGAAACACACTCTACTACTTGGCAAGAGGTAGAGGATGAAGAAATAGGAAGTGGGTAGACTTTAGAATTGGATTTCTCACTCTTTATCATCAATCACCATTGATGACCTTGCTTTCTTCACTTGAAGAAAAATGAGGAAGAAGAAGATAATAGTTATGATAAGTTAATAAAAATGAAATGAATAATCAAACCTTATCATAACAAGACCATGGTTAATTGTAGAGAGTTAACTCAAGTTAGATGAATGGTTAGGGTTTGTATAAGAAGACAAAATGGTTGCTATGGTCAAAGTTCATGAAGCTTCAAAGAATACAAACAAAATAACATCCATTTTCTCATTTCCTTTTTCCTTTTTCCAAAAAGAAAAAGATTAATAAATGAATAAGGAAATCAAAACCCTAATTATCCACTTAAAACATGGTTTAATTCTTTACATTTAACCAAAATTCATGTATCATCAAACATGATACAATCAAGTGCACAAAAATCATATCGCATATGTAATGCGCACATCCGAGTGAGAAAATCCATAATAAAGTGAACCGATACTAGTTAATGCAAAGTAATATATCAAATATATAATTATGCATTAAATCATTAAATCAACACTTGATTTAACGATCCGGTCATGACGCACATAACCGACTGGTATCATTAGTAACATCTTATCGAATCAACACTTGATCCGATAACCCGGCTATATCGCATATAACCGATCAATGTCACATCGCGAGAATCGAATACAGTATCACATACTCGTATTATTCTCGGTCCCGCACATATCTCATATGCGCTCCTATTTCGTTTCGCTTGAGCCAGGAAACCTCTGTGTAGGACTCTAAAGACTCGTCAATACGCCGGCAGCAGATGATGATCATATCAAACACCTACAAGCCGCAAGCGGTCTGCTAAACGTAACGGCCACCCGGGTATTGAGCGATCTGAAGATCGACGAGCAAGCCCGCTCACACTCCAGTGAATCCGACCAGTAACACTACCGTACAGTCCGGTCTGATCGTCTGATATGTCGCATATCTTGCCTAGGGGTGGTATACGTCAGACCCCAATAGCTCGATAAGTCGTGTCGATATGAGGTCTATAACAATTCGAGAAACTACTGGTAACACTTACCAGTAAATCTCAGCAACCCTGGCCAGGGATTTCTTGTTATAGCCAATCGAACACAGCGCAACATCAACCCCCTATACCGGGAGAGACGAATCCCCTCCTATCGCTCATTGCCTCCATGTAACTCGGGACTGTACCCAAAAACCACCGTTTTGCACACCCTGTTGGACGTGGTAAGATGGAAATCAAAGCACAGTGGGAACCACACAAGACTCTATGACGATCTCGGGTCAACAGACTACTCTGTACCAGTGTCACCAGAGAACTGCCATCTGACGTGAGGTATAATACCATCTGGGAGTTCTCGGCGAGTCCGTCCAGTGTACCCAGTCTCTACTGAGCACCCGTATATCATCTCTGATGTCAAACACCAATGGATATGGGATCATCCATCGCCCATCTGTATGGGTCGAGAAGGTATACGCTAGTCTACTCTGGTATATCGATGCCCCGTCTCGATACACCCACGACTAGGGACTTTGAAGGATGTACTTATGGACTACCATGTTCCCACTAGTATGATCCGCATCATAGTCCAGGTAGTCAAGTACACATCCTAAGGGCTTTACCAACATGTAAAGAGAGACAATCAGTATACACGTTAAGGTAAAGTTCAACCAGATAGCATACTATCATGTCGAGCAAGAAAGTCCTCCCTATGTACGTCCTAGCATCCACTACAATATACATCATATGTACAGTAATGGCCTCTAGGGCATACATATAACTAACAGTGACGTCCATCAATACATTAGTAAGACGTGATATCGACCAATTTGTTTTCATGGATCAAGATTTTGAGAATCCACCTAACGAATCTTCATCCAATAAACCGAATAAACATGTCTGGTAATGAAATTGAAATAAATGTTTTAAAGTGCTTGATGATTATAAGTAATGAACTAATATTTGGATATGTACATATATGGTCTGATGGAAGGAGCATGATCATTATCTAAACATCGTAATAAGAAAAGACGTTTAGACGATGTTATCCAGAGCTCAGCAGCCGGAGCTGAGACGCCTATCCCTACCAACACCCTATATACTAGCGCCACAACACTACTATCAGCACCCCCTATCCTTATCAGCACCCCGCCTTCTAGCGCCACAGCACCACCATTAGCGCCGCCTATCCTTACCAGTGCCTTTACTAGCGGTACAGGACCCCTTGGGAGCGCAGCAGCCATGTCTATCCCTATTAGCGCAGTAGCAGATCTTCCTACCCAGTCACTCCTGCACATGGCATATTGTTTACTCATTTGAAATTTAATACATCATTACAATGTATTGTCTATTGAATTCCTAGTTATCTATGAAATTCTATTGATTTATCTAACAGTTTACTGTTTACAGTTCCGCATTCTACTGAGGGGATGGCATGTGGCGCCGGTTATAACGCCACGCCAGGAATAGAAGGTATAATCATTATTACTTAAAACTTTTAAATAATGATTGTAATTTAAGTATGTCTGTTTCCGGCTACATATTCTGAAAATTATAATATTGTGTCTATATATCTATCTTTTTTGCAGGCTGCAGCAGAGTTAGGAGGAGGTATTCTACTGGGCCCTCTTGCTCCAGGCCAGTTACAGGTGCTGAGCCATGGATGCTAATGTGGAACGCCGATGGTGTTCTTGTTGGTGATATCTCGAACAAGTGGGGGGATTACAGAGTAGCGGAGATCTGTACTTACTACAATTACCCACTTGTTTATTTGAAAATATTGCACATTTGATAGAACATTTTCCTTACTTTTGTTAAGTACTTAAAGGTGTTTATCGTAATTATGGAACATATGTGGGTTTATCTACAAAATACTCTTTATCATTGGTTATACACTATACTTAACATTATGAAGGAAAATATATGCATATAATATTTACATGATATTTTGATAATTTAAATATGCATATCATATCAAATAATCCTAATCAATATTCCTAAAATATTGTATCATATAAAATAATTAGGATAATATCTCAAATATAAAAAATATTACTAATACTATGAATTGAGATATTGTGCAGATATAGCTTAGGTCCAGAGATCGAGATATTCAAGATGTCGGGAATAAAATCTGCCGATAAAATTGAATCAAATCGTAAAATCATGAATGGTAGAGACTCAAAGAAGATATGAAGAATCCAGACATTGAAACAATCTCCACCTGTCAACACCTAGAAGCAGAAGTAATTTCAAAACGAGATCTCACCAAGATCCGCCCAACCGCGGCCAATAGCCTATAAACTTGGCGGATCCGCGGCTTCATCGTAGCCGTAGGATCTGAGATTTTCTCAGTGTGATCAAAACAGTAAATCCTAACATAGGGCATCTAAGATTTCTGCTTCTAGGACTATTTAAAGGTCCGAAAGCTTCATACGAAAAAAGGATCAATACGAAGCGATCAAGAGGTCCATAGCGATCCACGAATCCAGGAGATCAATCGACGCATCATCTACTTCCAACGAGAACAGAGATCGGGAGCATAAACTAGGGTTCTTGTACACTAAATTCTACGGATTTGTAAGTGATAGCTGATTAATAAAAAGGTATATCTTTAGTTTAGTTCTTTGCATTTTACTTTCTGCATTAATTTCTACATTTACATTATGATCTCCTTCTTCATCTTCTCTTCTATCTCAACCATGCGTGAGTAATTCTACGCTTGATAGGGTTCATAGAATTAGGGTAGATCAATGGATGATAAAATCCCTTAACTTTTTTTACAACTTTAAAATTTATAAACTTTAGCAAAGTAATTATTAACATCCTAATCGGGCGCGCTACCAATTTATTGATAGTCTCGACCGCGATTTGAGATTAGATTAACAATTGTTTTGGTTAAGGCTAAATATAAATAAAGGTCAATGAAAAGATAAGGGTTAAGAGTGGGAACCATATTCCCTCCAAAAACCCTAATCTGTATTGATCTCTATCGATCTAGTTTTAAATCTATTAAAAGATAAAAGGGTCATCTTTAATTATTCATCCATTACTAAAAAATTCTATGAACCCTACAAGCCTCTTCTTCATAAAATGTACATCTGTATATCGTAGATCTAGAACTAACCATTCAAATTTCAATTAACTCATCTAATGTAAGATAAAAGTTCGACGTTTCCCTGAGTACGACCCGTACTCATCTCGGCTAGCTACTAGCGACAACGTTATTGATTGCGGTTACTTTACAAAAACACTTTTCCAAATCTAGAATCAATCACCACTCCATACTAGGTGGGACCACCGCCAGACTGCCAGCGTTTACCATTTTTTGCATCGGACGAGATATCACATAACCTTTTGTATATTTAAATTTCAATCGTTGTTATATATATATATATATATATAATTTTGTAATTTCAAACCAGGCAAAATTACAGATTCATCAGCGTCTCCGGCGAGGATGGCATGGATAGGTCGTTCGATCCACATCGTGCCTTTTCTTGGCTGATACCCACGTGTCAGAATATCAAGAGGAGACGGCGAAGTGAAGTGAAGGAAAAATATTACCTTCCCTGGCTTACGGCGATTGAGAAGGAGCGCTGGGCGAAGATGAACATGATATATGTTGGCTATAGTGCACTCAAGTCAATTATTGGATCGCTGACACGTGATTGCAATGATTGAGAGATGACCTATACCGGTAGAACAATCTTACTCGAGATGATAGTATGCTATCTGCTTTGTCTTTATCATCGTGTACATGCTTCAGGTGACATTACAGATCACTATTACATGTTGATAGAGCCCTTTGGATTCATGATTTACTACCAGCAGTATGATTGTGATCATATACATGGGAGCTGAGTAGTCTATAGGCACATCCTTAAATGTCCATAGTCGTGGGAGTTTCGAGACTGGGCATCGAAACTCCATAGTAGACTAGTGTATACTGATCGAGACTCCAACGAGGGGCGATGGCCGGTCTCACAAGCCATTGGTGTTAGTTTGTTCACCTAAGATGTATACAGGTGCTCATTGGGTTATGAGTACACCGGACGGACTCGCACGGAACATGCTAGTTGGTATTATACCTATTGTCAGATAGCAGTTCTCAGGTGACATGTGTACAGATTAGTCTATCGACCTAAGATCGTCATTTGTCTCATGTGAGTTCCTATTATGCTTTGATTACTACCCTACCATGGCTCAAAGGAGTCGTGCAAATAGGTTTTAGTTGGGTACAGTCCCGAGCCACATGGAGGCAGTGAGCGGATCGTCGGGGTATACGTCTCTCCCGGTATTGGGGGTTGATGTCGCGGTTGTGCAGGGGTGGCTTCACCAGAAATCCATGGCCAAGGTAGTCGAGAATTACTAATCTAGGATCGGTAGTTTCTCAGGTGGTGATGGGCTTCATACTGACACTAAATGTCATGTTATTAGGGGTCTGCTTTTATCCACCACCTAGACTCGATATGCGATACTCATAGACGAACGGACCGGACTGTACGGATATTGTCACTGTCAGGCTTTGTAGGGATTTCAGGATGAGTTTTCTCGTCGGCCTCCCTTTTGCTCAATACCTAGGTAGCCGTTACGTACAGCTAGTGCTGCTGACGTGCTTGTGGTTAAACCCACTACCAGCGTATTGACGAATCTTTAGAGTTCCACACAGAGAGTTTTTCTGCTTCGGGCGAAACGTTGTATAGGCCGTATGGTTTTACAGCAGGGTTCGATCACATACGTATACTTGTGCACGCATGATGTTCGGACGGATAATACTAGTAGGCTTTGGTTTAAGTCGGATCCTAATATTATATTTGTTAGATTATTTTTGTCCCTTTGTATTCGTATTCTTCGGAATACGAATACGGGTATGTATATACGGTTGAGGGTTATTCTTGTAATTTATTAAAAGATTACTTTTAGAAGATTACACCTCATCATGGTTTAGACCTTTTTGGATTAAGAGGTTATTTAGGTGTAGGATGTGCTGTTTATTGTTTTTTGTGGCATGGCTAATTAGTAACCCATGGTTACTATTCTAGCATGCTTAGGGTTTTTTTTTTTGTGAGATTATGTTGACTTGAGATATTTTTTGTTGACTAAGATATTTTGGTGACATGGACATTTATGTGATGCCTCCATTATTTCTTATCACACTCACACAAGGAAATAAACACAAGCCATTATTCATTTCCTTTTCTCCCTCTTGAGTTGCTCTCAACACCTCATTCTCATGGCATCTTCTTCTTCCTCTAGCTCCACCAAAATCCTCTCATGAGTTGAGAATCCTTGGGTGTCTTGAGACAAATTAATCCTTCATCACACTCTATTTCATCTACGGTATCTAGAGTGGCGATCTAGGTGCCCTAATTGCCTCGAATATGAGGTTGGAGCTCGTTGCATAGACTCTCGGGTGGATCATCTTCGATGGAGGGTGACTGGAGATCAAGCTTGATCAAGGAAGCCCCTAGGAGCTTGGGATGATGGTTGAAGACCGAAGGACACGGATCTATTCGGTATAACCATTCTAACACCTTTGCATGTTTTGTTATCTAGGGCTTATGGGTAGATCCGAGTAATTGGTTGTGGTAGCACCAAGTTTTATAAATTTTTGTTCCGCATTTGGTCATGGATTAATGGCCGGGGCGCTGCCGTAACAAAACAATATATCTCTATGTTCCGAGAGAGGATTGAACGCAGCGGGTCCAGTATTACGAGCGTGAGGATGTTAAGGTATATATTTAATTTTTAAAGTTATAACAATATAACATAAATGATTCATATTCTGTAATATAATATAATTTTCTTTATATTTACAAGTTGTTGTCGGGGCGCAACAAGGAGAACCGGAATAACGGTTTGAGAAGCCACGCTGTCTTGATCCAAGGAAAGCATACGTAGGCCAGCGCACAGTGGCACTTGGTGATTGCTTCGACGCTTAATTTATAAGTTTTTGATATCGCAAATTAATTACTGAAATAAATCCTAATTTTATAGTTAAGGGTATTTTAGTGGAAAATCAACAATAGCTAATGGTATTTTAGTATAAATAAGTAAAATTGAGCAAATAGAGTATTTTAATCAAGTATAGATGTAGGTATTTTAGTGAAAACAACAATAGTTTATTGAAAAAACACACACATTGAACTCTTGTCAAATTTTTATGCCCTAACTTTAATTTATCATCATCCTCTAAAACATTGAACTCTTGTAAAATTTTCATGCCATAATTTTTTCACAGAAAATTGTTTTCTTTTAATCTTTTTAGAATTCCAAGAGTCTACACGTGCTAAACCCGTAAAACCAAAAATCACAAATAAAACAAACTGACATAGGAGCTACACCAAGCGACATAGGACACGTGGCAGCAAGGGGGGCCGACTCGGCCTGACCCGGCCGGCGGACTGGCAGACTTGGCCGCCGCCGCCGGCTGATTCAGCTCGGATCGGGTTGGTCTCTTCTATGAAGTTGTGCCTCTTGGTATCCCCAGTACCCCTGTACACTTTAAATACCCTGTACATTTATAGAATCAATAAAAACACCTATTTACTCCATTTTTAATATATTTTCTCACACCCTTTCACCTACCCTAACTCTAATCTTTTCCTATAAATACCACTCCATTCCACACCTTCTTCACTCACAAATTCTGTCCAAACTCTCAAGAAAACTCTATACAATTTTTGTGTACAAGTGGAGTTATCTAAGGGCAAAGCTACCGGCGAACTTCAGATGACGACCCTAAGAGCTCCCGGCGACGAAACGATGCACCGGCACTTCCTACGCCTTCCTCTCCCTCTTCTCTTGACTCTAAACCCGTAAGTCCCACCTACCTCTTCTCTATTCTATTCTGAAAATTTGTAAAACTAAAACCCGGCGGAAGCGGAGTTAATCCGACTTCCGATTCGGTTTTTTCTTGAAAACTCCATCTTTTCTTAAATACAACATATCAAACTCTTACATCTTGACTATTAATCATTAACAAAATATGTTGAACAAGTTTCATATCAAATTATTTTCTATTGCAATTTTTATCGTACTTTTTCAGTAAAATACCATGTAGTTTAGTTTTGACTTTAAAACAGCATTAATCTTGCTATACTTTTAGATAGATCACGAGGTAATGACCTACCTTTTTACAACACTCATATGCAACATAGCACAATACCTTTTGGGAAATATAGATTCGAGAAATACCATTTTACATTAAAACACCTTTAACTTATAAGAACCATTTCACAAGATTATGTATTTTAAACAAGTCTTTGCAAAGCGCCGCTACAAGCCATTTGGGGAACCCGTTCGGGATAGTGCGGATTATCGCACATCCTTGGGCTTAGTAGTGCGAGATGCAGACCTCCGTAAGGAGCATTCGGTCTCGAGAGATTTAAAAATACAAATATCTTAAGAAAATGAGATTTCTAGAAATATAATATATTAAAATTATTTTTATATAAATATATATTTATATGTATCATCAAAATATCTATTTTTGTGATAATATAAATATTCCAACTTTTCTAAATCACAAGAATCATTTTACATGAAAACACCATACAAATCCATACAAGATCAATAATACAAATAAATACCTTATATTTTGAAAATAGGTTTTAATCATTAGAATTGTCACAATGATAAAATATATATCAATGAAAACTTTAAAGACAATAATAAAATACTTGAGGTGTATTTTGAAAATTATACAAAATTATTTTTACATAAAAATCACTCAAGTTCTATAAATTACCCTAAGGACCCTAGTAAACATAGGTTTAAGCGGGACGAATCTCTTGAGCCTCAGAGAGCCGGAGAAGTGGGTGCTTGCCTATTTAAGGTGGACAGCTTAACAAATGATGTTATCAACACGGTAATCGTCTTTGAAAAAGACACAAATCCTGCCGCCAATGTGCAGCGGTTACCGATATCATCGAAACCTAATTCAGGACTTCAATTTCTTTTTTAATTGTTCTGACTCAGACTGAGTCTCCTTATAATTAATCTGACTTAAATATGATTCAAGTACAATCTATAATACTACAATTCAATATGAATCCATGAATCCATATATTCAATATATTCAATCTGTTTTTACCGAACCGAACCATGGATATACTTCCATTTACCTGATTCTCCAATTACATCCATGATTATCCAGTTACATCCATTTACTGATATCATGATTTTGGCAAGTCATCCATCTATAATACAAGACAATACAATTTACAACACAAAAAATACAAATAAGACATCGCGGGGTTTAAAGGGTAGATTGGTATGGAAGGTGTTAGAAGTGGCACGAGACTGCAAGATTTAAGACACCTAACCTGTATTCCGTTGCCGTTGTACCGTGGCATAACAGTTCCTTGTACATTCCGTTCATCTTAGCCTCTGGTCTACAGAGACTCATCTCGTATACACTGGCATCCTTCTGTACCAAGCTAGAAACAACAGCGTTAACACTAAATACAACTTTAAAAGTTACACTATCTCTCTCTGTCAATTCTACTTCTCCCTTATCTTTGGGACTTACCGAGCGATTTGTTCGCTGACGATATTCTCATTCTTCTTCTTTGAATGTCGTCAGGTGATTCGGACCTTCTAGAGATCGAGCCCACCAGTGACGACTTGGACCAGTTTATTGAAGATCCCGAGCTATAGTTTCACTTGTACTTTTCTTTTATATTCTGTATTTTCCTTTTCTGTTATGCCGCTATTTAGGCATTGCTTTCATTCAGATGTATTTACTTCTCCATGCGTTATACAAAAGAATGTTAATAAATAAAGTTGTTGTTTCATTTCATTTGTCTCTTGTGTATATTTCTTTTATTTTGCTTAGTTATGCTTAGCATATTTACTTCTGAGTAAATACGTAGCGGCCAGTCGCGTCCCCTTCGCTGTATACCGGGAAGCGGGGCGTGACAGGTTCTGTTGGTGGCCCATGCAGGTCAGAGCTGTATGGAACACTACCATGAAGTTCTGTTCTGCGTGAACAACCTAAGAAAAATAACATAAGAACCAGCAACTAAAAACATTCTTTACAATTCATACTTCTTGAATCTCATCATTTCATATACTTTGAATCTGTCCTACCCTAAATTTTTCTTCAAGGTTATGGATTCTCCGAACAACACCAGCACCAACTTCAACAACACTCCACCACCACTACCAATCACACTTGCTGTCCCTACTCCGATCAACGAGCAGACAGTTCTGCTTGAGGCGATCCGCAGCCTCCTAGAAGGACAGCAGCAGCAGACTGCTCTTTTAATGAACCGTCCCGAGGTAAAAGCACCTGGGGTGAAGCAATTCAGGGCTTTGCACCCCAAACAGTTCTCTGGAAAAGAGAGCCCACTGGAAGCCGAGGAATGGGATCAGAGCATCGAAGATGATCTGGCAGCGACACAAGTGCCAGAGATAGCTTGGGTCCGTGTTGCGAAGCTACAGCTTACGGATAATGCACGGGTCTGGTGGAAGGCAGAAAAAAGCCGTCTTGATCAACCCATCGAATGGAAGACTTTTCGCGACATGTTCAACGCAAAGTACTTCCCTGAGACTGCCAGGTTCGACATGGAACAACAGTTCATCCATCTGCAACAATGTGGACCAAGTCGGTAGATAAATATGACGCTGAGTTCACCTTGCTCAGTCGGTAAGATATGTCTCAATAATTCGATTTCCTCAATATATCGCATACTACACAGCTAACATAATACTTTAACAGATTTGCGGCACACCTGATACCGACGGATGAGATCATAGCCCGTCGATTTCAACAAGGTTTGGATTCGGAAATCCAGGCTGCACTAGCCGCAGGAGATTTTCCGATTCATGAATCGGATCTGAAGGCTGCCCGAGGTTATGAGGCAGTGGTAAAGATGAGGGGCAGATCTCATTCTGCTGTAGTTAAGCGCCCTGCCAATGATTGAGAGGTGTTTTGTACGTGCGTTTTAAAATCAAAGTTAAGAATATCGCAATCAAGACGGTGTAGCTTGGTAGATAGCCGGTTGAGTACGGGTCGATCCACAGGGAGAAGAATTCCTTTTCTTTATGTTCTAACGAGTTAATCCGATCAAGTCGGGTTTTGTTTTACGATTTAAGAATTAGATTAAATTGATTAAAACTCTTGCTAGGGTTAGGATTATGTTAGTTTGGAAAAGGGATTCTACCCACTGCTTTCAATGCCCTAATGAAGAATATAGGTGTTAGGGTAATAGTCAACAAAGGGGATTAGCACTAATGGAAGAAACTAAGTTTCTTCCCTTTGGTCTTTGTCCATCCTCTCTGAACTCTTAGCCCTAACCACTATTTAAATCAACCATAACCTGTCTAACTAGGGAATCACTGCTATTTTGTAGGATAGGGTGCCGTAGTGAGCGGTGTGTGGTTAATTTAAATAGAGTCCTATTATAAAAATTTTATGGGCAAAGAAAGGAGAGAGAGAGATTTACTTCTCTCAAACCTTCCCAATCCTAATCCTAACAAGTGAGGAATTACTCACTCATTAGGGAAGTTATGATAAGATTCATTTTTATAATTTTTAAAAGACTATCCAAGTTGCAGATAATAAAAGACAGATAAAAATTCAGGAATTAAATTCAGATAAAAGAATGGACGATAAAAAATAAAAATACTTTTACTGATGACCTCTTGACGATTACAAGGAAATTAAAATTTAATCTAGAAATTAAAAAGAGGCATCTCAAAAGTGGCACCCAAAAGAGGCACCCTTTATTTGGCTTTGAGCCCTCCTATTTATAGATAGGAAAAACCCTAGGTTTACATTATGATCCATACATGAAATTACAAAACACCCTCAAAGACCCAGTCAAAGCACCGGCACCCTACCGACACGTGCATTGCACGGCCGCGGAACCGCGGCAGAATAGCCTGTTTGGCGGTGGATCCGCGGCCATTTGGTGGGCTCATGGGACCAATTCTTTCGGGTTTCTTCAAGTTGCTTTTATCTTCTATTTTCATCACTTGGTCTCTCAGAATGTCTTCAATTCTCTTCCACATTTCCAACAATGCAGAATTTGTGGACTTTTACCGTAAGCTTCGCGTTGAAGTCTTGAATCTTGTGCTGCCCTTATGCTTTTTGCAATTGAACAGTTTGCTGATCTTCATTTATTTCTTGAACTGTTAGGCGGTATCATATGGATTCATCTATTGTTGGTTGTAGTCTCACTTTTGTAACATCTTTTCATGAATTTCACTGAATTGTTCTGAGAACCTGTAACCCGCAACTATTTAGCAGACATGGATCAAAAGCACCTATTTATTGGTAATATGATTTAGAATGGAGAATATAAAAATGCAAAATTCTGATATGAATAAATACCCCTAAACTTATCTTTTGCTCGTCCCGAGCAAAGCCAATTTTATTCTCGAAAAATCTTAACCTCACTTTCGCAGGGAATCGCGATTTCACTAAGCTCGTGCAACAAGCCGTTAAACCTCTAGGTTCCCTAGTAGGAGGAGTGTTGTCTCCTGAGGGTTTTCAGCGGATACTACCCGTAAAATCCGATCAATTTGGCCTATTAACTTTTATTCTTCAATTCGGTGTTCTAACAAGAAATTCTATTATCTTCAACTCAGAAATCATCAACCCGTATTTTTCATACCCACTTATCATTTAACTTAAGATCGTATATGTTCTGTAAATTTATTTAGCTTTTAGCATCTTTTGAATTTTCCTTCAAAGGTTCCATCTCAACTTAGGAATTTTTATCATCTCTACTGAAGGTGTAAGCCCTATCTTTCATTCCTATCTCTCATCCAAACTCCAATTATATACCACTACATGTGTGTATGTATCATCCCTACACTTGGAAATTCAATTCAAGCTATCATACTCTCGTCCATCGTCCAAAGTACTTTTAGTTGGTGAATTTTAGATGAAATTTCTCACACATCCTTCATGCGACCGTTAATACTTCTTGAGGTATCAACGACCGATTAAAAAATGTGTTCGCGCATTTAGGCGTAATTCCTCGTCTTGTAACACCTAAGGCTTTAGCGGTGACTCCCAAACTAGTTGGTCTAAGGCACTAGGTGATAATGCACCCTCGCAATATTTTTTTGGCTTTATACAGTCTTAAGTAATTACAAAACCAGTGTTCATTTTTTTTAATCTTTTTATTCACTCTTATAATTTTATTTAATTTTTTTTTCTCATACTAAGGATTTTAGACAAGAGCAATTCAAGGTATCCTCTACTATCCCAAGTTTCAAGGTGCGTGTATGTGCGAGTTGTAGGTTATATGCAATCAGAATTTAAACTCAAGGTTCGGAATTATTTTCAGACTTACACTTCAATAAAAATTTCAATATTCTTCCATTATTTTGACTTAGCCCAAGAACTGAACTCAAAATTTGCCTATTTGTAAATAAACTACAAGGACATATATTTTGTACCGTTAAATTTTAAGAAAGGTTATTTTTATGGTTTTTAATTTAATAAGTCTAGGATCTAGTTTTTCCTAGATAGTTAACCGTCTTGTCGAACTTAAGTCAAATATGGCCAAAATTGAACTTTTAAATTTTTATAATTTTTTAAAAATGTTTCAATTTTTATGGGTTTTAAAATAAGTATGCAAATGCAAAAATATACACATGAATGCGAAGGAAGAATGCTTACCGAGTACACCCCCAAACTTAAACTTGACAGTGCCCTCACTGTCAGGCTACACCAAGAGGGTCAAATTTGTCGGCACTCACCCCTTTTTTTAAAATTTTTTATTTTTATTATTAACAGAAAAAGAAAACAAAATATATATACACAAAAAAGTTCCCCCCAAACTTAAGTGAAACAGTGTTTCCACTATTGAAGCATTAAAGTTCAGAGTTAGGGAGGGGAAAAACACAGTATCAAGCTATACAAGGCCTTACACAGGCCAAAGGTTAGCACCAACCATTCAAAAATTTTATCGTTATAATGGTGTGGTTGGTGAAAGAATGGAGTGTAGAGAAAAGAAATGAGAAACACACGAGACCGTATGGAGATAGAAGCAGTATACGGTCTCGGTGGAGGAGAAGAATGGCGGAAGGGAAAAAGAAATGGTGGTGGTTCGACTTCCTCAGGTGGAGGTTGATTAATCACAAAATCCGTGTCATTTAGGAATGCGAGTTCGTCAGCAAAAAGTTCTCCAAAACTCTCATCGTTATAATTGAACATTTTGCTGTCAGTAAGTTTTGTGCCAGAATTTATCATACTTGATTTGTCAAAAATTATGGAGGTAGGAGACTCGAAAAACTCATCTAACTCATTTTCAAAAGTATCCAAATCAAGTTGGCTTTCTGGAATGATCAAACTTGAATTATCGGATTGTGATTCATTAATACTCGCTATCATTAAAGGAAGATTAGAAGAAGAACCAGAGAAAGTGGGAAAAATAAGTGGAATACGAACTTGAGAGTGGAAATGGAGTGTATAAATTAGCACAATTTGTAATGACCGATGTGTAAAAAGCGATTGTGCTAATCTATCAACCCACTGAGAAATGAGGTCAAATCCCTCAAAATTCGTGAGAAAACATGGGTACGTTGAACTTGATAAACCAGACATTGAAAATGAAAGTGTAACGGTTTCATGCGTGGTCAGAACGTTGGAAAGGATGAAGGGGAGTGATTTAGGAAGGGTAACAGTTAAAGGTTCAGGAGGGTGTGCGCAGTCAATGAAAGGGATAGAATGAATTGGAAAATCTGACTCCTCAAGTAAAACTGCTTCATCCTCAATAATTTTCTCAATACTCTCCTCAAATTTTAGCTTATCCATGCAATTCTCATCAAAATCAAGACGCATATGAGGTTTGGGAGAAACATTTAATGACCCGGGATGATGAATTGGAGAGAAAAAATCAGTCAAATCTGCGGGTTCATCATCTAAAATATTCCAAGCGTTGATATCCTCAATCAAGTGAAAATCAATTTTTTCAGACACCTCATCAAAAGCATGGATATTTATTAATTCAGGTTCTAGAGTGGAGGTGTAGAGGTCAAAAGGATTGGTGATGGTTTCACTCGAAAGGGACCCTTCACAATCAGGTAAATCAAACACTACAAAGTCGCACAACTCATTAAACGTTTTATTTTCAACTGGTGAATCATTTGGAACACTTGATATACGTTCAAAACCGGAATTGTGGGATTCAATTGGGGATGGGTAGGTTTGATTTGGAAGGGTGCACAGCTCACTCCCTCCACTCAAATTAAATTTTTCCAACCGCCTCATCATATATTTGAAAATTTGGAGCTAGTTGGAAACTAGCTACTGGGTCACTAGGTTGTATAAGGACGGCCATGGGCACATTCAAATCCTTAATCTGTTGTCTTGACGCTACCATAAAATCTTCCAACGACTGTTCCAGACTAGACATGGGTTCTGAAGGGGTTTCAGTAAAAGATTCAAAGTTGTTTGGATACTGGAAACTCCCAAATGGCTGTGTAGAAGCAATGTCTACGGAAGGTGCGAAGTCGGGTAGAACTGGTAGGAATTGAATGGTTGGACAGGAGTAGGATCAACATTTGGATAAGTAGGTGAATGGAATTGTTGATCCAAAGAATTCGCAGTGGTGAAAGGAGTGAAAGATCGGTTACGAGATTGTTCAATATGTTCAGCAATAGACATGTGTTTCGGAGTTACAACAGGACTCGAAAAAGGAGTATCAACATTAGAAGGTGGTGAAGGTTGAAATGGTTGATATAAGGTGGATTTCGGAGTCCAACTGGATTTCCTAGACGCGTCCAATCGATCTTTCAAAGAAATTTTGGGTATGGAGGGGTCGTCCGAAATTCAACCAAAACAATGAGCGTAGGAAGTAATTTCTGGTTGTAGGTCTTAAAGTTCGGCAAGAGTTTTGCGAGGTGTGGTACCCATGATGTGATGAGAGAAAGGAGAAGAAAAAGTATGTGAATTTTTTAATAATTTTTTTAAAATATTTTTTTTAAAAAAATTGTTTGTTTTTGGAGTTTTGATATTTTTGAAAGTGTTTTTTTAGAAAGAGTTTTGCAAAAATTTGTACGGACTTACGGCACAATTTCAACCAATCACAATTTAAGCATGGATAATCAAACCTAGATCTATGGTCTCCTAAGTCAATTAGACTGCTCCTAACTGGTCCAAAGGGCAAGTTGTGAGATATCCCTCAAATCGCCTCTTCACCGCCAATTGTGGCCAGGTAAGCACAAGTAAAGAAAGGAGGGATCCGCTCACGAATCACTATAAGACGGGCCTTTTAAAATTACCTTTCCCACTTGTCTAGCCTAGGCACCACAGAGTCAGGTTTAGATAAACGACTGATCGCCCATAACCTTTCTCTGTCCTAATGAGCGCGACAGTCCTTAATTGGCCGAGTCTAAATATTTTTTAATTAACTCGAGAGTGATGCATATGCTTTAGTGATTTTTAGGGTCTTAGGAAGGGTAATGAAATCCCCACCCAATCTGAATTGGTGTTATAGCCCTTTAAAAGTCCGAATTAATTATGCAAAGCAATTAACACACCAAAAATCTAAAACACAGTGCAAATTATTATTTTTTATTTGGCAGCGCAATAAATCCTGCACAAAAACAATTTATTGGATAGAAGAAAGAGAATCTGTGCAAAGAAACCTGCAGGAAATTTCTTTTAGTGGAGTGCAGAGGAGAGTAGATGAGAAATGAGATACTCACAGAGATTTTTGGGTGCTGATGTCACCAGTTGACCGCGGTTACGCGATCAAACCCCTGAATTTGCCGCGGTTCCGTGGCGGTTTAGTTGGTTTAGATCTCCAAAAATTTTCTCTGTGTTGTTTGGATTCTCCCCTGTCTGTTCAGATCCTCTGTTTCTCGATTTGTTCACTGGGCTTGCTTCAGATCTTAAATAGAGTTTTCTCCAAGCCTAGACGCTTGCACAAAAACATTTAAAAAAGAACAAGATGATTTTTATTTTTATTTTTATTTTATTTTTTTGTTTTAAATTTTTTTAATTTTTTTAATTTTATTTTTAAAATTTTATTTTTATTTTTATTTTTATTATTAACCCGAAATTACACAAAAAAAGATACTACCGTCTCCCCGGCAATGGCGCCATTTGATTGTTCGATGTGTTTTGTACGTGTCTTTTAAAATAAAAGTTAAGAATACCGCAATCAAGACGGTGTCGCTCGGTAGCTAGACGGTTGAGTACGGGTCGATCCACAGGTAGAAGGATTCCTTTTCTTTATGTTCTAATGAGTTAATCCGATCAAGTCGGGTTTTGTTTTACGATCTAAAAATGAGATTAAATTGATTAAAATTCTTGCTAGGGTTAGGATTAGGTTAGTTTGGAAAAAAGGATTCTACCCACTGCTTTCAATGCCCTAATGAAGAATATAGGTGTTAGGGTAATAGTCAACAAAGGGGATTAGCACGACTGGGAAGAAACTAAGTTTCTTCCTTTTGTTGCTTGTCCGTCCTTTCTTAATCTCTATTTAAATCAACTACAACCGGTCTAACTAGGGAATCACCGCTATCTTGTAGGATAGGGTACCGTAGTGAGCGGTGTGTGGTTAATTTAAATAGAGTCCTATTATAAAAATTATATGGGCAAAGAAAGGAGAGAGAGAGAGATTTACTTCTCTCAAACCTTCCCAATCCAAATCCTAACAAGTGAGGAATTACTCACTCATTAGGAAAGTTTTGATAAGATTCATTTTTATAATTTTTAAAAGGCTATCTAAGTTGCAGATAATAAAAGACAGATAAAAATTCAGGAATTAAATTCAGATAAAAGAATGCACGATAAAAAATAAAAATACCTTTAGTGATGACCTCTTGACAATTACAAGGAAATTAAAATTTAATCTAGTAATTAAAAAGAGGCATCTCAATGTGGCACCCAATAGAGGCACCCTTTATTTGGCTTTGAGCCCTCCTATTTATAGATAGGAAAAACCTAGGTTTACATTCTGATCCATACATGAAATTACGAAACACCCCCAAAGACCGAGTCAAAGCACCGACACCCCACCGGCACGTGCATTGCACGGCCGGGGAACCGCAGCAGAATAGCCTGTTTGGCCGCAGATCCGCGGCCATTTAGTGGGCTCATGGGCCCAATTCTTTAGGGTTTCTTCAAGTTGCTTTTATCTTCTATTTTCTTCACTTGGTCTCTCAGAATGTCTTCAATTCTCTTCCAGATTTCCAACAGTGCAGAATTTGTGGATTTTTACCGTAAGTTTCGTGTTGAAGTCTTGAATCTTGTGCTGCCCTTATGTTTTGTGCAATTGAACTATTTGCTGATCTTCATTTGTTCCTTGAACTGTTAGGCGACATCATATGGATTCATCTATTGTTGGTTGTAGTCTAACTTTTGTAACATCTTTTCATGAATTCCACCGAATTGTTCTGAGAACCTGTAACCTGCAACTATTTAGCAGACATGGATCAAAAACACCTATTTATTTGTAATATGATTAAGAATGGGGAATATAATAATGCAACATTTTGATATGAACAGCCAACCAGATGGCAGAAAGAGCCTCGTCGAGGCCACCATTTGTGCCAAGGAGACCGGGGGTACCGAACAACAGGCCCAGCCCTTTGTACCTATTGCAAGAGAGCTGGACATATGATGAAAGACTGCCGGCGAGCCAACCATCTTTGCTTAGTCTGTGGCTCGGCTACTCATGATATTGGGTCTTGTCCCCAAAGACAAGCCCCAATTGCTACACCCAGGCCAGCAATCACTTACCAGCAGAGACCAACCCTTAAGGCACCTGCTCCAAGACTTGCACTACGTGCTCCACCACCTAGAGGACCACCGGCACCTCCTCCTCATCAGTTCCATCAAGCTTAACGGAACGTTCTGAGCACTACTCCTCCGGCCAGGAGGAATGTACCATGGCGTCAGGCTTTCACAATGACCGTGGAAGAAGCTGAGGCCACTGGCCAAGTTATCACTGGTAACCCTTTCTTCTTAATCTTTTCTTTCAGTCTTAATACCTATCCACATATTTTGTCTATACCTAAAACATATCCTACATACCTTAGGTACAATCTTAGTAGCCTCACCCCCTGCACTAGCACTCTTCGATATTGGAGCATCTCACTGCTTTATGTCGCAATGGATCGTCCGAACTCATGCGATTCCAGTCACACCGGTTTTATCCAGCTGGAATGTCAGTTCAGAAAATGGTGTTCTAAAGGCAACAATGGGATACAAATTGTGTCCAGTAGTCGTCTGCAGCAGAGAATTGTATGATGACTTCAAGGTGCTAGACATACCAAACTTCGATGTGGTTCTAGGTATGGATTGACTAGGAACCTTCTATGCTACCATCAACTGTCGTCAAAGGAGGGTAGTATTCGAGATTCCAGACCATCTGGTCTTCTATTTCAAAAGTGGAGACCGTACCCTGAAGCCATTTACTTACAAGGCGAAGCCAAAGAAGGCAGTGATTGCAGCAACTCAAGTGGAGGAAGAATCAAAGCCAGAAGTGGTTCGAGAGTACGACGATGTATTTCCTGACGATATATCAAGTTTGCCTCCCGATCGAGCTCTTGAATTCAGCATTGATTTAGTACCAGGAGCACAAGCGGTGATCAAAGCACCTTATCGATTAAGTTCGGAAGGTTTGAAGGAAGTCCGAACCCAGTTGGACGAATTATTGGCGAAAGGATGGATTCATCCCAGCACTTCAAGTTGGGGATCTTCTGTACTACTTGTAAAGAAGAAGGAAGGTTCATACAGAATGTGCATCAATTATAGAGCTTGAACGAAGTAACGATAAAGAACAAGTATCTGGTACCACGTATCGATGATTTATTCGATCAGCTAAGTGGATCTTGTGTTTTCTCCAAGTTAGACCTTCGTTCAGGTTATCATCAAGTGATGGTCAAGGAAGCTGATACTCACAAAACGGCTTTCAGAACTCGCTATGGTCATTACGAATTTCTAGTGATGCCATTTACAGTGACCAACGCACCAGCAATATTCATGAACCTGATGAATCAAGTTTTCTGAGTGTACTTAGACAGGTTCGTTGTCATCTTCATCGACGACATCCTGCTGTATAAGAGTCGGAAAGAACATGTCGAGCACCTACAAATTGTCTTTGAAAATCTACGACAACATCAGCTCTATGCCAAGTATAGCAAGTGCGAGTTTTGGCTATATCAAGTTGGTTTTCTTGGACAAATCGTATCAGGTGAAGGAATCTCTGTCGATCCAGTGAAACTTTCAGCAGTAAGCGAATGGCCGACACCAAAGTCAGTGAAGGACATTCGAAGTTTCTTGGGTTTACCTGGATATTACAGAAGGTTCATTGAAGGCTTTTCAAACATAGCAACACCCCTGACTAAACACACACGTAAAGATGAAGAATTCATGCGGTCAGAAGCATGCGAACAGGCTTTCCCAGAACTCAAGTTAAGGTTAACATCAGCACCTATTCTCGTTATACCGGACAAATCTGGAGGATTTGAAGTGCATTGTGATGCATCCGGTAAGGGTTTAGAATGTGTTCTACATCAGCACGGTAAGGTTATGGCTTATGCTTCAAGACAGCTGAAGACTCATGAGCGCAATTATCCGACGCATGATTTGGAGTTGACAGCCGTTATCTTTGCTCTTAAGATTTGGCGCCATTATCTTCTTGGTGAACGAGTGAACATATACACAAATCACAAGAGTCTGAAATATGTGTTTACTCAGAAGGTGCTTAATATGCGGCAGAGATGATGGTTAGACCTCATGGCAGACTTTGACAACAACCTGCATTATCACCCAAGGAAGGTTAATGTGGTACCTGATGCCCTTAGTCGCCAACCATTAGTAATGCATCTCACCGCTCAGTGGAAGCTTCAACAAGACTTGCATCAAATATAGATTGAAGTAGTCATTCCAGGTAACGCTTCAAGTTTGATGAATTTAAAGTTCAGTCTACAGTTATCAATCAGATCAAAGCAGCCCAAGCAAGTGATGTTAGGTTGCAAAAGATCAAAGAACAAGTAGAGAATGGACTCAGAACAGATTTCATCATCCATGAAGACGGATCTTTGAGATACGGCATCAGATTGTGTAAACCAAAAGGTTCTGTTCGGGAAGAGTTAATGAAAGAACCTCACAGCTCTTCCTACTCAGTACACCCTAGAGGTACAAAGATCTACGTCAGAATTACTGGTGGCATGGAATGAAGCGTGAAGTAGCCAGAAGCGTCGCTAAATGCTTGCTGTGTCAATAAGTAAAAGCTGAACATCACAGGACTGCTGGATTACTTCAACCGTTACGTATCCCAAAATGGAAGTTTCAACACATCACGATGGATTTTTTGACTGCACTTTCTCGCAGCACAAAGGGTAACAATGCAGTATGGGTCATTGTGGATCGACACACAAAGTCGTCTTACTTCATCCCATTTCGAATTGGCCAATCAACTGAGACATTAGCAAAGAAGTACATGGAGGTAAGAATCTAAATAAGATTTAATCTCTTCAAATATGTACTATCTCTGATACCCATGAACTCATACAGGAAATTGTGAGACTTCATGGAGTACCGGTCCGCATTGTCTCCGATCGTGACACCAGGTTCTGATCACAATTTTGGCAGAGTCTGCAAGCAAGCTTGGGAACAAGTCTGAACTTCAGCATGGCTTATCATCCACAAACTAATGGTCAGTCTGAGCGAACTATTCAGATCTTGGAGGATATGCTCAGAGCATGTGTATTAGACTTCGGAGGATCGTGGGAAGATCACCTAGAGCTTATGGAGTTTTCATACAACAACAGCTACCAAGCAAGCATTGGAATGGCACCTTTTGTAGCGCTCCATAGAAGGAAGTGTCGATCGCCATTAAGTTGGGTCGACATCGGCGATAGGGAACTTCTTGGACCTGAGATGATAGTAGCAACTGTTGATGTGGTTCGTACTATCAGGAAAAGAATGCGCAAAGCCTAAGATCGATAGAAACACTAGGCTGTTGCAAAGCGATGTCACATGGAGTTCCATCCAGGAGATCACGTATTCTTAAAGATATCTCCGAACCATGGATTTGTTAGTTATATGTATGCCCTAGAGGCCATTACTATTCATAGGATGTATATTGTAGTGGATGCTGCGACATATATAGGGAGGACTTTCTTGCTCGACATGATAGTATGCTATCTGGTTGAACTTTACCTTAACGTGTATACTGATTGTCTCTCTGTTACATGTTGGTAAAGCCCTTAGGATGTGTACTTGACTACCTGGACTATGATGCGGATCATACTAGTGGGGACATGGTAGTCCATAAGTACATCCTTCAAAGTCCCTAGTCGTGGGTATATCGAGACAGGGCATCGATATACCAGAGTAGACTAGCGTATACCTTCTCGACCCATACAGATGGGCGATGGATGATCCCATATCCATTGGTGTTTGACATCAGAGATGATATACGGGTGCTCAGTAGAGACTGGGTACACTGGACGGACTCGCCGAGAACTCCCAGATGGTATTATACCTTACGTCAGATGGCAGTTCTATGGTGACACTGGTACAGAGTAGTCTGTTGACCCGAGATCGTCATAGAGTCTCGTGTGGTTCCCACTGTGCTTTGATTTCCATCTTACCACGTCCAAGAGGGCATGCAAAACGGTGGTTTTTGGGTACAGTCCCGAGTCACATGGAGGCAATGAGCGATAGGAGGGGATTCGTCTCTCCCGGTATAGGGAGTTGATGTTGCGCTGTGTTCGATTGGCTATAACAGGAAATCCCTGGCCAGGGTTGCTGAGATTTGCTGGTAAGTGTTACCAGTAGTTTCTCGAATTGTTTTAGACCTCATATCGACACGACTTATCGAGCTATTGGGGTCTGACGTTTACCACCCCTAGGCGAGATATGCGACATATCAGACGATCAGACCGGACTGTACGGTAAGTGTTACTGGTTGGATTCACTGGAGTGTGAGTGGGCTTTCTCGTCGATCTTCAGATCGCTCAATACCCGGGTGGCCGTTACGTTTAGCAGACCGCTTGCGGCTTGTGGGTGTTTGATATGATCATCGCCTGCTGCCGGCGTATTGACGAGTCTTTAGAGTCCTACACAGAGGTTTCCTGGCTCAAGCGAAACGAAATAGGAGCGCATATGAGATATGTGCGGGACCGAGAATAATGCGTGTATGTGATACCGTATTCTATTCTCGCGATGAATGTATCGAATGGTTGTATGCGATATAACCTAGTTATCGAATCAAGGGTTGATTCGATAAGTCGATACATAGGATACTAGTCGGTTATATGCGATATGACCGGATCGTTAAATCAAGTGTTGATTTAATGATTTAATGCATAATTATATATTTGATATATTACTTTGCGTCAACTAGTATTGGTTCACTTTAAATGGATTTTCTCACTCGGATTGTGCACATTGTATATGTGATATACTTTTGTACACATGATTGTATCATGTTTGATGATACATGTTTACTTGATTAAGTGTAAAGAATTAAACCATGGTTAAACATATAATTAGGGTTTTATTTTTCCATTACTTATTTACTCATTTATTTATTTGTTTATTCATTTTGGAAAATAAATGGAAAAGAGAAAAGAATGGTGGCTTTATTTGTTGTTTAGTTGAAGCTTCATGAAGCTTTCACCTTGTCCACCATTCTTATCCCATCCTCAACCTTAACCATTCCTTTAACCTTGGTCAATGCTCTACACATAACCATAGTTAGAATTATGATAAGTTTTGATTTACTTTCTATTTTGGAATTAACTTATCATAACAATATTCTTCTTCTTCTTCATTTCTTCATGTGAAGAAAGCTTGCCTCCATCAATGGCAAGTGATGATAAAGAGTGAGAAATCCAATTCTAAAGTGAACCCACTTCCTATTTCTTCATCCTCTACCTTTTGCCAAGTAGTATAGGGTGTTTTCTTCACAAGTTTCATGACTTATTGAAGTGGGAGCTTGATCTAGCGATGCCTTGACGTAGATCATCTTCGGCATGGACATCGACGACCTAGCCCGCCTATTTTCCGATGAAGCCGACGCTAGAGCCCGGGAATTCATTTGGACAGCAAAGGGACTTCGTTGCGGAGCTATGGAGGTGGAGCACCGGATCTACAAAGGTTGTATTTCCGTTTACTTGTAGTTAAGTGTTAACTAGTTTATTATTTCTCCTAGAAATCTAGCCAACGATCCGTTCTAGGGTTTCTCGGCACCGTTAAAATTTGAAATTGGCATGGTTGATGCCTTGGGAGACCTCATAAGGGTGCCTAGGAACCCTACAGTGGTATCAGAGCTACTAGGCATTGGATGTCGACCTATGGGGGCTTCTCACTGTGTGACAGTGTGGCGAAGCATAGGCTCTTATCCCCAGGGTGTCCCGAGACCGGAAGGTGTTCCGGCGGGTTGTAGTCCTCGCGTGGGGGTATGCGTAAAAAGTAGCGGCTGAGGGACCCGTTGGTGCCACGGCGACCCCATTGGATGGGGTGGCTGCCTGACCTACATTGGTATCAGAGCCTAGCTAGAGCCTTAGGCGAAGTCTAGACGCAATTTGAAGTCCGATCGAACCAAAACCCGAACTCGAAAAATGCTCTCTGTCCTTTTTTCAAAAACTGGGATTTTTCCAAATTAAAAATATGCAGAAAAACCAGCAGGGATATCTAAGAGTTACGGTGAATTTTGATGTCCTAATTCCATCATTACGCCGCGGATCAGCGGCACGAGTATAGCTCGTGCGGCGGATCCGCGACAGTTTTATCGTATTGTTCATCGAAATTTGCACCATAATCAATAATAGTCAGTGCTGGTTTTCCTGGGAATATTTTAATATTTATTCCAGAGTTTTATTTTCTGGGTTGATTTGGAGATTCGGTGTTTCGATCGGAGTATCAAATTTTGTCTATGTGGCTTTCCGGATAAATTTTAGAATATGTTAAAAAAGTTCGACCGGATATAAATACCTAATTTTTCCCTTGTCGGGAAATTTCCAAGTGTTGGATTTTTCCGTGGTTTAACGATGTTCTAAGTAGTGCAAGTAATGCGATGGTCCCTCTAGAAGACAACAAACCTTAACTCGATTATGTGACCGTCTTGAACTGCCCTTTGAACCTTCGGGTTTGGGGCAGTACGGCGTGCCACATGTGAGGCGTTGGCTTGACCCTTCTACGGCTGGACCGTTGGTACTGAGGCACGAACTGAATGCTGTTAGACTTATTTCATGTGTTGATCTGTATCGGGAAAACTTGGGTGTTCGAATGTTCGATCGGAAAGTTTAACATTTTCTATTTATCTGGAATGGGATACAATAATTGGAATTCACAAGATGTTATGAGATAACTGAATGAATGTTGTAAATCTAGCAATTTAGTCTCACTTGATCGGTTGCCACGGAATTTTGATGTGATCAAAAGTCCGTCGCAATCACGTAGCGTACGCGGATACTCGCCGGGTAAACTTAATAGACAGCCTCACTCCATAGCCCCGACCAAGTGACTGTAGGAGAACCCCGTCGCCGAAAGCATCCGTTCGGGTGCTCGCAGTAGCGGTGTTCCGCCTTGGTGCACTTCGTCGACGGTATCAGGGGTGCAGCCGTCTATTGAAGTTTGCGACGAGCATTCGATCAGGATGTCGGGAATCTTGTTGAATTACCCGACTTGATATTGAAAAGAGTTTTCGATAATGAGACTAAAATGCGGGGTTTATAATTGTTAGGCATGCGATGTCTAAGGAATTCATTTGGTCAGGCATGCGATGTCTGAGGTGGTTGCGGATTCCAACTGTTGTGGTTTTACACTTTCTTTTCTGTGACCGTAAGTGTAATATGTGATATCGCTGGTTTCGTTGCTATATGTCAATGACGATTGGGATGCGCATATTTACTTACGTTGATGACATGTGATATTATGTGTTGCTGGATATGTTATATTGGATCGTCGTGTTTGAATAGCCGGGGGTTTTTATGTGAGATGAGTGTTTTTCATTTTCATTCATGTAAAAACTTGTATGTAATATTCTTTTATTGGGGCACTTCCAGGTTGCGGAAGATGTCACCCTTTGTATATTATTTACTTTTCTGCACTAGGATAGACCCAAGGAGGGGAGCACAAGTAACCGGGTTCTGGAGTCCAGTGGGAGACCAACTCGAGGAGTCGAGTCCGGGTCTCCTAACTCTAGAATTGGTAGGGTTTCTTGCCGCTCTCGTAGGGGTCTACGGGTGTGGGTTTGGCTATTCATCGCGACCGTGGAATCCGTGTTTTATACTGGCTCGTATCGAAAACACGGACGTCCTAGTATATCCAATATTTCATATGATTCTTCTGCTGCGATATCTGTGATGTGATCATGTGATGTTCTGTGATGGATACTTTATATAGTATATATGATATATTATATAGGCGTTACTTATGTTTTACACCCGCGCTAGCCTTGCCCCGCTCTGCCGTTAGTTACCTAACCTAACGGTGCGCGAGGGGACATCGAGGCGAATGCGGATGGCATAAGTGTACATCGTATTTATCAGTGATGATTAGGTACTTAAAATGATGGGACTTCATTAATGTGATTAATGAAATAAAAGAAACCTAAGATGTTGTAGAATCGAATTTGAAAATAAAACAGGTAGCTACAGTTCTTGCTTTGCATAGCGGTATATATGATATACCCTGCACCTTATTCGATGAGGAAAGGACCGAGATCCCTTCACCGGGAGTGACTCCTTTAGCAATAACTGGCAGATGCTACACACTCGGTTTGTCTTTTGATTGCTTTTAAGAGTTTTTGCTTTGCACAGTGATATATATGATATATCCCGCACCTCATTCGACGAGGAAAGGACCGACGATCCCTTCACCGGGAGTGACTCCTTTAGCAAAACTAGAAAAGCCTCAAAAGCACTCCATTTTAAAATCATTTGATTCTACAACGATATCAAGTTCATTACGCAATAGGTTTTCAGAAAAACCTGTCGTAGCCCTCCGTCATTTCAGATAAGTGTTGTTTAGTATTCGTGCTGCGTTTGTTGGCCTCCGTCAAGACGCAGTGTGCGGTAGCTAACCAGTATTTATCTGCTTATGCATATGATGCAGATTGAGTTAGGGTAGTCGTGCGACCTTGTTGGCCTCCGTCAAGGGTCGTGCGGGTGGGTTTGATTCTATCAAGAAATGATGGGTTGAACTTGACTAGTAGCCTATGGTTTGTTGGCCTCCGTCAAGGTCATAGGGTGCTAGGGGCAAAATATTATCGGGAATTTCAAGTGTTGAAATTTGCAATGAGATTGCATACCTTCTATGAGATAGTTGGATCCCGATACCCGCTGCGAGTAATTGTTACTCCTGGGAGAGTTTTATACATTACAATTAGCCGATCAACTAGGTGTCTAGAAAGGTGTTAACGAGGTTACGCCTCTGGGAAAACGAGGTTTACATTAATTAGGTTCGTGCGAAAGCACGGGGGACCTCCCTCAAAGTACCGACACCGGCCTGGCTGAAAGATTGGCGAACTTGTAGTGTGTAATTAATCCCGGCTAGTCTTTCCTTTTAGGGTTTGAAAGAAGATTTGATAAAAAGCAGTGTGAGCCATCCTGATTAGATAAAATAAAACCAATCTATTCTTGCAAGAGCGCACGCTGAGTGTTTTCTTCTCTCTCTCTCCAGGTAGCGACCATATCACGCCTTAATCAAGATAATAATACGGATTATTGACCGAACCCGCTTGTTATACTGAGCTGGGGAACGTTGGTCCCGCTCCAACTTATAATTGTTATAAGACAGAGCAGGAAATTGGGGATTACCAGAATTCCCGTGCCGCCCAAACGAAGAGAGTGCATGCTGATGCATCATCTTCGGGTGTGTTCGTTACAAAGAACTGTTTCTCTGTATCCTCTACGTCCTGGGTATGTGATACCAGATCAGGATCCCAGATATATAATCTGTTACATAGGGCTACAGCTAGGTAGAGAACTGAGAACGGGTGATAAGTTTCATGAGGCAGAAAACGGGGCAAGTGTTGCAGCCAAGTCTGTTGCTCACTGTCACCCTGTATTATAAATACATTGATTCTGAACGAATGTTATTAGATACCGAACCTGATATACAAAATCATATCAGTCTCTTTATTAGTAAAGAAAGGATATAATTTTGTATTGTTGGATAATGCTTTTAACATTTCCTATATCAAAAGTTGATCGGTTCAGGCACGTTATCTAAAAGCATTGATGTTCTAAATCAAACTACAGTTCTTAGTATACAGAACACACACAAGAGGAAGAGTTCAGAAATGAACGAATCCTTCTTGAGGCATTGTAGACTAGGTCATATCAATGCGACCCGACTAGCTGAAGTTACATGAAGATGCATATTTAAATCAGTTTAAATCTACATCTTATGAAACTTGCCAGTCATGTCACAAAGATATAATGACACCAGCTCTGTTTATTGGAAACAGAGAAAGAGTTAGTGAACTCTTGGGACTGATACATGTTGATGTATGTAAGGTCCCCTGTCTACATATGCCAGGACTGGTTCTTTGTACTTCGTTACATTCTCTGATAATCTCTCAAGATTCAGACCTATGTTCCTGTTGAAACACAAGTCCGAACCTTTTGAGATATTCACAGAATATAAGTTAGAAGTAGAGAACCAATAACAGGTATAAGTATTATGTCCTTTGATGAGATCAGGGAGGAGAATACTTGAGCACGGAATTCCTGGACTATTCTAAAGGAGAATGAGATTCTCTCTCAGCATTACTCCTCCGTATACACCATAGCACGATGGTATATCAGGGCGGAGCAATCACACCCTATATGATAAGGTGTGCTCTATGATGAGTACTACTGAGTTACCTATTTCCTTTTTGGAGTTATGCACTTGAGAAGGTGCATACCTATTGAATAGGGTTCAAATCAAATCAGTTGCCTACCACTTCATATGTGATATGGAAAGGGAAGAGCCCATCTCTTAAGTTGGTTAAGATTTGGGGTTGTCCAGCCTATGTCTGAAAAGTATAATCCGGACAAGCTCGAGGCAAGGTCTGTTATGTAGAACTGGAAATGTTCCAGCTATACAAACTACAGCTGATGATTTGAAAGAACCAAAGGATTCAGTAGATTCCAACGAACCTCAGCCTCTCCGCCGATCTAGTAGGGTTCCTCACCCACCTGAGAGATACTTCGGTTTCTCTATGACAGTGGGAGCAAGGATTGCATCATGAGATGATGACCCAACTAGTTTCGAGCTGGCCATCAGGAGTGGGACTCTGTAAGAATGGCTGGATGCTTAGCGATCTGAGATGGAATCCTTATACACCAACAAAGTATGGACTTTGGTTGCTATATCTGAAGGGTTAAATCCCCATCAGGAGCAAGTATATCTTGAGAAGATTACTTGGTGTACATGGAAAGGTTGAGACTTTCAAAGCTAGACTTGTTAAAGGTTTGCATCATTGACCAGGTGTGGATCATGATGAAACTTTTTCTAAGTAGCTATGCTTAATTCCATCCAGATCCTACTTGCCACGGCTACATACCATGACTACGATATCTGGCGGTTGGGTGCCATGACTGCTTTTCTAAATGATGTTTTAGAAGAGAACGTCTATAAGTACACAGCCAGAGGGCCTCGTAGACAGTGGGAACAGCGGAAACGTGTGCAAGATGCTTTATAGGATAAAGCAGGCATCGCGGAGTTGGAACATCTGTTTTGATGGATTAGTCAAAGAGTTTGACATCATCAAAATGGTAGATGAACCTTGTATAAACAAAAAGGTAGTAGGAGGTATGGTGGTGATCCTCGTAGAGTACGTGGATGACATACTCTTGATAAGAAAGGAGTTTCTTATGCTACACTCAGTCAATCTCCGCTTATCACATTGATTCTCCATATAGGATCAAAATGATACCACCTTAATCCTGAGTTTTGGATCTATGAGATAGATCTAAATGGATGTTAGGATTCTCACTAGTTGTAGTGAGATGGTATCAATCGATCCTGGGGAGAATCACTGCAAGGGTTCCAGGGTGATAAAGACGACTGAAAGTCAGTCACAGGCATTGTCTTTACCCTCAGTAAAGGGACGGTATGTTGGAAGAGTTCCAAGCTAGATACCGTGACATACTAGACGATAAAGGCTGAATACATCGCTACTTAAGATGCTACAAAAGAGGCTGTCTGAGTGTATATTAGTTCATGAGATGAACTTAGTTCCTCCCATTGTGTGACAATGGAGTTGTGGCTTATGCCAAGGAACGCCCGTCCCATCAGTGATCCAGACATATTCTAAGGCAGTATTACCTGATCATGGAGATGGTTGATCTCCAGAGGATCGAGGTTTGGAGAGTAGACTCAGAGGACAACTCAGCGGATCCACTCACAAAGGCCTGTTCCCAGAGAGAGACTTTTATGGGATAGTTGAGTATGAGATACTGCAACCACTGCTATCAGATGGCCCTAGTGCAAGTGGGAGATTGTTAGTTATATGTATGCCCTAGAGGCCATTACTATACATAGGATGTATATTGTAGTGGATGCTGGGACATATATAGGGAGGACTTTCTTGCTCGACATGATAGTATGCTATCTGGTTGAACTTTACCTTAACGTGTATACTGATTGTCTCTCTGTTACATGTTGGTAAAGCCCTTAGGATGTGTACTTGACTACCTGGACTATGATGCGGATCATACTAGTGGGGACATGGTAGTCCATATGTACATCCTTGAAAGTCCCTAGTCGTGGGTATATCGAGACAGGGCATCGATATACCAGAGTAGACTAGCGTATACTTTCTCGACCCATACAGATGGGCGATGGATGATCCCATATCCATTGGTGTTTGACATCAGAGATGATATACGGGTGCTCAGTAGAGACTGGGTACACTGGACGGACTCGTCGAGAACTCCCAGATGGTATTATACCTTACATCAGATGGTAGTTCTCTGGTGACACTGGTACAGAGTAGTCTGTTGACCCGAGATCGTCATAGAGTCTCGTGTGGTTCCCACTGTGCTTTGATTTCCATCTTACCACGTCCAAGAGGGCGTGCAAAACGGTGGTTTTTGGGTACAGTCCCGAGTCACATGGAGGCAATGAGCGATAGGAGGGGATTCGTCTCTCCCGGTATAGGGAGTTGATGTTGCGCTGTGTTCGATTGGCTATAAAAGGAAATCCCTGGCCAGGGTTGCTGAGATTTGCTGGTAAGTGTTACCAATAGTTTCTCGAATTGTTATAGACCTCATATCGACACGACTTATCGAGCTATTGGGGTCTGACGTTTACCACCCCTAGGCGAGATATGCGACATATCAGACGATCAGACCGGACTGTACGGTAAGTGTTACTGGTTGGATTCACTGGAGTGTGAGCGGACTTGCTCGTCGATCTTCAGATCGCTCAAAACCCGGGTGGCCGTTACGTTTAGCAGACCGCTTGCGGCTTGTGGGTGTTTGATATGATCATCGCCTGCTGCCGGCGTATTGACGAGTCTTTAGAGTCCTACACAGAGGTTTCCTGGCTCAAGCGAAACGAAATAGGAGCGCATATGAGATATGTGCGGGACCGAGAATAATACGTGTATGTGATACTGTATTCTATTCTCGCGATGAATGTATCGAATGGTTGTATGCGATATAACCTAGTTATCGAATCAAGGGTTGATTCGATAAGTCGATACATAGGATACTAGTCGGTTATATGCGATATGACCGGATCGTTAAATCAAGTGTTGATTTAATGATTTAATGCATAATTATATATTTGATATATTACTTTGCGTCAACTAGTATTGGTTCACTTTAAATGGATTTTCTCACTCGGATTGTGCACATTGTATATGTGATATACTTTTGTACACATGATTGTATCATGTTTGATGATACATGTTTACTTGGTTAAGTGTAAAGAATTAAACCATGGTTAAACATATAATTAGGGTTTTATTTTTCCATTACTTATTTATTCATTTATTTATTTGTTTATACATTTTGGAAAATAAATGGAAAAGAGAAAAGAATGGTGGCTTTATTTGTTGTTTAGTTGAAGCTTCATGAAGCTTTGACCTTGTCCACCATTCTTATCTCATCCTTAACCCTAACCATTCCTTTAACCTTGGTCAATGCTCTACACATAACCATAGTTAGAATTATGATAAGTTTTTATTTACTTTCTATTTTGGAATTAACTTATCATAACAATATTCTTCTTCTTCTTCATTTCTTCATGTGAAGAAAGCTTGCCTCCATCAATGGCAAGTGATGATAAAGAGTGAGAAATCCAATTCTAAAGTGAACCCACTTCCTATTTCTTCATCCTCTACCTCTTGCCAAGTAGTATAGGGTGTTTTCTTCACAAGTTTCATGACTTGGTGAAGTGGGAGCTTGATCTAGCGATGCCTCGACGTAGATCATCTTCGGCATGGACATCGACGACCTAGCCCGCCTATTCTCCGATGAAGCCGACGCTAGAGCCCGGGAATTCATTTGGACAGCAAGGGGACTTCGTTGCGGAGCTATGGAGGTGGAGCACCGGATCTACAAAGGTTGTATTTCCGTTTACTTGTAGTTAAGTGTTAACTAGTTTATTGTTTCGCCTAGAAATCTAGCCAACGATCCGTTCTAGGGTTTCTCGGCACCGTTAAAATTTGAAATTGGCATGGTTGATGCGTTGGGAGACCTCATAAGGGTGCCTAGGAACCCTACAGGATTGATCCGATTTGGAAGACGGGGTAAGCTAATTTCGAGATACATTGGACCGTTCGACATACTCGAACGAGTCGGTGAAGTGGCATACCGCTTGGCACATCCACCTTCATTGGAAGGAGTGCATAATGTGTTCCTTATATCCCAACTTAGAAGGTATGTGAGTGACGCCAACCACATTCTCGATCATTCCGAGCACACTGTACAGCCCGACTTATCCTGTGAGCAACAACCTATTGAGATCCTGGACAGGAAAGTGAAGTCACTTCGGAACAAGGAAGTCAACTTGGTTCGAGTGATGTGGAGAAAAGACACTTCAGGAGAATCGACATGGGAACGGGAACATGAGTTGCGTGCAAGATATCCTCACCCCGTTGTAAACTAGTCCTTAAAATAAAATTTGTAAATTTCGAGGACGAAATTTTTGTAAGGAGGGTAGACTGTAACAACTCCAATTTTAGTGTACAAAAAGTTTGTTTAAAAGTAAATGTATACTTGGGGTATTTACATCTCTTGTGAGTACTATAAGTATTTGTTTTGCTTTTTAATAGCAAGAAGGAGCTTGTAGCTCATTAGTAATACCTTGCACTACTGAACCTAAAGCACCAGAGTTCAAATCCCATCAGCCACATTATTTTTAATATTGTTTTTTAATCTTTTTAGAATTCCAAGAGTCTACACGTGCTAAACCCGTAAAACTAAAAGTCATAAATAAAACAAACTGACCCAGGAGCTACACCAAGCGACATAGGACACGTGGGAGCAAGGGGGGCGACTCAGCCTGACTCGGCCGGCGGACCGGCAGACTTGACCGCCGCCGCCGGCCGATTCAGCTCGGATCCGGTAGGTCTCTTCTGTGAAGTTGTGCCTCTTGGTATCCCCAGTACCCCTGTACTCTTAAAATACCCTGCACATTTACAGAATCAATAAAAACACCTATTTACTCCGTTTTTAATACATTTTCTCACATCCTTTCACTAAACCAAACCCTAATCTTTTCTTATAAATACCACTCCATTCCACACACCCCTCACTCACAAATTCTGCCCAAACTTTCAAGAAAACACTCTAGAATTTTTGTTTACAAGTGGATTAAGCTAAGGGTAAAGCTACCGGTGAACTTCCGACGACGACCATAGGAGCTCCCGGCGACGAAATGACGTACCGGCAACTCCTACGTCTTCCTCTCCCTCTTCTCTTGACTCTAAACCTGAAATTCCCATCTCCCTCTTCTCTATTCTATTCTAAAAATTTGTAAAACTAAAACCCGGCGGAAGCGGAGTTAATCCGACTTCCGATTCAGTTTTTCTTAAAAACTCCATCTTTTCTTAAATACAATATATCAAACTCTTACATCTTGACTATTAATCATTAACAAAGCATGTTGAACAAGCTTCATAGCAAAATATTTTCTATTGCAATTTTTATCGTACTTTTTTCAGTAAATACCGTGTACTTTAGTTTCGACTTTAAAACATCATTAATCTTGCTATACCTTTAGATAGATCACGAGGTAATGACCTACCTCTTCACAACACTCATATGCAACATAGCACGATACCTTTTGGAAAATACAGATTCGGAAAATACCGTTTTACATAAAACCACCTTTAACTTATAAGAACCATTTTCACAAGATTATGTATTTTAAACAAGTCTTTGCAAAGCGCCGCTATAACCCATTTGGAGAACTCGTTCGGGATGGTGCGGATTATCGCACATCCTCTGGCTTAGTAGTGCGAGATGCAGACCTTCACAAGGAGTATTCGGTCTCGAGAGATTTACAAATATAAATATCTTAAGAAAATGAGATTTCTACAAATATAATATATTAAAATTATTTTTATATAAATATATAAATATATATATATATATATATATATATGTATTATCAAAATATCTATTTTTGTGATAATATAAATATTCCAACTTTTCTAAATCACAAGAATCATTTTACATGAAAACACCATACAATTCCATACAAGTTCAATATTACAAATAAATACCCTATATTATGAAAATAGGTTCTAATCACTAGAATTTTCACAATGATAAAATATACATCAATGAAAACTTTAAAGACAATAATAAAATACTTGAGGTGTATTTTGAAAACTATACAAAATTATTTTTACATAAAAATCCCTCAAGTTCGATAAATTACCCTAAGGACCCTAATAAACATAGGTTTAAGAGGGACCAATCTCTTGAGCCTCAGGGAGCTGGAGAAGTGGGTGCTTGCCTATTTAAGATAGACAACTTAACAAATGGTGTTATCAATACGGTAATCGTCTTTGAAAAAGACACAAATCCTGCCGCCTATGTATAGCGGTTACCGATAACATCAAAACCTAATTCAGGACTTCAATTTATTTTCTAATTGTTCTGACTCAAACTAAGTATCATTATGAATAATCTGACTTGAATATGATTCAAGTACAATCTACAATACTACAATTCAATATGAATCCATGAATCCATATATTCAATCTGTATTGACTGAACCGAACCATGGATATACTTCCATTTACATGATTCTCCAGTTATATCCATTTACTGATATCATGGTTTCAGCAAGTCGTTGTTCAGACCATAATATTGCATTTATCATTCCCCTATTCTTATCCTTTTTATAAATAAATAGGTACTCTTGACGCACGTTTGTTGCATATTACAGGATACAGGTTTCTGGAGCAAATACAGTGAAAATGACACAAAACAACAGAAAAGGGACTTTTGACCAACAATTAGACGAATCCTAGTCGAGCCCAGTTCACATAGGTGCAAGGCAACGAATGTCAATGTGAAACGGTTAAAAAGCCCAATACAAGTCTTCACTGAAGATCTGGAGAAGAGTGAGAAGCCAACAGAGAAAATACATATAAAAATAAAAAGCCCCAGAACTCCTGAAGAAAGCCCAAAAGACTGGCGGCCCAAGATCACCAAAGGGCCGCGGATCCGCGGCCCAAGCCAGCATTTGCCGCGGATCCGCGGCCGTCTAATGCCCGGGTCGGTGGAGATTTCTTCTGTTGCCGCGACGTTGCGGGTGTTGGGATTTTTCGTAGGCAAATCTGTAATTGCGCATGCGCGAGAGTCTGTAACCCTAGGTTTCCTATTTTCCTATAAATTGTAATCTTAGATCTGAAAAATGTATGCCTCTTTTCAATAAATAAAATTCAGAATTTCTGGGAGTGACATTCAGATCTATTCTGTCTTCTACTTGGAGGGAGCCATCAAATCTGTAGGTAATTTATTTCCTTGCTTTTATTTTCTAGTATAATTTATCATCCCCTAATGAGCGAGTAGTCTCCTCGTTTGTTAGGGTTAGCCTTAGCGAAAGGGTTGAGAGATGAGATCTCTCACCCCTTTCAATGTCATCTTCACTTTAGAGTTAGAACTCCATGCATACGCACACATCCACTCCCTACGGTACCCTACCCCTCGAGGTAACGGTGAACCGTAGTATAAAGGGCCGGTTGCGCGCGTTTTCCATGGGGGTTAGGGTAATTATCAACAAAGGAAGGATACAAATCTAGAGGAAGAAACATCTTCCCAAAAGATTCGTATCCACTTTATTGATAATTAACGTAACATCTAATAGATCTAAAAAAAGAAGGCATTGAAAGCGATGAAGGAAACATTAATCTCCAAAACTTCCCCTAAGCCTAACCCTAGCAAGACTCTTAATTAGATTAATTAGATCTAGTTTTTATAGATTTTTATAAACCAATCAAAACGACAAATAGAATCAACTCGTTAAAACACATAAAAGGAATTTACCCGTCTCTGTGGATCGACCCGCACTCACCGGCTAGCTGCGAAGCGACGCCGTTTCTGATTGCGGTAAATACAAGTTTTGACACCAATCAAATGGCGCCGTTGCCGGGGACGGCGTAATATTTCTTTTTGTGAATTTTCGGGTTGATATAAATTTAAAAAAATTATAAAAATCTGAAAATATAAATAAAAAAATTATCAACTTTGATTTGTTTGAAGGGTGTATCTTTTGAATCTTGCAGGAACATCGAAGAATTGAGGATCTAGAAATTTACAGAAGGCAAAACAAAAATTGGTACATAAGAACAGAGAGGAACTATCAGTACAAAGCAGCAAAAATTTTTCCAGAGCGCGATCCCACCTGACGACCGCGTTTCCGCCGCATTAGGGGCCTCCCGCCGCGGATCCGCGCTCTTCCTGCCACGTCAGCGCATCAATTTTGCTGGTTTGATTTCTCTTTTCTTCCGCTCTACAACCTACAATATATCTCTCTGTAAAAAGTTTTCTGCAGGAATTCTTTGCGTAAAGACTCTTTCTCCCCCTTCTCTATAACAGATTTTCTGCAGGTTTCTTTGCGCCGCGCTAAAATTGAATGCAAGTGAAATTTTATTTGTTTTGCATAATTTAACCGGACTCTAAGGGGCTAATTGACCAAACTCAGATTGGGTGGGGATTTCATCACCCTTCCCAGGACCCCAGAAAACACCTAAAGCATTTTGCATCGACCACCTTTAATTAAAAAAGATTAGACTCAGACCTAAGGACAGCGAGCTCAATAGAAAAAGGACTAGGGTAGGCATCGGCCGTCTATCCTAACCGACATTGCGGTGTCTAGGCTAGTGGTTATTAATTAGGCCCGCTGTAGTGGTGGTTCCTTCCCACTTACCTGGCCGTATTTGTCCGTGAAGAGGCGGTTTGAGGTCTATTTCTAGCCCTAGTTAGGAGCTGTCTAGTAGACCTAGGCGACCCTAGATCTAGGCCTGATTGTGCATGTGTGGTTGATTCAGTTGTGTCACGAGTCCATTTTCTAAAACCTTATTGCAAAACTCTCCAATAAAAAAATAAAGAAAAATCTTTTAAAAACTTGCAAAAATTTTGTCGCTAAGAAATCCTTGCACTCTTCTATCATGGGTACCCCACATCATAAATCTCTTGCCGAATTTTGGTATCCCGAACCTAACTTTGCGTCGTTCGTCAATTGTTTCGGTCAATTTAAAAACGATCCCTCCTTGCAAAAAATTTCGTTGAAAGATCAAATAGAGGCGTCTAGGAGAAATAGTTTGACTTTTCAACCCACTTCGTGTCAACCGAGTCAACCTTTACAACCTACATATGTTGATACCACTTCTTCAAGTCCTTCTGTCACTCCTAGGCCGATGTCCATTGCTGAGCATATTGCTCAATCTCGCAGTCGATCTTTCACCCCTCTCTACTCATCTAGTTTTAGGGATCCGCACGATTATTCACCTTCTTATCCATATGTTGACCCTACTCCTGTCTTACCACCCACTTCCTACCAGTCATACCCGACCTTCCCACCTTCACTAGACGCTGTTTCGACACAGCCATTAGGGAGTTTCACATACCCAACTAATTTTGAATCTTTTACTGAAACCCCCTCACCACCTAAGTCTAGTTTGGAAGAGTCGTTGGAAGCATATATTGCTGTAACAAATAAAATAATGAGGAATGTGGAAGCATCCATGGCCGCCCTTATGCAGCCTAGTGAACCGGTAGCTAGTGTCCCGCTAGCTCCGAATTTTTCAATGTATAAGGCGGCAGTTGGACAGAGTGAGAATGAGAGAGGATTTTCAAATCAAACCTACCCTTACCCAATTGAAGCCCACAACTCCGGTTTTCCATCGATTGTTCCAAATGATTCACCAGTTGAAAATAAAAATGAGTTGTGCGATTTTGTAGTGTTTGATTTGCCAAATTGTGAGGAACCCCTTTCGAGTGAAACCGCACCTAATCCTTTCGATCTTTACACCTCCACTCTAGAACCTACATTGATAAATATCCATGCTGTGGATGAAGTGTCTAAAGAAATTGATTTTCACTTGATTGAGGATATAGACGCCGGGAATATTTCGGATGATGAACCTGTCGATTTAATAGAAATTTTATGTTCAAATCATCATCCTGAGTTATTAAATGTTTCCCCCGAATCTCATATGCGTCTAGATTTTGATGATAATGGCATAGATGGATTAAATATTGAGGAGAGTCTTGAGGATAATATCGAGGTTGAACCATTTTTAATTAATGTGTCGGATTTTCCAATTCAGCCTCCTGAATCTTTGACTGTTATATCACCCTCCCTCCTTCCTATTGTTCCGACCGAACAAATGACCGTTACGCTTTCATCTCCTATACCAAGTTCGGCGTACCCATGTTTTCTTGCGAATCTTGAGGGATTTGACCCCATTGCACGACGAGTTGGTAGGTTAGCGCAATCGCTTTTAACACATCGGTCATCACAAATTGCGCTAATTTATTCACTCAATTTACACCCTCAAGATCGCACTCCACTTCTTTCTTCTTTCCGTCTTTCTTCTCCCCCACCGAGACCATATTCTACCATTCTTCTTTCCACACGATCTCGCGTGCTTTTCATCTCTTTTCTTTCCATCCCATTCTTGCACCAACTCTACCATTACCATGATAAGATTTTTGAATGGTTGGTGCTAACATTTGGCTTGTGTAAGGCCAAGCTTAACTTTGGGGGGGAATCTTGTTGTATATATGTATATATCCTTTTGTTTTCTTTTTCTATAAAAAAAAAATTCAAAACACAAAAAAAAAAATTTATTATAAATAAATAAACAGGGGAGTATCGGTAATTTGACCCTCTTGGTTTAGCATGACAGTGAGGACACTGTCAAGTTCAAGTTTGGGGGTATGCTCGGTACGTCTTCTTCCTTCGCATTCATTTGTACATATTTTTGCATTTGCATACTTATTTGAAAACCCATAAAAATTTGAAAAATTTCAAAAATTATAAAAATAATTGTATTCAATTTTGGCTAATTGACTTGAGTTTGACTAATAGGTTAACTGGTTAGGAACAAGTAGATCTTAGACTTAGTGAATTAAAAACCCTAAAAATAACATTTCTTAAAGTTTAATGGTAGAAAGTATATGCCTTGTAGTTTATTTAGAAATAGGCAAATTTTGGGTTCACTTCTTGGGCTAAGTCGAAACAAAGGAAGAGTATTGATGTTCTTATTAGAGTATAAGTTTGAAAAATAGTTCCTAGCTTAAGTCTAGATTCTGAAAATGTATACCCTACAATTTGCACTATCACGTACCTTGAAACTTGGAATAGTAGAAGAGACCTTGAAATACTCTTGTCTAAAGTCCTTAGTACAATGAAAATAAAAAAAGAAGTGAATAAAGAATAAAAAAATGGACACTGGTTTTTGTGATTACTTAAGGCTGCAAAAATAGAAAAATATTTAGCGAGGGTGCTTCATCACCTAGTGCCTTAGACCAACTGGTTTGGGAGTCACTGCTAAAGCCTTGGGTGTTGCAAGGACTAGGAAGTATGCTTTAAAGTGCAAACACATTTTGTAATCGGTCGTTGGTACCTCAAGAAGTATTAACGGTCGCATGAAGGATGTGTAAGCGAATTTCATTTAAATTCACCAATTAATAAGTACTTTGGACAATGGACTAGGGCATGATTGCTTGAATTGAATTTCCAAGTGTAGGGGTGATCTATACACACACGTAGGGGTATGTGATTGGAATTTAGATAAGAGAGAGGAATGAAAGATAAAATTTATATCTTTAATGGAGTTGATAGAAAATTCCTAAGTTGAGATGAAACCCTAGAAGGAAGACTTAAAAGATGCCGAAAGCTAAGTAGCTCTACATAACATATATAATTTTAAGTTAAATAATGAGGAAGTGTGAAGAATATGGGTGGATAATTTACAAGTAGAAGATAATAGAATTCCTTATTAGAAAACCTAATTGGAAAACAAAAGTCAGTGGGCCGAGTTGATAGGATTTTGTGGGTGTAATCCGCTGAAAACCCTCAGGAGACAACACTCCTCTTACTAGGGACACCTAGAGGTTTAACGGCTTGTTGCACGTGCTCAGTGCAATCGCGTTTCCCTGCGAAAGTGCGGTTAGGATTTTAGTGAATAAAATAATAAGTTTGCTCGAGGACGAGCAAAAGGTAAGTTTGGGGGTATTTGTTCAGACCATAATATTGCATTTATCATTCCCCTATTCTTATCCTTTTTATAAATAAACAGGTACTCTTGACGCACGTTTGTTGCATATTACAGGATACAGGTTTCTGGAGCAAATACAGTGAAAAAGACACAAAACAACAGAAAAGGGACTTTTGACCAACAATTAGACGAATCCTAGTCGAGCCCAGTTCACATAGGTGCAAGGCAACGAATGTCAATGTGAAACGGTTAAAAAGCCCAATACAAGTCTTCACTGAAGATCTGGAGAAGAGTGAGAAGCCAACAGAGAAAATACATATAAAAATAAAAAGCCCCAGAACTACTGAAGAAAGCCCAAAAGACTGGCGGCCCAAGATCACCAAAGGGCCGCGGATCCGCGGCCCAAGCCAGCATTTGCCGCGGATCCGCGGCCGTCTAATGCCCGGGTCGGTGGAGATTTCTTCTGTTGCCGCGACGTTGCGGGTGTTGGGATTTTTCGTGGGCAAATCTGTAATTGCGCATGCGCGAGAGTCTGTAACCCTAGGTTTCCTATTTTCCTATAAATTGTAATCTTAGATCTGAAAAATGTATGCCTCTTTTCAATAAATAAAATTCAGAATTTCTGGGAGTGACATTCAGATCTATTCTGTCTTCTACTTGGAGGGAGCCATCAAATCTGTAGGTAATTTATTTCCTTGCTTTTATTTTCTAGTATAATTTATCATCCCCTAATGAGCGAGTAGTCTCCTCGCTTGTTAGGGTTAGCCTTAGCGAAAGGGTTGAGAGATGGGATCTCTCACCCCTTTCAATGTCATCTTCACTTTAGAGTTAGAACTCCATGCATACGCACACATCCACTCCCTACGGCACCCTACCCCTCGAGGTAACGGTGAACCGTACTATAAAGGGCCGGTTGCGCGCGTTTTCCATGGGGGTTAGGGTAATTATCAATAAAGGAATGATACAAATCTAGAGGAAGAAACATCTTCCCAAAAAATCCGTATCCACTTTATTGATAATTAACGTAACATCTAATAGATCTAAAAAAAGAAGGCATTGAAAGCGGTGAAGGAAACATTAATCTCCAAAACTTCTCCTAAGCCTAACCCTAGCAAGACTCTTAATTAGATTAATTAGATCTAGTTTTTATAGATTTTTATAAACCAATCAAAACGACAAATAGAATCAACTCGTTAAAACACATAAAAGGAATTTACCCGTCTCTGTGGATCGACCCGCACTCACCGGCTAGCTGCGAAGCGACGCCGTTTCTGATTGCGGTAAATACAAGTTTTGACACCAATCAGTCGTCCATCTATAATACAAGAAAATACAATTTACAATACAAACAAGACATCGTGGGGTTTAAGGGGTAGATTGGTACGGAAGGTGTTAGAAGTGGCACGAGACTGCAAGATTTAAGTCACCTAATCTATATTCCGTTGCTGTTGTACCGTGGCATAACGGTTCCTTGTACATTCCGTTCACCTTAGTCTCTGGTCTACTAAGACTCCTCTCGTATACATTGGCATCCTTCTGTACCAAGCTACAAATAACAACGTTAACAATAAATACAACTTTAAAAGTTACACTCTCTCTCTGTCTATTCTACTTCTCCCTTATCTTTGGGACTTACAGAGCGATTTGTTCGCTGACGGCATTCTCTTTCTTCTTCTTTGAATGTCGTCAGGTGATTCGGACCTTCCAAAGATCGAGCAAACCAGTGACTACTTGGACCAGTTTATTGAAGATCCCGAGCTATAGTTTCACTTGTACTTTTCTTTTACATTCTGTATATTCCTTTTCTGTTATGCCACTATTTAGGCATTGCTTTCATTCAGATGTTGTAACATTTCAGAAAAAAATAAAAGATTATTTTTGGGAATTTTATAATTTAATATTAATTTTTAATGAATATTTTAATATTTCGGTATAATTAAATACCGATAAATGGGAAAATTTTGGAAAAATTTTGGAAAATTCTAAAAATAGGGTATTTTATGGAATTATGCCATTTTAAAGTTTTTATGGTTAGTTATATGCTAACTTAGTTCTAATCGCGATTAAAAATCGCTAATCGGTTTTTTAGCTTTTTTTTGCAAAACATGCACATATCATTTTTACACTTGTGTTACATTTGTTTTCTTGCCTTCTCTTTATTTTAGCATGGTTGCTTAGGGTTTATCCTTGTGTGAGAAGGAAATAAAAGGAAAAGAAAAGTAAAGTATGGTGAAGAGAGAGAAAGAGTGGGTGAGGGGGTTTACCTTTGACTTCTGGACCTTTCCCCATCATTTCTTCAACCCATTTCTCTCTCCCCCTTCCCTTGAGCTGCTGCTGCTCCTGCTCCCCCCTCTTCCTCCTTCCTCTTCAAGCCCAAATCCACCATGAATACAACTCCAAAACCCTATTCTCATTTCACAAAAATTGTTCCCAAGCTCACTAGCTACACATTGGACCTTGAAAGAGAGGATTTTGAGGACTTTGAGCAACTCAAGAAAATTCTTGAGTTGCCAAAGGAGGTAATTTTTGCACCCTTAGTATAGTGTTTCAATTCCTTGCGCATCAATACTTGTTTCATGTCGATATGGTGTGGTTTGATGGACTTTGGAAATTCCAAGTTAGGGTTTAGGGTTTAAATTGAAATCAAAGGTTAATTGAGGTGTAATTAGGGACTAAAACCCCTGGTGTGATGTTACATTGGACCAAACCTGAGATTAAAACCCAGAATACGGATTTATAGAAACGGTATCGGGAAAAACTGTGATTCTGTGAGTGTATTTGGAAATCTGCTAATACCCGGGTCACCTGAAAATAATTTTGGTTTGACAGGGAGATGTGCAGGCACCTAGGAACCACCACCCAAAACCCTAGTCCCTAACCCATCTTTCTGGCCGCAAATAAACTCCTTCTGGCCGCAATTTGCGGTCAGAGCATGTGGGAATCTCCTCGTTTTTGTTTCAGGGCCCTATCTCCAGTAAATTTGACCCTTGGGATATGCAATTTTGACTGATTCCATCTAGGGTAGAATCTGGGGTAGTGTTCTTTTGTTGGCGCATGGTTTACGACTTGTTTTAGCATGGACTTTGGTATTTGGTGATTCGTTTCTGTCGGGTGGCGTTTGAACGTCAACGGCAAAGGGTTATTGATCGTGTTTGCATGCGAGACTATAGGTTTTTACCTATGGGCGTAGCGTATGCCGTTTTGGCTTCCGATATGATTTTCATGTGCTTTAGCGTTTGTGATATCCTAGTAGGTACCCCACGTGACATCGAGGTGTTGAAGATAAAGATGGCGACATCGGCATCGTCACACAAGAAGCAAAGTGAGTAGATTTATATCTACGGGGAGAAGTCGGGTGGACGGCGTATAGCACCCCCGTAGTTCGTGGTGATGTATGTTAGTGATATGCCCTAGAGGCCATTACTGTATCATACTAATTTGTATATTACTTGATGGAAGCTTAGGATATTCACCTTGTATAGACAATCTTGCTCAAAATAGTAGTATGCTACTTGGTTTGTTTCTAATTTAATGTGTGCATGTGTTTCTTATAGCATATCGCCTTTACACATTAGGAGAGCCTTTAGGATCTTTGCTTGATTACCAGCGTTGTGATGGCAGTCACACTCGTGGGGGCTGGGTAATCTACATGCACATCCTTATGCAGGTCCCTAGTCGTAGGACTATCGAGACAGGGCATCGATACTCCGGAGTAGACTAGCGTATGCGCTTCTCATCCCAGCTTGGGAGACGGTCTGTCCTACAGCCGTCAGTACGTCGTACTTGAGATAGTATGCGGGTGCTCATTAGGTTACGAGTACACTGGACAGGACTTGTCGGGAACTGTTGGTTGGTATTATACCTATCGTCAGTTATCAGTTCCCAGGTGACATGAGTACAGCTTAGTCCGTTGACTTTATACTGTCACTTCGCCTCGAGTGTGTTCCCACTGTTCTTAGATTGCTACCCTACCACGGCTCAAAGGAGTCGTGCAAACAGGTAGCAGTTGGGTGCAGTCCCGAAGCACTTGGAGGCAGTGACGGTTAGATAGGATTCGTCTCTCCCGGTATTGGCGGTTGATATCGCGCTGTGTCTAGGAGAGCCATTACATAAAGTCCCCGTCCAGGGCAAGCAAGATATACTGGTAGGTTTCCAGTGTTATCTCAGGGTGTTCTGGGCTTCACTCCGACACGACTTGTACCGCTATTAGGGGACTGACGTTTACCACCCCCTTAAGCCCGCCATGCGATACACTTATATGAACAGACCGGACTGTACGGAGACTGTCACATTCAGGCTCAGTAGGAGTTCAGATGGGTTTACCTCCTCAGTCTTCTTATCGGCATCTACCTGGGGACCGTTACGTATAGCTAGTGCCGCTTGCGGTCTGTGGTTAAACCCACTGCCAGCGTAGTGTCGAGTCTTTAGAGTCCCACACAGAGGGTTATTCGCCTTTAGCCAAAACGAGTAGAGGTCACATGGTTTTGCGACGGGGTTCGTTCACATCCGCGCACTTGTGCACATTTGGTGTCCGGACAGCTTATACTAGCGGGCTTTGGTTTAAGCCAGATCCTACTATATGTTTTGTGATTGGTTTTATCTCATTGTATTCGTGATCTTCGGAACACGGATACGGGTGTGTATGCACAGTTGACTGAGGCAGAGGCAGAGGACTTTCATTAGGGTTGATGACCGTTGTCTTTTTCTTAACCCTAATGTTTATATGTGAAATATGATTATTAGTATTAATTAATTATAATTGTGTTATGGTTAGGGTTGTTGACCATTTCACTATGGTTGACTTGTTGATCTATGTTGACATATTGACCATCATCATTTCATATGAAAGATGCTCTTTGATTCTTGCAAAAGTAATTAATGTGAAATGATAATGGTCATTTCAAGTTAACCATCACAATTATCTTTAGTTAATTTTTTAATTATCATAATTCACATATATGTGAGAAGGTTGGCATTATCTTCTCATTCTATCATTCTCATTCTCTCTCATCCTCTTCCTCTCTCTCAAAGCTCTCCCCTCTCATGAGTTGAGAACCATTAAGCTTGAGATAAAACCTTCAAAATTACTCTCTACTCTTTCTAAGGTTCTAGGTTTAGCACACCAAGTAGCTTAGTTACTTCTAGTTTGAGATAGGAGCCAAAGGTAGAGGACCGTGGGTGGATCTTTCTTCGGCAAGAGAAGGCGACGAGGACAACCCGTTCATCCCACTCCTGTTAGTGTATATGCCCTAGAGGCCATTACTGTATCATACTAGTATGTATATTACTTGATGGAAGCTTGGGATATTCACAGTTGTATATACAATCTTGCTCGAAATGGTAGTATGCTACTTGGTTTGTCTCTGCTTTAATATGTGCATGTGTTTCTTTTAGCATATCGCTTATATACATATTAGTAGAGCCCTTAGGATCTTTGCTTGATTACCAGCGTTGTGATGGCGCTCACACTCGTGGGGGCTGGGTAATCCATAAGCACATCCTTATACAGGTCCCTAGTCGTTGGACTATTAAGACAGGGCATCGATACTCCGGAGTAGACTAGCGTATGAGCTTCTCATCCCACCGTGGGAGACGGTCTGTCCCACAGCCGTCAGTACGTCGTACTTGAGATAGTATGCGGGTGCTCGTTAGGTTACGAGTACACTGGACAGGACTCGTCGGGAACTGTTGGTTGGTATTATACCTATCGTCAGTTATCAGTTCCCAGGTGACATGAGTACAGCTTAGTCCGCTGACTTGACACTGTCACTTCGCCTCGAGTGTGTTCCCACTGTACTTTGATTACTACCTTACCACGGCTCAAAGGAGTCGTGCAAACAGGTAGTAGTTGGGTGCAGTCCCGAAGCACTTGGAGGCAGTGACGGTTAGACAGGATTCGTCTCTCCCGGTATTGGGGGTTGACATCGCGCTGTGTCTAGGAGAGCCATTACACGAGTAGTCCCTGGCCAGGGCAAGCGAGATATACTGGTAGGTTTCCAGTGTTATCTCAGGGTGTTCTGGGCTACACTCCGACACGACTTGTACCGCTATTAGGGGACTGACATTCACCACCCCCCTAGGCCCGCCATGCGATGTATCAGACGAACAGACCGGACTGTACGGAGACTGTCACATACAGGCTCAGTAGGAGTTCAGATGGGGTTACCTCGTCAGTCTTCTTATCGGCATCTACCTGGGGACCGTTACGTACAGCTAGTGCCGCTTGCGGTCTGTGGTTAAACCCACTGCCAGCGTAGTGTCGAGTCTTTAGAGTCCCACACAGAGAGCTATTCGCCTTTAGGCAAAATGAGTAGAGGTCGCATGGTTTTGCGACAGGGTTCGTTCACATCCGCGCACTTGTGCAAGTTTGCTGTCCGGACAGCTTATACCAACGGGCTTTGGTTTAAGCCAGATCCTAGTATATGATTTGGCATTGGTTTTATCTCTTTGTATTCGTGTTCCTCGGATCACGAATACGGGTGCGTATGCACAGTTGCTTGAGACAGAGGGAGAGGACTTTCATTAGGGTTAATGACCATTGTCATTTTTTTAACCCTAATGCTTATGTGTGTATTATGGTTAATTGATATTAGTTTAATATGATTGTGCATGGTTATGGTTGTTGACCATTTGACATTCTTGACTTGTTGACCTAGGTTGACACTTTGACCATCATCATTTCATTTGGAAGATACTCTTTGATCCTTGCAATTTGCATTAAAAATGAAATGATAATGGTCATGTCTTGATTAAGCCATGACAATTATCTCACTAATTATCAATTCACAATAATTCACACATATTTATGAGAATGCTTCATTTTTCTCTCATTCTATCATATAGTTTCTCTCTCTTGCTCTTCCTCTTCTTCAAGCTCTCCCCTCTCATGTGTTGAGAAACACTTGAGCTAGAGAAAAACCATTCCATAGTAATCTCTACTCTCATCTAGGGTTCTAGGATTAGCACTTCTAGCACCCTAGTTACTTCTAGCTTGAAGTTGAAGCCAAAGGTTGAGGCTTTCGGGTGGATCTTTCTTCGACGTGAGAAGACGACAAAGGTGATCCCTTTCTACTACTTCAAGGAGCAAGGAGAGAAGGACTTAAAGCCCTAGGTATAACCATTCTACCCTTTAACTAGTTTCTAGTTAGCTTTTAGTTAGTTTTGTTTAGCAAAGATCCCGACTTTGTCTAGTCCATGTTGCCTAGAGTAGTAAAAATCCGATTTTTATTCCGTTTTCTGCCTCCCCGCAAGCACCGGGGTGGGCAATGTGGACTTACAGTGGTATCATAGCCTAACTATACATAAACTAGCTAGGTAGTAAAGTGTATAGAAGTTCGATCGGAAAAATCGCAAAACTACGACATGCAAAACCCAAGTTTCTGTTAAAATTTTTTCTGCTCTAAAAATAAAAGGTCATACTCCAAAAATCATCTCAGGGTTTTGTGAAGAAGCCCACCAAAAACGGTCGAGTGATCCCATCAAAGCGCCGTGGTTCCGCGGCAATGGGTATACTTTTGCCGCGGAACCGCCGCAGTTTTGACTCGGTTCATGACCGAGTTTGGTGCAGTGTTTTTAGTTTGTGGTTTTGGGATTTTTAAGATGGTTTATATCAGTCCAGATTTTCCAGAAAAGAAATTTGTATTTGGGGGCTTATAAATCCGTATTTTTGATCGAACTTCACTATACTTTGACTAATCGGTTATATCTGTGATGTTTTTATGTATTGAACGTCGGCTAATCGCTATATGTCGATTAGTGGGGGTTATACATATCTGTGATCTGTGTTTGATGATGGTATGTGTATATGAATGCGTTGGATTGTCGCGGGTGAATAGCCGGGGTGGATGTGAGATGAGTGTTTCTTTTTTCTTTCATTCATGTAATATGTAAATTGATGTATTATTATTCGTATGGCCGCACAACCGGCTCGGGGTTGTAGCCGTCATTGTATAATTCTTTTTACTGTTTTTGCTCCTAGGATAGACCCATGGAGGGGGTGCACAAACTACCGCGTATCTCGAAGTGCCGAGTGGCCTACTCACGGTGTTGAGGGAGGTTGCTTCGCTTCGGCGGGTAGTTTGCCGCACCCGTAGGGGTCTTGGGTGGGGTATTTGGCTATTCACCGCGACCGTGTAATCCGCTTTTCTTTGCAGGCTCGAACGGATTGCGGATTCCTAGTATATCCAATGTATTCATCTGTGACCTGTAATGTCTATCATTGCTATATATTTATATACTATAACTATTTAGGCGTTGCTTATGTTTTACAGCCGCGCTAGCCCAGCCCCCGCTCTGTCGTTAGTTAAGTAACCTAACGGGTGATGACGGGGCTCCGTGGCGAATGCGAATGGCATAAGCGTACATCATATTTTGGTTATTTTCTGCAATGGTAGGATTAAATGATGGGACGCATTAAAAGAACTAATGCAAGAAAATAAACCAAGTAAAAGTCGATTGGAACACTTTGAAAACCACTCGGTTCTTTTCAAAACTAAACTTTTAAACGCGGAGCTTGAACCACTCCTTTTAAAAGCTATTTCATTCCATCGATTATATCAAGTTCACTACGTTCACGGTTTCGCCAAAACCATTCTTAGCCCTCCGTCATTCCACATGAATGGTCAAAAAGTATTCAAGCTATGTATTTTGGCCAAAGTCAAGGCATAGTGATTGGTAGCTATTGGGTATTCATGTGCAGCATAGATAGATGCATTGGTTTGGGACAGTCGTGCTGCCATTTTGGCCAAAGTCAAGGGTAGGTACGGGTGGGTCCAAATTAACCAGGAGAATGACGGGTAGAAATTGACATGTGACTTATGATATTTTGGCCAAAGTCAAGGTCATAAGAGCATGGGGCAAAAATCCACATCGGGAGTTTCATAAGTACTGAAACTTGCTAGCGCTGCATACCATTTAGAGTGTGATAATTCTGGTAGGATTCCTTCGGTTTTATCACGCGATGATATTTGGATCCCGATCCTACTGTGAGTATATGCTACTCTTCGGGAAAGTTCTTACTTAACGATCAATTCTATAAACCTAGTAGGTGTCTAGAAAGGTGTTAGCGGGGCTACGCCCATAGAGAAAAGAGGTTACTTAATTAAGGAACTTCGCGAAAACGTTGGAAAACTTCCCTCGAAGTACCGACACTGGCCTAGCTGAACGTTTAAGCAAGTATTGTACGGTGAGATTGATCCCAACTAATTCTTTCTTTACGGTTTGAGAAGGGATTCGAGAGACAGTGGGAGCCATCCTGTTTAGACAAACTAAAAACCACTCTAAACTTGCAAGAGCATCATGCTAAAGTGTTTCTTTTCTCTCTCCTAATTGCAGCGACCATTCAACATGACCGGACTTAAGTTATTACTAGATAAAAACATACTGACAGGGCCAAACTACAAAGATTGGCTCAGGAATGTCAAGATGGCAATCACTTACGACAAGTTGGGGTATCTCCTTACCACCAAAGCTCCCCCTGTCCCAGGTCCCAAAACCAGTGTCGCGGATAGGGAAATCCGTAAGACCTGGGAAATAGATTGCGCGAAGGCCAAATGCCTCGTACTTGCCTCGATGGACAACGAACATCAGAGGAGGCACGAGAATATGGACCTAGAGTCCATATTTCTTCATACAAAAGAACTGTATGGAGAGCAGTCTCGTATCGCCAGATACGAAGTGTCGAAGAAGTTGTTTTCGGCAAAGTTGGCCGTCGGATCATCGGTAGCGGAACACGTGCTTAAGATGATTGGCTACATAGAGGAGCTCGCGGAACTTGGGACCACGTTGGAGAATGAGCTCTATACGGACTTGATTCTTCAGTCCCTTCCTTCCACTTACGCCCAGTTCATTCTGAACTTCAACTTACAGGAAAAGAAAGTTGAACTTTCCGAGCTCCTCAACATGTTAAGGAGTGCAGAAGGCACCCTACAGAAAGGTAGGGAGACATCCACTTTGTTTGTAGGAGGATCTTCCTCTTCTAGGTCCAGGGCGAGAGCTAAGGGCAAGAAGAAGAAAGCCCCTGCCAAACCAAGAGACGGTGTCAGTAAAGTGGATACGAAGGGAAAAAGAAAGGCAACAAAGGTAGCGGGAAAGCTGGTAGGGAAGGAAGAATGCTTCTACTGTCACAAAAGTGGACACTGGAAACAGGATTGCAAGGCTTGGAAGGCCAGAACCCAGGATCTGAAGCAAGTTGCGGCTTCAGCTTCAGGTGTGTATGTTATTGAAAACTGTCTATCAATAAACTCTACATCCTGGGTATTGGATACCGGATCAGGATCTCATATCTGTAATTCTTTCCAGGCGTTGAGAAAGCGTAGAGTTTTGAGGGCAGGTGACATGACCCTCAGAGTTGCAAACGGAGCTAGCATGGATGCTGAGGCCGTGGGGGACTATCACCTGGGATTGTCAGATGGACACTTTTTGGTTTTGCGTAGTTGTTATTTTGTACCAAATGCAACCTGTAATATCATTTCTGTATCTTTATTATCTAAAGAAGGTTATGAATTTGCATTTGTAAGTAATGTAGTGACCATTCACCTTAATCAAGTTTTGATTGGGTCAGGTACATTAAACAACGGTATATACGTATTGAACCAACCACAGATTTTCAATGTCCAGGATACACACAAAAGAAAGTCTCCAGAAATCAATAAAACTTTCTTATGGCATTGTAGACTGGGTCACATCAATGAGAGAAGGTTGACTAAGTTACATACAGAAGGATATTTGGATTCGTTCGAATATCAATCGTATTCAACTTGTCAATCCTGTCTCAAAGGAAAGATGATAAAGACTCCGTTCACTGGACACGGAGTAAGAGCGAGCGAGCTCTTGGGACTCGTACACAGCGACATGTGCGGTCCAATGACTACGCATGCACGAAGCGGTTATTCTTACTTCATTACTTTTACGGATGACTTTTCAAGGTACGGTTATGTCTTCTTAATGAAACATAAATCCGAGGCTTTTGAAAAATTCCAGGAATATAAGAATGAAGTAGAAAAACAAACAGGCAAAAGTATCAAGGCACTAAGATCTGATCGAGGTGGTGAATACTTGAGTGCCGAGTTCCTGGGTTACTTAAAAGAGAATGGAATTCTCTCTCAGCTTACTCCTCCATACACTCCGCAACATAACGGTGTATCGGAGAGACGGAACCGAACCCTATTGGATATGGTACGGTCCATGATGAGTAACGCTGAGTTGCCGCGATCGTTCTGGGGATATGCGCTAGAATCAGCTGCATACCTTTTGAACCGAGTTCCTACTAAGACTGTGCCTACTACACTATATCAGATGTGGTGTGGGAAGAGACCCTATCTTAATCACATTAAGACATGGGGATGTCCAGCTTTTGTCAAAAAGCAGCATGCGGACAAACTCGAGGCACGCTCAGCACAGTGCAAGTTTGTGGGATATCTAAAGAACTCCAAGGGATATTTCTTCTATTGCGAAGAGGAACAAAAGGTTTTTGTTTCTCGCCATGCCCACTTTCTAGAACACCAGTTCATAGAAAAGGAAATAAGTGGGAGCGCAATAGAACTGGAAGAAATTCCTGAACCACGAGCTATTACTGAAAGCTTAGTAGAACCAGAGGGTTCGAAAGATCAGGACATTCCCACGCCACTCCGCAGGAGTAGTAGGCAGTCTCATCCGCCCGAAAGATACTACGGTTTTCTCATTGACGGGGATAGAGAGGATTGAATCATAGATTGTGATGAGCCTACTAGATTCCAGCAAGCCATTCAGAGCGTCGACTCGGTAAAATGGCTGGATGCAATGCGGACCGAAATGGAGTCCATGTACACCAACAAAGTATGGACGTTGGACATTGCTCCAGATGGGGTAAAACCCGTAGGCTGCAAGTGGATCTTCAAAAGGAAGATTGGTGTAGATGGACAGGTTGAGACCTATAAAGCTAGACTGGTTGCAAAGGGTTTTAGTCAGCGACCTGGTTTGGACTATGACGAAACCTTTTCTCCAGTAGCTATGCTGAAATCCATTCGGATCTTTCTTGCCATTGCTGCCTTCCACGATTATGAAATTTGGCAGATGGACGTAAAGACCGCTTTTCTAAATGGACATTTAGAGGAGTGTGTCTATATGGACAAGCCAGAGGGTTTCATTCAGAGTGGGAACAGCGGAAAGATGTGCAAGTTGCTTAAGTCCATTTATGGACTAAAGCAGGCATCGCGGAGTTGGAACATCTGTTTTGATGAGACGGTCAAGGAATTTGGCTTTATCAAAAATCCAGATGAACCATGCATCTATTGTAGATTTGTAGCGAGAACTGTTGTATTCCTCGTTTTATACGTGGATGACATTCTCTTACTAGGAAATGACATTCCTATGCTACAATCTGTCAAGGGGTTCTTGTCACACAGGTTCTCCATGAAAGACCTGGGTGATGCCTCATACATTCTGGGTATCCGGATCTACCGTGACAGATCCAAGAGGATATTAGGACTTTCACAGTCCAGGTACATCGACACCATACTGAAAAGATTCAGTATGGAAGATTCCAAGCGCGGTAATCTACCGGCTTGTCATGGGATCACCCTCTCCAAAGAGATGTCCCCCAAGACTGATTTGGAGAGGGATCACATGTCTATTATACCCTACGCTTCTGCGGTAGGCTCTATAATGTATGCGATGTTGTGTACCAGACCGGATGTGGCTTATGCACTGAGTGTAGTAAGCAGGTATCAGTCAAACCCTGGGGAGAAACATTGGATAGCAGTAAAGAACATTCTCAAGTACCTGAGAAGGACTAAGGAGATGTTCTTGGTGTATGGCGGAAAAGACCTCCAGATTGAGGCCTTTGCTGACTCCAGCTTCCAGAGTGACAAGGATGATTCCAAGTCCATGTCGGGTTTTGTCTTTACCCTCAATGGAGGGGCGGTGTGTTGGAAGAGCTCCAAACAGGAAACCGTTGCTGACTCGACTATGGAAGCGGAATACATCGTTGTATCTGATGCCGCAAAAGAAGCTGTCTAGATGAGGAAGTTCTTGAAAGAACTTCAGGTGGTTCCGTCCATTGTTGACCCAATACCTCTATATTGCGATAACAACGGGGCTATAGCTTTAGCGAAGGAACCCAGGTCCCATCAGAAATCCAGATACATCTTGAGGCGGTATCACCTGATCAGGGAGATCGTGGATCGCCAGGAGATCGAGGTTCGGAGGGTTGCTTCAGAAAATAACACTGCAGATCCATTCATGAAGGCCTTACCCCAGACTCAGTTCGAGCGGCTGATCGAGATGATAGGTCTTCAATACGCCAGTACATGGCCTTAGTGCAAGTGGGAGATTGTTAGTGTTTATGCCCCAGAGGCCATTACTGTATCATACTAGTATGTATATTACTTGATGGAAGCTTGGGATATTCACAGTTGTATATACAATCTTGTTCGAAATGGTAGTATACTACTTGGTTTGTCTCTGCTTTAATATGTGCATGTGTTTCTTTTAGCATATCGCTTATATACATATTAGTAGAGCCCTTAGGATCTTTGCTTGATTACCAGCGTTGTGATGGCGCTCACACTCATGGGGGCTGGGTAATCCATAAGCACATCCTTATACAGGTCCCTAGTCGTTGGACTATCGAGACAAGGCATCGATACTCCGGAGTAGACTAGCATATGCGCTTCTCATCCCAGCGTGGGAAACGGTCTGTCCCACAGCCGTCAGTACGTCGTACTTGAGATAGTATGCGGGTGCTCGCTAGGTTACGAGTACACTGGACATGACTCATCGGGAACTGTTGGTTGGTATTATACCTATAGTCAGTTATCAGTTCCCAGGTGACATGAGTACAGCTTAGTCCGCTGACTTGACTCTGTCAGTTCGCCTCGAGTGTGTTCCCACTGTTCTTAGATTGCTACCCTACCACGGCTCAAAGGAGTCGTGCAAACAAGTAGCAGTTGGGTGCAGTCCCGAAGCACTTGGAGGCAGTGACGGTTAGACAGGATTCGTCTCTCCCGGTATTGGTGGTTGACATCGCGTTGTGTCTAGGAGAGCCATTACACGAGTAGTCCCTGGCCAGGGCAAGCGAGATATACTGGTTGGTTTCCAGTATTATCTCAGGGTGTTCTGGGCTACACTCCGACACGACTTGTACCGCTATTAGGAGACTGACGTTCACCGCCCCTCTAGGCCCGCAATGCGATGTATCAGACGAACAGACCGGACTGTACGGAGACTGTCTTATACAGGCTCGGTAGGAGTTCAGATGGGGTTACCTCGTCAGTCTTCTTATCGGCATATACCTGGGGACCGTTACGTACAGCTAGTGCCGCTTGCGGTCTGTGGTTAAACCAACTGCCAGCGTAGTGTCGAGTCTTTAGAGTCCCACACAGAGAGCTATTCGCCTTTAGGCAAAATGAGTAGAGGTCGCATGGTTTTGCGACAGGGTTCGTTCACATCCGCGCACTTGTGCACGTTTGCTGTCCGAACAGCTTATACCAGCGGGCTTTGGTTTAAGACAGATCCTAGTATATGATTTGGGATTGGTTTTATCTCTTTGTATTCGTGTTCCTCGGATCACGAATACGGGTGCGTATGCACAGTTGCTTGAGACAGAGGGAGAGGACTTTCATTAGGGTTAATGACCATTGTCATTTTTTTAACCCTAATGCTTATGTGTGTATTATGGTTAATTGATATTAGTTTAATATGATTGTGCATGGTTATGGTTGTTGACCATTTGACATTCTTGACTTGTTGACCTAGGTTGAAACATTGACCATCATCATTTCATTTGGAAGATACTCTTTGATCCTTGCAATTTGCATTAAAAATGAAATGATAATGGTCATGTCTTGATTAAGCCATGACAATTATCTCACTAATTATCAATTCACAATAATTCACACATATTTGTGAGAATGCTTCATTTTTCTCTCATTCTATCATATAGTTTCTCTCTCTTGCTCTTCCTCTTCCTCAAGCTCTCCCCTCTCTTGTGTTGAGAAACACTTGAGCTTGAGAAAAACCATTCCTTAGTAATCTCTACTCTCATCTAGGATTCTAGGATTAGCACTTCTAGCACCCTAGTTACTTCTAGCTTGAAGTTGAAGCCAAAGGTTGAGGCTTTCGGGTGGATCCTTCTTCGACGTGAGAAGACGACAAAGGTGATCCCTTTCTACTACTCCAAGGAGCAAGGTGAGAAGGACTTAAAGCCCTTGGTATAATCATTCTACCCTTTAACTAGTTTCTAGTTAGCTTTTAGTTAGTTTTGTTTAGCAAAGATCCCGACTTTGTCTAGTCCATGTCGCCTAGAGTAGTAAAAATCCGATTTTTATTCCGTTTTCCGCGTCCCCGCAAGCACCGGGGTGGGCAACGTGGACTTACAACTCTAAGGAGCAAGAAGAGAAGGACTTCAAGACTTAGGTATAACCCTTTTAACCAAGTAGTTAACTCTTTTAGCTTGGTTGTTAGTTTATGTTTAGCAAAGATCCTCCTTTAGTTAGTCCATGTTGCCTAGAGTTGTAAAAATCAAATTTTTATACCGCTTCCGCCTCCCCGTAAGCGCCGGGGTGGGCAACGTGGACTTACAGTGGTATCAGAGCCTAGCTAAACACAAACTAGCAAGTTAGCAAAGTATCTAGAATTTCGATCGGACAAAAAACCGCAAAACACCCCGTAACATTCAAGTTTCTGCCGATTTTTATTTCTGCTCAAAAAATAATAAATCATGTACTAAAAATCGGCTCAGGCTTTTGTTAGAACAGGCAAGAAAAACGATCCAGTGAGTCGACCAACTCACCGCGGATCCGCGAAAAGAGCTTGCTCCTGCCGCGGATCCGCGGCCGAGTTGACTCGGCCGTCGATCGTTTCTCCTGCAGTTTTCTTCTGTTGGTGTTTTGTGATTTTTGAGATGGTTTGTTTCTGCCCAGAATTTCCAGAGAACTAGTTTGTTTTTGGGGTGGTTACAAATCCGTATTTTGATCGATTTTCTGTAGACTTTGGTTAATGGGTTGTATCTGTGATGTGATATATGTATTAAACGTCCGCTAATCGCTATACGTCGATTAGTGGGGGTTATACATATCTGTGATCTGTAATGTTGATGGTTTGTGTATATGAATTCGTTGGATTGTCGCGGATGAATAGCCGGGGGGTTGTGAGATGAGAGTTTTCTTATTCTTTCAATTCATGTAATATTTAAATTGATGTAATATTATTTATATGGCCGCACAACCTGGATGGGGTTGTAGCCGTCATTGTATAATTTCTTTTACTGTTTTTTGCTCCTAGGATAGACCCAAGGTGGGGTACACAAACTACCGGGTATCTCAAAGTGCCGAGTGGCCTACTCACGGTGTTGAGGGAGGTTGCTTCGCTTCGGGTACTTGGCGGGTAGTTTGTTGCACCCGTAGGGGTCTAGGGTGGAGTTTGGCTATTCATCGCGACCGTGTAATCCGCTCTTCGTTACAGGCTCGTACGAAATGCGGATTCCTAGTATATCCAATGTGTTCATCCGTGATCTGTAATGGCTATCATTGCATGTGACGAATGTATATATCTATATATATGATATCTATTTAGGCGTTGCTTATGTTTTGCATCCGCACTAGTCCAGCCGCCGCTCTGTCGTTAGTTAAGTAACCTAACGGGTGCTGACAGGACCCCGTGGCGAATGCGGATGGAATAAGCATACGTCATATTTTCATTGTTTTCTGCAATGGTAGGATTAAATTGATGGGACACATTAAAATTAAAGCAAGAATAATAAACCAAGTAAAAGTCGTTGGAACTCTTTCAAAACCACTCGGTTCTTTTCAAAACCAACTTTTAAATGCGGAGCTTGAACCACTCCTTTTTGAAAGCTATCTTGTTCCTTCGATTATATCAAGTTCACTACGTTCACGGTTTCGCCAAAACCATTCATAGCCCTCCGTCGTTTCACATGGATAGTCAATAAGTATTCAAGCTATGTTTGTTGGCCAAAGTCAAGGCATAGTGATTGGTAGCTATTGGGTATTCATGTGCAACATAGATAGATGTGTTGGTTTCGGACAGTCGTACTGCCTTGTTGGCCAAAGTTAAGGGTATGTGCGGGTGGGTTCAAATTAACCTGAAGAATGACGGGTAGAACTTGACATGTGACTTATGATTTATTGGCCAAAGTCAAGGTCATAAGAGCATGGGGCAAAAATCCACATCGGGAGTTTCAAAAGAAACTGAAACTTGCTAGTGCAGCATACCATTTGGAGTGTGATGATTCTAGTAGGATTCCTTCAGTTTTGTCACGCGATGATATTTGGATCCCGATCCTACTGTGAGTATATGCTACTCCTCCGGAACTTTCTCACTTAACGATCAATGCTATAAACCAAGTAGGTGTTTAGAAAGGTGTTAGCGGGGCTACGCCCATAGGGAAAAGAGGTTATTTAATTAAGGAACTTCGCGAAAGCGTTGGAAAACCTCCCTCGAAGTACCGACACTGGCCTGGCTGAACGGTTAAGCAAGAATTGTACTGTGAGATTGATCCCGACTAATTCTTCCTTTATGATTTGAGGAGGGATTCGAGAGACAGCGGGAGCCATCCTATTTAGACAAATTAAAAACCACTCTAAACTTGTAAGAGCATCATGCTAAAGTGTTTCTTCTCTCTCTCCTAATTGCAGCGACCAAACATCATGACTGAACTTAAGTTACTACTAGATAAAAATATACTGACAGGGCCAAATTACAAAGATTGGCTCAGGAATATCAAAATGGCAATCACTTATGACAAGTTGGGGTATCTCCTTACCACCAAAGCTCCCCCTGTCCCAGGTCCCAAAACCAGCGTCGCGGATAGGGAAATCCGTAAGACCTGGGAAATCGACTGCGCGAAGGCCAAGTGCCTCGTGCTTGCCTCTATGGACAATGAACATCAGAGGAGGCACGATAATATGGACCTCGAATCCATATTTCTCCATACAAAAGAACTGTATGGAGAGCAATCCTGTATTGCCAGATACGAAGTCTCGAAAAAGTTGTTTTCGGCGAGATTGGCCGTCGGATCATCAGTAGCGGAACACGTGCTTAAGATGATTGGCTACATAGAGGAGCTCGCGGACCTTGGGACCACGTTGGAGAATGAACTCTATACGGACTTGATTCTCCAGTCCCTTCCTTCCACTTACGCTCAGTTTATCCTGAACTTCAACTTGCAAGAAAAGGAAGTTGAACTTTCAGAACTCCTCAACATGCTGAGGAGTGCAGAGGGCACCCTACAGAATGGTAGGGAAACATCCACTTTGTTTGTAGGAGGATCTTCCTCTTCTAAGTCCAAGGAGAAAGCCAAGGGAAAGAAGAAGAAAACCCCCGCCAAACCAAGCGGCGGTGTTAGTAAAGTGGATACGAAGGGAAAGGCAAAGGCAACAAAGGTAGCAGGAAAGCTTGTGGGGAAGGAAGAGTGCTTTTACTGTCACAAGAGTGGATACTAGAGAAAAGATTGCAGGGCTTGGAAGGCCAGAAACCAGGATCTGAAGCAAGTTGCGGTTTCAGCTTCAGGTGTGTATGTTATTGAAAACTGCCTATCAAGAAACTCTACTTCCTGGGTATTGGATACCGGATCAGGATCTCATATCTCTAATTCTTTGCAGGCATTGAGAAAGCGTAGGTTTTTGAAGGCAGGTGATATGACCCTCAAAGTTACAAACGGAGCTAGCATGGATGCTGAGGCCGTGGAGGACTATCACCTGGGAATGTCAGATGGACATGTTTTGGTTTTACGTAATTATTAATTTGTATCCAATGCAACTTGTAATATCATTTCTGTATCTTTAATATCTAAAGAAGGTTATGAATTTGCATTTGTAAGTAATGTTGTAAACATTCACCTTAATCAAGTTCTGATTGGGTCAGGTATATTAAGCAATGGTATATACGTACTAAACCAACCACAGATTTTCAATGTCCAGAATACACACAAAAGAAAGTCTCCGGAAAGAAATCAGGCTTTCTTATGGCATTGTAGACTGGGTCACATCAATGAGAGAAGGTTGACGAAGTTACATGCAGAAGGATATTTGGATCCGTTCAAATATCAATCATATGCAACTTGTCAATCCTGTCTCAAAGGAAAGATGACAAAAACTCCGTTCACTGGATACGGAGTAAGAGCGAGCGAGCTCTTAGGACTCGTACACAGCGACGTGTGCGGTCCAATGTCTACGCATGCGCGAAGCGGTTATTCTTACTTCATTACTTTTACGGATGACTTTTCAAGGTAAGGATATGTCTTCTTAATGAAACATAAATCCGAAGCCTTTGGAAAATTCCAGGAATATAAGAATGAAGTAGAAAAACAAAGAGGAAAAAGTATCAAGACACCAAGATCTGATCGAGGTGGTGAATACTTAAGTGCCGAGTTCCGGGATTACTTAAAAGAGAATGGAATTCTCTCTCAGCTTACTCCTCCAAACACTCCGCAAGATAACGGTGTATCGGAGAGACGGAACCGGACCCTATTAGATATGGTACATTCCATGTTAAGTAACGCTGAGTTACCGCGATCATTCTGGGGATATGCATTAGAATCAGCTGCATACCTTTTGAACCGAGTTCCAACTAAGACTGTGCCTACTACACCATATCAGATGTGGTGTGGGAAGAGACCTTATCTTAATCACATTAAGACATGGGGATGTCCAGCTTTTGTCAAAAAGCAGCATGTGGACAAACTCGAGGCACGCTCAGTACGGTGGGATATCCAAAGAACTCCAAGGGATATTTCATCTATTGCGAAGAGGAACAAAAGGTTTTTGTTTCTCGTCATGCTCATTTCTTGGAAACTGTGTTTTTGGAAAATCAGATAAGTGGGAGCGCAATAGAACTGGAAGAAATTCCAGAACTACGAGCTATTACTGAAAGCTTAGTAGAACCAGAGGGTTCGAAAGATCAGGACATTCCTGCGCCGCTCCGCAGAAGTAGTAGGCCGTCTCATCCGCCCGAGAGATACTACGGTTTTCTCATAGACGGGGATAGAGAGGATTGCATCATTGATAGTGATGAGCCGACTAGTTTCCAGCAGGCCATTCAGAGCGTCGACTCGGTAAAATGGCTGGATGCAATGCGGACCGAAATGGAGTCCATGTACACCAACAAAGTATGGACGTTGGACGTTGCTCCAGATGGGGTAAAACCCGTAGGATGCAAGTGGATCTTCAAAAGGAAGATTGGTATAGATGGACAGGTTGAGACTTATAAGGCTAGACTTGTTGCAAAGGGTTTTCGTCAAAGACCTGGCTTGGACTATGAAGAAACCTTTTCTCCAGTGGCTATACTGAAATCCATTCGGATCCTTCTTGCCATTGCTGCCTTCCACGATTATGAGATCTAGCAGATGGACGTAAAGACTGTTTTTCTAAATGGAAATTTAGAGAAGTGTGTCTATATGGACCAGCCAGAGGGTTTCATTCAGAGTGGGAGCAGCGGAAAGGTGTGCAAGTTGCTTAAGTCCATTTATGGACTAAAGCAGGCATCACGGAGTTGGAACATCTGTTTTGATGAGACGGTCAAAGAATTTGGCTTTATCAAAAATCCAGAAGAACCATGCATCTATAGTAGATTTGTAGCAAGAACTGTCGTATTCCTCGTTTTATATATGGATGACATTCTCTTGATAGGAAATGACATTCCTATGTTACAATCTGTCAAAGGGTTCTTGTCACACATGTTCTCTATGAAAGACCTGGGTGATGCCTCTTACATTCTGGGGATCCGGATCTATCGTGACAGATCCAAAAGGATATTAGGACTTTCACAGTCCAGGTACATCGAAACCATACTGAAAAGATTCAGTATGGAAGATTCCAAGTGCGGTAATCTACCGGCTTGTCACGGGATCACCCTCTCCAAAGAGATGTCTCCCAGGACTGATTTGGAAAGGGATCGCATGTCTATTATACCCTACGCTTCTGCGGTAGGCTCTATAATGTATGCGATATTGTGTACCAGACCAGATGTAGCTTATGCACTGAGTGTGGTAAGCCAGTATCAGTCAAACCCTGGGGAGAAACACTGGATAGCGGTAAAGAATATTCTCAAGTACCCGAGAAGTACTAAGGAGATGTTCTTGGTGTATGGAAGAAAAGACCTCCAGATCGAGGCCTTTGTTGACTCCAGCTTCCAGAGTGACAAGGATGATTCCAAGTCAATGTCGGGTTATGTCTTTACCCTCTATGGAGGGGCGGTGTGTTGGAAGAGTTCCAAACAGTAACCCGTTGCTGACTCGACGATGGAAGCGGAATATATCGCTGCTGCAGATGTCGCAAAAGAAGCCGTCTGGATAACGAAGTTCTTGACAAAACATCAGGTGGTTTCGTCCATTGTTGATCCAATACCTCTGTATTGCGACAACAGCGGGGATATAGCTTTAGCGAAGGAACCCAGGTCCCATCAGAAGTCCAGACACATCTTGAGGCGGTATCACCTGATCAGGGAGATCGTGGGTCGCCAGGAGATCGAGGTTCGGAGAGTTGCTACGGAAGATAACACTGCTGATCCATTCACGAAGGCCTTACCCCAGACTCAGTTCGAGCGGCCGATCGAGATGATAGGTCTTCGATAGGCCAGTACATGGCCTTAGTGCAAGTGGGAGATTGTTAGTGTATATGCCCTAGAGGCCATTACTGTATCATACTAGTTTGTATATTACTTGATGGAAGCTTGGGATATTCACCTTGTATAGACAATCTTGCTCAAAATAGTTGTATGCTACTTGGTTTGTTTCTACTTTAATGTGTGCATGTGTTTCTTATAGCATATCGCCTTTACACATTAGTGGAGCCCTTAGGATCTTTGCTTGATTACCAGCGTTGTGATGGCAGTCACACTCGTGGGGGCTGGGTAATCCACAAGCACATCCTTATGCAGGTCCCTAGTCATAGGACTATCGAGACAGGGCATCGATACTCCGGAGTAGACTAGCGTATGTGCTTCTCATCCCAGCTTGGGAGACGGTCTGTCCCACAGCCGTCAGTACGTCGTACTTGAGATAGTATGCGGGTGCTCGTTAGGTTACGAGTACACTGGACAGGACTCGTCGGGAACTGTTGGTTGGTATTATACCTATCTTCAGTTATCAGTTCCCAGGTGACATGAGTACAGCTTAGTCCGTTGACTTGACACTGTCACTTCGCCTCGAGTGTGTACCCACTGTTCTTAGATTGCTACCGTACCACGGCTCAAAGGAGTCGTGCAAACAGGTAGCAGTTGGGTGCAGTCCCGAAGCACTTGGAGGCAGTGACAGTTAGACAGGATTCGTCTCTCCCGGTATTGGGGGTTCATATCGCGCTGTGTCTAGGAGAGCCATTACACAAAGTCCCTGGCCAGGGCAAGCGAGATATACTGGTAGGTTTCCAGTGTTATCTCAGGGTGTTCTGGGCTTCACTCTGACACGACTTGTACCGCTATTTAAGGACTGACGTTTACCGCCCCCCTAGGCCTGCCATGCGATACTCTTAGACGAACATACCGGACTGTACGGAGACTGTCATATTCAGGCTCAGTAGGAGTTCAGATGGGTTTACCTTGTCAGTCTTCTTATGGGCATCTACCTAGGGACCGTTACGTATAGCTAGTGCCGCTTGCGGTCTGTGGTCAAACCCATTGCCAGCGTAGTGTCGAGTCTTTAGAGTCCCACACAGAGGGTTATTCGCCTTTAGGAAAAACGAGTAGAGGTCGCATGGTTTTGCGACGGGGTTCGTTCACATCCGCACACTTGTGCACGTTTGGTGTTCGGACAGCTTATACTAGCGGGCTTTGGTTTAATCCAGATCCTAGTATATGTTTTGGGATTGGTTTTATCTCATTGTATTCATGTTCCTCGAAACACGGATACGGGTGTGTATGCACAGTTGACTGAGGCAGAGGAAGAGGACTTTCATTAGGGTTGATGACCGTTGTCTTTTTCTTAACCCTAATGTTTATATGTGAAATATGATTATTAGTATTAATTAATTATAATTGTGTTATGGTTAAGGTTGTTGACCATTTGACTATGGTTGACTTGTTGACCTAAGTTGACATATTGACCATCATCATTTCATATGAAAGATGCTCTTTGATTCTTGCAAAAGTAATTAATGTGAAATGATAATGGTCATTTCAAGTTAACCATCACAATTATGTTTAGTTAATTTTTTAATTATCATAATTCATAAATATGTGAGAAGGTTGGCATTATCTTCTCATTCTATCATTCTCATTCTCTCTCATCCTCTTCCTCTCTCTCAAAGCTCTCCCCTCTCATGAGTTGAGAACCATTAAGCTTGAGATAAAACCTTCAAAATTACTCTTTACTCTTTCTAAGGTTCTATGTTTAGCACACCAAGCACCTTAGTTACTTCTAGTTTGAGGTAGGAGCCAAAAGTAGAGGCCCTCGGGTGGATCTTTCTTCGGCAAGAGAAGGCGACAAGGACAACCCGTTCATCCCACTCCAAAGAGCAAGAAGAGAAGGACTTTAAGACTTAGGTATAACCCTTTTAACTGAGTAGCTAACTCTTTTAGCTTGGTTGTTAGTTTATGTTTAGCAAAGATCCTCCTTTAGTTAGTCCATGTTGTCTAGAGTTGTAAAAATCAAATTTTTATACCGTTTCCGCCTCCCCGTAAGCACCGGGGTGGGCAACGTGGACTTACAATGTATACGAATACGTATACTCATATATATTTATTATATGTTGATTGAGTTTATTGATGATAAAGATGGATTTTTGGGTTTTCTTGGATTGGTCTAGTGTTAGTTGCGAAACCCTAGAGTAGTGGTTGCACCCACACACACACGCACACACATACTTGCATACATTCTTTCTTTCACATGTGCGTATATGGGAATATGTATTTATGTGTTCACATGGGTATGGGACTATGTGTTCATCTACTGGATTTGAGGACAGTACTTAGGATTTGAGATGAGTCGATGAGATTTGATTTGAGGCCGTAAGATCGGTGATATGGCAGGGTTCATATTTGAGATACGTCATGATGTTATAGTGGATCTTTGGACGACGATACCATGTGAATGGTGATATATATAGAATAGTTGACATGTGATCGAGTTATGAGATAAGATATGTTAAAATATTTATAATGGGTCGCATTCGGCGATGTATACTTCTTTATGATGATATGTGTTGATGACATCGGTTTGTATGAGGCTGTAGATCAGTAGTCAGATCGTGATTATATTGATGATATTAGTATTGTACTAGACGTAGATGAGTACGCCGGATTATGATCTTTGATAAAGAGGATACCAGATGAATAATGAGATGAATGTGACATTGACTCGTACCTAGATTTGGGATGTCGTACGACGGATTTACGTACGAGCTATATATTGATGATAGATCCGCACTCTTGACTTGGGGATTTTTGATTATAGATATTGTATCGGATGTGATACCATTGAGGCGGGATCACCGACTAATATATATATATGTATATGTATCGACTGAGTTGTTAGGCGGTTTCCTTACCTTTCGTTTAGCCTGTTAGCTCAGCCCTATAGTTTAGTGTAGTTGTTAGACTAGATTCGATTCCTACCTAATTCAAAACCTAATGAATCGTGGGTATTTTAAAAGACAAGCCAAGTAATTCTACGGATATTTCAAAGGACGTATCTTTTCTTAAAAACACCGTAACCCTTATTTTCAAAACACCACGATTCGTGTCATTTCAAAAGGAACTACTGTATGACTTATATTATGTTAAATGCAGATTAGTTATCATTGTGTTTAGTATTCAGCTCCCGCACATTATTGCTGTTCGCTCCGCATCGCATACTTATATTGTGATTTCGTATACCATTATTGATATCATGTTGTTAGGACACCAGCACCATTACCGATGATGCGTATGTTCTAAGTACACTTACTTGCCGGCTCATACACATCATCTTCGGTAATTGCCATGTCACATATAATTTAGAGAATACTATTTCATGGACATAGCTTTTTAGCTAATAGTTTTGACATGATATTAGTGTACTTGCCTTATATGCCAGTTTAGACATTGTAGTTATTACTTGCTACTTCATGCATATTGTTATTCACTGTTATGTCGCATTCATGGATTTTTATGCCTATATTCACTGTTTTATGGGCTATTGATGATTTGGATTCGGATTTTCATGAGATTTCCTGGATTTGGGGGAAAACCGCAAAAACATATATAAACTTCTTCTCTCTCTCTTTTTAAAAATGGACAGTGCGGTTTTCCCATGATGTATGAGTCGTCCACCATGAGTTTTCATGATTGCTGATGGATTTCGAGACCCGATTCGAGGAGTTGGATGAACCGTCTCGGGTACATGGTGGACCCGGTAAGGAACCCCGGGGCGAGAAGGTCGCAGATGATGACGTTGAGCCTGGCAGGGGAAGACTACCTACCGGTGATTTTACCTGATGCGTCGGATATCCGGAGGATACCGTCGTGGTCTTGTGATTGGATGTTATGGGCCGATCTGGACTGACGGCGCCCTAGATAGTGAGATTTAGACACTGAGATTTTGAGATATTGAGGTACTGAGATTTGATGATATAGGCCAGTCCGGATAGCCGGAGCCTGAGATATTGAGATATGTGGATTTATGTTTTGTGTCGATGCTAGACATTGTTTATGCTGATTTCATTTATGATACCTCGTTTTAAAAATACAAAAATCTCACTAAGTTATGAAAGTCGTTTCTCCATTTACATGTATTCTGTTTTCATGCATTCATACCTCATCCATATGATATATTTCTACCTGAGGCACTGACACGAGCAGATAGGATTACACATGGGTTAGATATTTACCCTTGCCACCTTTTCATGCCCCAGACTTGTCATTTTGAGGATTATACATATATAGTGATCGTATGACCTAGGATTGCGTTGTTCATGTGATTTCTGTTCGTAGATGTTTTCTACTCACGAGTTGGCAACTCACCTCCGTTGTACCACAGTTTCTTGCAGATTTTGCCGTACAGGTTTCTTTACGGCTTTGCTGGCACTGCTTCCTTTTCCGGGTGATTTGTTAGTAGGTGGGTTCACTTTCATCGTGACCATCATTATACTTTGTATATTATTATTCTGTTTTATCTAGAAGTTCCATCAACCAAACATGTATTTATTTCAGATAGAGACCAGTGATGTTTATTCTTTCGACCTTAGAGTCGCGCGTTGTATTTCTACGGATTTCATGCTGTTTTGAGTTTCCTTTTCTGTTGTGATCCTCGCCTTTCGGCGTTGTATATTATATTGCTTGCGTGGTTGTGACCATCGATTGACAAAGAGCTAGGTCCCGCTTGGGGATGCCTTTATTCATTATATATGCTTTATCAGGTTTTGCACCCGTTTGGGGTCGGTTTTTACAAAGGACACTTTGCCGAAATTTTTAGAAAAGACTTGTGATTTTAAAATGCACATTTCGGCGTATTTTGCAAACTACTTGATTTAAATTGGTTTTTCCTTCACTCTACTACTTTCTTGGTTTGGATTTCTGGGTTTTCGACTTACTTAGATTACGTACGCCTCAAGACGTTTCGTAGTTTAAGTGCCGGTCATGTTCCGTACTTTCGGGACGTGACAGATGTATTTACTTTTCCATGCATTGTACAAAAGAATGTTGATAAATAAAATTGTTGTTTCATTATATTTGTCTCTTGTGTATATTTCTTTTATATTTCTTAGTTACGCTTAGCGTATTTATTTCTAAGTAAATACGTAGCGGCCAGTCACATCCCCTTCGCCGTATACGGGGAAACGGGGCTTGACAGTTTGTTTATAGGCAGGTGCTTTTGATTTGTGTTTACTACATATTTACAGGTTACAGGTTTCTAGTCCAAAATAATGCAAATCATACAAAATTTTCACAGTTACTCCAAAATCCAGAACATCTTCCACAGACAGATAAAATCCGGGTTCCGGTCATTCGCATCCGTCCAGTGCTGCTTACCAGTTCAAGAGACAAGACAAATAACAGTGGTCATTCGTGTCTCGGTCAAGCACAAAGCAGGAGAGGGGAAGCACAAAATTCTATGGATGCGTGGAGCTCGAAGGAGATAAAGGTCAAATGAATTAAAATTGAATACATTTTGGACTGTTGGAAATTTGAAGATATATTGGAACCATTTTGCAATTTGGGACCTATAGAACAGAAGAAGAAAGCAACACAAGAAACCCCAGAAAAAACGACAAACCAACTCCTCCAAACCGCCGCGGAACCGCGGCCAATAGGCCATTCTTGCGGCGGTTCCGCGGCCGAGTCAACTCATTGCCTGATCATGTTTTGCGGGTAGTTTTTTAATTGTGTATGGGCTCAGAATTTAGCCCTAGGGTTTCATCTCTCTGCCTATAAATACTCCAGTTTTGAGCCATTGTAAATATCTTCTTCTTATTAGGATTTAGTGTAGATTAGTTTGTATTTCTTCTTCTTCTTCATTTATTCTCCATAAAAGTGTAGTGAGAGCTCTTGAGTGGAAAATCAATGAAGATGAGGGCTTTTATTTAACTTGTATCTTTATTTTCTTGTCTTGTAATTTTAATTCATAGTGTAATCTTATTTATTGTTGTTAAGTAGTTGTTGTTATTTCTTGTTGTCTTTTTCTTTTCTTCTTATTCGTATTTTTCTCAAGCCATAATACTCCATGGAGTTTCTTGCTTAGGTGAGGACTCAAGTAGTTAGCTTGCTATCATTTGTAAAACCGCATTTTCCTTTCTTTCTTTGCTGCCTTCTTGTTTTGTTTTTATTTTCATTTAAATGTGTGATTAATTTCCAAACTTGTAAGGGGCTAAGGAATTTAGTATGAGGGATGGAAAAATCCCGTGTGCTTCTCTTCACCAAACATCAAAATGAACCTAGACCAAACAATCACAACCCCCTCACTTAGGCGCGCTATACGTGACATAATGCCGTTACCTAAGTCGAGAAGTCCTTTGGGAGCACTACAAATTGACATGTAATTGTGACTTAATTGGATAAATGGTTGTGGGTGTTTGGCCTATGATTGGAAATAAGCTCACCTAGCGGAAGGACAATGTCCACTAGGAATGGATTTAGCATTGGAAAGCTTGCTTAAACTCGCAAATCTCATTCATATGTCCTCTTAATCCCCTCTACTTTCTTTTATTCCAACACCATTTTAAGAATGGCAAAAGAAAAGCAAAAGACTAATCCTAACTCTACTAACCAACCTTAACCCTAACAAGTCTATTTGAACATAAATACGAACACTTAGGATAGATTTGAACATACACATATACATTCTTGAATTGACTCGTCTAAGACAATAACGGACATACAACCATCTCCCTGCGGATCAACCCATGCTAAACCGGCTAGCTGCAAAGCGACACCGTCTTAATTGTGGTAAGTAAAACAAACAGAACAAGCGGAACGCGAGTTTCTTCAACAATCAAATGGCGCCGTTGCCGGAGAGTGGGTAACGTATTTCTTTCTTATTATTCAGGTTAATATTTTATTGTGTGTGTGTATGTGTCTATATATATATATATATATATATATAACTTGTTATTTTTGATATTTTTTGTGTGCAAGTGTGCAGGCTAATCTGGAGCAAGTACGGTGATCAAATAAAGAAACAGAGGCTTTTACACAAAAGAGTATAACTAGGGGAGTGTACAGAACAAGTTTAGTGCTCCAACTCATCAACCTCACCGCGGAACCGCAGCTAAAAAGTGGTTAATGCGGCAGAACCGCGATGGTTCTGTGTCTTATGCCCCTAATTTTTTTCCGGCCTCTTCTTTGCTCTAAAATTCTCCTCTGAACTCCACTAAATTGTATTTTCTACAGGTTTCTTTGCCCAGATTGCGCCGCCGCCAAATAAATTTTTTGTTGTTTTAGATTTGTTTGTTTATCGCTTTGCATATAATAATATGAATATTATAGGGCTTGAACACCAATTAAGATTGGGTGGGGATTTCATCACCCTTTCTAAGACCTTACAAATCAGTAAAGGCATACGCATCACCTTGAGTTAATAAAAAAATATCTAGACCAAACCTATAAGGTCTTGTCACGCTCATTTAGGTTAAGTGAAGGTTACGACGAATCGGTCATTTATCTAAACTTGACTTTGTGGTACCTATGCTAGACAAGTGAGGAAGTAATTTTAAAAGGCCCGTCTCATGGTGATTCGTGAGCGGAACCCTCCTTACCTCACTTGTACTTACCTGTCCACAATTGGCAGTGAAGAGGCGATTCGAGGGTTATCTTGCAACTTGTCGCTTTGATGTCTAGGAGCGGTCTAGTTGGACTTTGAAGACCCTAGATCTAGATGTTGTTTGTGCATATTGTGATTGTGATTGTGCTTGTGTAAAGTTTAGTCCCATAATTCCGTATTCTTTCAAAAACCAACAAACAATTTCGAAAACTGCAAAAACAAAAAAAATTAAAAAATTTATAAAAATTCACCCACCATCCATACTCCCTACCTTTTCATAACATGGGTACACAAAAACGAATAACTCTCGCCGAACTTTAGTACCCACAACCAGACATTTCTTCTTATGGTTCTTGCTTTGGCCGAACTTCGAACGATCCATCCATGCCCAAAATTTCATTGGGAGATCGAATAGAAGCGTCTAAGACAAACAATTGGACTCCGCACTCTACTTCGTATCAACCGTTTAAACCTCCCCAACCCTTTTACGTTGATACCCTTTTTGATAGTCATGTTCCGACTCCGAGACCCATGTCCATTGCCGATAGAATCGAACAATCTAGTAGCCGATCTTTCACTCCTTTCACCACTTCGTATTCTTTTGATCAACGAGTCCAATCACCTTCTTATCATAATGTTAATCCTAATCCTGTCCAACTATTTGATTCCTATCAATCATATCCTACTTTTATACCTTCTCTAGACATTTCTTGTGAACGACCATTTAGGAGTTTCACGTATCCAAACGAGTTTGAGTCATATACTGAAACCTCTTCACAACCCATGTCTAGATTTGAACAGTCAGTAGAATAATTTCGGGTAGTATCGTACCAACAGATGATGGATTTGAATGCGTCCATGTCCGCCCTCATACAACCTAACGAACTGGCAACTAGTTTCCAACTAGCTCTGAATTTTCCAATGTATGATGAGGCGATTAGACAATTTGCGAATTTGCGTGGTGAGAGTGAGCAGTACACCCTTCCAAATCAAACCTACCCATTTCAAATTGAATTTCACAACTCCAGTTTCGAAAGTCTATCGAGTATCCCAAATGATTCACCAATTGAAGATAGAATGTTTAATGAGTTGTGCGATTTTGTAGGGTTTGATTTGCCCGATTGTGAAGCGTCCATTTCAAGTGAAACCAATGCAAATCACGTTGATCTCTACATCTCCACTCTAGAACCACAATTGATTGAAATCCATGCTTTTGATGAGGTGTCTGAGAAAATTAAATTTCACTTGATTGAGGATATCGATGCTAGGAATATTTTGGACGATGAACCAGCAATTTTGGATGAGTTTTTCTCACCAATCCATCATGTCCTTTCACTTCCATGTGGACATCATCCCGAACCATTAACTGTTTTTCCCAAACCCCATATGTTTCTGAAAATTGATGATGAATGCATGGATGATCTGAATTTTGAAGAGAATTTTGAGGATATTATTGAGGATGAAGCAGTTTTATTAGATGAGTCGGGTTTTCCAATTCATCATATCCCTTCCACTGACTTTGCACATCCTCCTGAACGTTTAACCGATACCATTCCTCAATCACTTCCCTCCATCATTTCCATCATTCCCGCTTTGCAAGACGCCACATCACCTTCACTTCCTATGTCTGGTTTACCAAATTCAGTCGGCCCATGTTTTCTCACTAATTAGTACAATCCATTTTTTCAATTCGATCATTACAAATTGTACTAATTTATTCACTCCATTTCCACCATCAAGTTCGTGTTCCATTTCTTTTTCCCCTCCGTCGTTCTTCTCCTCCACCGAGACCGTACGCCGCTTCCATCCACACACGGTCTCGCGTATTCTTCCTCACTTTCCTCTACGCATTCTTTTACCAACCTGGGATTTATCACGATAAAATTTTTGAATGGTTGATATTAACTTTTGGCTTTTCTAAGGCCTTGTATAAATTAATAATATTCTCTTCCACCCTATCTCTTACCTTAACACTTAAACAGTGGCAACACTGTTTTACATAAGTTTGGGAGGATCTTTTTGTGTATATATATTTTGTTTGCCTTTTCTTTTATATAAAAAAAATATACAGGGGAGCGTCGACAATTTTGACTCTCTTGGTGTAGCATGACAATGAGGGCACTGTCAAGTTTAAGTTTACGGGTGTGCTAGGTAAGCTTTCTACCTTCGCATTCATGTGTATATTTTGCATTTGTATATTTATTTGAAAACACAAAAAAATTGAATATTTTTACAAAAATATAAAAACTTTGTTGTCAAGTTAGCTAGTAGGGTAACTTTGATTTTTATTCCGAAAATTTAGTTGATACGTTAGAAATAACTAAATCTTACGCTTAGCAATTGAAAACCGTAAAAATAACCCTCCTACTGTTTAACCTTGGTAAATATATCTCCTTGCAGTTTTTTTTAGAAATAGATAATCTTGAGTTCAGTTCTTGAGTTAAGTCGAGATGAAGGGAAAGTATTGAAAGTTTTATTGAAAGATAAATCTGAAAAATAGTTCATATTCTTAAATCTAAATTCAGAAAATATATACCCTACAAATCGCACTTACACGCACCTTGAAACTTAGGATAATAGTGAATACCTAGAAATACTCTCGCCTGAAAGCCTAGTATGAAAGAAAAATGGTATTTAAAGCTAACCACCAAAAGAGCATCATTGAAAAAATATCCGTTCTTGAAAGGAAAAGAAAAATAAATAAATTACAAGACCGGAAAATTGCTATTATGCTTTAAGCTCACACATTCAGTAATCGGCTCTTAGTGCCTCAAGAAGAATTAACAGTCGCATGAAAGATGTGTGAGCAAATCCGTCCATCATTAATGAAAAGAAGTAGTATTAGGTATTATGGTAAGGGTACTATAGCTTGAATTGAATTCTTAAGTGTAGGGGTGAAATTTTACACATACGTAGGGTTATACGATCGATGTTTGGAGGAAAGATATGAATAAATAATAAAACTTATGTTTTCCGTAAAGTTGATAAAAATTCTGGATTGAAGACTGCGCTTTTAAAGGAAAACTCAGGAGAAACCGAGATCATTCTAAACTGTCAAAACGTATAGGATCTTGGGTTGAATAAATAGGAGGCGTGGAAAATAAGGGATGGATATTTCTAATATAGGGTGATAGAATTTCTAACTTAGATACTAAAATGTAGGAGTAGAATCGATGTTAACTTTTGAAACTAGCTTGACGGGATTCTATTCCCTGGGTGTTTCTTTCTATCGGGAATTTTCGCTATTCAAACCTGGGGAAGAGGCAGATTTATACGATGACGCTACTTGTCCAAAAGCAGCAAGCGAAGGAGCCGGCAAATTCCATGTTGACGCTTCGGATGATTAATGCGGCTTATCGGATCTGAATATACCATTAGTGTTTTTGTGGGTAGTATCCGCTGAAACCCCTCAGAAGACAATACTCCTCCTACTAGGGACACATAGAGGTTTAACGGCTTGTTGCACATGCTAAGTGCAACTGTGATGCCTACGAAAGTGAGCTTAGGACTTTTTGAAAATAATTGGTTTTGCTCGGGACGAGCAAAACTTAAGTTTGGGGGTATTTGTTCACACCAGAATATTGCATTTAATACCTTCCATCCTTCTGCTTGTTTGTTTATAGGCGGGTGCTTTTGATCCGTGTTTGCTACATATTTATAGGTTACAGGTTTCTAGTATAAAATAACGCAAATCTTACAAAATCTCCACAGTTACGCCAAAATCCAGAACATCTGCTACAGAAAGATAAAATCCGTGTTCCGGTCATCCGCAACCGTCCAGTTCCGCTTACCAGTTTAAGAGACAAGACAAATAACGGTGGTCATTCTTGTCTCGGTCAAGCACATAGCACGAGAGGGGCAGCACAAAATTCTATGGATGTGCGGAGCTCGAGGGAGATAAAGGTCAAATGAATTAAAATTGAACCCATTTTGGACTATTGAAAATATGAAGATATATTTGAGCCATTTTGCAATTTGGGACCTGTAGAACAAAAGAAGAAAGCAACACAAGGAACCCCAAAATAATGACAAACCAACTCCTCCAAACCGTCATGGAACCGCGGCCAATAAGCCATTTTTGCGTCGGTTCGGCGGCTGAGTCAACTCAGAGCCAGATCGTGTTTTAGGGGTATTTTTGTAATTGTGTATGGGCTCGGGATTTAGACCTAGGGTTTCATCTCTCTGCCTATAAATATTCCAGTTTTGAGCCATTGTAGATGTCTTCTTCTTTGTTAGGATTTAGTGTAGACTAGTTTGTATTTCTTCTTCTTCTTTATCTATTCTCCATAAAAGTGTAGTGAGAGCTCTTGAGTGGGAAATCAATGAAGATGAGCGTTTTTATTTAACTTGTATCTTTATTTTCTTGTCTTGTAATTTTAATTCCTAGTGTAATTTTATTTATTGTTGTTAATTAGTTGTTATTTCTTGTTGTTTTTTCTTTTCTTCTTATTCGTATTTTTCTCAAGCCATGATACTCTATGTAGTTCCTTGCTTAGACGAGGGCCCAAGTAGTTAGCCTGCGATCAATTGTAAAATCGAATTTTCCTTTCTTTCTTTTCTTCCTTCATATTTTGTTTTTATTTTCATTTAAATATATGAATAATTTCCACACTTGTTAGGGGCTAAGGAAGGTTAGTATGAGAGACGGAAAAATCCATTGTGCTTCTCTTCGCCAAACATCCAAAAATGAACCTATACTTAACAAATACAACCCCCTCACTTAGACGCGCTATACGTGACATATAGCCGCGACCTAAGTCGAGAAGTCCTTTAGGCGTTCTACAACTTGACATGTAGTTGTCGCTTAATTGGATACATGGTTGTAGGTGTTTGTCCTAGGGTTGGAAATAAGCGCACCTAGCGGAAGGACAATGGGCAATAGGAATGGAATTAGCATTGGAAAGCTTGCTTAAACTCGCAAATTTCATTACTATGTCCTCCTGATCCCCACTACTTTCTTTTATCCCAACATCATTTCAAGAATGCCAAAAGAAAAGTACAAGACTAATCCAAACTCTACTAATCAATTTTAACCCTAACAAGTTTACTTGAACACAAATACGAACACTTAGAATAGATTTGAAAATACACATACATTCTTGAATTGACTCGTCTAGACAAGAACGGACATACAACCATCTCCCTGCGGATCGACCCGTGCTCAACCGGCTAACTTCAATGCAACTCCGTCTTGATTGCGGTAAGTAGAACAAACAGAACAAGCGGAACACGAGTTTCTGCAACAATCACCCAGTCACTCTTGCACATGGTATATTATTTACTCATTCAAAATTTAATACATCATTACAATATAGTTGTCTATTGAATTTCTAGTTATCTATTAAATTCTATTGATTTATCTAACAATTTATTGTTTGCAGTTCAGCATTCTACTGAGGGGATAGCGTCTGGCGCCGGTTCTAGCACCACGCCAGGAATGGAAGGTATAATCATTATTGCTTAAAGTTTTTAAATAACGATTGTAATTTAAATATTTATGTTTCCAGCTACATACTCTGAATATTATAATATTGTGTCTATATATCTATCTTCTTCGTAAGCTCCAGCAGCATTAGGAGGAGGGGTTCTACTGGGTTCTTCTGCTCCAGGCCAGCCATAGGTGTTGAGCCATGGAAGCTGATGTGGAACACCGATGGTGTTCCTGTCGGTGATATGTCGACCAAGTGGGGGGATTACATAGTAGCGGAGATCAGTACTTACTACAATTACACGCTCCATGCTAGGTGGGACCACCGCCAGACTGCTAGTGTTCAGCATTTTTTGCATCGGACGAGGTATCACATACCCTTTTGTATCTTTAAATTTCAATCGCCGTTATATATATGTGTGTGTGTGTGTGTGTGTGTGTGTGTGTGTGTGTGTAATTTTGTAATTTCAGACCAGGCAAAATTACAAATTCATCTGCGTCATCGGTGAGGATGGCATAGATAGACCGTTCGATCCACATCGCGCCTTTGCTTAGTTGATACCCACGTGTCAGAATATCAAGAAGAGACGGCGAAGTGAAGTGATGGAAAAATATTACCTTCCCTGGCTCACGGCGACTGAGGAGGAGCGCTGGGCGATGATGAACAAGATATATCTCTAAGTCCCGAGAGAGGATTGGCCACAGCTGGTCCAGTATTACGAGCGTGAGGATGTTAAGGTATATATTTAATTTTTAAGGTTATAACAATATAGCATAAACAATTCATATTCTGAAATATAATATAATTTTCTTTATATTTATAATTTGTCGTCGGAGCGCAACAAGGCGAACCGGAATAACGGCATGAAAAATCGCGCTGTCCTAATCCAAGTAAACCGTACGCAGGCCAGCGCACAATGGCATATGGTGATTGTTTCGACGCTTAATTTTATATGTATTCGGTGTCGCAAATTAATTATTGAAATAAATCCTAATTTTATAGTTAAGGATATTTTAGTGGAAAATCAACAAGAGCTAATGGTATTTTAGTATAAATAAGTAAAATTGAGCAAATTGAGTATTTTAGTGAAAATCAGCTATAGATGTAGGTATTTTAGTGAAAAACAACAATAGTTTATTGAAAAAAAACACACACACACATTGAACTCTTGTCAAAATTTTATGCCTAACGTTAATTCATCATCATCTTCCAAAACATTGAACTCTTGTCAAATTTTCATACCATAATTTTATCACAGAAACAAAAAGACCGCGCCAATTACACTGCTGCCAAGAGATGGTCCACGTTATATAAGGGCACGGGCGAGTACATGGTATGTTTTATATAATCAAGTTGATTTTTTGTTTTTACTATGTGTGCGTGTACTTTACAGACTCGGTTTCAGGAGAAGACAAACGCCCTAGGAATTGGCCCCGACGATCCGATTATCGTCATTATGCCTGTCTTTGATTCACTATCCATCGGGTATTATGGTAGGTATAAGAGCGGGGTTGGTTCCGCGGCCCATCGATATTTTGCTTGACGTGCGTCCGTCCACGAGTATATCGTGTCCCAGACGCGGGCAAATGCGGCAATTGCGCCACAGGAAAAGATTCGTCAGCTCTGCGACCAGATGGCATAGACACAACAGTAAACACAGAAGCAGGTGAAGACCCTTGCGGCAGAGGTCCAGGAGCTGAGGCGGTCGAACACCGAGACCATCCGAGAGGCCATACAGAACGAGTTTGGGAGTTTCTTCAGGCCACGGGACAGTGGAGGTTCTTCATCCTAATGATCATAGACTTATTTATTTGTTGATTATTGATACAAGCATTTATTTTATTTGTTTATTGATCATATTGGTTGTATATATATTTTGTTTATAATTGCGTGCGATTCGAATCATATTACTTCTTGTTTGTTTATAATTGCGTGAGATTTGATCATAATAATATTATTATGTATTGCTGATTGTAATTGAAAGCAGCGCATGGGGAGAAGAAATTTCATGTTCTTAGAAAAATACATATAACACATGGTAACGGTTTAAACCGTTACCATAAACCCTATGGTAACGGTTACCTGTATCTGATATCTGGATGATATCAAATATCAGATGGTCTTTAGTAATGGGAGAAGATATGGTACCGATTGAAACCGTTATCATAGGATGCATATGGTAATGGACTAGACCGTTACCATATGTATGGTAACGGGTTAACCCGTTACCACATATGTGGGCCCCATAATTTTATGTGTAAGATATCTGAGTCAATTTTGATAAAGGCGTCTATATTGTAATTGTTTAGACCGTTGCCTTTTTTGTGTTTGGTAACGGATTAAACCGTTACCATATTTATGGTAACGGTGGTTATGGTAACGGTTCTGTAACGTCTTAAACCGTTACTAAATTAGGATATGGTAACGGTGGTAACGGTTTAAACCGTTACCAGATCCCTAGACTGTAGTAGTGTGATTCCATAGGACAAAAAAGTCGACGAATTGGACTACTGTCTTAGGATTAAGGATTTTTCAGGTTATTTGAAATATTTATTTCAATTAAATATGAGATCGCCATACGCCCCTTCTCTTTTGGTTATAATAGTAAAAAAGATAACATTGTTTTGAGTTACCAGCCAAGTGCCTTTGCCAGGCCGTGATGAATTGATAAATTCGTAATTTATTTGATTTTTGTTAATATATATATAATAGATTGAAAGTAAAGAATTATTAATTAATAGTTTTGCAATTTTTAGAGAGCTTAATTAAAAAAAAGTTAACATCAATAAATTTTCTCCAAAAGAAAATGCATGTTGCATCTATATTGATAATCAAGCCAAAAGGAAATCGAGTATCTAGGAAACAAAATGCATTTCAGAAAATAAGATCAAACTTCTAAGAATATGTAAAATGATAATTTAGAGAATTTATATTAATTACCACTTCTCTTATATAGCTTGTATACATTTATTAACTTTTGATACAAATGATAAAGATAAAGCAAAGGAAAAAATTGTAATAATATTTTTATCTTCAACTTAAATCTCTCTTTAACATGAGAATGTAATTTATCGTTCTTCAATTCACTTTATATATTTTTTTCTTGTAAAAACATTTTAAATGGATGTTTCCTTTAATTACATTAAAGATTAGATGTATTTGGCATTGAAAATATTAAGGAATAACAACAGCAAGTCATGATTATTCATACATAAGAATATAATTAAGAAAACAAATGAAAAAATGAATAGTTGATATTACTTAGATAGAAACATCGATCCTAACTTATCAACAATGCAGTGTTTGCACCTCTATCTTGATTCCACACCATTGTCCAAATCTAAACTCAAAAATGAATATTTGTTAACGAGAAGTGATGATGCTCAATATCGGTGACTCCCCAGATCATGACACATGGTAGATGACGTGTCCCAGAGCTTACAAGAAAGGATCAAGTACGTTAAGTTTGAAGCACACCCCATGCCTCCGATCCGAGGATGTTCCCGACCTTCGTTGGCCTTCCACGCCACCCCCAGCTCGCCTCCGAGCTATCACAGAACCAAAATGCCTCGGCCTCCCGCTCGTTCCCGAGCCTCCCGCCGAGCCTATCTTCCTCGGTCTCACCAAGATGCCTCGGCCTCCCGCTCGTTCCCGATGCTCGATATCGGTGACTCCACAGCACCGACCACAGGCACCTCCGCCACGGCTTCATGAATCTCGCCGGGCACAAGATATCCGCCGCCTATGATCCCGCGTTTCACGCCATCACGATCCCCCATTAACGAGCGTGTCTCGTCATTAATGGGGAATCCTGCCTATCACGCGGGCGTGACGCCACGGGCATAATGGCCGGCGTGAATCTCGCGCCCGCCTGCCCGTTGCTGCCACTATATAAACGCCTCTCTTATAAGACTCAGGTAAGCCATTTTTACTCCAATATGCTGTTACTCTGCCAAAATACCCCGTCTAACATGATCGCTGGCGGATCCTCGGTGGCACAACCACCCTGGGACTTCCTTGCAGGTAGCTTGGCCTCAACCTCATAAAACCCATTGAGATCCACACGCTTCAGGAGACAACATTCCAAACTCAATCTCAGCCATCCATCAGCGCTCGCAGCAGATCAACGGAAGGTAACATATGAAGGAGATCCAGAGATCCATCAGTTGACGCCGTCTGTGGGAACAGTTAGTTCCACTCAACTAAATTTCACCTACCAATCTCAACTTCATGACGAGCGATCACCGCGACGATCCAAGCGCTAGCCGCCGCCTCCTCCACAATGGTGGCGCGGACGAATCTCCTCCCCCGAACGCCATTAACTCTCTATCCGCTCGAACAGATCAGCTTGCGTCCGTCATGGATGCACTCGTCCATGTCCAAACAACAGGCAAGCTCCCCAGGTCGCCGCTCCCCCACCTCGGGACCGGGACCCCTACGGAAGGAGAGAAGACTCACCTCACGTCGGCACTACCGACCACCGTCTCGCTGTCTCCGGCAGCCGCAGGTCCTACGGGCCGACATATTCAATGACCCGCTATGCGCCGCACAGATCAACACCTAGATCTTTCGCCAGAGCGCCTCGCCATGAGCACCATCGCGCCCTTGTCCTTCCCGAGGAGATGTCGTTCAGCTCACCTGTGCCCAGGCATGACCGGCACCCCCTCACTAGACGGGGTCGCGCGGACGGGACTTTCTACGGCAGCTCAAAGACAACCTCGCCAGGGGACCTAAGGAATCTCATCGAATGGAACCGGGGCTGTGGCCAGGTGCAGGTCTCCAGAAGTAGAGGCCAAAGATCAAAATGTGGTGAATCATCAGGATACCGCGGCCGACTCGATGCCTTCGAAAAGAAGATCGAAGGCATGCATCGGGAGAATCACCCTTCGGGCGACGGGGCTAAATATGTTGCCGACTCGCTCACAAAGCCCTTCACCAAAGAGCTACTCGCCGTCCACGTCTCCTCCCGGAACAAGCCCCCGAAAGTCTCACTCTTCGACAGAAAGTCCGATCCGAAGGACCATTTGGATGCGTTCACAGCCGGGAAGAGTTTCCAGGACTGTTCCGACGCCGCACAATGCCGTGCTTTCCCCTCCACTTTCATCCGTTCTGGAGGAGACTGGTTCCGAGGACTCACACCATGCTCAATATCCTCCTTTGATGAGCTGATCACCCAATTCCTAGGCCATTTCGTCGGGAACAGGTGGCAGAAGCGGACCGTCGACCATCTCTTCACCATAAAGAGCGGGGACAAAGAGTCCTTGAAAAGGTATGTCACCCGCTTCTACAACGGCCTTCTCAAGGTCCCAGAACACCGGGACGAGACGGTCATCATGGCCCTTAGGTCGGGTCTTAGGCACAAGGAGTGGCTACGCTCCTTTACATTAGCGCAACCTAAGACCATGGCCGAGGTAAAGGCCTGTACCGAATGCGAGATCCAGCTCGAGTCCAAGGAGAACGCCAATCTGCCCCGGACCGAGCAAACCGATCAGAAGAAAAGGGCCAGAGAAGAGAAAAAGAAGATTAAGCGGCCAAACCCCTACTCCCCGAAGTTTCAGGAGTACACCCCGCTCAACGTCTCCCAGACGGTACTGCTGGAAGAGGATAAGGGCGAAAGGTTCTTCAAACTTCCCCCAGTCTCGAATAAGGCATCAAAGTGCACCAGAGGCCCCTACTTCGGTTTCTACAGGTCACAGGGCCACTCCACCGAGAACTGCAAGCAGCTCCGACACTACATCGAGGAGCTAGTCGACTCGGGGCATTTGGAAACGTATTTGCGAGACAAAAGGCAAGCCGACCGCGAGCAAGAGCAACGTCCCTCTCCCGGTGAATTAATAATCGGCCAAATAATAGCCATATCAGCGGGGGTACGATGAAGACCGACGAGACTCAGCCTCCCTCACAGAGCGATGGGGCTGGCAGCCACCCGAGGAAGAAGGCCAAAGCAGCGGAGCCGATCGTTTTTACCGATGAGGACCTCCACGGTATATCCCTGCCTCACAACGACCCGCTGATGATCACAGCTCGGGTCCACCGCTACGAAGTGCATAGGATACTGGTCAACTCGGGAAGCTCGGCAGACATTCTCTTATATGACTGCTTTCTTCGTATGGGACTCATCCCGTCAAACCTAAGGCCGACCACCCACGTCATGTCAGGGTTCACCAATCACCCCATCCCGGCGGAAGGGGTAATCACTCTGCAATTTAACATCGGGGAAGCGGGCTGTACGCACACCGAGCCCGAGGAATTTATCGTCGCGAGAATCCCATTGGCCTACAACATCCTCCTCGGTCGCCCGATACTGAACTGTTGGAGATAGTGCCCTCAGAGTCAATTATTGGATCACAGGCACGTGATTGCAATGATTGAGGGAGGACCTATCCCGGTAGAACAGTCTTACTCGAGATGATAGTATGCTATCTGGTTTACCTTTATCATCGTGTACTGCTTTAGGTGACCTGACAGGTCGCTATTGCACATTGATAGAGCCCCTATGATTCTTGCTTGACTGCCAGCAGTATGAGGGCGATCATATAAGTGAGAGCTGGAGTCTATAAGCACATCCTTAAAAGGTCCCTAGTCGTGGGAGTTTCGAGACAGGGCATCGATACTCCAGAGTAGACTAGTGTATACAGTCGAGACCCCGACGAGGGGCGGTGGCCGGTCTCACAGGCCACTGGTGTCAGTTGGTTCACCTAAGATGTATACAGGTGCTCATTGGGTTATGAGTACACCGGACAGGACTCGCCGGGAACATGCTAGTTGGTCTTATACCTGACGTCAGATAGCAGTTCCCAGGTGACATGTGTACAGGTTAGTTCATCGACCTGGGGATCGTCATTTGTCTCGTGTGAGTTCCCACTGTGCTTTGATTACTACCCTACCACGGCTCAAAGGAGTCGTGCAAACAGGTTTTAGTTGGGTACAGTCCCGAGCCACATGGGGGCAGTGAGCGGATCTTCAGGGGTTCGTCTCTCCCGGTATTGGGGGTGAGGTCGCGCTGTGTCTAGGAGAGCCATTACACAAAGTCCTTGGCCAAGGCAGGAGATTTACTGGTAGGTATTCCAGTAGTATCTCAGGGTGTTCTGGACTACACTCCGACACGACTTGTACCGCTTTTGGGGGTCTGACTTTTACCAGCCCCCTAGGCCCGACATGCGATGCTCATAGACGAACGGACCGGACTGTACGGATATTGTCACTGACAGGCTCAGTAGGGTGTCAGGATGAGTTCGCTCATCGACGTCCCTTTTGGTCAATAGCTGGTGGCCCGTTACGTATTGGCTTATACCTCTGACGTGCTAGTGGTTAAATCCACAGCCATAGTATTGACGAGTCTTTAGAGTCCACCACACTTTCAGTTACTCAGCTTTCGGGCGAAACGCTGTAGAGGCCGTATGGAGATATGGCAGGGTCCGATCAGATACGTGCGGTATTGCACGGATCAGGATCGAACGGTTTTTACTAGCCGGCTTTGGTTTAAGCCGGTCCTAGTTTAGTACAGTGTAGATTTTGTCTCTTTGCATTTGTATCCGGACGGAATACAGATGCGGGTGTGTATGCACAGTATCGGGGTTTTCCTGTAATTTATTACGGGACCAGTTTTCTGGAGTTGCCAGTTTGCATTCCGTTCCGGCCGGTTTTCCTTTGTTCTTTCCCGGCCGGACTTTTCCGATGGAGGGGGGTTATTTGCAATTGTGCAAATAACTTTTTGTGGAGGGGTTTATTGCATAAGTTTTGATATGATAAGCATCTTTGCTTTATCATCCATGTTGTGCATTAATGAGATTTGATTGAATGAGGATGGGTTTTAGTTGTGGAGGTATGGTTTTGTAATGATCATGTTTGTTTAGGGTCACCACTTCTTTTCTCCTACCATCACCTCCCTCTTGTGACATATTTTGTTTCCCTCCACCATTTCCCACATGACATGGCCGGCCACTCATTTGTGAGAGGATGAGAGGAATTTCCATTCTTTGGTAGCACACATTTCATCATTTCATTCATCTAGTTTTTGGAAAAATGAAAGCACCAATTTTCCATAACCTTATTCCTCCATCAAGGCAACTACAAACCCCAAATGAGACAAGCATCATCTACACTACATTCTACAGCAAATCTTGGGCATGTCGACTTGCCAGCTTCATGCCCGAGTTGCCTCGGTATAGAGGCGGGAGCCCGTAAAAGAAACAGACGATGTGGTGCCATTCCGGCGAGGAGGCGACGACCGGAGTTTCCGCGAGGAGATCGGAGAGGAGATGAAGACCGGAGGACTCGGATCAGTCGGTATATCTCTAACCCGTCTTGTAGTTAGCTTAGACTTGTTAATGGTTACGATCCGGAGTTTAGTGCGCGGTGGTGCCGGTTTGCAAAGTCCGCAAAAATTAAAGTTTATCACCGTTTCCGCATTTGGCCGTCGGATTGACGGCCGGGGCGCCGCCGTGCACTTACAGTGGTATCAGAGCCTCGCCATTAACTTAGTCTAGCTTTGTTTGATGTGTTTGCATTTCCGATCGACCAAAATTCCAAAAACCGTATTTTTCCTTCACATCAGTTTCTGTTGAAATTTTTTGAAGTCTAAAAATTTTTCAGGTGCTCTCAGAATGATGTGCAGGGAGTTCTAAGAACTCTGGGAAAATTCGAGACAATGATCCCTCAGTGCAAGCGCGGAACCGCGGCAAAACCCCCCTTGTTGCCGCGGTTCCGCCGCAAGGTGGTGGGGTCAATGCTTCGTATTTTTCCAGTGGGCTTCTGGGCTGATTTTAGGGGTTTTGGAATGTTAAATTTGGGCCCATTATTTCTGTGAGTGCTACAGTATTGCTTGGGGGCCCACTTGTTAATTTTTGATTGATCGGATATTTTAAACACATTTTTCACAGTATTTACATTATATCTGCGACCGTGAATGTCACTCGATCGGTAAATCCGGTCTGACTGCTATAGCCCGGTTAGACGGATTTGCGAACGTGACCTTCACGTTGATGTTCTATGTTTATGCTGTGATGTTGCGGATCGGTCGTGGGGGATAGCCTGGATGCAATGCTAGTACTGTGTTGATGCTGTACATTTCTGTGATGTTGCATTTTATTCACGCCTTGAGCGAAATACTATATATTGGTATATATATTAGTAGATGTTGTATATGTTTTTCATCCGCGCTAGTCCAGTCCCCGCTCTGCCGTTAGTTAGCTAACCTAACGGGTGATGACGGGACCCAGTGGCGAATGCGGGTGGCATATACGTACGTCAGTATATTTTCGTTCTTTGTGGTGTGATCAATTGATGGGACTGCGTTGATTCGGATCAATGCAAGTTAAACAAACCTAATCTGATGTTGTTGGAACACTTTTCAAAAAGCTGTTATTGCAAGGACGTTCACTTTTGTTTTGCATCGTGGTATTCATTTAGAATATCCTGCTCCTCAGTCGACGAGGCAAGGGCCGAGATCCCTTCACCGGGAGTGACCCCTTGGACAGAAGTTTGCGTCAGGGCATTAACTTGACTATAGCCGATTACTTTTGCTTTGCATCGTGGTATTCAGTTGGAATATCCTGCACCTCATTCTACGGGGAAAGAGCCGAGATCCCTTTACCGGGAGTGACCTCTTTAGTAAAGGTTTTCGTCACTATATTTTCTAAAAAGCTATCCGTTCCTTCAACGATATCAAGTTCATTACGTTAAAGGTTTTCGCCAGAAACCATTCGTAGCCCTCCGTCGTTTCATATGGATAGTCAATAGTATTCAAGCTGTGTATGTTGGCCAAAGTCAAGGCACAGTGTTTGGTAGCTGTTGGGTATTCATATGCAGCATAGACAGATGCGTTGGTTTGGGACAGCCGTACTGCCATTTTGGCCAAAGTCAAGGGTATGTACGGGTGGACTCAAATTAACCTAGAGAATGACGGGTTGAACTTGACATGTGAATTATGATATGTTGGCCAAAGTCAAGGTTATAAGAGCATGGGGTAGAAATCACATCGGGAGTTTCAAAAAAACTGAAACTTGCCAGATATGCGCATACCTTCTGGAGTGTGATACCGTGAGCGGATTCCGTCACGTTATCATGCGATGATAGTTGGATCCCGATTCCCACTGATGAGTTGGTTTACTCCTCGGGTGACTCCGACTAATTCTTCTTTCAGGTTTGGAGGAGAATTTGAGGTACAGTGGGAGGTTTCCAGATTAGATAAATTGGTAACCATTCTGATCTTGGTTAGAGTGCACGCTGAGTGTTTCTTTTCTCTCTCTCTTGGCAGCGACCATTGACCCGACCCTAAGACTACGACTCAGAGACCAAGTTGACCGAACCTTCTTAACACTGACTTTTGGATTGTCAGAGTCGCAAACCTCATTGCCACTCCTACTTTTACCCTTTTCTCCAGGACTCCCCGTATTACTACGAACGTCCACTTCCATTGGACAAAACCATCGTATGGTTAGATACGAACTCGAAGGAATTCGAGGATGGTTTCTGGTTCTGGAGAAAACGAGTAGGACTATTCAGTTGTCTTTTCCTTTTTACCTTCTCTCAGGTTGCGAGTACTCCTTGGTTTAGGAGATAGTACACCTATTACGCTTATTGGATAGTCTTCTTCCAAACCTTAGGCTGGTGCCGAACGGTGGGAATGAAGAAAACCAATTAGCATAACGATGGTGTGCAGAAGGTATTAAGTTCAGACAAAGCAAGGGATTAGTAAGAGGGCAAAGTAAATTGCGACTGGTATTCACGACCAAACCAAGTATTTCTTCACCAATCCTAAATCACCTTTGTATTTCTCCAGGACACTCCGTATCACTACGAAGATCCACAGTTTATTTGGATGCTCCATCGTATGGTTATATACGAACTCGAAAGGAACTTGTTCCAGTTCGGGGATGGATTCTGGTCCAGGAGAAATAGGAATAAGGTTTATTCGGTTGTCTTTTATCTTCACCTTCTCTCGTATTGCGAGTGCTCCTAGGACTAGGACAGTACACCCATTATGCTTATTGGATAGTCTTCTTCCAAACCATAGGCTGGTGCCGAACGGTAGGGAAGGAAGAAAACCATTTGGCCTAAGGGGTGTGCAGAAGGTAACGACTAAAGACAAATAAAGGGATTTGGAGAGGTGGCAAAGAATTATGCGGTTATAGTTGTGAATCTGGATAATGGAAGAGGCATTACTAGGAATACCAGGATACCCCATCGAAACATTTCAATGTTTCAGTTCAACTGTGTACTGTTAAAAGAAAACTGATTTCCCGATTAGACACTTGCTCCAGGGTATGTATTTACCAGGTTTGATTCTCACATCTGTATGGTTTTACAGATGATGAGTGGGAGTAAGTTATTGGGAATTGGGTGATCATCCTCATTACATCGGGATTCGTTGTAATCGGTGATATTTGAGGAGATCATCTGGGATGTTTGCCAGTCGGTAAATTTTTGGTTTTGAATATCCGCTGTTGTGCACCAATTTCAAATTGATATATCTGTACGTCTATTTTCATAGAGTGAGATATACCTTTTGATATTATGTCGATGACATTTACCTATATCAGTTGATGGTTAGGTAAGGAGCATTAAACAGCGGTGTAATTCTTCTTAACCATAAGTACAGTTTTCAACCTACGACACACAGTGAAAGAGTTAGACCCAGCGGACTTATACAGAGTATTGTATGTTGTCCAGTGTCCATTAGGACAGAGGGGTTGGTCCTCATACTATATTCTGTTTACTTTTAACTTCTCTAGTTCTTAGACATGTGTTTCGTAGAAACACAGGGTCTAAGTTTTGAGGAGTTATAGGTATTTGAATAGAGTAGAGAACCAGGTGTAGCAAGTATCGGGATTCTTCAAGGTGATCGAAGATGTAGATACTTGTGTATGGTATTCAGTTGATAGTAATGATAAAGAGAAATTGCTTCTCTTTCTGGTTACTCATAATTGGAAGCATTCCTAAGTTGAGTAACGCTGATCGGCCTCCTTCCATTTAGTTGACATGCACTGGAGACAGCTGCATGATTTGAATCTGGTTCAATTAAATCAGTGCCTCTGGTTCTATATTGGATATAGTACAGTTCATATCTTAACATTGTTAAGGTACGGGGAGTTGTCCGGCTTATGATTAAAACCAGACTCTGGATAACTCAAGGCACGTTTCTGTAATGGCTGTTTGTGGGTTGACCCAGGCTATGACGAGGGTTGATTTTCTACCATAAGAAAGATCAATAGTGATATTGTTCTTGACTCGCCACAGTTTTAATAAAAATGGATTTTTTCAAAAACAGTAGTGGGAGTATGGTAGAACTGGAAGTGATTCCAGAACCGCAAACGATTACTGAAGATTTGATAAGGAACCTAAAGATTCAATCTGATTTGACATTCCATTGGCCACTCCGCAGATGAGGTGGGTAACTTCAGGCACCCGAGAGGTACTCCGGTAACCTCAAGGACGGTGACAGGGAAGTTCTTGTTTACCCACACTTGCCATTGTTGTTGTTGTTCCAGGCTGCGAGACCCGGCAGGAGGATGAGTATAGCGTCGTTCTAAACTAGCTTTAGAAGTGCGCGTCTATATGACTCTGCCAGAGGGTTGTCGTAGTCAGTGGGAGCAGCGGAAGCATTGGTGGACATCAGGCTTATGTCTATTTATAGACTAAAGCAGATATAGCGGAGATAGATCATCTATTTCTGATGTGACAGTCATAGGTTTGACGTCATCAGAATAGGGGATGGATCTGTTAAGAAGGTAGTAGGGTGTGATGTCCTGGTTTTTGATGACATACACAGAGTAGGAAAGGAAACTCCTATACTACGATCGGTTATATTTTGGTCGTCACACAGTGGTTTCTCCACATGGGACTTGGACATTATATCAGACATACTGGTTACTAGATCTATGGTTTTAGATCTAGATTTGGGTGGTTTCCCAATCAGGGTACATTGACAGCATTCTAAGAGTATTTAGAATGGACGACTCCTGGCATGGTAGTGTACCTGCAAGTAATGGAGTCACCCTCTCTAAAGGTGTCTTATAGACTAAAGTAGAGAGGGATGTGCATGATTGGCAGATCACTTGCTTAGGCAATTGAGTCAATCATGAGATGTCAAGTACCACACCAGATGTTGTTCTTGCACTAGATGCAATAAGTTGATATTGATCCAATCCTGGAGAAACAGTCGGAAGCAGTTTTAGAACATAAGTGGATGTTCTAGGGATATGATAACGACTGCCTCCTTTAGGAGACGGTTATCACTCCAGGCTTCCAAGGTGACATGGACGACAAGGAAGTTGTCAGAGTTATAGTTTTCCTTCTGACGAGGGGCAGTATTTTGGACAGGTGATCCAAGGCAATACTGAGGGAGGCATGGCGCAGGATACTGATTAAGTTCAGTTGACGATACAGTCTAAGAAGTTTGGATTTGGAGTTCATTTATGAGCTCGGTCCCATCAGACATCCAGACACTCTAAGACAGGTATTGCTCATTTCGGGAGATGGCTTTCTCCGTGAACTTGAGATATAGAGAGACATAGAAAGAAACTTCAGAGCGGATCCACTCGCTGAGGCTATTCCTCGAACACAATAGTCTCGCAAACGAGCTTTGTGAGATTGACTAGTAGAGGAGTTGGGTGTTCGGTATCACACGGGCTGTGAGTATGCGACATCGCAATAATTAGCCTTGAGTGCAAGTGGGAGATTGTTGGAGATAGTGCCCTCAGAGTCAATTATTGGATCACAGGCACATGATTGCAATGATTGAGGGAGGACCTATCCTGGTAGAACAGTCTTACTCGAGATGATAGTATGCTATCTGGTTTACCTTTATCATCTTGTACTGCTTTAGGTGACCTGACAGGTCGCTATTGCACATTGATAGAGCCCCTATGATTCTTGCTTGACTGCCAGCAGTATGAGGGCGATCATATAAGTGAGAGCTGGAGTCTATAAGCACATCCTTAAAAGGTCCCTAGTCGTGGGAGTTTCGAGACAGGGCATCGATACTCCAGAGTAGACTAGTGTATACAGTCGAGACCCCGACGAGGGGCGGTGGCCGGTCTCACAGGCCACTGGTGTCAGTTGGTTCACCTAAGATGTATACAGGTGCTCATTGGGTTATGAGTACACCGGACAGGACTCGCCGGGAACATGCTAGTTGGTCTTATACCTGACGTCAGATAGCAGTTCCCAGGTGACATGTGTACAGGTTAGTTCATCGACCTGGGGATCGTCATTTGTCTCGTGTGAGTTCCCACTGTGCTTTGATTACTACCCTACCACGGCTCAAAGGAGTCGTGCAAACAGGTTTTAGTTGGGTACAGTCCCGAGCCACATGGGGGCAGTGAGCGGATCTTCGGGGGTTCGTCTCTCCCGGTATTGGGGGTGAGGTCGCGCTGTGTCTAGGAGAGCCATTACACAAAGTCCTTGGCCAAGGCAGGAGATTTACTGGTAGGTATTCCAGTAGTATCTCAGGGTGTTCTGGGCTACACTCCGACACGACTTGTACCGCTTTTGGGGGTCTGACTTTTACCAGCCCCCTAGGCCCGACATGCGATGCTCATAGACGAACGGACCGGACTGTACGGATATTGTCACTGACAGGCTCAGTAGGGTGTCAGGATGAGTTCGCTCATCGACGTCCCTTTTGGTCAATAGCTGGTGGCCCGTTACGTATTGGCTTATACCTCTGACGTGCTAGTGGTTAAATCCACAGCCATAGTATTGACGAGTCTTTAGAGTCCACCACACTTTCAGTTACTCAGCTTTCGGGCGAAACGCTGTAGAGGCCGTATGGAGATATGGCAGGGTCCGATCAGATACGTGCGGTATTGCACGGATCAGGATCGAACTGTTTTTACTAGCCGGCTTTGGTTTAAGCCGGTCCTAGTTTAGTACAGTGTAGATTTTGTCTCTTTGCATTTGTATCCGGACGGAATACAGATGCGGGTGTGTATGCACAGTATCGGGGTTTTCCTGTAATTTATTACGGGACCAGTTTTCTGGAGTTGCCAGTTTGCATTCCGTTCCGGCCGGTTTTCCTTTGTTCTTTCCCGGCCGGACTTTTCCGATGGAGGGGGGTTATTTGCAATTGTGCAAATAACTTTTTGTGGAGGGGTTTATTGCATAAGTTTTGATATGATAAGCATCTTTGCTTTATCATCCATGTTGTGCATTAATGAGATTTGATTGAATGAGGATGGGTTTTAGTTGTGGAGGTATGGTTTTGTAATGATCATGTTTGTTTAGGGTCACCACTTCTTTTCTCCTACCATCACCTCCCTCTTGTGACATATTTTGTTTCCCTCCACCATTTCCCACATGACATGGCCGGCCACTCATTTGTGAGAGGATGAGAGGAATTTCCATTCTTTGGTAGCACACATTTCATCATTTCATTCATCTAGTTTTTGGAAAAATGAAAGCACCAATTTTCCATAACCTTATTCCTCCATCAAGGCAACTACAAACCCCAAATGAGACAAGCATCATCTACACTACATTCTACAGCAAATCTTGGGCATGTCGACTTGCCAGCTTCATGCCCGAGTTGCCTCGGTATAGAGGCGGGAGCCCGTAAAAGAAACAGGCGATGTGGTGCCATTCCGGCGAGGAGGCGACGACCGGAGTTTCCGCGAGGAGATCGGAGAGGAGATGAAGACCGGAGGACTCGGATCAGTCGGTATATCTCTAACCCGTCTTGTAGTTAGCTTAGACTTGTTAATGGTTACGATCCGGAGTTTAGTGCGCGGTGGTGCCGGTTTGCAAAGTCCGCAAAAATTAAAGTTTATCACCGTTTCCGCATTTGGCCGTCGGATTGACGGCCGGGGCGCCGCCGTGCACTTACATGAACTCCCTCCAAGCCCAGATATCAACCTACCACCAAGCGATGAAATTCCCGTCGACCATGGCGGGATAGGTCGGGCCTACGGGGACCAACGAACTGTAAAGGTTTGTTTCACTGCAACATCTACGTCTGAGCGGCCAAACGATGATGTTAAGGGCGAAAGTGACATCAATGGTTCTCTGGAAACTTGAGATGAGCAAAAAGAGGTCCGAGGGACACCGTTGGAGCCATTGACAGAGGTCCCCCTCGTAGAAGGGGACGACGAACTGTTCAGATCGAGTTGCCTTTGATGAGGACTCAGCGAGATGGCCTGGTTCACTTCCTTAGAAATAACTCTGACGTGTTCGCCTGGGCGCCTTCCGACATGCCTGGGATTAACCCCAAGATCATATCTCACAAGCTCGGGGTGGACCCTAGGGTCCGACCCGTCAGACAGAAAAAACGACGGTTCGCCCCGATCAAGGAAAAGGAGATCGAGGACGAGGTAGACAGGCTCCTCGCCGCCAACTTCATCCTGAATGTGCCTTACTCGGAATGGTTGACAAACATAATGATGGTAAAAAATCAAGCCGGAAGTGGCGCATGTGCGTCGACTTCACCGACCTCAACAAGGCCTGCCCGAAAGATGACTATCTTCTCCCTCGGATAGATCAGCTCGTCGATAGTTCGGCAGGCCACGAGCTATTAAGATTCATGAATGCCTTCTCCGGCTACAATCATATCCGCATGAATCGGAAAGACGAGGATCTCACCTCATTCATAATGGGCCGGGGAGTATACTGCTACAAGGTGATTCCTTTCGGCCTCAAAAACGCTGGAGCTACATACCAACACTTTTTCAATCGCATGTTCAAGCCGCAGATCGGCAGGAACATGGAAGTTTACGTTGACGACATGCTCGTCAAATCGATCTCATTGGACGAACACGCCAAGGATCTGGGCGAGGCCTTCGACGTCCTCCGCAAATACAAGATGAAGACGAACCCCGCAAAATGCGCATTCGGGATCACCGGTGGAAAGATCCTCGGCTTCATGGTCACCCACTGTGGAATCAAAGCTAACTCAGAGAAAATTAGCGCCGTCCTTAACATGGCCGCGCCCAAGACCAACGTCGAAATCATGCGGCTGACAGGGAGGGCAGCCACTCTGAGTCGTTTCATGTCAAGGTCTGCGGAGAAGTGCCTCCCGTTCTTCAAATCTTTAAGGAAGATACTGAGGTTCGAACGGTCAGAGGAGTGCCAGACTACCTTTGAGCAATTAAAAAGACACCTCGTGACTCCCTTGCTGCTCACCCGACCAGTTGAAGGAGACGAGCTATCGCTATATCATGCGGTGTCCGACCAAGCTACGAGCTCGGTGCTCGTCCGAGAGGTCGAGGGAGTCTAGAAGCCAATATACTATGTAAGCCACGTTTTCAAAGATGCGGAGACGAGGTACCCAGCCATAGAGAAGATCGTCTTAGCACTCGTCGTGGCATCGAGGAAACCACGACACTATTTCTAGGCGCACACCATCCTCGTTCTTACCGAGCATCCTTTAGGGGATATCCTCGCCTCCCCCAAGTCTTCCGGTGGTTTAGAGAAATGGAGGTAGGAGTTGTCTCAGTTCGACATAAAATACCGCCCGAGGCAGGTTATCAAGGCACATGCCCCGGTCGATTTTATCGTCGAGTGCACCATCCCAAGCAATGAGCCGGAATCCAAACCAGCCCCCGCAGTTCAACCCTCAGTCGATGGGAAGCTCGACCCCGTCCCTGACTTGATCCTTTACGTTGATGGCTCCTCGACCGAGAAAGGCTGTGGTGCCGGCCTCATCATCCGGTGCCCGAATGAGGCTGAAATAGAGTATTCTTTGAAGCTCGAGTTCAAAGCCTCAAATAACGCGGCGGAATACGAGTCCTTACTGGCCGGACTGCATATAGCCTTCGGACTAGGGCTGAAAACGATCCGGATCCGCAGCGACTCCGCCCTAGTAGTGGGCCAAGTGACCGGTCGATTCGAGGAACGGGAGCCTCCGATGGAGAAGTATCTGGCCGAGGTAAGGAGGTTGCAAAAGGACTTCCACGAAGTCCAGGTGGAGCAGATCCCCAGACAGATACACCGACGCCTTGAGTAAGCTGGCTTCATCTTATACGGCCAACAACAAGAGGAACATCCTCTTCGAGGTCTTGCCATGACCCAGTGTAGAAGACGGGGAAACACCACTTCTAGTGTACACAGCCCGGGAAGAAGACCGTGATTGGAGAAAGCCCCTCATAGAATTCTTGAGGGAAGGTATGCTCCCAGAAGATCAGGGGGAAGCCCTCCATCTCCGAGCCAAAGCTCGCCATTTCATCTGGAGCAATAGGAACCTCTACAAGAAGTCCTTCACTCAGCCCCTGCTCCGGTGCGTCGATCCCCACGAAGCCGACTATGTCCTCCGTGAAATCCACGAAGGGATCGGCGACACGCACCAAGAGGCCCACACCTTAATCCAGAAGGCGTTGCTCCAGGGGTACTACTGGCCGACAATTAATCAGGACGCCCAGAAGCTCGTTAGGAGATGCAAGATCTGCCAACTCCATGGAAGCATAGCTTACCTTCCTGCTACTAAGCTAACCGACCTAACCTTCCCGTGGCTGTTTTCCCAGTGGGGAATGGACATGATAAGCCAGTTCCCTACCGGTACTGGAGGGCACAAATACATCTTCGTCGCAGTGGACTACTTCACCAAGTAGATCGAGGCCATTCCCATTAGGAACCGAATGCCTCCATGACTATAAAGTTCCTACAGAACAATGTGATACTCCGGTTCGGCATCCCTAAGTGTATCATCACCGACCATGGGACAAATTTCGAAAATGAAAATGTTAAAGAATTCTGTAGTGAATATCGTATCTTCATGAAGTTTGCCACAGTCGCACATCCCCAATGCAACGGGCAAGCCGAGGTCGCTAATCGGGACGTCCTCCGAGGTCTTCGAACACGCCTAGAAGGACACCAAGGCAGTTGGGTCTAGGAATTACCCCGGGTCCTATGGGCCTTGCGCACGTCGAAAAAAAACCGCTTCGGGGAGACCCCTTTCAGCCTCTGCTACGGGACCGAGGCAATGGTCCCAGCGGAGATCGGGCTTCCCAGTCACTGGGTCGAGCATTTCGACGATGAAGAAAAAACCTTAGCTTTCCGGACTAATCTGGACATCTTGTTAGAGAAACGGGACCGGGCTCAGATTAGAGTGGCCGCCTATCAACAGCAAACCGCCCGGTACTATAACGCGCAAGTCAAGCGTCGCTTCTTCAAGACTGGAGAGTTAGTCCTAAGGTGGAACGAGTTCGTCGATCAAGGCAAGCTGCATAAGTTTTCCCCAAAATGGGACGGTCCTTTCCTGGTCTCCGAGGTCCTGTTAGTTATATGTATGCTCTGGAGGCCATTACTGTACATACGATGTATATTGTAATGGATGTTTGGACATATATAGGGAGGACTTTCTTACTCGACATGATAGTATGCTATCTGGTTGTACTTTATCTTAACATGTACTCTGATTTTCTCTATGTTACATGTTGATAAAGACCTTAGGATATGTACTCGACTACTGGGACTATGATGAGATCATACTAGTGGGGCCACGGTAGTCGACGAGTACATCCTATAACTGTTCCTAGTCGATGGTGTAATGAGACAGGGCATCGATACACCAGAGTAGACTAGCGTATACGCATCTTGACCCATATGATGGGCGATGGATGATCCCATATCCATCGGTGTTTAACATCAAGGATGGTGTACGGGTGTTCAGTAGAGACTGGGTACACTGGTCGGACTTGTCGAGAACTTCCAGATGGTATTATACCTCACGTCAGATGGCAGTTCTCCGGTGACACTGGTACAGAGTAGTCTATTGACCCGAGATCGTCATAGAGTCTTGTGTGATTCCCACTGTGCTTTGATTTCCATCATACCACGTCCAAAAGATCGTGCAAAAAGGTGTTTTTTGAGTACAGTCCCGAATCACATGGAGGCAATGAGCGATAGGAGGGGATTCGTCTCTCCCGGTATAGGGAGTTGATGTTGTGCTGTGTCCGATTGGCTATAACTGGAAATCCCTGGCCAGGGTTGCTGAGATTTACTGGTAAGTGTTATCAGTAGTTTTTCGAACTGTTATAGAGCTCATATCGACATGACTTATCGAGCTACTGGGGTCAGATGTTTACCACCCCTAGGCGAGATATGCGACATATCAGACGACGAGACCGGACTGTACGGGAGTGTTACTGATTGGATTCACCGGAGAATGTACAGGCTTGCTTGTTGATCTTCTGAGCGCTCAATACCTGGGTGGCTGTTACGTTTAGCTGACCGCTTGCAGCTTGTGGGTGTTTGATATGATCATCACCTACTGCCGGTGTATTGACGATTCTTTAGAGTCTTACACAGAGGTTTCTTGGCTCAGGCAAAATGGAGTAGGGGCACATATGTGATATGTGCGAGACCGAGAATAATGCGGTATGTGATACCGTATTGGATTCTCACGATATGAGATATCGGCCGAGTATATGTAATATAGCCGGGTCATCGTATTAGTCGGTTATATGCGATATAGCCGGATTGTCGGATCAAGTGTTGATTCGATAATTTAATGTATAATAATATATATGATATATTAAATTACATTAACTAATATTACCTCACTAAAAGGTTATTTTCCTCATTCGGGTAATACATCGATATATATGCGATATATGTTAAATGTATTATTTTATTTTGTTACAATAAATATTATATATGTGATATATAATATTGTAACATGATATGATTACTAATGCAACTTGTTTAGTGGAGATTAAACAAGGTTAGGGTTTGTTTTGGGTTAGTTCCTTCTTGATGATTCTAGAAGGTTTCTTTTTGTTTTGTGCAAGATATTTTCAAATGACTCATGCTTTAACCCAACCCAAACCCTAGCCCTTGGTTAATTCTCTACAAAGGTTTAGCAACCATGGTTGCATTATTCATCATTATCTTCTTTACATTATTCATCACAAAAGGATTCTATTGTTGATTTTATCATCTTCTTCCTTGAGTTCCTTCTTGGAAAAAGCTTTCTAGCTTTTTGCTAAGTGATGAAAGTTAGTGAGAATATGAAAATAAAAGAGAGCAAAAATCCTACTTAATCATTCTCATCTATCCTTGCCCTTTTGATGAGAGTGTTCACTTCATTTAGTGAGTGTTAGCTTATGTTAATGAAACTTCAAGGTATATCATCTTTGTTATCGAAGATCGGAAGCAAGACTGCATCTTTCTCTTCGTGAAGCCTCTCGAGAGTTCGGAACACGATGATCGCAGCGAAGGGACCTCAACACGGAGCTTAAGAAGTGAAGGACTGGATTTACAAAGGTTGTAATCCCTCTCACTTAGTGTTAAAGAGTTTAACATGCTTGTTTTCGCCTAAACTCTAGTTTAAAGATCCGGCTTTGGGTTGTTTGGCACGGCTAAATTTTAAATCGGGTATGGTTGATGCCTCGTAGACCCTTGTGCGTGTGCCTAGCAATCCTACAGTGGTATCAGAGCCAAGTTAGAGCTTTTGGCGAAGTCTAGACGAAGTTTAAAGTCCGATCGAACCCGGAAACCCCGACACGAACCCTTCTCTGGATATTTTTCAAAAATGTGATTTTTTATGAATTAAAAATGCTCATAAAATTAAGCAGGAAAAACTAAGAATTTCTGTGAAGTACGGACTTGTAATTCGCTGATTTGACCGCGGAACCGCGGCCAAACCAAGGGTTTGGCGGCGTTTCCGCGGCCAAAATTTTGAATTAGTCCCTGGAACTTCATATATTTATTCCTAGGTCCTTTCTTGTCATTTTTTTCTGGTAAGTTTTTAATTCCACTCAAGTGTTGAGTTTTCTAGGGTTGTATTGAGGACTTGTTGATTCGATCGGATAATTTAACTTTGTTTAGTTTGTCCGGATAATTTTTAGAAACTGTTAAAAAGTTCGAACGGATATCAGTAACTCACTTTTTCCCCTGCCGGAAAATTTCCAAGCGTTGGATTTTTCCTTAGTTTAAGAATGTTCTAAGTCGTGCAAGTAACGCGGTGGACCCTCTAGAAGACAACAAACCTTAACTCGATTATGTGACAGTCTTGAACTGCCTCTAAACCTTAGGGTTTGGGGCAGTACGGCGTGCCACATATGAGGCGTTGGCTTGACCCTTCTACGGCTGGACCATTGGTACTGTGGCATGTGGTGGATGTTTTAAACTAATTTCAAGTGTTGAACTATTTGGGAAATCTTAGGTGTTTGATCATTCGATCGGAAAGTTTAACATTGTATATTTATCTGGAATGTGATACAATATTTGGAATCCAAAAATAGTTATGAGATAACTAATTTGAATGTTATAAACATAGCAGTTTAGTCTCAGATGATCGGTTGCCACGGAATTTTGATGCGATCAAAAGTCCGTCGCAATCACGTAGCGTACGCGGATACTCGCCGGGTAAACTTAATAGATAGCCCCGACCAAGTGACTGTAGGAGAACCCCGTCGCCGAAAGCATCCATTTGGGTGCTCGCGGCAGCGGTGTTCTGCCTTAGTGCACTTCGTCGACGGCATCTGGGGGTGCGGCCGTCTAGTAAAGTTTGCGACGAACATTCGATCAGGATGTTGGGAATATTGTTGAATTGCCCGACTTGATATTGAAAAGAGTTTTCGATAATGAGACTAAAATGCGGGGTTTATAATTATTAGGCATGCGATGTCTAAGGAATTCATTTGGTTAGGCATGCGATGTCTAAAGAGGTTGCGGATTCCAGCTGTTGTAGTTTTACACTTTCTTTTCTGTGACCGTAAGCGTAGTATGTGGTGTATCGCCGGCTTCGTTGCTATACATCAACGACAATCGGGATACGCATACTTGCTTACATTGATGATATGAGATATTATGTGTTGCTGTGATATGTTGTATTGGATCGTCGCGTTTGAATAGCCGGGGGTTTTATGTGAGATGAGAGTTTTTCTTTTTCATTCATGTAAAATTCATTTGTATGTAATATTATTTTATTGGGGCACTTCCGGGCTGAGGATGATGTCACCATTGTATATTATTTACTTTTCCGCATTAGGTAGACCCAAGGCGGGGAGCACAAGTAACCGGGTTCTGGGGTCCAGTGGGAGACCATCTCGAGGAGTCGAGACCGGGTCTCCTAACCCTAGAATTGGCAATGTTGCTTGCCGCTCTCGTAGGGGTCTAGGGATGTGGGTTTGGCTATTCATCGCGACCGTGGAATCCATGTTTTATACAGGCTCGTATTAAAAACACGGACTTCCTAGTATATCCAATATTTCATATATGTTCTTCAGCTGCAATGTTCTGTGATGAGATCATATTACCGCGTGAGAAGAATGTTTATATTATATATATGAGATATATGTTATATTGCAGATTTCGTTTCAAAAGAGATGCTTGTGAAGCATAATAAAACGGGTTTTTATTAATGAGATTAATGAAATAAAAGAAATCTAAGATATTGTAGAAACTTGTTTAAAAACTGGTAGCTCTAGTTCTTGCTTTGCATAGCGGTGTTCCTTGTAGAACATCCAGCACCTTATTTGATAAGGAAAGAGTCGAGATCCCTTCACCGGGAGTGACCTCTTTAGTGAAACTAGCAGAGGCTACAAACTCGGTCTGTCTTTTGATTGCTTCTATAGTTCTTGCTTTGCATAGTGATATTTGTGAAATATCCTGCACCTTATTCGATGAGGAAAGGGCCGACGATCCCTTCACCGGGAGTGACCCCTTTAGCAAAACTAGAAAAGCCTAAAAAACACTCCATTTCAAATCACTCGATTCTACAACGATATCAAGTTCATTACGCAAAGGGTTTTCTTAAAAACCAGTCATACCCCTCCGTCATTACAGATAAGTACTACTTAGTATTCGTCCTGCGGTAGTTTGGCATGCGTCAAGGCGTAGTGTACGGTAGCTAACTAGTGCTTATCTGTTAGCATACGATGAGATTGGATTAGGGTATTCGTACGGCGTTTTTTGGCATGCGTCAAGGGTCGTGCGGGTGGGTTTAATTCAATCAAGAAATGTACGGGTTGAACTTGACTAGCGGACTATGGGTTGTTTGGCATGCGTCAAGGTCATAGCACGCTAGGGGTAAAATATTATTGGGAATTTCAAGTGTTGAAATTTGCAATGAGATTGCATACCTTCTATGAGATAGTTGGATCCCGATACCCGCTGCGAGTAAGAGTTACTCCTGGGAGAGTTTTACACATTACAATTAGCCGATCAAGTAGGTGTCTAGAAAGGTGTTAACGGGGTTACGCCTCTGGGAAAACGAGTTTTACTTTAATTAGGTCCGTGAGAAAGCACGGGGCACCGCCCTCAAAGTACCGACACTGGCCTGGTTGAAAGATTGGCGAACTTGTAGCGTGTAATTAATCCCGGCTAGTCTTTCCTTTTAGGGTTTGAAGGAAGATTTGATTAAAACAGTGGGAGACATCCTGATTAGATATATTAGATTACCAATCTAATCTTGCAAGAGCAAACGCTGAGTGTTTTCTTCTCTCTCTCTAGGTAGGGACCATATCACGCCTTAATCAAGATAATAATACGGATGTATTGACCGAACCCGCTTGTTATATTGAGCTGGGTAACGTTGGTCCCACTCCAACTTATAATTGTTATAAGACAGAGCAGGAAATAGGGGATTACCAGAATTCCCGTACCGCCCAAACGAAGAAAGTGCATGCTGATGCATCATCTTCGGGTGTGTTCATTACAGAGAACTGTTTCTCAGTGTCCTTTACGTTCTGGGTATTTGATACCGGATCAGGATCTCACATATGTAATCTGTTTCATGGGCTACAGATAGGTTGGGAACTGAGAACGGGTGATATGTTTCATGCGATAGAAACGGTGTAAGTGTTGCAGCCAAGTTTGTTGGTCACTATCACACTGTATTACCAGAATACATTGATTCTGAACGAATGTTATTAGATACCGAACCTGATATACAACATCATATCAGTCTCTTTATTAGTAAGGAAAGGATATAATTTTGTATTGTTGGATAATGTTTTGAACATTTCCTATATCAAGAGTTGATCGGTTCAAGCACGTTATCTAAAATCATAGACGTTCTAAATAAAACCACAGTTCTTAAACGTATAGAACTCACACAAGAGGAAGAGTTCAGAAATGAACGAATCCTTCTTGAAGCATTGTAGACTAGGTCATATCAATGCGACCCGACTAGCTGAAGTTACATTAAGATGCATATTTAAATTTGTTTGAATTTACATCTTGTGAAACTTGCCGGTCATGTCATAAAGATAAGATGACCATAGCTCTGTTTATTGGAAACAGAGAAAGAGTTAGTGAACTCTTGGGATTGATACATGCTGATGTATAAAGGTCCCCTGTCTACACATGCCAAGACTGGTTCTTTGTACTTCATTACATTCTCTGATGATCTCTCCAGATTCAGACATATGTTCCTGTTGAAACACAAGTCCGAAACTTTTTGAGATAATCACAGAATATAAGTTAGAAGTAGAGAACCAACAACGGGTATAAGTATTATGTCCTTTGATGATATCAGGGAGGTGAATACTTGGGCATGGAATTTCTGTACTATTCTAAAGGAGAATGAGAATCTCTCTCAGCATTACTCCTCCGTATACACCACAGCACGTCGGTGTATCGGGGCGGAGCAATCACGCCCTATTTGATATGGTGCGCTCTATGATGAGTACTACTGAGTTGCCTATTTCCTTTTGGGAGTTATGCACTTGAGAAGCTGCATACCTATTGAGTAGGGTTCAAATCAAATCAGTTGCGTACTACTTCATATGTGATATGGAATGGGTAGAGCCCATATCTTAAGTTTGTTAAGATTTGGAGTTGTCCGGCCTATATCTAAAAAGCAAAATCCGGACAAGCTCGAGGCAAAGTCAGTTCTGTAGAAGTTTGTTGGATTTCCCAAGCATTCGTAAGGGAATATCTTCTACCAAACCGAGGAACAAAAGATGTTTTGTTTCTCAGCATGCCACCTTTGTGAAAATGAATTTCTTGTGAAGAAATTATTGGTCATGAGGTCGAACTGGAAGGAGTTCCAGCTATACAAACTGCAGCTGATGATTTGGTAGAACCAAAGGACTCAATAGTAACCAACGAACCTCAGCCTCTCCGGCGATCTAGTAGGGTTCCTCGCCTACCTGAAAAATAGTTCGGTTTCTCTATGACAGTGGGAGCGAGAATTGCATCATGAGATGATGACCCAACTTATTTCGAGCTGTCCATCAGGAGTGGGACTCTGTAAGAATGGCTGGATGCTTAGCGATCTGAGACGGAATCCTTATACACCAACAAAGTATGGACTTTAGTTGCTTTATCTGAAGGGTTAAATCCCCATCAGGAGCAAGTAAATCTTGAGAAGATTACTTGGTGTACATGGAAAAGTTGAAACTTTCAAAGCTATGCTTAAGCCTATCCAGATCCTGCTTGCCACGGCTACATACCATGACTACGATATCTGGTGGTTGGGTATCATGACTGCTTTTCTAAATAATGATTTGGAAGAGAGCGTCTATAAGTACACAGCCAGAGGGCTTCGTAGACAGTAGGAGCAGCGGAAACGTGTGCAAGTTGCTTTATAGGATAAAACAGGCATCGCGGAGTTGGAACGTCTGTTTTGATGTGGTAGTCAAAGAGTTTGACTTCATCAAAATGGTAGATTAGCCTTGTAAATACAAAAAGGTAGTAGAGAGTATGGTGGTGATCCTCGTAGAGTACGTGGATGACATACTCTTGATAGGGAAGGAGTTTCCTATGCTACGCTCGGTCAATCTCTGCTTATCATAAGGATTCTCCATATAGGATCAAAATGATACCTCCTAAATCCTGGGTTTTGGATCTAAGTGATAGATCTAATTGGATGTTAGGATACTCACTAGTTGTAGTGAGATGGTATCAATCGATCCTGGGGAGAAACACTGGAAAGGTTCCAGGGTGATAAAGCCGACTGAATGTCAGTCGCAGGCATTGTCTTTACCCTCAGTGGAGGGACGGTATGTTGGAAGAGTTCCAAGCTAGATACCGTGACATACTAGACGATTAAAGGCAAGATACATCGTTACTAAGGATGCTACCAAAGAGGCAGTCTGGATATATAAGTTCATGCGATGAACTTCGTTCCTACCATTGTGTGACAATGGAGTTATGGCTTATGCCAAGGAACTACCGTTCCATCAGTAATCCAGATATAATTCTTAGACAGTATCACCTGATCATTGAGATGGTTGATCTCCAGGGAGATCGAGGTAAGGAGAGTAGACACAGAGGACAACAGCGCGGATCAACTCGCAAAGGCCTTTTTCCCAGTAGAGACTTTTTTGGGATGGTTGAGTATGAGATACTTCAACCACAGCTAATTGTTGGGTATGTGATACCACAACAGATGGCCCTAGTGCAAGTGGGAGATTGTTAGTTATATGTATGCCCTAGAGGCCAATACTGTACATACGATGTATATTGTAATGGATGCTTAGACATATATAGGGAGGACTTTCTTGCTCGACATGATAGTATACTATCTGGTTGTACTTTATCTTAACATGTACTCTGATTGTCTCTATGTTACATGTTGATAAAGCCCTTAGGATATGTACTCGATTACTGGGACTATGATGAGATCATACTAGTGGGGCCACGGTAGTCGACGAGTACATCCTATAACCGTTCCTAGTCGATGGTGTATTGAGACAGGGCATCGATACACCAGAGTAGACTAGCGTATACACATCTTGACCCATATGATGGGCGATGGATGATCCCATATCCATTGGTGTTTGACATCAAGGATGGTGCACGGGTGCTCAGTAGAGACTGGGTACACTGGACGGACTCGCCGAGAACTTCCAGATGGTATTATACCTCACGTCAGATGGCAGTTCTCCGGTGACACTGGTACAGAGTAGTCTGTTGACCCGAGATCGTCATAGAGTCTTGTATGATTCCCACTGTGCTTTGATTTCCATCATACCACGTCCAAAAGGTCATGCAAAAAGTTGGTTTTTGGGTACAGTCCCGAATCACATGGAAGCAATGAGCGATAGGAGGGGATTCGTCTCTCCCGGTATAGGGAGCTGATGTTGTGCTGTGTCCGATTGGCTATAACTGGAAATCCCGGGCCAGGGTTGCTGAGATTTACTGGTAAGTGTTATCAGTAGTTTTTTGAACTGTTATAGACCTCATATCGACACGACTTATCGAGCTACTGGGGTCTGACGTTTACCACCCCTAGGCGAGATATGCGACATATCAGACGACGAGACTGGACTGTACGGGAGTGTTACTGATTGGATTCACAGGAGAATGTACAGCCTTGCTTGTTGATCTTTTGAGCGCTCAATACCTGGTTGGCTGTTACGTTTAGCTGACCGCTTGCAGCTTGTGGGTGTTTGATATGATCATCACCTACTGCCGGCGTATTGACGATTCTTTAGAGTCCTACACAGAGGTTTCTTGGCTCAGGCAAAACGGAGTAGGAGCACATATGTGATATGTGCGGGACCGAGGATAATGCGGTATGTGATACCGTATTGGATTCTCGCGATATGAGATATCGGCCGGGAATATGTGATATAGCCGGGTCATCGTATTAGTCGGTTATATGCAATATAGCGGGATTGTCGGATCAAGTGTTGATTCGATAATTTAATGTATAATAATATATATGATATATTAAATTACATTAACTAATATTAGCTCACTAAAAGATTCTTTTTCTCATTCGGGTAATACATCGATATATATGCGATATATGTTAAATGTATTATTTTATTTTGTTACAATAAATATTATATATGTGATATATAATATTGTAACATGATATGATTACTAATGCAACATGTTTAGTGGAGATTAAATAAGGTTAGGTTTTGTTTTGGGTTAGTTCCTTCTTGATGATTCTAGAAGGTTTCTTTTTGTTTTGTGCAAGATATTTTCAAATGACTCATGCTTTAACCCAACCCAAACCCTAGCCCTTGGTTAATTCTCTGCAAAGGTTTAGCAACCATGGTTGCATTATTCATCATTATCTTCTTTACATTATTCATCACAAAAGGATTCTATTATTGATTCTATCATCTTCTTCCTCGAGTTCCTTCTTGGAAAAAGCTTTCTAGCTTTTTGCTAAGTGATGAAAGTAAGTGAGAATATGAAAATAAAAGAGAGCAAAAATCATACTTCATCATTCTCATCAATCCTTGCCCTTTAGATGAGAGTGTTCACTTTATTTAGTGAGTGTTAGCTTGTGTTAACAAAACTTCAAGGTAGATCATCTTTGTTATCGAAGATCGGAAGCAAGACTGCATCTTTCTCTTCGTGAAGCCTCTCGAGAGTCCGGAACATGATGATCGCAGCGAAGAGACCTCAACACGGAGCTGAAGAAGTGAAGGACCGGATCTACAAAGGTTGTAATCCCTCTCACTTAGTGTTAAAGAGTTTAACATGCTTGTTTTCTCCTAAAATTTAGTTTAAAGATCCGGCTTTGGGTTGTTCGGCACGGCTAAATTTTAAATCAGGCATGGTTGATACCTCCTAGACCCTTATGCGTGTGCCTAGCAATCCTACAGGTCCTTCCCGGCGGAGCCTACCGCTTGCAAGACGTGGATGGGCGCAAGTTTCCACAGCCTTACAACACTGAGAAGCTCAAGCTGTACCTTTGAAAAAGAATAGCTATGCATGTATGTATCTTCTTTCACAAAGACGATTTAAAAATGTTTCTAAAGTTCTTTCTATTTTAATAACAATGGGGCATCGCAAAAAAGGGAATTCTATTTATTCAGAAGGTACTTCGGGCTCCTCAGCCATACAGAAAAAGGAAATTTTACAATACAGGTGGAACGGGATCGAGGAAGTACTCCTGGTGGTACTCAGAGTAGATCTCCGCTAGCCGGGCCCTAGCCTCTGCAGCCCGCTCCCGCCGATGCTGCATGCAGACCCGGGACGCCACGGAAGCACCCGGCGCTCCGCCCTCCAAGCCTAGGCTCAAGATGTACCTATTTTTGAAGCACTCCAAAATGAGGTCCAAGGATCGGTCTGCCTAGCCTTCGAGATGAGACCGAGCAGGAAGATCGAGTACACCTTGTCGAGCGCCTCGTCCAGCAGCTCCTCGGAGATAGGGTTGTCCAACCACGGGGACCTCCTCCAAATTGCATACATCAGCAACTGAAGCAGGGATGCCGCCGAGGGAGAAGTCGACTAACTTGACCCTCGAGGTGCTGAACCACTCCCCAGTACCCATCCCCAGCCAGGGATTGGTCATACACGGAGACGTCATCGAAGGTAATGATCTTTTCGATCGAATACATGCACCCAGTCATCTTAAAAGAAAGCGATGCCGAAGGAGTTGCAGTCTCCTTCTCTATTTATAACCTCAAACGGAATCCTTGAAGACCCAGATTCGCATGCGCATGGGTGCGAATCCCGGGATCCACTAAGATTACTCCAATGTAGCGCCTGCACGTGGCAGAATTGACACAGCTCCCCGATGCGTTATGCCCCCCAAGCTTTCCTGACACGTGATGCCTGCGACAGTCGCTCCTCCTAATGTTCACGAACCAAGGAAGGTTGGACAGAACCTCGCGAATCCATCGAGCAGCTACCCTGCTCGGTCCATCCTTAGCAGGCCGATACTTAGGTTCTTCAACAAAATAATGTAAATTCTTCTAAGTTCTTTTTATTTAAATAAACAAGATGGACAAAGCAGTCGAGCATTGCAGAAAAGAAGAATTTTATTGATTCAAAAAGGTATTGTAGGCTTCTTAGCCTTACATTACACCAAAAAAAAAAATATTACAGCAGCGGGGGAAGGGGTGCAGGAAACATTACTCGTGGTACTCCGAGGATATTTCCGCCAGCCGAGCCCTCGCCGCCTCGGACCTCTGCCTCTGATGCCGTCCGCGAACATCGGCGAGATGCCTCAATTGGTAACACTCGAGGACGAGTGCCACCGAGCGATCTCGCCGACTCATCGAGATCAGGCCGAAGTGACATAGCGACCTCAGCTTACCAACCGCCTCGTCCTTCAGTTGTTCGGACAAGGGGTTGTGCAGCCTCGGTGATGCCCTCCAGATCGAGTACATCAGCAGCTCGTCCTTCAGTTGCTCGGTCCATCCCTGGCTAGTAGTTCACTAACCACCGACGCCAAGGATCAAAAGCCCTCATCAAGAGGCAACCGAGCAGCTATCCTACTCGGTCCATCCCTGGATGGTAGTTCACTACCCACCGACGCCAAGGATCAAAAGCCCTCATCAAGATGAAACCGAGCAGCTATCCTGCTCGGTCCATCCCTGGCTGGTAGTTCACTACCCACCGACGCCAAGGATCAAAAGCCCTCATCAAGAGGAAACCGAGCAGCTACTTTGCTCGGTCCATCCCTGGCTGGTAGTTCACTACCCACCGACGCCAAGGATCCAAGCCTTTGCCAAGAGGCAACCAGGCAACAACCCTACTCGGTCTATCCATGGTTGGTAGTTCACTACCCACCGACGCCAAGGATGAAAGCCCTCACCAAGAGGCAACCAGGTAGTAACCTTGCTCGGTCCATCCTTAGCTGGCCTCCCAATGCCCTCCCGTGCTAACGATCAAAGCCCTTACCAAGAGGAAACCGGGCAGCAACCTTGCTCGGTCCATCCTTAGCAGGCATCCCAATGCCTTCCCGCGCTATGGATCAAAGCCCTCACCAAGATGCAACTGTTGGCTATAGTGCCCTCAAGTCAATTATTGGATCGCAGGCACGTGATTGCAATGATTGAGGGAAGACCTATACCGGTATAACAGTCTTACTCAAGATGATAGTATGCTATCTGGTTTGTTTTTATCATCATGTACATGCTTCAGGTGACATTACAGATCACTATTACATGTTGATATAGCCTATAGGATTCTTGCTTGACTACCAGTAGTGTGATGGCGATCATATACATGAGAGTTGGGTAGTCTATAAGCACATCCTTAAATTGTCCCTAGTCGTGGGAGTTTTGAGACTGGGCATCGATACTCTGAGAGTAGACTAGTGTATACGGATCAAGACCCCAATGAGGGGTGGTGGCCGGTCTAATAAGATATTGATGTCAGTTCGTTCACCTAAGATAGTATACCGGACGGACTCGCCGGGAACATGCTAGTTGGTATTATACCTATTGTCAGATAGCAGTTCTTTAGTGACATGTGTACAGATTAGTCTATCGACCTGAGATCGTCATTTGTCTTGTGTGAGTTCCCCCTGTGCTTCGATTACTACCCTACCACGGCTCAAAGGAGTTGTGCAAACAGGTTTTAGTTGGGTATAGTCCCGAGCCACATAGAGGCCGTGAGCAGATCGTCAGGGGATTCGTCGCTCCTAGTATTAGGGGTTGATGTCGCGGTGTGCACGGGTGGCCATCACCAGAAATCATTGGCCAGGGTAGTCGAGAATTACTGATTCGGATCAGTTGTTTCTCAGGTGGTGACGAGCTTCATACCGACACTAAATATCGCGTTATTAGGTGTCTGACTTTATCCACCCCCTAAACTTGATATGCGATACTCATAGACGAACGGACCGGACTGTACGGATATTGTCACTGTCAGGCTCTGTGGGGTTTCAGGATGAGTTTGCTCGTCGGCCTCCCTTTCGCTCAATACCTGGGTAGCCGTTACGTACAGCTAGTGCCACTGACGTGCTTGTGGTTAAACCACCTGCCAGCGTATTGACTGTAAGTCTACGGTAGCGCCCCAGCCGTCGATCCGAGGCCAAAATGCGGAAACAAAAACTTTTCTTAAACTTGAAACTGGCACTATCGTATACTTTCTCCTGGATCGAACCATTAACCTATAACTAGCAAACTAGATAAGGGTTGGAAAAGCTATACCGATCGATCCGTGTCCTTCGGTCTTTGGCCGCCATCCCAAGCTCCTCGCAGCATCTCCGATCTCTGGTCTTCTCGTCGGAAGGGCACCACATCAATGAGAATTTTTACGGGCTCCTGCTTCATCCGAAGCAACTCGGACCCGAAGTGTGCTAGCCGACGTGTCCAAGGTGAAGTAGAGAATGTGTGCGATCACTTCGTCTTAAGCATCCATTTATTCTTATCGCATGAGAGTGTATGGATGGAGGTTGAAGATGAAACCATTAGTGAAAATGGTGAGCTAGAGGAAGAAGAAGGAGAGGTGCCTTTTGTTATTGTGTTGAGATGAAGAAAATGAGAGCTAGCATAAGAAATCCAAGAGCAAACTCAAGCCTATATGGCTGTCCATTCTCTCTCCAAGCATCATATCAACACAATAATCAAATCCTAATGTAACATTGGCACAAGAAAAGAGACCATGAGTCACTAAACATGTCCATGTCACAATAATTGCACCTCATGATCATTTCCACTCATAATTTCCACCATTTGTAAACATTAACCCAAATGTTTACAACAATAAAAAGATATGGCAACATCTAAAGTAAACTCATGACGGATCACAAGGATACCCCTCACGTGTATATACATGCCTGCATCCGCATTCCAACTGAATGCGAATGCGATGAGACAAAAGTAATCCAACAAATCTAATACTAGGATCCAGCTTAAACCAAAGCCCACTAGTATGATCCGTCCGATCATGATCCGTGCACTACTGCACATATATGATCGAACCCTGCCATAATACCATACGACCTCTACAACGTTTCGCCCGAAACTTGAGAAACAGTCTGTGGGGGACTCTAAAGACTCGTCAATATTTTGGCTGTGGATTTAATCACTAACAAGTCAGTGGTACTAGCTGTACGTAATGGGCCACCAGGTATTGACCAAAAAGGGAGGTCGATGAGCGAACTCATCCTGACACCCTACTGAGCCTGTCAGTGACAATATCCGTACAGTCCGGTCCGTTCATCTACGAACATCGCATGTCGGGCCTAGGGGGTTGGTAAAAGTCAGACTACCAAAAGCGGTACAAGTCATGTCGGAGTATATCCCAGAACACCCCGAGATACTACTGGAATACCTACCAGTAAATCTCCTGCCTTGGCCAAGGATTTCGTGTAATGGCTCTCCTAGACACAGCGCGATCTCACCCCCAATACCGGGAGAGACGAAACCCCTACCGATCCGCTTACTGCCTCCATGTGGCTCGGGACTGTACCCAACTAAAACCTGTTTGCACGACTCCTTTGAGCCGTGGTAGGGTAGTAATCAAACCACAGTGGTAACTCACACGAGACAAATGACGAACTTAGGTCGATGAACTAACCTGTACACATGTCACCAGGGAACTGCTATCCGACGTCAGGCATAATACCAACTAGCATGTTCCCGGCGAGTCCTGTCCGGTGTACTCATAACCCAATGAGCACCTGTATACATCTTAGGTAAACTAACTGACACCAATGGCTTGTGAGACCGGCCACCGCCACTCGTCGGGGTCTCGACTGTATACACTAGTCTACTCCGGACTATCGATGCCCAGTCTCGAAAACTCCGACGACTAGGGACCTTTTACGGATGTGCTCATAGACCCCAGCTCCTACGTATATGATCGCCATCATACTGCTGGCAGTCAAGCAAGAATCCTAAGGTCTCTATCAACATGTAATAGCGACCTGTAAGGTCACATAAAGCAGTACACGATGATAAAGATAAACCAGATAGCATACTATCATCTCGAGTATGACTGTCCTACTGGTATAGGTCCTCCCTCAATCATTGCAATTACGTGCCTGTGATCCAATAATTGACTCTGAGGGCGCTATATCCAACAATCTCCCAATTGCATTCAAGGCTAATTATTGCGATGTCGCATACTCACAGCCCGTGTGATACCGAACACCCAACTCCTCTGCTAATCAGTCTCACAAAACCCGGTTGTGAAACTACTGCGTTCGAGGAATAGCCTCAGTGAGTGGATCCCCCTTGATGTTTCTTTCTATGTCTCTCTTTATCTAAAGTTCACGGAGAAAGCCATCTCCTGAAATGAGCAATACCTATCTTAGAATATGTTTGGATATCTGATGGGACCTAGTTCATAAATGAACTCCAAATCCAAACTTTTTAGATTGTATCGTCAACTGAATTTAATCAGTATCCTGCGTCATGCCTCCCTCAGTTTCTGCTTGGACCTCCTGTCCAAACAACTGCCCATCGTCAGGGGAAAACTATAACTCTGACAGTCACTCTGTCATCCAGGTCACCTTGGAAGCCTGGAATGATAACCGTCTCCTAAAAGAGGTTATTGTTATCATATCCCTAGAACATCCACTTATGTTCTAAAACTGCTTCTGAACCATTCTCCAGGATAGGATTAATATCAGCTTATTGCATCTAGTGCAAAAACAACGTCTGGTGTGGTACTTGATATCTCATGATCAACTCAATTGCTTAAAAAAGTGATCTGCCAATCTTGCACATCCCTCTCACCTTTAGTCTGTAAGACACCTTTAGAGAGGGTGACTCCATCACCTGCAGGTACACTACCGTGCTAGGAGTCGTCCATTCTAAAATACCTTTAGAATATTGTCTAAGTACCAAGATTGGGAAACTACCCAAATTTGGATCTAAAACCATAGATCTAGTAACCAGAGTGTTTGATATTATATCTATATCCTATTTGGAGAAACCACTGTGTGACAACCAAAGCATAACCGATCGTAGTATAGGAATTTTACGTCTTACTCTGTGTATGTCATCCAAATACCAGGACATTACACCCTACTTCTTTCTTAACAGATCCATCCCCTATTCTGATGAAGTCAAAGTCCACGACTGTCACATCAAAAATAGATGATCTATCTCCGCTATATCTGCTTTAGTCCATAAATAGACATAAGCTACTTGTCCACTATGCTTCCGCTACTCCCACTGACTACGACAACCCTCTGGCAGAGTAATAGAAACGTAAACTTCTAAAGCTAGTTTAGAACGACACTACACTCATCCTCCTGCCGGGTCTCACAGTCTGGAACAACAGAAATGGCAAGTCTGGGTAAATAAGGACATCCTTGTCATCGTCCTGGAGGCTACCAGAGTACCTTTCGGGCGCCTGAGGTTACCCACCATATCTGCAGAGTGGCCAATGGAATGACAATCCAGATTGAATCTTTAGGTCCTATTAAATTTTCAGTAATCGTTTGCGGTTCTGGAATCACTTCCAGCTCTACCATACTCCCACTACTGTTTTCTGAAAAAATCCATTTTACTAAAACTGTGGCGAGTCAAGAACAATATCACTATTAATCTTCCAGATGGTAGAAAATCAACCCTCGTCATAGCCCGGGTTAACCCACAAACAACCATTACAGAAACGTGCCTTGAGTTATCCAGAGTCTGGTTTTAAGCATAAGCCGGACAACTCCCCGTATCTTAACATTGTTAAGATATGAACTATTCTATATCCAATATAGAAATAGAGTCACTGATTTAATTGGAACCGGATTCAAATCATGCAGCTATCTCTAGTGCATGTCAACTAAATGGAGAAAGGTCAATCAGCATTACTCAACTTAGGAGTGCATCCAATTATAAGTAACATGAAAGAGAAAAAAAAAGTTTCTCAAGTCCATTACTATCAACTGAATACCAAACACAAGTATCTACATCTTCAATCTTCTTGAAGAATCCTGATACTTGCGACACCTGGTTCTCTACTTTATTCTTATACCTATAACTTCTCAAAATTTAGACCTTGTATTTCTACGAAACACTTGTCTAAAAAGTTGAGAAGTCATAAGTAAACAGAATATAGTACGAGGACCAACCCCTCTGTCCTAATAGACACTGGATAATATACAATACTCTGTATAAGTCCCCCGAGTCTAATAACTCAAACCCTGTGCGTCATAGGTTGAAAACTATACTATGGTTATGAAGAATTATACCGCTGTTTAATTCTCCTTACCTAACTATCCACTGATATAGGTAAATATCATGGATATAATTTCAAAAGGTTATATCTCACTTTATAAAAATAAACGTATAGATATGTGTTCATATCAGATTTTTGCATTTTCATACCGTCCAATTTTTATCACATTGCATATCCGTAGATACTCTTGAGCCGTGTTTGCTAGTCAATTGCAGGATACAGGTCCTCGGTTCCAAAACGGTGAAATTCATGGAAAAACACGACAAAATCCGGGTTCCTGCCAACCACAGATAAAACACGGTCTCCGCTCTTCATCCGTATGTTGCCAGATACCAGTTTAGGAGACAAAAGGACAAATCAATTGTCACCTTCATGCACAAAGCACTATGGTAGCACATAATCCAAGAGATCTACACGGAGCTCGAGGCAATCATCCACAAAAAGTCCACTTCATAACACCTTTCCCTCAACAGAAATTCTGGAAGAATTTTGGAAGTATTTTCAGAAAATACATACAACAGACAAGAGGGGACAGAAGAACAGGGAAGTACCCCAAAGCCCACACCCTAAACCTACCAAGGTGCGGCGGATCCGCGGCTAAAGGGGGGTCTAGGCCGCGGATCCGCGGCAGTACAGTGCCTTCAGCCGACCAATTTTCAGGGGTATTTTGGTATTTGCATTTTTGGTCTGGTGGTTGCCCTAGGTTTTCATTCTCCAGCCTATAAATAGCCCAGAAGTTTGAGAAGGAAAGGGTCCATAATCTTGTATTTTTCTTTGCTAGGTTTTAGTACATGTTCTTCTTCCTCTTCTCACCTCTTCTCCATTAAACTTGTAAGTGAGCTTTTGAGTGAAGAGTGATGAATAAAGAAGACCATTTTTATTATCATGCTTGTCTCTTTCTTTACTTGTTATAATTGTTGTAATTTTAATTGTTAAGTAGTTGTTGTTATTTCCTTGTTGTTTGTTTCTTCTCTCTTTTTCTTTATCCTTTCATACGACAATGATACTTACGCTTGATCCTCGCCAAGGTGAGGTCGCAAACAGTTAGTCGTATTCTTCTAATCTCTTTCTTTCTATCTTCCTCTTTTGTGTTGTTTTATTTTTCCGTATGATGAAGTGTGAGTAGTTCTATACTTGTTAGGGTAGGATAAGGGAAGTTTGAGAGAAGGAAATCTCTCTCACTCTTTCCTTGCCCAACAACTTAAATCAACTCCCGTTAACCCAACCACAATCCGCTCCTTACGGCACCCTATCCTACATGATAGCGGTGATTCCGTAGTGAGACCGGTTGTGGTTGAATTAACCGAAGGTTATGGATAAGAGCCAAGAACGGACGGACAAGCACCAAAAGGAAGGACTATGCGTTGGAAAGCCTAGCTTATACTCGCAAGTTCCTTCCTAGTCGTGCTAATCCCCGTTGTTGCCGATTACCGTAACACCGATATTAAGTGGGGCAACGAAAGATGTGGAGACTCCTAACTCAAACTAACCTAATCCTAACCCTAACAAGCTCTCTTTAAATATCAACTCAACACTTAGATAACTACAAACAAAATCTGAACAACCGGACTTAACTCGTCGAAAAACACATAGAAAAAGATTCCCATCTCCCTGCGGACGACCCGTACTCAACCGGCTAGCTACGTGCGAAACCGTCTTGATTGCGGTATTTAAACTAGAACTTGAACACGCTCGTATCCTAACAATCAAATGGCGCCGTTGCCAGGGAGACGGTAGTCTATTTCTAAGTGAAATTTCGGGTTAATTTGTGAATATAAAAACAACCAAAAACCAAAAAAATATATACTTTGTAAAAGAAACCATCTTGTTATTTTTGATTAGTTTTTGTGCAAGTGTGCAGGAAATACGAAGCTCAAGATCGACGGCAAAGACGTTGGAAATACGGAGTTCAAGTACAGTGCCAAAGACGTGGGAAGATAGACCCACATTTTCGCGGCTACACCGCGACGGACAAAACGAAGCATCCGGTTTACTGTACAAATCTGGAGCAAATACAGTGAGCAAATCAAGATTCAGTACATCCAGACAAGCAGAGGACACCCAACAGAGAACACCAAATTTTTCCAGAGCGCCAAAGCCCCAGGACTGCCGCGCAAGCGCGGCAATTATATGCATTTGGCCGCTGAAGCGCGGCCATCTTTTGGCTTCAGGGCCCCATTTTTCTCTGGTGAGTCTCTCTGCCTCTCTCCACTCCTCTGAACTCCACTGAATTGTGTTTTCTGCAGCTTTCTTTGCGCAAATTCTTCTCCCCTTTCCAATAAACTGTTCTTGTGCAGGATTCTTTGCGCCGCAAATAAAAATTGTTTGCTGTTGATATTGTTACTGTTTTGCATTCTTTAATACGGACTTAAGGGGCTTGAAACCAATCCAGATTGGGTGGGGATTTCATCACCCTTCCCAGGACCCCAAAAATCACTAAAGCATATGCATTGTCCATTGTAAATTAAAAAATACTAGACTTCAGCCCTAAGGACTTCGCGCTCATTAGGAGAAGAGAAACCTTGTTTAGAACCTTGCTTAACCGTATATTGTTTACGGGGTGTCTAGGAAAGTGTTAAAGGCGCAACCGCCGAAAGAGAAAGGGTTATTTAATTAAGGAACTTCGCGAAAGCGTTGGACAACCTCCCCTTATCTCTGCACTTACCTGGCCTCGTGATCAGTGTATTTTTAAGCTTGTTTCTCGACACTGTTTAACTTCGACAATCAAGTTCAGGAGCAGGTCTAGTAGACCTAGGTTACCCTAGATCTAGGTGTGATTGTGCATATCTTGTTTGTGATTGCTTAAGCCGTATTTCCGTACATACTTCTGTAAATCTTTTTCTAAAAAAAAAAAAAAAGAAAAAAAAAAAATCAAAAACGTTTATAAAAACTTGCCCTTTTGTCGCCAAATCCATTTTCACCCAACACCCATCGCCGTTCTTCATTGACGTTTTCTTACCCTCACCTTCTCCGCTTTGACTATACTAAACTCGTTTAGTGTATGTCCGCTTGGACTCGGGACACTAGCGCCCGTCTAGTCCGCGTTACGTTAGTCGCGACCGACTACGCGATCGACTCCGAAGTCGATACTCCGTCCACTCCTCTTTCTCCCCTTCCTTTGCCGGCCAACTCCGACGTTGACCGGAATTCTGTTCATACGTCTTCACCTTCACCTTCACCTTCACCAACCTCTTCTTCCGCGATGTCGGGATTTATTCCAAACATCTCGTTGACCACCCCTCCCACCACCTCCGCCTGTTGTAGCGCCGCAGCGAATTGCGCTCCAGGATCGTTTCTACCCTACCCGTTCTGCACTTCCAACCTGCCTTTCTCTTCCTCCGGCCAATGGGGACAACTTTGAAATTAAGCCCCATTTCATCAACATGCTTCCACGTTTTCATGGGCTTGAATCTGAAGATGCCTATATCTTCATTAACAAATTTCAAAACGTCTGTGCCATGATGAAAACAACCCAGCTGTCGGACGATGCTATACGTCTACGGGTCATTCCGTTCACTTTATGCGATCTCGCAGAAAAATGGCTGTATAGCACCGCTTCCCACTCAATCACCAGCTGGGACGAGTTTGTTAAAGCGTTTCTGAAAAAATTCTACCCAAATCATAAGACCGCAAGAATTCGAAATGAGATCAACCAATTCTCCCAGCTTCCTTCTGAACCCTTTTGGAAGTGCTTTGACCGATACAAAGACCTTCTTGTTCAGTGTCCTCACCACGGTATAGAGAAATGGCAACTCTGCCAAACCTTATACGAGGGACTGAACCCAGCAACGAAGCAGTTGCTGGAAACCATCTGTCAGGCCACTTCCTATCCAAATCTGACGAGGAAGCGTGGCAGTTCTTTGACGATCTTGCGGAGCAAACGCTACAGTGGGAGAGCACCAGACCGACTCCTTCTTCTTCTTCTCCCTCCACTTCTACCGGTCAGTCTAGGGTAGGAATTCACCAGCTTGATGTCTCTATTGCGATGAGAGCTGAAATGGCTGCTATCACAAAAAAGCTTGAAGCAATAGAGAGCAAATTTTCTTCTCCTACTCCTGCCCCTGTTCTCCCCCTTCGTACCATCTGCGCTTGTTGTTCCGATCCGTCCCACTTGACTGAAGAGTGTCCTTACAATCCACCCTCGCAAGGACAGGATCAGGTTAATGCATTCCAGCAAAGACCAAGGAATGATCCATACTCTTCGACCTACAATCCCGGTTGGAGGAACCACCCCAATTTCGCCTAGAATCAGAATCAGAATCAATTCCAGGGCAACCATTTCCAAAGGGCCCCTCCACCGCAACAACAAGCGCAACAACAAACTCAGTATCAGCAGCCCTTCCAACCCCAGCCTTACCAAAACCAGACGAACAACTTTGCACCGAACAATTCCTTTCCACCAAACAACTTTGTTCCGTCGAACAATGATAAGGTTTCCTCGCTCGAGCGAAGTCTGGATGCGTTTGTTAAACAATCAACTCAATCCACCGCCAACATCCAGTCTTCAATCCAATCTTTAGTGCAACACACCGCCGCACACGGGCAGAGCATCAAGACCATCGAGGCCCAGATTGCACAGCTGAACGCGGCCTTGAGCGAGCGAGAGAAGGGGAAGCTCCAGTCCCAGCCACTTCCAAATCCCGGCCACCCACATAATGCACATGTTGCTCTTGAACAACAAAACCATAATGTGAGTGCCGTGACCACACTGAGATCAGGGAGGGTGCTGCAAAACAACATTGGCAAGCAAATCAACGATGACACCCCGGCCGCTTCTTCTTCTTCTTCTCCTGCTTCTTCTTCTTCGTCTTCCGAGCCTATTCTCCTTTCTTCACAAGGCTCTCCTTCCTCTTCTTCTCTAAACGGACCCGCTTCTCACTCCATGAAAACACCTATTCTGGGATCCGTTCCAACTCCAAAATCTCCTCCTCCAGCATTAGACTCAACCAATTTTCAAAATGTTCCATTTCCAAACCGGTTGAGATCTAACAAACAAAATCCACAAATGGAGAAGATTTTGGAGTTATTCAAGCAAGTTAACATTAACATTCCTCTTTTAGATGCTGTCCAACAAGTCCCTTCTTACGCGAAAATCTTAAAGGACTTGTGCACGAAAAAGAGGAAGTCTCAGGTACCCAAGAAAGTTTTCTTGGCTAGTGCTGTGAGTGATGCCCTTACCCAATCTTTACCACAAAAACGGAAGGACCCTGGCTGTCCTACGATTTCAATTACTATTGGGGATAAGAACATCAACCGCGCACTATTAGATCTTGGTGCCAGTGTTAACTTGCTTCCGTATTCAGTATACGAGCAATTAGGCGTCGGAGAGCTGAAACCCACACACTGCACTCTCCAGATGGCCGACCGATCGATCACCCATCCTAGGGGTGAGCTAGAGGATGTGTTAATCAAAGTCGGGGACTTCATATTCCCCGTCGACTTCATTGTCTTAGATACACAGCCTGTAGCTAACCCCCGGAATCAAATTCCGGTGATACTCGGTCGCCCATTTCTCGCAACCTCAAATGCTGTGATCAATTGTCGCAATGGTTCAATGAACCTCTCTTTTGGAAATATGACAATTGAACTCAACATTTTTAGGTTGGGGAATCAGCCCGCCGAACCTAATGCTCATATACTGGATGTTTGCTCGATCCAGGAGATCACCCCCGAAGAGTGTGAATTCGAGGAGTTTTTGTTTGAATACGATAATCTTGACACCACTAGTGCGTGTCTCTTCGAACCTGCTGCTGTTTCTGCGCCCGATAACGACTACGAGTGTTTCACGTTCACGAACGATCTTAGCCGTGCACAACCCGAGTTTGAATCTTTCGACTTTTCGGATGAGTTACCTGAACCATCCGACTCGGTTGCCTACACTCGTTTTGAACCTGTGCTGGAGTCCTTTGAGTTCGAGACCTTTGCACCAGTCTTGCCTTCCATCATTTCACCTCCAACGCTCGAACTCAAGCCGTTGCCGTCTCACCTTAAGTATGCTTACTTAGGTGAGAACGAGACCCTCCCTGTCATCATCTCGGCTTCTCTAGCTCCCGAGCAAGAGAAAGCCCTTCTCGCGGTCTTGCACAGCAACAGGCAAGCTTTTGGCTGGTCCATGGCGGACATCAAGGGGATTAGTCCCCTCATCGTTGAGCATCACATTCATCTGATGGATGATGCCAAACCAGCCCGGGATCCACAGAGACGTCTTAATCCAGTCATGAAGGAGGCTGTGAAGAAGGAAATCGTCAAATGTCTAGATAGTGGTATCATTTACCCTATCTCTGATAGCCAGTGGGTTAGCCCCATTCACGTTGTCCCCAAGAAGTCGGGCATCACGGTCATAACCAACGAGGCGAATGAGTTAATCCCTACTCGCACCCAAACTGGGTGGCGAGTTTGCATTGATTACAGAAAACTCAACGCCGCAACGCGGAAAGACCACTTTCCGCTACCTTTTATTGGCCAGATGCTCGAACGATTGGCCGGACATGAGTACTATTGCTTTCTAGATGGCTACTCTGGCTATAATCAAATTCCCATCGCCGAAAAAGACCAGGACAAGACCACTTTCACTTGTCCTTTCGGCACGTTTGCATATCGACGCATGCCCTTTGGGTTATGCAATGCGCCCGCTACCTTCCAGCGGTGTATGATGGGGATTTTCTCAGACATGGTGGAGAAATTTCTGGAGATTTTCATGGATGACTTCTCCATTTTCGGCGACTCCTTTGACGAGTGTTTGCTGCATCTTGACGCTGTCCTTACACGATGTAAGGACAAGAATCTCACTTTGAACTGGGAGAAATGCCACTTCATGGTGCGCGAAGGTATTGTCTTAGGACATATCATCTCGCAAAATGGCATAGAGGTTGACAAAGCAAAGATTGAGGTCATTTCCAATCTGCCTCCTCCCCGATGCGTCAGAGATATCCGAGCCTTCCTTGGCCACGCCGGTTTTTATAGACGGTTTATCAAGGACTTTAGCAAGATTGCTAGGCCCTTGACTCTTCTCCTGGCCAAGGACACGCCATTCGACTTCAGCTCAAGCTGTGCGGCTGCTTTTGAATCATTGAAACACTCACTCACTTCTGCTCCCGTTCTCTCTTCCCCTGACTGGACGCACCCATTCGAGATTATGTGCGATGCATCCGACTTTGCCATCGGTGCTGTCCTTGGACAGCACATCAACAAGATGCCGCACGTGATCTATTACGCAAGCCGAACCCTGAACGACGCACAACTCAATTATACAACAATTGAGAAGGAATTCTTAGCTGTTGTATTTGCCTTAGAAAAGTTCAGGCCCTACCTCATCGGCTCTCCAGTCATTGTCTACACTGACCACTCAGCTCTGCGCCATCTTTTTGCGAAGAAAGATGCCAAATCTCGGTTGATCCGTTGGATCCTCTTGCTTCAAGAGTTTGACCTTGTCATTAAGGACAAATGAGGATGTGAAAACGTGGTTGCCGACCATCTCTCGCGACTTCCTTCTTCGCCTTCGCTTCCAATTCCGATAAACGACGTTTTCCCGGATGAACAACTCTTGACAGTATCTTGCGAACCCTGGTTCGCAGATATTGTGAACTATTTGGCCACGGGATTGCTACCGGCCAAATGGTCGAGTCAGGACAGACTTCGCTTCTTATCCCAAGTAAAACATTTTTACTGGGACGAACCCTACTTGTTCAAGTACTGTCCTGACCAGATTATTCGTCGGTGTGTCCCTGATGAGGAATTCAAGAGTGTGCTGTCATTTTGCCACGACCAAGCATGTGGCGGGCATTTTGGGCCCAGAAAGACAGCTGAGAAGATCTTGCAATGTGGTTTCTACTGGCCACAACTTTTCAAAGACGCTCACGACTATTGCAAGACTTGCTCCCGGTGCCAACACATGGGCCGGATATCCCGGAGGAATGAGATGCCGCTCCAACCGATCTTGGTTGTGGAGATTTTCGATGTTTGGGGGATAGACTTCATGGGGCCGTTTCCCAGCTCTTTTGGGAACTTGTACATTCTTCTAGCTGTTGATTACGTCTCTAAATGGGTCGAGGCTGTGCCCAGCCGAACTAACGACAACAAGGTTGTCGTTAGGTTCCTTAAAGAAAACATTTTCTCACGGTTTGGGCACCCCCGAGCGATCATTAGCGACAATGGAAGTCATTTCTGCAATAGGACTTTCGAGGCCTTGATGCGGAAATACTCCATTAATCATAAGCTTTCTACGCCCTACCACCCCCAAACCTGCGGGCTGGCCGAAGTTTCAAATCGGCAAATCAAGCAGATACTGGAGAAAACGGTTTCCAAGAACCGTAAGGATTGGTCTTTGAAACTCACTGATGCCCTTTGGGCATTTAGAACCGCTTATAAGACCGACCTTGGCATGTCTCCCTATCGGCTTGTGTACGGAAAAGCCTGCCACCTTCCTGTCGAAATCGAGCATCGCGCGTTTTGGGCGATAAAGGAGCTGAATCTGTCTCTGGAGGACGCGGGCAGCCATCGGAAGCTGCAGCTGAACGAACTGAGCGAGCTTAGGGATGAGGCTTACGACAATGCGGTTGTCGTTAAGAATCGAACGAAGGTGTTTCATGATAAACACCTTGTGCGCAAAACCTTCGTACCTGATCAGCAGGTACTTCTTTACGACACCCGACTTCACTTCCATCCTGGAAAGCTCCGATCTCGCTGGAAAGGGCCGTATTTTGTGCGGACTGTGTATCCGCAGGGCGCTGTGGATTTGGAAAATCCAAAGGACGGTTCACTCTTCAAAGTGAACGGACACCGATGCAAACCGTACCTTAGCGCCGAACCAACAGAGGAGCTCCTGTTCTTACAGGAGCCGGTTTACCTTGCTTGATCTTCCTCTGCCTACCTCCAAACTTCGGTTATCCAGCCAAGAACAGTGGACACTGTTCCAAATAAGTTTGGGGGTATGTACAAACCATTTTGTTTATATTCTTGTATATTCTTTTTCTTTTCTTTCAAAACAAAAACAAATAAAAATTGTGTATCGCTAACCGACAATTTTGAACCTTCCAACTGCTCTCTTCATGCTATGACAGTGAGGACACTGTCCAGTTTAAGTTTGGGGGTACACTCGGTACGCATTTCTTACCTTCGCATTCATATGTATATTTTGCATCTGCATATTAAAATCCATAAAATCCATAAAAATTTGAAAATTTTCCAAAAATATAAAAACTTTTTTGTCAAGTTAGCTTGTGGAAGAACTCTGATTCAACATTCGACGGTTTTTGTTTGATAAAATAGGAATAACTAGATCTTATGTTTGGATTTTGAAAACCTGAAAGATAACTCTCCTTTGAAGTTAACTATAGCTGATATACGTCTTTACATCACACTACACGTGTCGTGAGTTTTGGGAATTAGATGACAAGTCTTTCATGTTCAAACTTTTAAACAGATAAATGATTTTCTGATAATCAAATAGGTTTGTTCTGAAATAAGTAATGACAAGAATAGTTTATGAAGTAAAGCGAATATGAAGGAATGTTATTGATGCCGTAATAGGAGCTAAGTCTGAAAAATAACCCATCTAAAACTTGATTGGAATGATTACACACCAAACCCACTAGACACGTCTTTTATCCAAAAAAATATTTGAACTGCCGGTTATATCTCCGTTCGTATTAAATCATCTGATTTTCACGCCAAACTGTCTTTTGTTTTTGGACCTAGGTAACTTGAGTAATTAAGTCCGCTGGGGTGTTTCTACACCTAATGCCCTAAAACCAACTGGTTTGGGTGCATTGGCCCAAAGCTCGCTAAGAAGCCTAGAAAGTCCAGTTTAAAACAAAGTCAAGCAAGTATTCTCTCCGAGTTAAAATTCCTAACGGTTCTTTGTGTGAGAATAATCTTGATAAAAGACAGGCTTTTAAAAAAAAAAAAAAAATTTTAACGGAGATATGAAGGTTTTACTCTTTGATAAAAACTATTGCACGTTCACAGTGGTGTGTATGAAATGAAAACAAGAAAAAGGTGGAGTGAAAAATACGACTTAGTTTCCTGTTAAGGAAGATAGAAATTCTAAAGTTGAAACCTTACTGCAAAACGAAACTTGAAAAATGCTTAACTCATTATAAAACTTATGTGATCCTTTTAAAATTGTTATCTGGGCTTTATTGTGCGACATGATGACTCTAATCGATCCTTCTGGAACTTAACGACACTATCCGCACTGCACGTAAAGACATAGAAAATCTGTAGTTAAATAAGATGTGAGGTGTGAAAAATAAAGGTTCGATAGTCTAGACTAAGGATTATAGAATTGTTATTTTCTAAAACAAAACTTTAGGGTTTGAAACTTAGTCATTTTTACAAACCAACTTGACCGGATTTTGTGGGTAGTATCCGCTGAAAACCCTCAGGAGACAACACTCCTCCTACTAGGGACACCTAGAGGTTTAACGGCTTGTTGCACATGCTCAGTGCAATCGCGTTCCCTGCGAAAGTGAGGTTAGGAAATTTTTTGTGAATAAATGGACTTTGCTCGGGACGAGCAAATGATAAGTTTGGGGGTATTTGTTCATATCAGATTTTTGCATTTTCATACCGTCCAATTTTTATCACATTGCATATCCGTAGATACTCTTGAGCCGTGTTTGCTAGTCAATTGCAGGATACAGGTCCTCGGTTCCAAAACGGTGAAATTCATGGAAAAACACGACAAAATCCGGGTTCCTGCCAACCACAGATAAAACACGGTCTCCGCTCTTCATCCGTATGTTGCCAGATACCAGTTTAGGAGACAAAAGGACAAATCAATTGTCACCTTCATGCACAAAGCACTATGGTAGCACATAATCCAAGAGATCTACACGGAGCTCGAGGCAATCATCCACAAAAAGTCCACTTCATAACACCTTTCCCTCAACAGAAATTCTGGAAGAATTTTGGAAGTATTTTCAGAAAATACATACAACAGACAAGAGGGGACAGAAGAACAGGGAAGTACCCCAAAGCCCACACCCTAAACCTACCAAGGTGCGGCGGATCCGCGGCTAAAGGGGGGTCTAGGCCGCGGATCCGCGGCAGTACAGTGCCTTCAGCCGACCAATTTTCAGGGGTATTTTGGTATTTGCATTTTTGGTCTGGTGGTTGCCCTAGGTTTTCATTCTCCAGCCTATAAATAGCCCAGAAGTTTGAGAAGGAAAGGGTCCATAATCTTGTATTTTTCTTTGCTAGGTTTTAGTACATGTTCTTCTTCCTCTTCTCACCTCTTCTCCATTAAACTTGTAAGTGAGCTTTTGAGTGAAGAGTGATGAATAAAGAAGACCATTTTTATTATCATGCTTGTCTCTTTCTTTACTTGTTATAATTGTTGTAATTTTAATTGTTAAGTAGTTGTTGTTATTTCCTTGTTGTTTGTTTCTTCTCTCTTTTTCTTTATCCTTTCATACGACAATGATACTTACGCTTGATCCTCGCCAAGGTGAGGTCGCAAACAGTTAGTCGTATTCTTCTAATCTCTTTCTTTCTATCTTCCTCTTTTGTGTTGTTTTATTTTTCCGTATGATGAAGTGTGAGTAGTTCTATACTTGTTAGGGTAGGATAAGGGAAGTTTGAGAGAAGGAAATCTCTCTCACTCTTTCCTTGCCCAACAACTTAAATCAACTCCCGTTAACCCAACCACAATCCGCTCCTTACGGCACCCTATCCTACATGATAGCGGTGATTCCGTAGTGAGACCGGTTGTGGTTGAATTAACCGGAGGTTATGGATAAGAGCCAAGAACGGACGGACAAGCACCAAAAGGAAGGACTATGCGTTGGAAAGCCTAGCTTATACTCGCAAGTTCCTTCCTAGTCGTGCTAATCCCCGTTGTTGCCGATTACCGTAACACCGATATTAAGTGGGGCAACGAAAGATGTGGAGACTCCTAACTCAAACTAACCTAATCCTAACCCTAACAAGCTCTCTTTAAATATCAACTAAACACTTAGATAACTACAAACAAAATCTGAACAACCGGACTTAACTCGTCGAAAAACACATAGAAAAAGATTCCCATCTCCCTGCGGACGACCCGTACTCAACCGGCTAGCTACGTGTGAAACCGTCTTGATTGCGGTATTTAAACTAGAACTTGAACACGCTCGTATCCTAACAATCAATATGTCAATTTGAAATTGGTTCATAACAATGGATATTCAAAATCAAATATTTGCAGTCCGGCAAACAACCCAGGTGATTTCCTCAAATATCACCAATTTCAACGAATCCCGATATAATGAGGATGATCACCCAATTCCCAATAATTTACTCACACTCATCATCTGTAAAACCATACAGATATGAGAATCATACCTGGTAAATACATATCCTGGAGTAAGTACCTAATTGGGAAACCAGTTTTCTACTAACAATGCACAGTGAAACTGAAACATGAAAATGTCTCGAAGGGGTATCCGGGTATTCCTAGTAATGCCTCTTCCATTATCCAGATTCATGACTGTAACCGTATATTTCTTTGCCATCTCTCCAAATCCCTTTATATGCCTTTAGTCATTACGTTCTGTACACCATCTTTAGGCCAAATGGTTTTCTTCCTTCCCTACCATTCAGCACCAGCCTATGGTTTGAAGAAGACTATCCAATAAGCATAATAGGTGTACTATCCTAATTCTAGGAGCACTCGTAACGCGAGAGAAGGTAAAGATAAAAGGCAACTGAATAAACCTTATTCTATTTCTCCTGAACCAGAATCCATTCCCGAACTGGAACAAGTTCCTTCGAGTTCGTATATAACCATATGATGGAGTATCCAAATAACTGTGGATCTTCGTAGTGATACGGGGTGTCCTGGAGAAATACAAAGGTGAAGTAGGAGTGGCGATGAAATACTTGGTTTGGTCGTGAATAGCAGTCGCAATTTACTTTGCCCTCTTACTAATCCCTTTATTTGTCTTTACTTAATACCTTATGTACACCATTTAGGCTAAATTGTTTTCTTCATTCCCTACCGTTCGGCACCTGCCTATGGTTTGGATGAAGACTATCCAATTAGCGTAACAGGTGTACCGTCCTAATTCAAGGAGCACTCGCAACCTGAGAGAAGGTAAAACGAAAAGACAACTGAATAGTTCTATTCTTTTTCTCCAGAACCGGAAACCATCCTCGAATCTGGAACAGGTTCCTTCGAGTTCGTATATAACCATATGATGGTTTTATCCAATGGAAGTGGACGTTCGTAATGATACGAAATGTTCCGGAGAAAAAGGGTAGAAGTAGGAGTGGCAATGAGGAATGCAACTCTGACAATCCAAAAGACAGGGTTTTAAAAAAGTTCGGTTAACTTGGTCACTGAGTCATAGTTGCAGGGTTAATAGGCACTCTCACAAGGTTCTACAAGGCATCAACCATGCCCGATTTAAATTTTAGACGTGCCGAACAACCCTAACCAAGATCTTAGACTAGATATTAGGCGAAACAAAGCATGTTAAACACTTTAACACGAAGAGTTTGGGATTACAACCTTTATAGTCGGGTCCTTCATTTCTAAAGCTCCGTGTTGAGGTCCCTTCACTGTGATCATCATGTACCCGGACTCTAGAGAGGCTCCACGAAGAGAATGATGCAAACATGCTTCCGATCTTCGATAACAAAGATGATCCACCTTGAAGTTTCTTTAACACAAGCTCTCACTCACAAATGAAGTGAACACCCTAATCTAAATGGCTAGGATAGATTAGGATGATGAAGTAGGATTTTAGCTCTCATTTTTTTTCTATTTCTCACTCAAAATCATCACTAATGAAAAAGCAAGTAAGCTTTTCCATTGAAAAAGAGAAGGAAGAAGAAGAACCATTTCTTTTATGATGAATAATGAAAGTGTAATGAGGTTAGAATTGCAAACATAGGTTAAGTATGATAACTTAACCCATGTAGAGACTTAACCATGGTCATGTGTTGGGTTGGGTTAACAAATATCATAACAAATATCTTTAGAAAATATCTTTAGCAAGAAACAAAAGAAAACCTTCTAGAAGCTTCTAGAAAAAATTAACCCAAATAAAAACTTAATCATGTTTAATCTCCACTAATCACGTTGCATTAATAACCCTAACATGTTACAATATTATATATCATATATACAATATTTATTGTAACAAAATAAAATAATACAATTAACATATATCGCATATATATCAATGTATTACCCGAGTGAGAAAAAGAATCATTTTGTGAGCTTATACTAGTTAATGTAATTTAATGTATCTAATATATAATTATATATTAAATTATCGAATTAACACTTGATCCGATAATCCGGCTATTTCACAAATAACCGACTAATATAATCTGTATCAGTTCATCGAATCAACACTTGATCCGATGACCCGGCTATATCACATATACCCGGCCGATATCTCATATCGCGAGAATCTAATACGGTATCACATACACGTATTGTACTCGGTCCCACACATATCATATATGTGCTCCTACTCCATTTTACCAGAGCCAGGAAACCTCTGTGTAGGACTCTAAAGAATCGTCAATACACAGGAAGTAGGTGATGATCATATCAAATACCCACAAGCTGCAAGCGGTCAGCTAAACGTAACAGCCACCCAGGTATTGAGCGATCAGAAGATCAACAAGCAAGCCTGCACTTTCTCCCGTGAATCCATTCACTAACACTCCCGTACAGTCCAGTCTCTTCGTCTGATATGTCGGATATCTCGCCTAGGGGTGGTAAACGTCAGACCCCAGTAGCTTGATAAGTCGTGTCGATATGAGGTCTATAACTGCTTGAGAAACTACTGATAACACTTACCAGTAAATATCAGCAACCCTGGCCAGGGATTTCCAGTTATAGCCAATCGAACACAGCGCAACATCAACTCCCTGTACCGGGAGAGACGAAACCCCTCCTATCGCTCATTGCCTCCATGTGATTCGGGACTGTACCCAAAAGCCACCTTTTTGCACGCCCTCTTGGACGTGGTATGATGGAAATCAGAGCACAGTGGGAATCACACAAGACTCTATAACGATCTCGGGTATACAGACTAACCTGTACCAGTGTCACCAGAGAACTGCCATCTGACGTGAGGTATAATGCCATCTGGCAGTTCTCGGCGAGTCCGTCCAGTGTACCCAGTCTCCACTGAGCACCCGTATACCTTCTCTGATGTCAAACACCAATGGATATGTGATCATCCATCGCCCATCATATTGGACAAGAAGCGCATACGCTAGTCTACTCTGGAGTATCGATGCCCTATCTCGGTACTCCTACGACTAGGAACAGTTATAGGATGTACTCGACTACCGTGGCCCCACTAGTATGATCTCATTATAGTCCCAGTAGTCGAGTACATATCCTAAGGGCTTTATCAACATCTAACTTAGAGACAATCAGAGTACATGTTAAGATAAAGTACAACCAGATAGCATACTATCATGTCGAGCAAGAAAGTCCTCCCTATATATGTCCAAGAATCCATTACAATATACATCATATGTACAGTAATGGCCTCTAGGGCATACATATAACTAACAATCTCCCACTTGCACTAGGGCCATCTGTTGTGGTATCACATACCCAGCAATTAGTTGTGGTTGAAGTATCTCATACTCAACCATCCCATAAAAGTTTTTACTGGGAAATAGGCATTTGTGAGTGGATCCGCGCTGTTGTCCTCTGTGTCTACTCTCCTAACCTGGATCTCCTTGGAGATCAACCATCTCCATGATCAGGTGATACTGCCTAAGAATTATATCTGGATTTCTGATGGGACGGGGGTTCGTAGGCCAAAGCCATAACTCCATTGTCACACAATGGTTGGAACGAAGTTCATCTCATGAACTCATATATATCCAGACTGCCTCTTTGGTACCATCCTTGGTAACGATGTATCTTGCCTTTAATCGTCTAGTATGTCACGGTATCTAGCTTCGAACTCTTCCAACATACCGTCCCTCTACTGAGGGTAAAGACAATGCCTGCGACTGACATTCAGTCGTCCTTATCACCCTGGAACCTTTCCAGTGATTCTCCCTAGGATTGATTGATACCATCTCACTACAACTAGCGAGTATCCTAACATCCAATTAGATCTATCTCATAGATCCATAACCCAGGATTTAGGAGGTATCACCATGATCCTATAGAGAATCTTTATGATAAGCGGAGATTGACCGAGCGTAGCATAGGAAACTCCTTCCCTATCAAGAGTATGTCATCCACGCACTCTACGAGGATCACCACCATACTCTCTACTACCTTTTTGTATATACAAGGTTCATCTACCATTTTGATGAAGTCAAACTCTTTGACTACCACATCAAAACAGACATTCCAACTCCGCGATGCCTGATTTATCATATGAAACAACTTGCACACGTTTCCGCTGCACCCACTGTCTACGAAGCCCTCTAGATGTGTACTTATAGATGTTCTCTTCCAAATCATCATTTAGAAAAGCAGTCATGACACCCAACCGCCAGATATCGTAGTCATGGTATGTAGCTGTGGCAAGTGGTATCTGGATGGAATTAAGCATAGCTTTGAAAGTCTCAACTTTTTCATGTACACCAAGTAATCTTCTCAAGATATACTTGCTCCTGATGGGGATTTAACCCTTCAGATAAAGCAACCAAAGTCCATACTTTGTTGGTGTATAAGGATTCCATCTCAGATCGCTTAGCATCCAGCCATTCTTATAGAGTCCTACTCCTGATGGCCTGCTCGAAACTAGTTGGGTCATCATCTCATGATGCAATCTTCGCTCCTACTGTCATAGAGAAAACCGAAGTATCTCTCAGGTAGGTGAGGAACCCTACTAGATCGGCGGAGAGGCTGAGATTCGTTGGAAACTATTGAATCCTTTGGTTTTACCAAATCATCAGCTGCAGTTTGTATAGCTGGAACTCTTTCCAGTTCTACCTCTTGACCATTAATTTCTTCACAAGAAATTCCCTTTCACAAAGGTGGCATGTTGAGAAACAAAACATCTTTTGTTCTTCGGTTAGGTAGAAGATATTCCCTTGCGAATACTTGGGATATCTAACAAACTTCCACAGAACTGACCTTGCCTTGAGCTTGTCTGGATTATGCTTTTAGACATAGGCCGGACAACCCTAAATCTTAATTTACTTAAGATATGGGCTCTTCCCATTCCATATCTCATATGAAGTGGTAGGAAACTGATTTGATTTGAACCCTATTCAATAGGTTTGCAGCTTCTTAAGTGCATAACTGCCAAAAGGAAATAGGAAACTCAGTAGTACTCATCATAGAGCACACCATATCAAATAGGGTATGTTTGCTCCGTCCCGATACACCGACGTGCTGTGGTGTATACGGAGGAGTGATGCTGAGAGAGAATCTCATTCTCCTTTAGAATAGTCCAGGAATCTCCGTGCTCAAGTATTCTCTTCCCTGATCTCATCAAAGAACATAATACTTATACCCATTTTTGGTTCTCTATTTCTAACTTATATTCTGTGAATATCTCAAAAGCTTCGGACTTGTGTTTCAACAGGAACATATGTCTGAATCTTGAGAGATCATTAGAGAATATAATGAAGTACAAAGAACCGGTCTTGGTATATGTAGACAGGGGACCTCATACATCAGTATGTATCAATCCCAAGAGTTCGCTAACTCTTTCTCTGTTTCCAATAAACAGAGATGTGATCATCTTATCTTTGTGACATGACTGGCAAGTTTCACAAGATGTAAATTCAAACTAATTTAAATATGCATCTAAATGTAACTTCAGCTAGTCGGGTTGCATTGATATGACCTAGTCTACATTACCTCAAGAAGAATTCGTTCATTTCTGAACTCTTCCTCTTGTATGTGTTCTGTACGTTAAGAACTGTGGTTTGATTTAGAGCGTCTATGCTTTTAGATAACGTGTCTGAACCGATCAACTCTTGATATAGGAAATGTTCAAAACATTATCCAACAATACAAAATTATATCCTTTCTTTACTTATAAAGAGACTGATATGATGTTGTATATCAGGTTCGGTATCTAATAACATTAATTTAGAATCAATGTATTCTGGTAATACAGGGTGATAACTACCAACAGACTTGGCTGCAACACTTGCACCGTTTCTATCTCATGAAACTTATCACCCGTTCTCAGTTCTCTACCTATATGTAGCCCATGTAACAAATTACATATGTGGGACTCTGTTCCAGTATCAAATACCCAGGACGTAAAGGATATTGAGAAACAGTTCTGTGTAATGAACACATCCGAAGATGATGCATCAACATGCACTTTCTTCGTTTGGGCGGCACGGGAATTCTGGTAATCCCCTATTTCCTGCTCTGTCTTATAACAATTATAAGTTGGAGCGGGACCAATGTTCCCTAGCGCAGTATAACAAGCGGGTTCGGTCAATACATCCGTATTATTATCTTGATTAAGGCATGACATAGTCGTAACCAGGAAAGAGAGAGAAGAAAACACTCAGCGTATACTCTTGCAAGATTAGATTGGTTATCAATATATCTAATCAGGATGTCTCCCACTCTTTTAGTCAAATCTTCCTTCAAACCCTAAAAGGAAAGACTAGCCGGGATTAATTACACCCTACAAGTTCGCCAATCTTTCAGCCAGGCCAGTGCCGGTACTTTGAGGGAGGTTCCCCGTACTTTCGCACGGACCTAATTAATGTAAACCTCATTTTCCCAGGGGCGTAACCCCGTTGACACCTTTCTAGACACCTACTTGATCGGCTAATTATAATGTGTAAAACTCTCCCTGGAGTAACTCTTACTCGCAGCGGGTATCGGGATCCAACTATCTCATAGAAGGTATGCAATCTCAATGCAAATTTCAACACTAGAAATTCCCAATAATATTTTGCCCCAAGCGATCTATGACCTTGACTAAGTCAATAAACCATAGACCGCAAGTTAAATTCAATCCGTCATTTCTCGATTGAATTAAATCCACCCGCATAACCCTTGACTAAGTCAACAAGGCTGCACGACTACCCTAATCCAATCGCATCATATGCTTTGTAGATAAGCACTAATCAGCTACCGCACACTACGCCTTGACTAAGTCAAAAAACACAGCACGAATACTAACTATTACTTATCTGAAATGACGGAGGGCTACGACAGGTTTTTAAGAAAACCTTTCGCCTAATGAACTTTATATCGTAGTAGAATCGAGTGATTTTAAATGGAGTGTTTTTTAGGCCTTTTCTAGTTTTGCTAAAGAGGTCACTCCCGGTGAAGGGATCGTCGGCTCTTTCCTCATCGAATAAGGTGCAAGATATTTCACAAATATCACTATGCAAAGCAAAAACTATAGAATCAATCAAAAGATAAACCGAGTTTGTAGCATCTGCTAGTTTCGCTAAAGAGGTCACTCCCGGTGAAGGGATCTCGGCTCTTTCCTTATCGTATAAGGTGCTGGATGTTCTACAAGGAACACCGCTATGCAAAGCAAGAACTAGAGCTACCAGTTTTTAAATAAGTTTCTACAACATTTTTAGGTTTCTTTTAGTTACATTAATCTCATTAATGAAGTCCCATTTTATTATGCTTCACAAGCATCACTTTTGAAACGAAATCTGCAATACAACATATATCTCATATATATAATATAAACATTCGTCTCAGGCAGTAATATGATCTCATCACAGAACATTGCAGCAGAAGAACACATATGAAATATTGGATATACTAGGACATCCGTGTTTTAATACGAGCCTGTATAAAACACGGATTCCACGGTCGCGATGAATAGCCAAATCCACATCCCTAGACCCCTACGAGAGCGGCAAGCAACACTGCCAATTCTAGGGTTAGGAGACCCGGTCTCGACTTCTCGAGATGGTCTCCCACTGGACCCTAGAACCCGGTTACTTGTGCTCCCCGCCTTCGGTCTACCTAATGCGGGAAAGTAAATAATATACAATGGTGACATCATCCTCAGCCCGGAAGTGCCCCAATAAAAGAATATTACATACAAATGAATTTTATATGAATGAAAAATAAAAACCCTCATCTCACATAAAACCCCCGGCTATTCAAAACGCGACGATCCAATATAACATATCACAGCAACACATAATATCTCATATCATCAACGTAAGCAAGTATGCGTATCCCGATTGTCGTTGATGTATAGCAATGAAGCCGGCGATACACCACATACTACGCTTACGGTCACAGAAAAGAAAGTGTAAAATTATAACAGTTGGAATACACAACCTCCTTAGACATCTCATGCGTAACCAAATGAATACCTTAGACATCGCATGCCTAACAATTATAAACCCCGCATTTTAGTCTCATTATCGAAAACACTTTTCAATATCAAGTCGGGCAATTCAACAAGATTCCCGACATCCTGATCGAATGCTCGTCGCAAACTTTAGTAGACGGCCGCACCCCCGGATGCCGTCGACGAAGTGCACTAAGGTGAAACACCGCTGCCGCGAGCACCCGAACGGATGCTTTTGGCGACGGGGTTCTCCTACAGTCACTTGGTCGGGGCTATGGGGCATGGCTGTTTATTAAGTTTACCCGGCGAGTATCCGCGTACACTACGTGATTGCGATGGACTTTTGATCACATCAAAATCCCGTGGCAACCGATCAAATGAGACTGAACTGCTAGATTTATATCATTCAAATTAGTTATCTCATAACTATATGTGGATTCCAAATATTGTATCACACATTCCATATAAATAGACAATGTTAAACTTTCCTATCGAATAAACAAACACCCAAGATTTCCCAAATAGTTCTCAACACATGAAATTAGTTTAAAAACATCCATCACATGCCACAGTACCAATGGTCCGGCTGTAGATGGGTCAAGCCAACGCCTCATATGTGGCAACGCCGTACTGCCCCAAACCCTACGATTTAGAGGCGGTTCAGACGGTCACATAATCGAGTTAAGGTTTGTGTTCTTCTAGAGGGTCCACCGCGTAACTTGCACGACTTAGAACGTTCTTAAACTACGAAAAAATCCAACGCTTGGAAGTTTTCCGGCAGGGGAAAAAGCGAGTTATTGATATCCGTTCGAACTTTTTAACACGTTCTAAAATTACCCGGAAACATAAATGAAGTTAAACTTTCCGATCGAATCAACTAGTTCCCAAAATATCCCCAGAACACTCAACACTTGAGCAAGATTAAAAATACCCATAAATATGAAGAAATAGCTACGGATATTACTGTGCAAAATCTAAGCATAATTCCCCTGTACGGCCGTGGATCCGCAGCACAATGCATGCTCTTGCCGTGGTTCCGCGGCTGTTTGTGTGAATTACTGCCTCGTTTTTCACAGTAATTCTTATATTTCCCTGCTGATTTTTTTGAGTATTTTTAATATGAAAAATGTCAACTTTTTGAAAAATTTCCAGAAACTAGGGTTTTACGGGTATTCATAGTTCGATCGGACTTTAAACTTCTCCTAGACTTCGCCTAAAACTCTAGCTTGGCTTTGATACCACTGCAGGGTTACTAAGCACTCTCACAAGGTTCTACAAGGCATCAACCATGCCCGATTTAAATTTTAGACGTGCCGAACAACCCTAACCAAGATCTTAGACTAGATATTAGGCGAAACAAAGCATGTTAAACATTTTAACACTAAGAGTTTGGGATTACAACCTTTGTAGTCCTGTCCTTCACTTCTAAAGATCCGTGTTGAGGTCCCTTCGCTGTGATCATCATGTACCCGGACTCTAGAGAGGCTCCATGAAGAGAATGATGCAAATTTGCTTCCGATCTTCGATAACAAAGATGATCTACCTTGAAGTTTCTTTAACACAAGCTCTCACTCACAAATGAAGTGAACACCCTAATCTAAATGGTTAGGATAGATTAGGATGATGAAGTAGGATTTTAGCTCTCATTTGTTTTCTATTTCTCACTCAAAATCATCACTAAGGAAAAAGCTAGTAAGCTTTTCCATTGAAAAAGAGAAGGAAGAAGAAGAACCATTTCTTTTGTGATGAATAATGAAAGTGTAATGAGGTTAGAATTGCAACCATGGGTTAAGTATGATAACTTAACCCATGTAGAGACTTAACCATGGTCATGGGTTGGGTTAACAAATATCATAACAAATATCTTTAGAAAATATCTTTAGCAAGAAACAAATGAAAACCTTCTACAAGCTTCTAGAAAAAATTAACCCAAGTCAAACCTTAATCATGTTTTATCTCCACTAATCATGTTGCATTAATAACCCTAACATGTTACAATATTATATATCACATATACAATATTTATTGTAACAAAATAAAATAATACAATTAACATATATCGCATATATATCAATGTATTACCCGAGTGAGAAAAAGAATCCTTTTGTGAGCTTATACTAGTTAATGTAATTTAATATATCTAATATCTAATTATACATTATATTATCGAGTCAACACTTGATCCGATAATCCGGCTATTTCATAAATAACCGACTAATATAATCTGTATCAGTTCATCGAATCAACACTTGATCCGATGACCCGGCTATATCACATATACCCGGCCGATATCTCATATCGCGAGAATCTAATACGGTATCGCATACATGTATTGTTCTCGGTCCCGCACATATCATATATGTGCTCCTACTCCATTTTGCCTGAGCCAGAAAACCTCTGTGTAGGACTCTAAAGAATCGTCAATACGCCGGCAGTAAGTGATGATCATATCAAACACCCACAAGCTGCAAGTGGTCAGCTAAACGTAATAGCCACCCTGGTATTGAGCAATCAGAAGATCAACAAGCAAGCCTGTACTTTCTCCCGTGAATCCATTCAGTAACACTCCCGTACAGTCCGGTCTCTTCGTCTGATATGTCGCATATCTTGCCTAGGGGTGGTAAACGTCAGACCCTAGTAGCTTGATAAGTCGTGTCGATATGAGGTCTATAACAGTTTGAAAAACTACTGATAACATTTACCAGTAAATCTCAGCAACCCTGGCCAGGGACTTCCAGTCATAGCCAATCGAATACAGCGCAACATCAACTCCCTGTACCGGGAAAGACGAAACCCCTCCTATCGCTCATTGCCTCCATGTGATTCGGGACTGTCTCCAAAAGCCACCTTTTTGCACGCACTCTTGGACATGGTATGATGGAAATCTATGACGATCTCGGGTTTACAGACTAACCTGTACCAGTGTTACCAGAGAACTGCCATCTGACGTGAGGTATAATACCATCTGGGAGTTCTCGACGAGTCCGTCCAGTGTACCCAGTCACCACTGAGCACCCGTATACCTTCTCTAATGTCAAACACCAATGGATATGGGATCATCCATCGCCCATCATATGGGACAAGAAGCGCATACGCTAGTCTACTCTGGAGTATCGATACCCTGTCTTGGTACTCCTACGACTACGAACAGTTATAGGATGTACTCGTCGACTACCGTGGCCCTACTAGTATGATCTCATTATAGTCACAGTAGTCGAGTACATATCCTAAGGGCTTTATCAACATGTAACATAGAGACAATCAGAGTACATGTTAAGAAAAAATACAACCAGATAGCATACTATCATGTTGAGCAAGAAAGTCCTCCCTATATATGTCCAAGAATCCATTATAATATACATCATATATACAGTAATGGCCTCTAGAGCATACATATAACTAACAATAGTCTAGGGTCGGGCCATGGTCGCTGCCAAAGAGAGAGAGAGAGAGAGAGAGAAAAGAAACACTCTGCGTGCACTCTAACCTAGATCAGAATGGTTACCAATTTATCTAATCAGGAAACCTCCCACTGTAACCTCAAATTCTCCTCCAAACCTGAAAGAAGAATTAGTCGGGATCACCCGAGGAGTAAACCAACTCATCAGTGGGAATCGGGATCCAACTATCATCGCATGATAACGTGATGGAATCCACTCACGTTATCACACTCCAGAAGGTATGCACATGCCTGGCAAATTTCAGTTTCTTTAGAAACACCCGATGTGATTTTTACCCCATGCTCTTATGACCTTGACGAAGGCGAACAAATCATAAGTCACATGTCAAGTTGTACTCGTCATTGTCCAGGTTAATTTGAACCTATCCGTACAAGCCCTTGACGAAGGCCAACAAGGCTGTACGACTGTCCCAAACCAACGCATCCATCTATGCAGCAGAATGGTAACAAGCAGCTACCATACACTATGCCTTGACGAAGGCCAACAAATATAGCATGAATACTAAGTGCTACCCGTCTGAAATGACGGATGGCTACGAATGGTTTTTGGCGAAAAACCTTTAACGTAATGAACTTGATATTGTTGAAGGAACCGGATAGCTTTTTATAAATATATGGTGGCGAAAACCTTTGCTAAAGGGGTCACTCCCGGTGAAGGGATCTCGGCTCTTTCCCTGTAGAATAAGGTGCAGGATATTCCAACTGAATACCACGATGCAAAGCAAAAGGTAATCGTCTATAGTGAAGTTATTACCATCACGCAAACTTCTGTCCAAGGGGTCACTCCCGTTGAAGGGATCTCGGCCCTTGCCTCGTCGACTGAGGTGCTGGATATTCATAACCGAATACCACTGTGCAAAACAAAAGAGAACATCCTTGCAATAACAGCTTTTTGAAAAATTGTTCCAACAATGTCAAACAGGTTTGTTTAGCCTGCATTGATCCGAATCAACGCAGTCCCATCAATTGATCACACCAATAAAGAACGAAAATACGATGTACGTATATGTCATCTGCATTCACCACTGGGTCCCGTCATCACCCGTTAGGTTACTTAACTAACGAAAGAGCGGGGACTGGACTAGCGCGGATGCAAAACATATACAACATCTACTAGTATATATATCAATATATAATAATCGCTCAAGGCGTGATAAATGCAACATCACAGAAATGTAATAAGCATCACAGAACAATACAGATAATCTGGGAGCCCCGGGTTTCATAGAGCTGCAACTGAAACCCGACGTTCCCCTGGTCGTGTGGATAGCCTGTGCAATGAAATCCTAGACCCCTACGGGTGCGACAAGTTACCCACCAAAACCTGAAGCGAGGCAGCCCCCTTCAACAAAGTGAATGGACCACTCAGCACTTCACGGAATCCGGTAACTTGGGCACCCCTCCTTGGGTCAACCTATACCCCCTATGAGTGCGGTGAATACCCAGCCAATTCTAGAGTGAAGCCCCCTCCGTCTCAAAGCCATGAGATGCGGGCTCGTTGCCTTCTAGAACCCGGCTATCTGTGCACTCCACCTTGGGGTAATCCTAGTACAGAAAAGAAAATATATACAACGGGTACATCGACCTAAGCCCGCTCGTGCCCCAAAAGAATAATATACAAACAGGCAGTGACGGCAGTCCACATGTCGGATGCTCGCCCCGCAATATCAAATGTACAAATAATACCAAACTGTACTAACATTGCACCAGGCTATCCACCATGACAAATCCGCAACATCACAGCACAACACAGAACATCAACGTGAATGTCACGTTCGCAAATCCGTCTAAAGGGGCTATAGCGATTAGACAAGATTTACCGATCAAATGACATTCACGGTCACAGATATAATGTAAGTACTGCGAACTAACTTATTTAAAATTTTCGATCGAAAAAATTTCCCGAAGTGGGCCCCAAGCACAAATCCAGTACTGCAACAAATCTGGGCCCAAACAAAATATTCCAGAAACCCCAATTCCAAGTTTAAGACCACTGTAGAAAATTTGGTGCAGATAGGACACAAAATGGCGGCGGAACCGCGGCCAAAACAGGGGTATTGCCGTGGGTCCGCGGCGGCACTGTAGCATCATGCTACCAAATTTTCACAGATGTCTTAAAATAGCCTGCCTGATTTTCTGAAACACTCAAAATAATTTTTCGACGACAAAAAAAATTCGACAGAAACTGCATAAATTGGAATCACGGTTTTGGAAATTTCGTTCGATCGATATTTTAAACACGTTAGAGTAAGCTAGTAAAGGTTAATGGCGTGGCTGTGATACCATGTAAGTCTACGGTAGCGCCCCGGCCGTCGATCCGAGGCCAAAATGCGGAAACAAAAACTTTTCTGAAACTTGAAACAGGCGTTATTGTATACTTTCTCCCGGATCGAACCATTAACCTATAACTAGCAAACTAGAGAAGGGTTGGAAAAGCTATACCGATCGATCTGTGTCCTTCGGTCTTTGGCCGCCATCCCAAGCTCCTCGCGGCATCTGCGATCTCCGGTCTCCTCGTCGGAAGGGCACCACATCAATGATTCTTTTTACCGGCTCCCGCTTCATCCGAAGCAACTCGGACACGAAGTGTGCTAGCCGACATGTCCAAGGTGAAGTAGAGAATGTTTGCGATCACTTCTTCCCAAGCATCTATTGATTCTCATCGCATAAGAGTGTATGGATGGAGGTTGAAGATGAAACCATTAGTAAAAATGGTGAGCTAGAGGAAGAAGAAGGAGAGGAGTCTTTTGTTATTGTGTTGAGATGAAGAAAATGAGAGCTAGCATAAGAAATCCAAGAGCAAACTCAAGCCTATATGGCTGTACATTCTCTCTCCAAGCATCATATCAACACAAAAATCAAATCCTAATGTGACATTAGCACAAGAAAAGAGACCAAGAGTCACTAAACAAGTCCATGTCACATTAATTGCACCTCATGATCATTTCCACTAATAATTTCCACCATTTGTAAACATTAACCCAAATTTTTACAACAATAAAAAGATATGGCAATATCTAAAGTAAACTCATGACGGATCACAAGGATACCCCTCACCTGTATATACATACCTGCATCCGCATTACGACTGAATGCGAATGAGATGAGACTAAAGTAATCCAACAAATCTAATACTAGGATCCGGCTTAAACCAAAGCCTAATAGTATGATCCGTCCGATCATGATCCATGCACTACTGCACTTATATGATCGAATCCTGCCATAATACCATACGGCCTCTACAACGTTTCGCCCGAAACTTAAGAAACAGTCTGTGGGGGACTCTAAAGACTCGTCAATACTTTGGCTGTGGATTTAACCACTAGCACGTCAGTGGTACTAGCTGTACGTAACGGGCCACCAGGTATTGACAAAAAAGGGAGGTCGATGAGCGAACTCATCCTGACACCCTACTGAGCCTGTCAGCAAAAATATCCATACAGTGCTGTCCGTTCGTCTACGAGCATCGCATGTCGGGCCTAGGGGGTTGGTAAAAGTCAGACCCCCAAAAGCGGTACAAGTCGTGTCGGAGTATAGCCCAAAACACCCTGAAATACTACTGGAATACCTACCAGTAAATCTCCTGCCTTGGCCAAGGACTTCGTGTAATGGCTCTCCTAGACAAAGCGCGATCTCACCCCCAATACCAGGAGAAACGAAACCCCGGCCGATCCGCTCACTGCCTCCATGTGGCTCGGGACTGTACCCAACTAAAACCTGTTTGCACGACTCCTTTGAGACGTGGTAGGGTAGTAATCAAAGCACAGTGGGAACTCCCACGAGACAAATGACGATCTCAGGTCGATGAACTAACCTGTACACATGTTACCGGAGAATTGCTATCTGACGTCAGGTATAATACCAACTAGCATGTTCCCGGCGAGTCCTGTCCGGTGTACTCATAACCCAATGAGCACCTGTATAAATCTTAGGTGAACCAACTGACACCAATGGCTTGTAAGACCGGCCACCGCCCCTCGTCGGGGTCTCGACTGTATACACTAGTCTACTCCGGAGTATCGATGCCCAGTCTCGAAAACTTCCACGACTAAGGACATTTTAAGGATGTGCTCATAGACCCCAGCTCCTACGTATATGATCGCCATCATACTGCTGGCAGTCAAGCAAGAATCCTAAAGGCTCTATCAACATGTAATAGCGACCTGTAAGGTCACCTAAAGCAGTACTCGATGATAAAGATAAATCAGATAGAATACTATCATCTCGAGTAAGACTGTCCTACCGGCATAGGTCCTCCCTCAATTATTGCAATCACGTGCATGTGATCCAATAATTGACTCTGAGGGCACTATATCCATTGTTATATATATACTAGTAGATATTGTATATGTTTTACACGTGCGCTAGTCCAGTCCCCGCTCTGTCGTTAGTTAAGTAACCAAATGGGTGATGACAAGACCCAGTGGCGAATGAGGATGGCATATACGTACATCATATTTTCGTTCTTTTCTGGTGTGATTAATTGATGGGAATGCGTTGATTCAGATCAATTCAAGGAAAATAGACCTATTCGATGTTGTTGGAATAATTTTAAAAAGCTATTATTACAAAGATGTTTTCTTTTGTTTTGCACAGCGGTATTCGGTTATGAATATTCAGCACCTCATTCGACGAGGCAAGGGCCGAGATCCCTTCACCGGGAGTGACCCCTTGGGCAGAGGTTTCCGTCAGGGTAATAACTTCATTATAGTCAATTACTTTTTGCTTTGTGTCGTGGTATTCAGTTAGGAATATCCTGCACCTCATTCGACGAGGAAAGAGCCGAGATCTCTTCACCGGGAGTGACCTCTTTAGCAAAGTTTTTCGCCACTATATATTTATAAAAAGCTATCCGGTTCCTTCAACGATATCAAGTTCATTACGTTAAAGGTTTTTCGCCAAAAACCATTCGTAGCCCTCCGTCATTTCAGACGGTAGCACTTAGTATTCATGCTATGTATGTTGTCCTTCGTCAAGGCATAGTGTATGGTAGCTATTTGTTACTTTTCTATTGCATAGATAGATACGTTGGTTTGGGACAGTCGTACTTCTAATTTGGCCTTTGTCAAGGGAATGTACGGGTGGGTTCAAATTAACCTGGATAATGATTGTTAGAACTTGACATGTGACTTATGATATGTTGGCCTTCGTCAAGGTCATAAGAGCATGGGGTAGAAATCACATCGGGAGTTTCAAACATACAGGAAACTTGCCAGGCATGCGTATACCTTCTGGAGTGTGATAACTTGAGTGGATTCCATCAGGTTATCACGCGATGATAGTTGGATCCTGATCCCGCTGATGAGTTGGTTTATTCCTCGGGTGATTTTAGATGATCCCGACTAATTCTTCTTTTAGGTTAGGCGGAGAATTTGAGGAAACAGTGGGAGATATCCTGATTAGACAAAGTGATTGACCATTCTGATCTAGGTTAGAGTGCACGCTGATTGTTTCTTTTCTCTCTCTCTCTTTTGCAGCGACCATGGCCCAACCCTAGACTACAACTCAGTAACCAGGTTAACCGGACCTTCTTAAAACGCGTTGACTTTTGGATTGTCAGAGTTGCATACTTCATTGCCACTCCTTCTTTTACCCTTTTTTTTTCTCCGGAACATTCCGTATCACTAGAAAGATCCACAGTTATTGGATATGACCATCGTATAGTTACATACGAACTCGAAGAAACTTATTTCAGATTCGAGGATGGTTTCCGGTTCTGGAGAAATTGAATAGGACTATTCAGTTGTCTTTTCCTTTTACCTTCTCTCAGGTTGCGAGGGCTCCTAGGATTAGGAGAAGGTACACCTATTACGCTTATTGGATAGTTTTCTTCCAAACCATAGGCAGGTGCCGAAAGGTGGGGAAGGAAGAAAACCAATTAGCCTAAGTGTGGTGTACAGAAGGTAATAAGTAAAGATAAATAAAGGGATTAGAAAGAGGGCTAAGTAAATTGCGAATGCTATCATTCACAACTAAACCGCGTATATTATTGCCACTCCTACTTCACCTTTGGATTTCTCCAGAACACCCCGTATCACTACTAAGATCCACAGTTATTGGATAATCCATCGTACTCGAAAGAACTTGTTCCAGTTCGAGAATGGATTCTGGTTCAGGAGAAATAGAATAAGGATTATTCTGTTGTCTTTTATCTATACCTTCTCTCAGGTTGCGAGGGCTCCTAAGATTAGGAGAGTACACCTATTACGCTTATTGGATAGTCTTCTTCCAAACCATAGGAAGGTGCCGAACGGTAGGGAAGGAAGAAACCCATATAGCCTAAGGGAAGTGTACAGAAGAAAATGAGTAAAAACAAATAAAGGGATTTGGAGAGATGGCAAGGAAATATACGGTTACTGTCATAAATCTGGGTAATGGAAGAGGCATTACTAAGAATACCCGGCTACCCCTTCGAAACATTTTTATGTTTCAGTTTTACTACGCGTTGTTAATTGAAAAATGATTTCCCAATTAAATCTTTACTCTAGGGTATGTATTTACTAGGTTTGATTCTCACATCTGTATGGTTTTACAGATGATGAGTGGGAGTAAATTATTAGGAATTAGGTCATCATCCTCATTAAATCGGGATTCGTTGTAATTGGTGATATTTGAGGAAATCGCCAGGGTTTTTGCCGGACGGCAAATATTTGGTTTTGAATATCCGTTGTTATGCACCAATTTCAAACTGATATATATGTACGTTTATTTATAAAGTGAGATATAAAATTTTGAAATTATGTCCATACATTTACCTATATCAGTTGATGGTTAGGTAAGGAGTATTAAACAGTAGTGTAATTCTTCTTAACCATAATACAATTTTCAACTTACGACGCACAGGGTTTGAGTTATTCAACTCAGGGAACTTATACAAAGTATTGTATGTTGTCCAGTGTCCCTAAAGACAGAGGGGTTTGTACACGTACTATATTCTATTTACTTATGACTTCTTCAGTTTTAGACAAGTATTTCGTAGAAATCCAAGGTCCAAGTTTTGAGAAGTTATAGGTACAAGAATAAAGTAGAGAACCATGCGTTGCAAGTATCAGGATTCTTCAAGGTGATCGAAGATGTAGATACTTGTATTTGGTATTCAGTTGATAGTACTGGTTTTGATAACTGGCTTCTCTTTCAGGTTACTCATATCTGGATGCACTCCTAAGTTGAGTAATGCTGATCGGCCTCTCTCCATTTAGTTGACATGCACTGGAGACAAATGCATGATTTGAATCTAGTTCTAATTAATGCAGTGCCTCTGTTTCTATATTGTATATAGAATGGTTCATATCATAACGATGTTAAGTGTTAGTGCATGAAGCATTCTCCCACAACTCTTATGAGGCAGTGGAAGTGATAAACGAAAATTTTCTTTGCATACAACACGCACTTTTGCCAAGATATAGTCTAAACCACAACTAGTGAACCCTAACTAGAGATCTTATCTACTATGTTAGTGGTTGTACCTCGATGATCCGGTCCTTCGGGTCTTCTTTGATGAACACCTTGGCTCCTTGGACGTTGCCGATATGCTCGATCTCTGGCCACCCCAAGAATTAGATGGTCCACGCGAGAGTTATCGTGCAAGCTAGAAACTCTTCACAAAAGATCAACCTAGAGACCAAGTTTGCTTGAAGAGGTCACTAGGATTATTTAGAGATTAGTGTATTGGATTAACTTAAGGTCCTAAGCATTGGATTCACATCACATGTGAGGGTTAAATATAGGAAGAAGAAGGAGGAGAGAAGAAGGAGAGAGAAAGTGTTTGTGATAATGAGAGAGTTCAAGCATGAGAAAATGATATATTGCAAATGAAATAATTGAAGCATATAATATAAAATTAGCACCATGCTTTAATAGTAATTCCAAAACAATATAAAATTTTACAACCCATTCTTGTAACCATGCTTGGACTTTCTTATTTCCACCTCATTTATTTATTTTCATAAAATAAATAATGTCATTATGAGGAGGCACCTTCTAGAAGGTATTCTTGTAACAATTACAAGAATACCCCTCCTATGTTTACCGTATACCGTATCCGAATTCCGAAAAATAGGAATACCATTAATCCAATAATATAATACCGGTATCCGGATTAAACCAAATCCTACCATTATTATCCTTCCAATTATTATTCCTGTAATAATTACACGAACATAATCGAAACCCTGTCGTAACACCTTACGGCTGTTGTAACAACTTACGGCCTCTACATCTTTCGCCTGAACGAGGGAACCCTCTGTGTGGGACTCTAAAGACTCGACAGTACGCTGGCAGTGGGTTTAACCACAAGCGCGTCAGTGGCACTAGCTGTGCAAAACGCCTACCCAGGTACATGACGAAAAGCTGGCCGACGAGCGAACTCATAACAACCCCTTCGGGCCTGCAAGCAACATTTACCATACAGTGTGGTCTCTTCTTCTGATAGGTAGCATATGAAGTCTAGGGGTGGTAAATTTCAGACCCCATTAACTTTATAAGTCATGCTGATTTACGGACCATAACGGTTCGAGAAACTACTGATAACACTTATTAGTAAATCTTGAGAACCCTGGCTAAGGATTTGTTGTTATGGCCGATCAAGCATAGCGCGACATCAACTCACTATACCGGTGTAGGGTTCCTAGGCACTCTTGTGAAGGTTCAAAAGGCATCAAACATGCCCGGATAAAAATTTAGACGTGCCGAACAACCCAAAGCCAGGATCTTTGCTAGATTATTAGGGTTTAACATGCAAGATGATAACGTTTATCTAAGTGTGAGGGATTACAACCTTTGTAGTCCGCTCCTTCACTTCACAAGCTCCGAGTAGAAGTCCCTTTGCCGCGATCCACGATCTCCCGGACTTATGAGAGGCTCCACGACTCGAACGATCCATGCTAGCTCGAAGTATTCCAAATCTCCGATGATCTACCACGAAGTTGCAAAGACTCAAGCTTTCTCACTCAAAAGAGATGAACACACTAATCCCATGGGCTAGATGAGATGAGGATGAGAGAGTAGTAATTTTGCTTTCTTTTTATATCATTTTCTCATATTTATTCATCACTTAAGGATTTTCTAGCAAGCTCTTCTTCAAGAGAGAAGAAGATGATAATGGAAATAGATAATGATTAATCCTTTTGTGATGAATAGAAATATAAACTATATGATTGAATTGTAAACCATGGTCAAGGATGAGTGGTCAAGATTTTGTAGAGAAATAACTAGAGTTAGGGTTTGGTTGAGTTAAAGAATGTGTCATCCATAAAGATCTTAAGAATGACAAAAGAAAAAGCTTCTAGAAGGTGCATGAAACTACTAACCCTAATCAAACCCTAATCTCAATTAATCATCCTTAAACATGTTTAACAATTAATCATATCATGTCACAATAATATATATCACATATATATTATATATTTGCAACAAAAGAAAATAATACAATTAACATATATCGCATATATATCAATATATCATCCACTGAGAAAATGAAATAATAAAGCGAGCCATTATTAGATAATGTAATACAATATATAATATATATTATTATACATTAAATCATCGAATCAACACTTGATTCGACGATCCGGCTATATCGAATATTACCGACTAATACATCATGTACCGATTCATCGAATCAACACTTGATCCGATGTCCCGGTTCATTTCTAAATATCGCGAGAATATAATACGGTATCCCATATCGCATTATTCTCGTTCCTGCGCATATCACATATGTGCCACTACTCCATTTCGCCTGAGCCAAGAAACCTCTGTGTAGGACTCTAAAGAATCGTCAATACGCCGGTAGCAGGTGATGATCATATCAAACACCCACAAGCTGCAAGCGGTCAGCTAAACGTAACAGCCACCCAGGTATTGAGCGATCAGAAGATCAACAAGCTAGCCTGTGCGTTCTCCTGTGAGTCCAACCAGTAACACTCCCGTATAGTCCGGTCTGTTCGTCTGATATGTCGCATATCAAGTCTAGGGGTGGTATACGTCAGACCCCAGTAACCGATAAGTCGTGTCGATGTGTGGCTCATAACGGGTCGAGAAACTACTAGTAACACTTACCAGTAAATCTCTATATCAGCCCTGGCCAGGGACTTCCAGTTATAGCCAATCGAACACAGCACAACATCAACTTCCTATACCGGGAGAGACGAATCACCTCCTATCGCTCATTGCCTCCATGTGATTCGGGACTGTACCCAAAAGCCACCGTTTTGCACGCCCTCTTGGACGTGGTAAGGTGGAAATCAAAGCACAGTGGGTATCACACAAGACTCTATGACGATCTCGGGTCTACAGACTACCCTGTACCAGTGTCACCGGAGAACTGCCATCTGATGTGTGGTATATCACCATCTGGGAGTTCTCGGCGAGTCCGTCCAGTGTACCCAGTCTCCACTGAGCACCCGTACACCATCTCTGATGTCTAACACCGATGGATATGGGATCATCCATCGCCCATCATATGGGTCAAGATGCGTATACTCTAGTCTACTCTGGTGTATCGATGCCCTGTCTCGATATACCCTCGACTAGGAACAGTTATAGGATGTACTCATCGACTACCGCGGCCCCACTAGTATGATCTCATCATAGTCCCAGTAGTCGAGTACAGATCCTAAGGGCTTTATCAACATGTGAGAGTAAAACAGTAAACCAATACAAGTCAACATGTTAAGATAAAGTGAAACCAAATAGCATACTATCATGACGAGCAAGAAAGTCATCTCTATATATATCCAAGCATCCATTATAATATACATCATATGTACAACAATGGCCTCTAGGGCATATACATAACTAACAATCTCCCACTTGCACTAAGGCCAGCTGCTGTAGTATCTCATACCTAGCATCCCGAATAATCTCTCAAACTGTATCTGGGGAATAGCCTTCGTGAATGGATCCGCAGTGTCGTCCTTCGTATCTACTCTCCTGACCTCGATCTCCCGGCGATCAACTATCTCCCTGATCAGGTGATACCGCCTCAGAATATGTCTGGACTTCTGATGGGACCTGGGTTCCTTGGCTAACGCCACAGCTCCATTGTTATCGCAATACAGAGGTATTGGATGCTCAATGGATGGAACCACACCAAGTTCACTAATGAACTTCTTGATCCAGACAGCCTCTTTGGCAGCATCGTTGGCAGCGATGTAGTCAGCCTCCATCGTTGAGTCTGCAACGGTATCCTGTTTGGAATTCTTGCAACATGCCGCCCCTCCATTGAGGGTAAAGACAAAACCCGAGCGACTTAGAGTCGTCCTTATCACTTTGGAAGCTGGAATCGGTAAAGGACTCCACCTGGAGTTCTCCGTTACCATACACCAAGAACATCTCCTTAGTCCTTCGCAAGTACTTGAGAATGTTCTTCACAGCTGTCCAATGACTCTCTCCAGGATCTGCTTGATACCGACTCACTACACTTAGTGAGTATGCTACATCGGGTCTGGTACATAGCATCGCATACATGATAGAGCCTACTACCGAAGCATAGGGTATCCCTTGCATGCGAGCTCTCTCCAAATCAGTCTTGGGAGACATCTCTTTGGAGAGAGTAAGTCCAGAGATCGTGGGTTGGTTCCCACGCTTGGATTCTTCCATACTAAACCTCTTTAGTATGGTGTTAATGTATCTGGATTGGGACAATCCCAGTATCCGTTTAGATCTATCTCTATAGATCATGATTCCCAATATGCAGGAGGCATCACCTAGATCTTTCATTGAGAATCTTTGTGATAAGAAGAGCTTGACTGATTGCAGCATAGGAATATCATTTCCTATCAAGAGTATGTCATCCACGTACAATACGAGGAAGACAACCTTACCCTCTGCTACCTTCTTATAGATACAAGGTTCATCTATATTTTTGATGAAGTCAAACTCTTTGACTACAACATCAAAACAGATGTTCCAACTCCGCGATGCTTGCTTTAACCCATAAATGGATTTAAGCAGCTTGCACACCTTTCCGCTGCTCCCACTATCTATGAAGCCCTCTGGCTGAGTCATGTACACGCTCTCTTCTAAATCACCGTTTAGAAAGGCGGTCTTAACATCCATTTGCCAGATTTCGTAGTCATGGTATGCAGCAATGGCAAGTAACATCCGGATGGACTTAAGCATAGCCACTGGAGAAAAGGTTTCGTCATAATCCACACCTGGTCGTTGACGAAAACCCTTTGCTACAAGTCTAGCTTTGAAAGTCTCAACTTTTCCATCTACACCAAATTTCTTTTTAAAAATCCACTTGCTCCCAATGGGTTTTACCCCTTCAGGAGCATTTTCCAAAATCCATACTTTATTGGTGTACATGGATTCCATCTCAGATCGCATTGCATCCAGCCATTTCACAGAGTCACCACTCGTGATGGCCTGCTCGAAACTAGTGGGGTCATCATCATCCATGATGCAATCCTCGCTTCCACCATCAATGAGAAAACCGTAGTATCTCTCAGGTGGACGAGAAACCCTACTAGATCGGCGGAGAGGCTGGGGTTCGTCGGGTACTACTGAATCCTCTGGTTCCAATAAATCATCAGTTGTAGTCTGTGGTGCTGGAACCTCTTCCAGCTCTACCTCTTTGCCACTAATTTCTTTTGCAAGAATTTTTTTTCTAAAAAAGTGGCATATTGAGAAACAAACACTTTTTGTTCCTCAGCGTGATAGAATATATACCCATAAGAATCTTTTGGATATCCTACAAACTTACATATACCTGATCTTGCCTCGAGTTTGTCCGGATTTTGCTTTTTAACATAGGCCGGACAACCCCATATCTTAACTCGTTTAAGAGATGGTCTCTTCCCATTCCATATCTCATATAGAGTGGTAGGCACCGATTTAGTTGGAACTCTATTCAATAGATATGTGGCTGTTTCCAGTGCATAACCCCAAAAGGAGATAGGTAACTCAGCAGTGCTCATCATAGAGCGCACCATATCTAATAGGGTGCGATTCCTCCGCTCCGATACACCGTTGTGCTGTGGTGTATAAGGAGGAGTAAGCTGAGAGAGAATCCCATTCTCTTTTAGATAATCCCGAAACTCATTACTTAAGTATTCACCTCCTCGATCAGATCGAAGAATCTTAATACTTTTGCCCGTTTGATTCTCTACTTCGTGCTTATATTCTCTGAATTTCTCAAAAGCTTCAGACTTGTGTTTCATCAGGAACACATGTCCGAATCTAGAGAGATCGTCAGTGAATGTAATGAAGTAGGAAGAACCGTTCCTGGCATGCGTAGACATGGGACCGCATACATCACTATGTATCAGTCCTAAGAGTTCGGTAACTCCACTAAACGGAGCTTTGGTCATTTTTCCTTTGAGACATGAATGGCAAGTATCATAAGATGATAATTCGAACGGATTCAAATAACCATCCTTATGTAACTTAGCCAGTCGTGTCGCATTGATATGACCAAGTCTACAATGCCACAAGTAGGATTCGTTCATATCCGAACTTTTCCTCTTGTGTGTGTTTTGTATATTTAGGACTGTATTCTGATTTAGAATGAATATGCCATTATGTAACGAGCCTGATGCAATCAACTTTTGATCTAGGAATATGTTTATAACATTATCCTGTACTACAAAATTATATCCTTCTTTACTTAATAAGGAGATTGATATAATGTTGCACATCATGTTCGGTATATAATAGCACTCATTTAGAATCAGTGTATTACGACTCGGCAATACTTGGTGATATTCGCCAACTGCTTTGGCTACAATACTTGCACCGTTCCCTACTTGAACGGAATGATCACCTTTTCCCAGCTCTCTACCTTTACGTAGCCCATGTAACTGTTTACATATGTGGGATCCTGATCCGGTATCTAATACCCAGGACGTAGGGTGAACTGAGAAACAGTTCTCAATAACTAACACACCCGAAGAAGATGCATCATCATGCATGTTCTTTTGGGCGGCATGAGAATCCAGATATTCTCCTGTTTCCTGTTCAGTCTTATAACTCTTATAAGAAAGAACGGGTCCAACATTCCCTAGCTCAGTACAATAATTAGGTTTAGTCAATACATCCATATTATTATCTTGATTATGGCCTGACATGGTCGCTACCTGGAGAGAGAGAAGAAAACACTTTAGCGTATGCTCTTGCAAGATTAGATTGGTTATTATCTTATCTAATCAGGATGTCTCCCACTGGTTTTATCAAATCTACCTTAAAACCCTAAAAGGTAAGATTAGCCGGGATTAATTACACCTTACAATTTCGTCAATCTTTCAGCCAGATCAGTGTCGGTACTTTGAGGGAGGTTCCCCGTGCTGTCGCACGGACCTAATTAAAGTAAACCTCATTTTCCCAGAGGCGTAACCCCGTTAACACTTTTCTAGACACCTACTTGAATGACTAATTGTCCTGTGTAAAACTCTCCCAGGAGTAACACTTACTCGCAGTGGGTATCGGGATCCAACTATCTCATAGGAGGTATGCAATCTCATCGCAAATTTCAACACTTGAAATTCCCGATAATATTTTTGCCCCTAGTGTCTTATGACCTTAACTATGGTCAACAAATCATAAGCACTAGTCAAGTTCTACCCGTCATTTCTTGATTAATTTAGACCCACCCACATGACCCTTAACTATGGTCAACAAAGTCATATGACTGTCCTAATTAATCACATCTTATGTTATATAGGAAAACATCACTTAGCTACCGTACACTGCGCCTTAACTATGGTCAACAAACGCAGCACGAATACTAAGTACTCTATTTTCCTAAAATGACGGAGGGCTACGCAGGTTTTTCAGAAAACCCTGAGCGTAATGAACTTGATATCGTCGTAGAATCGAGTGAAGTTTTGAAAAGGAGTGTTTTTGAGGTTTTTCTTAGTTTCGCTAAAGGGGTCACTCCCGGTGAAGGGATCGTCGGCCCTTTCCTCATCGAATAAGGTGCAGGATATATCATATATACCGCTGTGCAAAGCAAAACACTAAAAGCAATCAAAAGACAAACCGAGTTTTGTAGCATCTGCCAGTTTTGCTAAAGGAGTCACTCCCGGTGAAGGGATCTCGGTCCTTTCCTCATCGAATAAGGTGCAGGATATATCGTATATATCACTGTGCAAAGCAAAACTGTAGCTACCCCTTTTATAAAGTTTTGATTCTACAACATCTTTAGGTTTCTTTTCCTTTTATTAATCTCATTAATAAAAATCCCATCAGCTTATGCTTCCTAAGCATCACAGAAGAAGCGAAAGCAGTAATATTTATATATCAGCATATATATATATAGTATAAGCATTCGTCTCAGGCAGTAATATGATCTCATCACAGAACATTGCAGCAGAAGAACATATATGAAATATTGGATATACTAGGACGTCCGTGTTTTTAATACGAGCCTGTATAAAACACGGATTCCACGGTCGCGACGAATAGCCAAGCCCACATCCCAAGACCCCTACGAGAGCGGCAAGTAACACTGCCAATTCTAGGGTTAGGAAACCCGGTCTCGACTCCTCGAGATGGCCTCCCACTGGACCCTAGAACCCGGTTACTTGTGCTCCCCTCCTTGGGTCTACCTAATGCGGAAAAGTAAATAATATACACTGGTGACATCAACCGCAACCTGGAAGTGCCCCAAATAAAAGAATATTACATTACAAATGAATTTTACATGAATGAAAATAAAAACCCTCATCTCACATAAAACCCCCGGCTATTCAGAACGCGACGATCCAATATAACATATCACAGCAACACATAATATCATATATCATCAACGTAAGTAAATATGCGCATCCCAATTGTCGTTGACATATAGCAACGAAACCGGCGATATCACATATTACACTTACGGTCACAGAAAAGAAAGTGTAAAACTACAACATTTGGAATCCACAATCACTTTAGACATCGTAAATCCGAAATATCACATACTTCGCATTTCATGCCTAACTCTATGAATTCCACATATTGTATCACATTCCAGATAAATAGACAGTATTAAACTTTCCGAACAGATAATCAAATACCCAAAATTTCCCAAAGTGCTCAACTCTTGAGCGGAGTTCAAATAATCCCAGAATATGTCACAGTACCGGTGATCCAGCCGTAGAAGGGTCAAGCCAAAGCCTCACATGTGGCACGCCGTACTGCCCCAAACCCGAAGGTTCAAAAGGCAGTTCAAGACGGTCACATAATCGAGTTAAGGTTTGTTGTCTTCTAGAGGGTCCACCGCTTAACTTGTACAATTTTTCCGAAAGATTTAAACCCGAAGAAATTTCAACACTTGAAAGTTTTACGTGCCGGGAAAAAGTGGGTTAATGATATCCGTTCAACTAGTTTAACAGTTTCTAAATATCCGGAAAGAAATACGAATTTAAAATTTCCGATCGAGTCTACTATTACAAAACAAACCCCAGAATTTTCAACACCTGAAACAGATTAAAAATACCCATAAAATAGTAAACACAGAGTCAAGAATTACTGTGCAAAAAAACGTGGCTAATTCCCTTATACTGCCGCGGAACCGCCGCTAATGGGGGGTCTTTGCCGCGGTTCCGCGGCCACGTAGTCGAATTATAGGCACGAATTTCACAGTAATTCTTATCTTTTGTTGCTGTATTTTTCAGGTATTTTTAATTCAGAAAAATCCCAAAATTTAGAAAATTTCCAGAGAGGGGTCTAGTTTCGTCGTTTCGTGTTCGATCGGAGTTTTAACTTCGTAAACACATCGCCTAATGCTCTAGCTAGGCTCTGATACCACTGTAGGGTTCTTAGGCACTCTTGTGAAGGTTCAAAAGGCATCAAACATGCCCGGATAAAAATTTAGACGTGCCGAACAACCCAAAGCCGGGATCTTTGCTAGATTATTAGGGTTTAACATGCAAGATGATAACTTTTATCTAAGTGTGAGGGATTACAACCTTTGTAGTCCGCTCCTTCACTTCACAAGCTCCGAGTAGAAGTCCCTTTGCCGCGATCCACGATCTCCCGAACTCATGAGAGGCTCCACGACTCGAACGATCCATGCTAGCTCGAAGTATTCCAAATCTCCGATGATCTACCACGAAGTTGCAAAGACTCAAGCTTTCTCACTCAAAAGAGATGAACACACTAATCCCATGGGCTAGATGAGATGAGGATGAGAGAGTAGTAATTTTGCTTTCTTTTTATATCATTTTCTCATATTTATTCATCACTTAAGGATTTTCTAGCAAGCTCTTCTTCAAGAGAGAAGAAGATGATAATGGAAATAGATAATGATTAATCCTTTTGTGATGAATAGAAATATAAACTATATGATTGAATTGTAAACCATGGTCAAGGATGAGTGGTCAAGATTTTGTAGAGAAATAACTAGAGTTAGGGTTTGGTTGAGTTAAAGAATGTGTCATCCATAAAGATCTTAAGAATGACAAAAGAAAAAGCTTCTAGAAGGTGCATGAAGCTACTAACCCTAATCAAACCCTAATCTCAATTAATCATCCTTAAACATGTTTAACAATTAATCATATCATGTCACAATAATATATATCACATATATATTATATATTTGCAACAAAAGAAAATAATACAATTAACATATATCGCATATATATCAATGTATCATCCACTGAGAAAATGAAATAATAAAGCGAGCCATTATTAGATAATGTAATACAATATATCATATATATTATTATACATTAAATCATCGAATCAACACTTGATTCGACGATCCGGCTATATCGAATATTACCGACTAATACATCATGTACCGATTCATCGAATCAACACTTGATCCGATGTCCCGGTTCATTTCTAAATATCGCGAGAATATAATACGGTATCCCATATCGCATTATTCTCGTTCCTGCGCATATCACATATGTGCCACTACTCCGTTTCGCCTGAGCCAAGAAACCTCTGTGTAGGACTCTAAAGAATCGTCAATACGCCGGTAGCAGGTGATGATCATATCAAACACCCACAAGCTGCAAGCGGTCAGCTAAACGTAACAGCCACCCAGGTATTAAGCGATCAGAAGATCAACAAGCTAGCCTGTGCGTTCTCCTGTGAATCCAACCAGTAACACTCCCGTACAGTCCGGTCTGTTCGTCTGATATGTCGCATATCAAGTCTAGGGGTGGTATACGTCAGACCCCAGTAACCGATAAGTCGTGTCTATGTGTGGCTCATAGCGGGTCGAGAAACTACTAGTAACACTTACCAGTAAATCTCTATATCAGCCCTGGCCAGGGACTTCCAGTTATAGCCAATCGAACACAGCACAACATCAACTCCCTATACCAGGAGAGACGAATCCCTTCCTATCGCTCATTGCCTCCATGTGATTCGGGACTGTACCCAAAAGCCACCGTTTTGCACGCCCTCTTGGACGTGGTAAGGTGGAAATCAAAGCACAGTGGGTATTACACAAGACTCTATGACGATCTCGGGTCTACAGACTACCCTGTACCAGTGTCACCGGAGAACTGCCATCTGACGTGTGGTATATCACCATCTGGGAGTTCTCGGCGAGTCCGTCCAGTGTACCCAGTCTCCACTGAGCACCCGTACACCATCTCTGATGTCTAACACCGATGGATATGGGATCATCCATCGCCCATCATATGGGTCAAGATGCGTATACGCTAGTCTACTCTGGTGTATCGATGCCCTGTCTCGATATACCCTTGACTAGGAACAGTTATAGGATGTACTCATCGACTACCGCGGCCCCACTAATATGATCTCATCATAGTCCCAGTAGTCGAGTACAGATCCTAAGGGCTTTATCAACATGTGAGAGTAAAACAGTAAACCAATACAAGTCAACATGTTAAGATAAAGTGAAACCAAATAGCATACTATCATGACGAGCAAGAAAGTCATTTCTATATATATCCAAGCATCCATTATAATATACATCATATGTACAACAATGGCCTCTAGGGCATATACATAACTAACAACCGGGAGAGATGAAACCCCTCCTATCGGTCACTGCCTCCATGCGATTCGGGACTGTACCCAAAATCCACCTGTTTTCACGACTCAGTAGAGCCGTGGTAGGGAGGAAATCAAAGTACAGTGGGAATTACACAAGACACTATGACGATCTCGGGTCTACAGACTAACATGTACAAGTGTCACCAGAGAACTACTATCTGACAATAGATATATATACCATCAAGGAGTTCTTGGCGAGTAATGTTCGGTGTACCCATTCTCCAATGAGCACCTATGTACAATCTTTGATGTCAAACTCCAATGGCTATGGAATAAACCATCGCCCCCAGGGTCAAGAAACGTACACACTAGTCTAATCTGGTAATACCGATGCCCTGTCTCGATATACCCTCGACTAGGAACTATTAAAGGATATGCTTGGAGGCTGTCCAGGCCCTATTAGTATGATCTTATCATAATCCTGGTAGTCAAGCATAATCCTAAGGGCTTCATCAACATGCATATAAAGATATGAAATATAATACAACACATCACATGTTAAGATGAAAATAAACTAGATAGCATACTATCATTTTGAGCAAAGATTGTTTCTGTACATATACATGCCTAGCATCCTATACAATACAGGTCTCTAGGGCTTACATATCTAACAATCTCCCACTTGCACTAAGGCCTGTAGTTGATGCAATAAGTACCCACTGTCTGCATTAGAACCAGTTGCCGGCGTACCGCATGCCCAACAGCTTGAACAGTTTCTCAAACTGGACTTGAGGGATGTCCTTGGTGAATGGATCTACTGAGTTGTCTTTCGTGTCTACTCTCCGTACCTCGATGTCCTGGCGATCCACTATCTCCCTGATGAGGTGATACCGCCTCAAGATATGTCTGGATTTCTGATGGGACCTCGGTTCCTTTGCCAAAGCCATGGCTCCATTGTTATCGCAATACAGAGGTATTAGATTAGCAATGGATAGAACCACTTGATGTTAGGAAATGAACTTCCTCATCCAGACTGCCTTTTTTGCTGCATCATTAGTAGCAATATAATCAGCTTCCATCGTGGAGTCAGCGACGGTATCTTGTTTGGAACTCTTCCAACATACCGCCCCTCCATTTAGGGTAAATACAAACCCTGAGATGGACTTACTATCATCCTTGTCGCTCTGTAAGCTGGAGTCGGTAAAGCCCTCCATTTGGAGATCTCCGTCACCATACACCAAGAACATTTCTTTAGTTTTTCTCAAGTACTTCAGAATGTTCTTCATAGCAGTCCGGTGTTTCTCTCCTGGGTTGGATTGATACCTACTTACTGCACTCAGTGTGTTAGTGTATATGCCCTATGGGCCATTATTGTATCATACTAGGTTGTATATTTTTTAATGGAAGCTTGGGATATTCACAGTTGTATATAACAGTCTTGCTAAACATAGTAGTATGCTACTTGGTTTGAGTCTACTTTAATATGTGCATATGTTTCTTGTAACGTATCACTTATACATATTAGTAGAGCCTATAGGATCTTTGCTTGATTACCAACGTCGTGATGGCAGTCACACTAGTAGGGGCTGGGTAGTCTGTAAGCAACATCCTATACAGGTCCCTGGTCGTTGGATTTTTGAGATAGGGCATCGATATTCCGGAGTAGACTAAGTGTATACGCTTCCCATCCCAGTTGGGGAGATGGTCTGTCCTACAACCATCAGTACGTCGTACTGGAGATAGTATACAGGTGCTCGTTAGGTTATGGGTACACCGGACAGGACTCGCAGGGAACTGATTGGTTGGTATTATACCCATCGTAAGTTAACAGTTCCCAGGTGACATGAGTACAGCATAGTCCGCAGACTTGACACTGCTACTTCGCCTCGAGTGTGTCCCACTGTTCTTAGATTGCTACCCTACCACGGCTCAAAGGAATTGTGCAAACAGGTAGCAGTTGGGTGCAGTCCCGAGCACTTGGAGGCAGTGGCGGTTAGATAGGATTCGTCTCTCCCGGTATTGGGAGTTGATATCGCGCTGTGTCAGAGAGCCATTACGCAAAGTCCCTGGCCAGGGCAAGCGAGATATACTGGTAGGTTCCAGTAGCTTCTCAGGGTGTAATGGGCTTCACTCCGACATGACTTATACAGCTATTAGGGGACTGACGCTTGCCGCCCCTAGGCTTGATATGCGATAGTCTTAGACGAACAGACCGGACTGTACGGAGATTGTCACATCAGGCTCAGTAGGTGTTCGGATGGTTTTCCTCATCGGCCTTCTTATCGACATCTACCTGGGGACCGTTATGTACAGCTAGTGCCGCTTGCAGTCTGTGGTTAAACCCACTACCAGCGTAGTGTCGAGTCTTTAGAGTCCCACACTGAGAGTTTCCCTGCTCCAGGCGAAACGATATAGAGGTCGTATGGTTTTACGACAAGGGTTCGGATTTGTACGTGTGTTTATGCACGTACGACTTTTCGGACAGTTTTTACTAGCCGGCTGTGGTTTAAACCAGATTCTAGTATCGGGTTATTGGATTTATACAGTCTAAAGTTTTTCCGTGTTCTCACAGGTTGGAGGGGCGTTCTCGTAATTTGTCGGGAAGCTTCTAGAAGAGTGGTGACTAAGGGGTTAAGGTGGCATGAGCATTAAATGCTTAATGACTCATTTGTGTGATTCATCCTTAGCATTAAATGATTCATTATTGAGTTAATGAGTCATATGATGAATCACACAAAGGTGAATGCATCAACCATGATGATTAATCATTTATATTATTTATTTGATTAATTGTTATGGTTGTTATATTCATATGAGTTCATTATTCATTAGCATTATCATTCTCACCTTCTCTCTCCTCAAGCTCACTCTCTCTTCAAACCCTAGCCCTAACCTCTCAAGAGTTGAGATCAAGGGTTAGCTAGTCTAATACATCCATAACCTCACTCTATATCCCCTAGGTAGCTTAGATTAGCACTTTGAGCAACCTAGTTATCTCAAGATAGAGATAAAGCTTGGCGTAGGAGCTCTCGGGTGGATCGTCTTTAACTCGAGGAGGCCGTTGAGGTGCCGATGTTCCAAGGAGCCTACGAGGAGTGGAGGACCGCGATGAAGACCCGAAGGACAAGTAACGTGAGGTATAACTTCGTATCTGAGTAGTTAAACCTCTAGTAGATAGTTAGCAATGGTTTAGATAACGATTCATGCGCTCAAGTCCGTGTTACGAAGCTTTGATAATCGTTTTTCATATATTCCGCCTCCCCGCAAGTTTGTGGGGTGCGTGACATGGACTTACAGTGGTATCAGAGCCAACTAAACTATTACTAGCCTGTTAGCAACTAGTTAGAAGTTCGATCGACGGAAAACACGAAAACAAAACCCTGGATATTCCTAGTTTCTGCTAATTTTAAAATTGTCTGAAAAAATATTTGACATACCTTAAAATTCACAGCAGAGAAATATATGAGTTATGGGAAAATACGAGCCAGTGACTCGGTAAAACGGCCGCGGATCCGCGGCAATAGAGAGCTTCTGCCGCGGATCTGCCGCCGAGTCAACGCCGAGTTGACTCGGAGTTTCACAATAATTCATAATTTTTGGGTTTTTGTCTTCCTGTATGTTCTTTTTCCACCCAGGTTGCTTCTTTGCTGGTTGGCTTTTGGGGTAAACACGGAATATGGTTATCGATCGACATTCTAATATATTTGCGAATTGGGTTTTTATCTGTAATGTTTAATGTGTTCGTAAACCTCCCCTAACTGCTAGTATGTCGTTTGGCAGGGGGTTGCACATTTCTGAAATGTTTACTGTTTGTGTATATGAACTGTATTGGATTGTTGTGATGACTAGCCGGGGTTTGAGATGTGTTTAATATTCATTCAATGTAAATGTAAAATGATGTAATATTCTTTTGCGGGGCACATCCAGGTTGCGGTTGTAGCCACCGTTGTATTATTTCTTTTTACTGTTTTTTGTTCATAAGATAGACCCAAGGTGGGGTACACAAACTACCGGGTACGTCGAAGTGTTTAGTGGCCTACTCACGTTGTTGAGGGAGACCACTTCACTTCGGGTACTTGGCGGGTAGTTTGCCGTACCCGTAGGGGTCTAGGGTAGGGTAATGGCTATTCATCACAACTGTGTAATCCGTCTTTTATTGCAGGCTCAAAGCAAATGCGGATTGCTAATAAATCCAATAAAGTTCTTCTGTGATCTGGAATGCTTATTATTGCGTCTGACGAATGTACAATATCTATATATGATAGCTATTAGACGTCACTTATGTTTTACACCCGCGCTAGCCCAGCCCCCGCTCTGTCGTTAGTTAAGTAACCTAACGGGTGATGACGGGACCCCGTGGCGAATGCGGATGGCATAAGAGGACGTGGTATTTTCGTTGTTTTCTGCAATGATAGGACGCATTATTATAATGCAAAGAAAATAAACCAAAGTTCAATCGTTGGAACAAATTTAAAAGAAACCACTCGGTTATTCTAAAAGAGCAGAATTTTTTAATTGCGGAGCTTTAACTACTCCTTTTAAAAAACTATCAGGTTCCTTCGATTATATCAAGTTCACTACGTTCACGGTTTTTTCCAAAACCATTCGTAGCCCTCCGTCATTTCATTTGGGTATTCAGTAGTATTCAAGCTATGTATTTTGGCCAAAGTCAAGGCATAGTGTTTGGTAGCTGCTGGGTATTCATTTGTTGCATAGTTAGATGAGTTAGTTTGGGACAGTCGTATTATCATTTGACCAAAGTCAGGGGTATGTACGGGTGGATTCAAATTAACCTGGATAATGATGGGTAGAACTTGACATGTGACTTATGACATTTTGACCAAAGCCAAGGTCATAAGAGCATGGGGCAAAAATTTATATCGGGAATTTCTAAAGAAACTGAAATTTGCAGAGAGAGCATACCATTTTGGAGTTTGATGAATGTTGGTAGGATTCCTTCAACATTATCATACGATGATATTTTGGATCCCAATCCTACTGTGAGTATATACTACTTATCAGGAGATTCGTCACTTAACGATCAAAGCTATAAACCAAGTAGGTGCCTAGAAAGGTGTCAGCGGGGTTACGCCCCCAGAGAAAAGAGGTTATTTAATTAAGGAACTTCGCGAAAGCGTTGGAAAACCTCCCTCGAAGTATCGACACTGACCTGGCTGAACGGTTAAGCAAGAATTGTACGGTGAGAATTGTTCTTGCTAATTCTTCTTTCATAGTTTGAGGAGGGATTCGAGAAAAAGTGGGAGCCATCCTGTTTAGATAAATTAAAAACCAATCTAAACTTGCAACAGCATCATGCTAAAATGTTTTCTTCTCTCTCTCTTAATTGCAGCGACCTTGTGACCACACATAGGTTACATCTAGATAACAATTTGACTGAATCTTACTTATATGAGTGGCAAAAGTCTGTCCAGATGTCCATTGCCAATGACAAGCTGGACCACCCTATTACTATTCAAGATCCCGCCGTCCCAGGTCCAGTTTCCACTGTCGTGGATATGGATATCCGTCAGACAAGGGAAAAAGATAAAGCGAAAGCTAAGTGCCTCGTGTTAGCTTCAGTTGATGGTGTATACCAGAAGCAGCACGAGAAGATAGACTTAGATTCCATCTTTCTCCATAACAAAGATTTGTATGGAGAGCAATCTCATATCGCAAGATATGAGACCTCGAACGAATTAATTCAAGCGAGGTTAGCTGACGGGTTATCTGTAGGGGACAACGTCCTTACAATGACTAGCTGTATTGATGAACTCCAGGATCTGGTGACCGCGTTGGGAAACGAGTCAGATACTGACTTGATTCTACAGTCTCTGCCTCCTACCCTAAAGGAAACCAGGGAAATAGAAGGAAAGAGAAGGGCAAAAGTTTCGGGACTGGATATAGTAAAAGAAGGACGTTCCTATTGTTACAGGAATGAACATTGGCAGAATGAATGCAGGGCTAACAAAGCCAGTAGCCAGGATTCGAAGCATGTTGTGGCTTCAGCCTCAAGTGTGTTTGTGATAGAGAACTGTATGTCAGTTAACCCTACTTCCTGGGTATTGGATACCGGGTCAGGATCACGCATCTGTAATTCGTTACAGGCTCTGAGAAACCGTAGGGTTATCAGGATAGGTGATATGACCCTCACAGTTGCTAACGGAATGAGCATGGACGCTGAATCCGTAGGGGAATATCATCTTAGACTGACAACTGGGCAGATATTGATTCAGCGTAACTGTTTTTATGTACCAGGTACAACTTGTAATATCATATCTGTATCCTTACTTTCTAAAGAAGGATATGATTTTACTTTTATAAGCGATGTGGTTCACATCCACCTAAATCAAGTTATGATTGGGTCAGGTACATTACAAAACGGAATATACGTATTAAGTCAAGCTCAGGTTTTCAATATCCAGAACACACTTAAAAGAATGTCTCCAGAAATAAATCAGGCTTTCTTATGGTATTGTAGACTTGGTCACATCAATGAGAGAAGGTTGACTAAGTTACATAGAGAAGGATATTTGAATCCGTTCGAATATCAATCTTATGCTACTTGTGAATCTTGTCTCATATGAAAGATGACAAAGACTTCGTTTACTGGACACGGGGTAAGAGCAAGCGAGCTCTTGGGACTCGTACACAGTGACGTGTGCGGTCCAATGTCTACACATGCGCGGAGTGGTTATTCCTACTTCATTACTTTTACGGATGATTTCTCCAGGTATGGATATATCTTCTTGATGAAGCATAAATCCGAGGCCTTTGAGAAATTCCAAGAATACAAAAATGAAGTGGAAAAACAAACAGGCAAGAGTATAAAAACACTGAGATCTGATCGAGGTGGTGAATACTTAAGTGCCGAGTTCCTGGGTTACTTAAAAGAGAATGGAATTCTCTCTCAGCTTACTCCTCCATATACACCACAACACAACGGTGTATCAGAAAGGAGGAATCGAACCCTATTGGATATGGCTTGTTCCATGATGAGTAAGGCTGAGTTACCGCGATCATTCTGGGGTTATGCGCTAGAATCAGTAGCATATCTTCTAAACAGGACTCCTACCAAGACTGTGCCTACCACGCCATATCAAATATGGAGTAGAAAGAAACCCCATCTTCAGCATCTGAAGATATGGGGATGTCCAGCTTTTGTTAAAAAGCAGCATGTGGACAAGCTCGAGGCACGATCAGTACAGTGTAAGTTTGTGGGATATCCGAAGAATTCCAAAGGATATTATTTCTATTACGCAGAGGAACAAAAGGTTTTTGTTTCTCGTAATGCCCATTTTCTAGAACATCAGTTTGTAGAAAAGGAAACAAGTGGGAGCGAAATAGAACTGGAAGAAATACCAGAACCACAAACTACAACTGAAAGTATGGTAGAACCAATAGTTCAAGAAGAATTGGACATTCCCACACCACTCCGCAGAAGTAGTAGGCAATCTCATCCGCCCGAGAGATACTACGGTTTTCTCATAGACGGGGATAGAGAGGATTGCACTATTGATTATGATAAGCCTACTAGCTTCCAGCAAGCCATTCAGAGCGGTGACTCAGTAAAATGGCTGGATGCAATGCGGACCGAAATGGAGTCCATGTACACTAACAAAGTATGGACTTTTGACGTTGCTCCAGATGGGGTAAAACCCGTAGGATGCAAATGGATCTTCAAAAAGAAGATTGGTGTAGATAGACAGGTTGAAATCTATAATGCTAGACTTGTTGCAAAGGGTTTCCGTCAAAGACCGGGTTTGGACTATGACGAAACCTTTTCTCCAGTGGCTATGCTTAAATCTATTCGGGTCCTTCTTGCTATTGCTGCCTTCCACGATTATGAAATCTGGCAGATGGACGTAAAGACCGCCTTTCTAAATGGTAATTTGGAAGAGAGCGTCTATATGGATCAGCCAGAGGGATTCATTCAGAGTGGGAGCAGCGGTAAAGTATGCAAGCTGCTTAAGTCCATTTATGGACTAAAGCAGGCATCACGGAGTTGGAACATCTGTTTTGATGATGCTGTCAAAGAATTTGACTTTATCAAAAATCCAGATGAACCTTGCATATACAGTAAGATTGTAGGGAGAGCTATAGTATTCCTCGTCTTGTACGTGGATGACATTCTCCTAATAGGAAATGATATTCCTATGTTACAGTCAGTCAAAAGATTCTTGTCACATAAATTCTCCATGAAAGACCTGGGTGATGCCACCTACATTCTGGGGATCCAGATGTATCGTGATAGATCAAAGAGGATGTTGGGACTTTCGCAGTCCAGGTACATAGACACCATAGTGAAGAGATTCAAAATGGATGATTCTAAGCGCGGTAACCTATCGGCTTGTCACGGAATCACTCTCTCCAAAGAGATGTCTCCCAAGACTGATTTGGAAAGGGATTGCATGTCAATTATACCCTACGCTTTTGCGGTAGGCTCTATAATGTATGCGATGTTATGTACCAGACCAGATGTAGCATACGCATTGAGCGTTGTAAGCCGGTATCAGGCAAACCCAGGGGAGAATCACTGGATAGCAGTAAAAAACATTCTCAAGTACCTGAGAAGGACTAAGGAGATGTTCTTGATGTATGGCGGAAAAGACCTCCAGTTAGAGGCCTTTGCCGACTCCGGCTTTCAGAGTGACAAAGATGACTCCAAATCCATGTCGGGTTATGTCTTTACCCTCAATGGAGGGGCGGTCTGTTGGAAGAGTTCCAAACAGGAGACCGTTACTGACTCAACGATGGAAGCAGAGTACATAGCTGCTTGCGATGCCGCAAAAGAAGTAGTATGGATGAAGAAGTTCCTCACAGAACTTCAGGTGGTCCTAGCAGTGTTGGTCCAATACCTCTGTATTGTGACAACAACGGTGCTATAGCTTTAGCGAAGGAACCCAGGTCCCATCAGAAGTCCAGACACATCTTAAGGCGGTATCACCTGATCAGGGAGATCGAGGTGAAGAGAGTAGAGACGGAGAATAACATTGCTGATTCATTCACAAAGGCCCTTCCTCAGACGCAGTTCGAGAGGCTATTCGAGATGATAGGTCTACGATATGCCAGCTCATGGCCCTAGTGCAAGTGGGAGATTGTTAGTGTATATGTCGTAGGGGCCATTATTGTATATACTAGGTTGTATATTACTTAATGGAAGCTTGGGATATTCACAGTTGTATATAACAGTCCCCCTAGGCTTGATATACGAGAGTCTTAGACGAACAGACCGGACTGTACGGAGATTGTCATATCAGGCTCAGTAGGGGTTCGGATGGTTTTCCGTATCGGCCTTCTTATCGACATCTACCTGGGGACCATTACGTACAGCTAGTGGTCTGTGGTTAAACCCACTACCAGCTTAGTGTCGAGTTTTTAGAGTCCCACATAGAGAGTTTCCCTGCTCCAGGAGAAACGATATATAGGTCGTATGGTTTTACGACAAGGGTTCGGATGCGTACGTGTATTTACGCACGTACGACTTTTCGGACAGTTTTTACTAGCCAGCTATGGTTTAAGCCAGATTCTAGTATCGGGTTATTGGATTTATACAGTCTAAAGTTTTTCCGTGTTTTCACGGATTGGAGGGGCTTTCTCATAATTTGTCGGGGAGCTTCTAGAAGAGTGGTGACTAAGGGGTTAAGGTGGCATGAGCATTAAATGCTTAATGACTCATTTGTGTGATTCATCCTTAGCATTAAATGATTCATTAATGAGTTAATGAGTCATATGATGAATCACACAAAGGTGAATGCATCAACCATGATGATTAATCATTTATATTATTTATTTGATTAATTGTTATGGTTGTTATATTCATATGAGTTCGTTATTCATTATCATTATCATTCTCACCTTCTCTCTCCTCAAGCTCACTCTCTCTTCAACCCTATCCCTAACCTCTCATGAGTTGAGATCAAGGGTTAGCTAGACTAATACATCCATAACCTCACTCTATATCCCCTAGGTAGCTTAGATTAGCACTTTGAGCAACCTAGTTATCTCAAGTTAGAGATAAAGCTTGGCGTAGGAGCTCTTGGGTGGATCGTCTTTGACTCGAGGAGGCCGTTGAGGTGCCGATATTCTAAGGAGCCTACGAGGACTGGAGGACCGCGATGAAGACCCGAAGGACAAGTAACGTGAGGTATAACTTCGTATCTGAGTAGTTAAACCTCTAGTAGATAGTTAGCAATGGTTTAGATAACGATTCATGCGCTCAAGTCCGTGTTACGAAACTTTGATAATCGTTTTTCATATATTCCGCCTCCCCGCAAGTTCGTGGGGTGCGTGACATGGACTTACACAGTGCATAAGCTACATCTGGGCGAGTACACAACATCGCATACATTATAGATCCTACTGCTGAAGCGTCGGGAATAATGCTCATGTGACCCCTCTCTTTATCAGTCTTTGGAGACATCTCTTTGGAGAGGGTGATCCCGTGACAAGCGGGTAAATTACCCCTCTTGGAATATTCCATACTAAACCTCTTTAATATGGTGTCAATGTATCTCGATTGGGACAATCCCAATAATTTCTTAGATCTATCTCTATAGATCTTAATCCCCAGAATGTACGAGGCATCGCCCAGGTCTTTCATGGAGAACCTCTGCGATAAGAATAGTTTGACCGATTGTAGCATAGGAATATCATTTTCTATCAAGAGAATGTCATCCACGTACAATACGAGGAATGTAACAGTACTCTCTACAATCCATTTATAAATACATGGTTCATCCACATTTTTGATAAAACCAAACTTTTTGATTATATCATCAAAGCTGATGTTCCAACTCCGTGATGCCTGCTTTAATCCATAGATGGATTTAAGCAGCCTGCATGCCTTTCCTCTGCTCCCACTACCAATGAAGCCTTCTGGCTGATCCATAAAAAAGCATTTTTCTAATTCACCATTTAGAAATGCCGTTTTAACATCTATCTGCTAGATCTCATAATCATAGTGAGCAGCTATAGCTAGCAGGATCCGAATGGATTTAGGCATCGCGACTGGTGAAAAGGTTTCATCATAGTCCAAGCCTGGTCTTTGATGAAATCCTTTTGCAACCAGCCTAGCTTTATAGGTCTCCACCTGACCATCCACACCGATATTTCTTTTAAAGATCCATTTGCACCCTATGGGTTTTACCCCAGATGGTGCAACCTCCAAAGTCCATACTTTGTTGGTGTGCATGGATTCCATTTCGGATCTCATGGCATCCAGCCACTTTACTGAGTCACCAATGTGATAGCTTGCTGAAAACTCGTAGGGTCATTATCATCCATGATGCAATCATCTCTATCACCATCAATTAGAAAACCGTAGTATCTATCAGGTGGGCGAGAAGTCCTACTAGATCTACGGAGTGGCTCAGGTTCGACAGGTTCTATTGAAACCTCAGGTTCAACCAAATCATCGGTAATTGTTTGTATATCTGGAATTTCTTCCAGTTCTACCGCATTGCCAAAAGTATCATTTGTAAAAAATTCATTTCCTAAAAATGTGGAATACTGAGAAACAAACACCCTTTGTTCCTCCTTGTTGTAGAAAAGATATCCATACGAGTGTTTTGGATATCCCACAAATCTACATAAAACCGACCGTGTCTTGAGTTTGTCCGGATTCTGCTTTTTCACATAAGCCGGACAACCCCATATCCTAACTCTTTTAAAAGATGGTCTATTCCTATACCATATCTCATATGGAGTGGTAGACACGGTTTTGGTCAGAACCCTGTTCAAAAGATAAATCGCAGTCTCCAATGCATGCCCCTAGATTGATATTGGTAACTCAGCATCACTCATCATAGATCGTACCATATCTAATAGGGTACGATTCCTCCTTTCCGATACACCGTTGTGCTGTGGTGTGTACGGAGGAGTGAGCTGAGAGAGAATCCCATTCTCTTTTAAGAAATCTAGAAACTCTGAGCTTAGATACTCACCTCCTCGATCTGATCGAAGTTTCTTGATACTTAAGCATGTTTGTTTTTCTACTTCAGATTTTACTCGAATTTTTCGAAGGCTTCGGACTTATGTTTCAATAAAAACACGTGCCCGAATCTCGATAAATCATCAGTGAAGGTTATGAAGTATGAAAAACCACCTCTTGCATGTGTAGACATTGGTCCACATACATCACTACGTATGAGGCCTAATAGTTCAGTAGCTCTCTCTCCGTGTCCAGTAAACGGAGTTTTGGTCAGTTTACCCTTGATATTAGACTGGCAAGTCGCATAAGATTTATATTCAAACGGGTTCAAATATCCATCTTTATGTACCTTGGTTAGTCTTGTTTCGTTAATATGACCAAGTCTACAATACCAAATGAAAGCTTAATTTATGTCTGAAACCTTTCTTTTGTTTGCGTATTGTATATGAAAAACTGTATGCTGAATGTACCATACCCAATCAACTCTTGATTAAGGTTAATGTTCATAATATTAGATTGCAATTCAAAATTATATCCAGCATTGTCCAACAACGATACAGATATAATATTACATAACATCGATGGTACAAAATAATAAGGGTTTAAAACTAATATACAACCCGACAGCAAACCAAGATGATACTCTCCTACTGCAGTAGCATGTTCCGAGGAACCATTCCTAACCCGGAGAGTGTGATTACCTTTCTTCAAAAACCTGCTATTTCTCAGCCCCTGCTCACAATTTCAGATGTGAGATGCTGACCCAGTATCTAATACCCAGAAAGCAGAGTTAATTGAAAAACAGTTTTCTGTTACAAACACACCTGAAGTGGAAGCATCACCATGCTTCTTCTTCTTAAGGTCGGCCAGGTATCCAACGCATTTTCTCTTCCAGTGCCCAGTCTGGTGGCAGTGGAAACATTCCCCTCATCCTTTCGCAGCAGCCCCTTTCTTGTCCCTTCCCAGTGCCTTTTTCACTCCGCCTCTCTGCTTTATCGGATTCTTCTTCTTCTTTCCCTTGGCCTTGGCTTTCGGGACGGAGGAAGAAGATGGCCCAGCAATAAGAGCGGGAGTTTTCTCTACCTTTAGTGTGCTCTCTGCACTCCTCGACATATTGAGAAGTTCAGGTAAAGATTTCTCCATATTGTGCATGTTGAAGTTTACAATGAGTTGAGCAAAGGCAGGGGAAAGGGACTGTAGAACAATATCAACATACTGCTCGTTTTCCATGGTGCAACCCCGGTCCTCAAGTTCTTCGATAAGTCCAATCATCTTCAATACATGGTCACCTGCAGACGTGCCAACAGCCATCCGCATCTGAAACAACTTTCGAGATGCCTCGTATCGGAGAGTACGAGATTGCTCTCCATACAACTTGATTAGTCGAAAATATCGCATTTTAACACATCAATTTCCCTACTATTTGCAATCAACTAAAGGTGTTCGGTATAAATATAGCAAATATTAGCAAATTGTCTATAAAATACCAAATAACATGTGTTATACATTATAACCGGCATTTTGAGGGAAATTGAGTGTTTATTATTGCACGCATGATCTTTGTATATCGCAACACTTGTATCGAGATTGTTTGCAGGAAATTCCAGGAAAAAGAGCCTGAAATGCTAAAAGTGCTGATAAAACTATGCCAAGTCCAAAACTTGTGATCTAGCAGTGAACAAGAAAGTATAAAAATATTCCAGATATCAGGAAAGTGCCATAAAGCCAACAGAAGAATTACCTGGAAATTGCATGCAGTAATTCACCAACATGGCCACGGATCCGCGGCCGAGTTGGCCGATCCGCCGTGCATCCACGGCCTTGTTAGCTCTTCAGCGCGTCAAAATTCTCCACGTGGCTTCTTGTAACAACCCTTGTTTCTAGAAGACTCTCAAAGACCACTTGGCTTCTTCCAGAAGGCTCTGCATAACAAACTCACTCTAGAATATTCCTTGCAACAACCTTATTCTAGAAGGCTCTCTCCAACAACCTTCTTCTAGAAGCCTCCTTGTAACAACCTCATTCTAGAATATTCCCTCCAACAAACTTCTTCTAGAAGGCTTTCACTAACAACCTAGCTTTGGAGGGAAGATTCAAATCAGTGGTTATAAAAATGGATCTAGATCTAGAATTTAGAGGTTGTTGAAATTGGAGGGAAAAATTGTAGATCCAAATCAAATCTAAATCAAATTGAGTGACACAATTTGATCCAAATCAAGGTCTATCGAGTGCCGAGCCAAAGCAAGCATCCAACAAGCATTTTTGAAGCAACTCCGATCTTCATCCGAGCAAGTGATCCACGACGATCCGCGACTCATGAAGACGATGCGAAGCTAGTTCGACGTTCGAGTTCTCTCCTCAATTCTTGTAGTATTTGAGTGAATTGTAACGAAACGTTGAATAATGAAAGGTGAAAATTCTTGATCTTGCTTTTCTTTACATTTGAGCATTATGAAGAGTTCTCAATTCTTAATTGTTTTCTTTTTCATGATCTTTGAGTGAAAACTCCGCTTGTGGAGGAATCGAGAAAATAGATAGATGATGATGATTAAATTATTGAACGATTCTTAAGTCTTATGAGTTTTGTAAACTTTAGGAAATTGAATCATCGACAACCTAGTTTCGAGCGAGATACTTTCTTGAATGTTTTCGCTCCAAATTAAGGATCAACGATCGATGATTGAATTTCCTAGAGGCTAGAATTTGAATGCTAATCAACGAAAGGACAAGGGATAGAAGGAGAAACCCTAGTTTCTTCAAGAGATCCCTAATCCTCGTTGATCCTCATTGATCTAGCAACAAATCATTAATAGATAAGAATTTGTAATCAGAAGTCTTCATCATCACTATCGATTGGATCGATTCCTACAAGGCTCATTACAAATCTTGATAATTCATTCGATTTGGACATCTTCTTGAACTTTATTGATTCATGATTTTAGATCTAGTTCTTTACGATTCTTAAACCTAAAATTCAAAATTCTTGAATCAATTTTCTTGCAATTTTTCTTTTATCTTTTCATTTCGACTCATCTAAAACAAAATCGAGCAAAACACACATCTCAGTGGACGATCCGTATTCATTAACGCGCTACATCGACATCGTTAATTGATTGCGGTATAAATTTCTTTGGTTATGAAACATTTTAAAACACACGAAGATAATGATCAATCAAATGGCGCCGTTGCCGGGGATGTGTGCTATTTTGTTCGTTTTTGTTATTTGAGTTGAAAAATTATTATTCCATCAAATTTTCATCGAAGATTCGCTTCAAGTGCTTAACGATTAGTGTTTGAATTTTTGCGAGGGAATCTGGAATCATTTCAGCAGTGTGATCAAGATTCAGTGAAGATCTGAAGAATCCGGAGAAGCACAAGAATCTACAGGAAAATTTGGAAACCCTAATTCCTCTGTTCCACCGTGGATCCGCGGCTTTTTGCAGGTGTTTGCGGTGGTTCCGCCGCCGTTTAGGGTGTTCTCTGTTCCCAACTTCTCAGGTATATTCTCTGTTCTCTTCTCTTCTCTCTGATCTTGTCCAATAATCAATTTCTTGCAGGATTCTTTGCAAAATTCAGCGCCGCTAAAAAAAGTAAATTTGTTGCGATTCTTGAAATTGGTTGTTTGCATCTTTTAATACGGAAATTAAGGGGCAAAGACCAAATTCAGATTAGGTGTGGAGTTCATTACCCTTCCGAAGCCCCAGAAATCATAAACTTACATCCGCAACACCCTCATTGATTAAAAAAAATCTAGATAAGACTCTAAGGACTGTCGCGCTCATTTAGGACAGAAGGAGGTCGTGGGTAATCTATTATTTATCCGCGTTTCTTTTGCGGTGTCTAGGCAAGTGTGTCTAAGGCAAGTGGTTACTTAATTAGGCCCACTAGTTACGTAGTGGAGAACCTCCCACTTACCTGGCCACAGAAGGAGCAAAGAGGCAGTTGAGGATTTATCCTGCGATTTGTCTTCTGGAAGTCTAGGAGCGGTCTAGATACATGACCTAGGTGACCATTAGATATAGGGTTGCTTGTGCATGTTTGTGTGAATTTTCATAAATCCGTCTTTTTTCAAAACAAACCAATTATTTTTCCCCCTTTTTACCCTTTTTACCCTTTTCCCCCTCTTATCTTCTTATAATGGGTGACCCGAACAGAAAAACTCTTGCCGAGCTTTGTTGTCCACACCCAGATATTTCTTGTTTTCGTAATCCCTTCGGTATAACGTCCGACTCTCCCATGTCTTTAAAAGATCGGATAGATTAAGTGGGTAGAAATAGTTGGCCACCTCGGTCAAGGTCTTATCAACCGCATCCTAATTCTACATCCGTTTCAGTTGATACTCCGAGTGAGGATGCCCCTAGATGTATGTCCATTGCTGAGCATATAGTTAGGGCTAGAGGCCAAAGTTTCAATCCGGATCAATATCAACTGTATCATAATTCTACATCCATTTTAGTTGATACTCCGAGTGAGGATGCCCCTAGATGCATGCCAATTGCTGAGCATATAGCTAGGGCTAGAGGCCAATGTTTCAACCCGGACTAATATCAACCATCACCTCCACTTTCCAAAGAAGAATTTCATAATTGGTTTGTACCATGTATGATGTCCAATAGCTAACCAACAAACCAATATCAAAATTCTTCTTATCACAATGTTGACCCTACTCCTGCCCAATTTTCACAACCATTCTGTTCCTATCAATCAAATCCGACTTTTCCATCTTCTCTAAACGGTCCTTCCAATCAGCCATTTGGGGTTTTAATTGTCCACAAGAATTTCAATCTTATACTGAAAATCCTTATCGACCTAAGTCTAGTCTTGAGCGGACATTAGAAGAATGTTTAGTGATGTTGAACCGCATCAGAGAGGAATCGAAGGTAAGCATGGCTTAATATGAAGGAGCAACTAATTTTAAACCAGCCCAAAATTTTTCAGTATATAATTCGGGCATAGGAAAAAATGAGAATTTGGGTAGTGAGAGAGAACTGTTCACCTTTCCTAATCAAACATTCCCTTTCCAAACTGAAATCCACAACTCCAGTTTCACAGATTCATCGAGTACACCAAAGGATTCACCAATTGACGATAGAATGTATGACAAGTTGTGTAATAATGCAATGTTTGATTTACCCATTGTGAAGGGTCCATTTCGAGTGAAACCATGCCAAATCCTTGTGATCTCTACACCTCCACTCTTGAACCAAAATTGATTGAAAACCATTATTTGAATTAGGTGTTTGAGAATTTTAACCTTCACTTGAATGAGGTGATTGACATTAGGGATATATTGATTGATGAACCCGAAATTTTGGATGAGTTTGTCCCACCAATTCATCAGATCCTTTCACTTCCTTGCGGTCATCATCCTTAGCCTTTAATTCTTCCCGAACCCCAATTGCATCTTGAAGTTGATAAAAATGGTATAACCGAACAGCAGACCGTATTTCATCCTACATCTTCCACATCTAGTTCAGCAATACTCGACACACCAATTTGTTTACCCATTTCACCTTCCACTCTCTTTGGTTCTTCTTCTGTTCCGGTAATGATAGTGGGTGTTGATGAATCACAATCCGTTAATTCAAGTTCGACAATCCCAGAAAGCCAACTTGATTTGGATATTTTTGAAAATGAGGTAGATGAGTTTTTCAAGTCTTCTACCTCCATGATTTTTGATGAATCAAGTAGGATAAATTCTGACACAAAATTTATTGATAGCAAAATGTTTGATCACATCATCGATGAATGTTTTGAAAAACTTTTTGCTGACGAACTTGCATTCCTAAATAATTCGGATTTTGTGATTGATCAACCTCCATATATAGAAGTTGAACCGCCACCACTCCTTCTTCCTAATCATTCACATCCATCCTCATTCTTTCATTTCTCTAATTTAAAATTCAAACCCTTTCCAGACCACCACTTATCTCTTCCCAACTTTTCCCTGACTCGATACAACATATTCTTCCACCGACCTATACGCTACACTGATAAAATCTTTGAATGGTTGGTATTAACTTTTGGTCTTTGTAAAGTCTTATTTTGACCAAATGACTCACCCCCTCTTAAAATACTTAATATTGTCCAACTCATGTATGAGGGGGGGTGTATTTTTGGCTCTTGAAATTAACTGTTGTCCTCAATATTGTGAGCCAAAAATAAGTTTGGGGGAGGATTTTCACTTTAATATATTTTGCCCCCGTTAATAAATGTCCTGCCAAGTTTACCGATTTTTGAGGTTTAGCAGATAGCAACAGTGAAGACACTGTTGAAAACAAGTTTGGGGGAGGTTTGTGCTTATTTACGTATCACTTTGCATCATACTTTGCATAAGCACAAAACATATAAAAAAATAAAAAAAAACATATAAAATAAATAAATAAAAAATAAAAAATGTACATAAATAAGATAATAAAAGATTAGATAGTGAAAAATTACATCCAAAAGATTAGAAAAATTTAAGAAAACCAAGAAAATTAGAAGTTTTCTTAAACGAACTAGTAATAAGTACTTATGAGCCGTTGTCCCAAGGGTTAGTAAGATGAAAGAAGTCACTAATCTGAGAATAAAAATAAGTCTGAAAAATAGTTCCTATTCTGGAAGCCAAACATTTGAACGTTGATACCCTACTATTCGCACTTACACACGTCTTGAAGCTCGGGATAGTAGAGGATACCTTGAAATACTCTTGTCTAAAAGCCAAAGTATGAAGGATATAAATGAAGAAAATATAAAATGGTGAAAAGAAAAATGAACACTGGTTTTGTTATCACCAAGGCAGCAATACAAAAATATAGCGAGGGTGCTTCATCACCTAGTGCCTTAACCAACTGGTCTGGGAGTCACTGCTAAGCCTTAGGTGGTGCAAGACTAGAAAAATATTAATACGCCTAATAAGCAAGCACATGAGTAATCGGTCGGTTAGTACCTCAAGAAGTATTAACGGTCGCATGAAAAATGTGTGAGCAAATCCAGCGAAATATTCATCAAATTAAAAAGTACTGAGGCAGATGGATAAGAGTATGATAGCTTGAATTGAATTCTCCAAGTGTATGGATGTCTTTTACACACACGTAGGGTTATATGATCGATGTTTGGAAGAAAGGTAGGAATGAAAAATAAAGACGATGTTTTATTGAGTGATGATTTGATTTCTAACATCTTTTCATGACTATTAAGATAGGGCTAATGACAACCGAAAAGCTAGTATAGTTGGAAACTCTGATTTTCAAAGTCTTTCTTTTATAATTCTTATCTTTATATGTAACTTTCACGGTCTTCCTTTTATTATGGGATTTTGTGGGTGCAATCCGCTGAAAACCCTCAGGAGACAACACTCCTCCTACTAAGGACACCTAGATGTTTAAAGGCTTGTTGCACGTGCTCAGTGCAATCGTGTTGCCTACGAAAGTGTGCTAGTTAGTTTTTCTTTTTCTGATATTTTCTCCTTCTCTTTCTAATAAAACATTTTACTCGAGATGACCAAAAATAAGTTTGGGGTAATTTGATCAGTCGAAAATATTGCATTTTTAACACATCAATTTCCTTTCTATTTGCAATCATCTAAAGGTGTTCCGTATAAATATAGCACATATTAGCAAATTGTCTGTAAAATACCAAATAACATGTGTTATACATTATAACCGGCATTTTGATGGAAATTGAGTGTTTATTATTGCACGCATGATCTTTGTATATCGCAACACTTGTCTCGAGATTGTTTACAGGAAATTCCAGGAAAAAGAGCCGGAAATGCTAAAAGTGCTGATAAAAATATGCCAAGTCCAAGACTTGTGATCTAGCAGTGAACAAGAAAGTATAAAAATATTCCAGACATCAGGAAAGTGCCATAAAGCCAACAGAAGAATTACCTGGAAATTGCATGCAGTAATTCACCAACATGGCCGCGGATCCGCGGCCGAGTTGGCCGATCCGCCGTGCATCCACGGCCTTGTTAGCTCTTCAGCGCGTCAAAATTCTCCACGTGGCTTCTTGTAACAACTCTTGCTTCTAGAAGACTCTCAAAGACCACATGGCTTCTTCCAGAAGGCTCTGCATAACAAACTCACTCTAGAATATTCCTTGCAACAGCCTTATTCTAGATGGCTCTCTCCAACAACCTTCTTCTAGAAGCCTCCTTGTAACAACCTCAATCTAGAATATTCCCTCCAACAAACTTCTTCTAGAAGACTCTCTCTAACAACCTAGCTTTGAAGGGAAGATTCAAATTAGTGGTTATAAAAATGGATCTAGATCTAGAATTTGGAGGTTGTTGAAATTGGAGGGAAAAATTGTAGATCCAATTCAAATCTAAATCAAATTGAGTGACACAATTTGATCCAAATCAAGATCTATCGAGTGCCGAGCCAAAGCAAGCATCCAACAAGCCTTTTTGAAACAACGCCGATCTTTATCCGAGCAAGTGATCCATGACGATCCACGACTCATGAAGACGAAGCGAAGCTAGTTCGACGATCGAGTTCTCTCCTCAATTCTTGTGGTCTTTGAGTAAATTGTAACGAAACGTTGAATAATGAAAGGTGAAAATTCTTGATCTTGCTTTTCTTTACATTTGAGCATTATGAAGAGTTCATAATTCTTGATTGTTTTCTTTTTCATGATGTTTGAGTGAAAACTCCGCTTGTGGAGGAATCGAGAAAATAGATAGATGATGATGATTAAATTCTTGAACGATTCTTAAGTCTTATGAGTTTTGTAAACTTTAGGAAATTGAATCATCGACAACCTAGTTTCGAGCGAGATGCTTTCTTGAATGTTTTCGCTCCAAATTAGAGATCAACGATCAATGGTTGAATTTCCTAGAAGCTAGAATTTGAATGCTAATCAACGAAATGACAAGAGATAGAAGGAGAAACCCTAGTTTCTTCAAGAGATCCCTAATCCACGTTGATCGTCAACGATCTAGCAATAAATCATCAGTAGATAAGAATTTGTAATCATAAGTCTTCATCATCACTATCGATTGGATCGATTCCTACAAGTCTCTTTACAAATCTTGTTAATTCATTCGATTTGGACATCTTCTTGAACTTTATTGATTCTTGATTTTAGATCTAGTTCTTTACGATTTTTGAAACTAAATTTCAAAATTCTTGAATTAATTTTCTTGCAATTTTTCTTTTATCTTTTCATTTCGACTCATCTAAAACAAAATCGAGCAAAACACACATCTCAGTGGACGATCCGTATTCATTAACTCGCTACATCGACACCGTTAATTGATTGCGGTATAAATTTCTTTGGTTATAAAACATTTCAAAACACACGAAGGTAATGATCAATCACAACTCCTTTGTATGGAGAAAGATAGATTGAACATCCATCTTCTTGTGTTGCTTCTGATGTTCATTGTTCGTAGAAGCAAGCACGAAGCACTTGGCTGTTGCGCAGTCTATATCCCATGTCTTGCGGATTTCTTTATCCGCAGCTGAAGAATCAGGGCCTGGGCTAGGAGGGGCTGGAGTAGTCAGGACGTATCCGACCTTATCATAGGTCAGGGCAATATTCACGTTCCTTAGCCAATCTTTGTAATTCAGTCCCGTGAGTTTATTTTTGTCTAATAAAAGCTTAAGTACCGTCATAGGTATCTGCCATTAGGTGAGAGAAAAGAAGACACTCAGCGATTGCTCTTTCATAATTAGATTAGTTATTAATCTTATCTAATTGATGTCTCCCACTGCTTTTTATCAAATTTTCTTTCAAACCTTTTAAAAAGAAAACTAACAAGGATTAATTGCAATCTACAAATTCGCTAACCGGTAGACAAGGTTAGTGTCGGTACTCCGAGGGAGGTTCCCCATGCTTTCGCACGGATCTAATTAAAATAAACCTCATTTTCATAGAGGTGTAACACCGTTGACACCTTTCTTGACACCTACTGGATTAGCTAATTGTAAAGTGCAAAACTCTCCCGAGAGTAACTTTTACTCATAGTGGGATTGGGATCCAACTATAAAATAGAAGGTATGCAATCTCATTGCAAATTTCAACTCTTGAAATTCCCGATATGATTTTTACCCCTAGTGCCTTTTGACTTTAACTATGGTCAACAAATCATAATCACTAGTCAAGTTCTACCCGCCATTTCGTGATTGATTTAGATCCACCCGCTTGACCCTTAACTATGGTCAACAAAGTCATACGAATGTCCTAATCGATCACATCAAATGCTTTGTAGGAAGACATCACTTAGCTACCGTACACCACGCCTTAACTATAGTCAACAAACATGGCACGAATACTAAGTACTCTGCTTTCTAAAATGGCGGAGGGCAACGGATGGTTTTTATGAAAACCCTTAACGTTTTGAACTTGATATCGTTGTAGAATTGAGTGAGAAGGAGTGTTTTAAGCTCCAGTTTTAAAAAGTCGAATGGTTTTATAGCATCTTTCTAATTTTTCTAAAGAGATCACTCCCGGTGAAGGGATCTCGGCTTTTTCCTTATCGAATAAGGTGCAGGATATTCAAGAATACCACGATGCAAAGCAAACTTTAGATCAACTATGCAAATCGAGTGCTTTGTAACATTTGCTAGTTTCGCTAAAGGGGTCACTCCCAGTGAAGGGATCTCGGCCCTTTCCTCATCGAATGAGGTACATGATATTCAAGAATACCACGATGCAAAGCAAAAGCTAGAGTTACCCATTTTATTAAAAAATTTGATTCTACAATATCTTTAGGTTTCTTTTTCTTAACATTAATCACATTAATGCTGTCCCATCATTTTCATTTCCTAAATATCACAGAAAAGAAACGAATATAGAACGTACGTTTATGCCATCCGCAATCGCCATTGGGCCTCGTCATGCACCGTTAGGTTACTTAACTAACGGCAGAGCGGGGGCTGGACTAGCGCAGGTGCAAAACATAAGCAACGTTTATTATATATCTCATATATAAATATAACCATTACAGATCACAAATGAATACATTGGATATACTATGAATTCTGTAGTTCATTCAAGCCTTAATGAAAAAACGGGTTCCACGGTCGTGATGAATAGCCAAAACCCCACCCTAGACCCCTATGGGTGCGGCAAACTACCTGCCAAATTCCCGAAGTGAAGCAACCTCCCTCAACAAAGTGAGTAGGTCACATGGCACTTCGAAAACCCGGTAGTTTGTGTACCCCACGTTGGGTTTATCATAGGAGCAAAAACAGTAAAAAGAAATTATACGACGGTGGCTACAACCTCACCCTGGATGTGCCCTGCAAAATAATATTACATTGCTTTTCACAAATTATATTGAATGAAAGAAAAAGAAAAACTCTCTTCTCACACCCCCCGGCCATTCAACACGACGATCCAACATATTCATATACACATACCATCACAGAAGTGTGCAACCCCGACTAATCGACTTATAGCAATTAGTCGACGTTTCAAACACACAATTGAAAAGAACAGATAAACGATATTAAAAGTTCTAATTCGAAACACTCCATATTTCCCTAACATAGTTTACATCATATGTAATCTGGAAATAATCAAACAATACCATAAATCCCCAAACCCAGTGTACAGATAACCCTAAAAAATCCTAGCCCAAACCTCATAGGAAATCCGGCGACGCCGGAAAAAATGGTCTCGTTGCCGGCCAAACGCAGGTGGTTGAGGCTCGTTTTTCTAGGGTTTTCTAGTTATCATATAACAAGTATTCTGCACATGCTTAAAAAATTTCCATAACACTTTTGAAAAATTTCCAGAGAGAACGGTTTAAAAATACGGTTTTTGGAGTTGTTTCGTGTTCGAAGCTTTAAACGTTTTCTAATCATCTAGTTGTGGTTTAGTTAGGCTCTGATACCATGTTAGTGCATGATGCATGCTCCCACAACTCTTGTGAGGCAGCGGAAGTGATAAACGAAAATTTTCTTTGCATACAACACGCACTTTTGCCAAGATATAGTCTAAACCACAACTAGTGAACCCTAACTAGAGATCTTATCTACTATGTTAGAGGTTATACTTTGTTGATCCGGTCCTTCGGGTCTTCTTTGATGTACTCCTTGGCTCCTTAGACGTTGCCGATGTGCTCGATCTCCGGCTACCCCAAGACTTAGATGATCCATCCGAGAGTTATCGTACAAGCTAGAAACTTTTCACAAGAGTTTAACCTAGAGACCATGTTTGCTAGAAAAGGTCACTAGGATTATGTAGAGATTAGTGTATTGGATTAACTTAAGATCCAAAGCTTTGGAATCACATCACATGTAAAGGTTAAACCTAGGAAGAAGAAGGAGGAGAAAAGAAGGAGAGAGAAAGAGTTTGTGATAATGAGAGAGTTCAAGCATGAGAAAATGATATATTGAAAATAAAATAATTGAAGCATATAATATAAAATTAGCACCATGCTTCAATAGTAATTCCAAAACAATATAAAATTAAACAACCCATTCTTGCAACCATACTTGGACTTTCTTATTTCCACCTCATTTAATTTTTTTCATAAAATAAATAATGTCATTATGAGGTGGCACCTTCTAGAAGGTATTCTTGTAACAATTACAAGAATACCCCTCCTCCGTATACCGTATACCCGTATCCGGATTCCGAAAAATACGAATACCATTAATCTAATAATATAATACTGGTATCCGGCTTAAACCAAAGCCTACCAGTATTAACCTTCCGATTATTATTCCTGTAATAATTACACGAAGATAATCGAAACCCTGTCGTAACAACTTACGGCTGCCGTAACAACTTACGGCCTCTATATCTTTCGCCAGAACGAGGGAACCCTCTGTGTGGGACTCTAAAGACTCGACACTACGCTGGTAGTGGTTTTAACTATAAGCACGTCAGCGGAACTAGCTGTGCGTAATGGCTACCCAGGTATATAACGAAAAGGTGGCCGACGAGGGAACTCATAACAACCCTTACGAGCCTGCAAGGAACACTTACCGTGCAGTCCGGTCTCTTCGTTTGATACATTGCATATAAAGTCTAGGGGTGGTAAATGTCAGACCCCAGTAACTTTAAAAGTCATGTTGATTTACGGCCCATAACGGTTCGAGAAACTACTGATAACACTTATCAGTAAATCTCGAGAACCCTGGCCAGGGATATGATGTTATGGCCGATCAAGCATAGCACGACATCAACTCCCAATACTGGGAGAGACGAAACCCCTCCTATCGCTCACTGTCTCCCTGCGATTCGGGACTGTACCCAAAATCCACCAGTTTGCACGATTCAGTAGAGCCGTGGTAGGGAGGAAATCAAAGTACAGTGGGAATCACACAAGACACTATGACGATCTCGGGTCTACAGACTAACCTGTACAAGTGTCGCCAGAGAACTGCTATCTGACAATAGGTATATATACCATCTAGGAGTTCCCGGCGAGTCCTGTTCGGTGTACCCATTCTCCAATGAGCACCTGTGTACAATCTTTGATGTCAAACACCAATGGTTGTGGAATCAACCATCGCCCCCAGGGTCAAGAAACGTACACGCTAGTCTAATCTGGTAATACCGATGCCCTGTCTCGATATACCCTCGACTAGGAACTATTAAAGGATATGCTTGTAGACTCCCCAGGCCCCACTAGTATGATCTCATCATAATCCTGGTAGTCAAGCATAATCCTAAGGGCTTCATCAACATGCATATAAAGATATGAAATATAACACAACACATCACATGTTAAGATGAAGATAAACCAGATAGCATACTATCATTTCGAGCAAAGATTTTTTCTGTACATATACATGCCTAACATCCTATACAATACAGGTCTCTAGGGTATACATATATAACATTAAGGTATATAGAGTTGTCCGGCTTATGCTTAAAACCAGACTCTGGATAACTCAAGGCACATTTCTATAATGGCAGTTTGTGGGTTATCTCGGGCTACGACGAAGGTTAACTTTCTACCTTCTGGAAGATCAATAGTGATATTGTTCTTGACTCGCCACAGTTTTAGTAAAATGGACTTTTTCAGAAAACAGTAGTGGGAGTATGGTAGAACTGGAAGTGATTCCAGAACCACAAACGATTGCTGAAAATTTAATAGAACCTAAAGATTTAATCGGGATTGACATTCCATTAGCCACTCCGCAGATATAGTGGGTAACCTCAGGCGCCCGAGAAGTACTTCGGCAACCTCCAAGATGGTGATAGGGAGGTTCTTGTTTACCCAGACTTGTCATTACTGCTGTTCTAGACTATGAGACCCGGCAGGAGAATGAGTATAGCGTTGTTCTAAACTAGCTTTAGAAGTGCACGTGTATATGACTCTGCCAGAGGGTTGACGTAGTCAGTGGGAGCAGCAAAAGCATAGTGGACAAGTAGCTTGTGTCTGTTTATAGACTAAAGCAAATATGGCGGAGATAGATCATCTATTTTTGATGTGACAGTCATGGGCTTTGACTTCATCAAAATAGGAGATGGATCTGTTAAGAAGGTAGTAGGGTGTGCTGTCCTGGTATTTGGATGACATGCACTTTATAGGAAGTGAAATTCCTATACTACGATCGGTTATACTCTGGTTGTCATACAGTGGTTTCTCCATATAGGATATGGATATAATATCATGCATTCTGGTCATTAGATCTAAGGTTTTAGATCTAGACTTGGGTAGTTTCCCAATCTGGGTAGTTAGACAGTATTCTAAAGGTGTTTTAGAATGGACGACTCCTGGCATGGTGCTGTACCTGCAGGTGATGGAGTCACCCTCTCTAAAGGTGTCTTACAGACTAAAGAGGAGAGGGATGTGCATGATTGGCATATCACTTGCTTAGGCAATTGAGTCGATCATGATATGTCAAGTACAATACCAAATATTGTTTTTGCACTAGCTGCAATAAGATTATATTAATCCAATCCTGGAGAAACGTTCGGAAGCAGTTTTAGAAGATAAGTGTATGTTCTAGGGATATGATAACGACAGCCTCTTTCGGGAGACGGTTATCAATCCAGGCTTCCAAGGTGACCTGGATGACAGAGTGACTGTCAGAGTTATAGTTTTCCCTCTTTTGAGGGGCAGTAGTCCGGACAGGTAGTCCAAGCGGATAATGAGGGAGGCATGGCGCAGGATACTGATTAAGTTCATTGGACGATACAGTCTAAGGAGTTTGCTAGATTTGGAGTTCATTTGTGAACTGGGTCCCATCAGAAATCCAGACATATTCTAAGACAGGTATTGCTCATTTTGAGAGATGGCTTTCTCCGCGAACTTGAGATAAAGAGAGATATAGAATGAAACATCAGAGCGGATCCATTCGCTGAGGCTATTTCTCAAACGCAATAGTTTTACAAACGAACTTTGTGAAAATGATTAGTAGAGGAGTTGGGTGTTCGGTATCACACGGGCTGTGAGTATGCGACACCGCAATAATTAGCCTTAAGTACAAGTGGGAGATTGTTGGCTATAGTGCCCTCAAGTCAATTATTTGATCGTAGGCACGTGATTGCAATGATTGAGGGAGGACCTATATCGGTAGAACAGTCTTACTCGAGATGATAGTATGCTATCTGATTTGTCTTTATCATCGTGTACATGCTTCAGATGACATTACAGATCATTATTATATGTTGATAGAGCCCATAGGATTCTTTCTTGACTACGAGCAGTATGATGGATGTTGGAGATAGTGCCCTCAGAGTCAATTATTGGATCACAGGCACGTGATTGCAATGATTGAGGGAGGATCTATCCCGGTAGGACAGTCTTACTCGAGATGATAGTATGCTATCTGGTTTATCATGATCATCGTGTACTGCTTTAGGTGACGTGACATGTCGCTATTACACGTTGATAGAGCCCCTAGGATTCTTGCTTGACCACGAGCAGTATGAGGGCGATCATATAAGTGGGACCTGGGGTCTATAAGCACATCCTTAAAAGGTCCCTAATCGTGGGAGTTTCGAGACAGGGCATCGATACTCCAGAGTAGACTAGTGTATACAGTCGAGACCCCGACGAGGGGCGGGGGCCGGTCTCACAAGCCATTGGTGTCAGTTGGTTCACCTAAGATGTATACAGGTGCTCATTGGGTTATGAGTACACCGGACAGGACTCGCCGGGAACATGCTAGTTGGTCTTATACCTGACGTCAGATAGCAGTTCCCTGGTGATATGTGTACAGGTTAGTTCATCGACCTGGGGATCGTCATTTGTCTCGTGTGAGTTCCCACTGTACTTTGATTACTACCTTACCATGCTCAAAGGAGACGTGCAAACAGGTTTTAGTTGGGTACAGTCCCGAGCCACATGGAGGCAGTAAGCGGATCTTCAGGGGTTCGTCTCTCCCGGTATTGGGGGTGAGGTCGCGCTGTGTCTAGGAGAGCCATTACACAAAGCCCTCGGCCGAGGCAGGAGATTTACTAGTAGGTATTCCAATTGTAGGGTTCCTAGGCACACTAATGAGATCTCACAAGGCATCAACCATGCCAATCTCAAATTTTACAAGTGCCGAGAAACCCTAATACGGATCGTTAACTAGAATTTTAGGCGAAACAGATAACTAGTTAACAACTTAACTAAAAGAAAGAGGCTACAACCTTTGTAGATCCGGTTCTCCACCTCCATAGCTCCGTGATGAAGTCCCCTCGCTGTACAAATCGCATCCCGAACTCTAGCATCGTCTTCATCGGAGAAATGGGCGGGCTTGGTCGTCGGCTTCGATGCCGAAGATGATCTACGTCGAGGCATCACTAGATCAAGCTCCCACTTCACCAAGTCATGAAACTTGTGAAGAAAACACCCTATACTACTTGGCAAGAGGTAGAGGATGAAGAAATAAGAAGTGGGTTCACTTTAGAATTGGATTTCTCACTCTTTTCATCAAGTTACCATTGATGAAGCAAGGTTTTCTTCAAGTGAAGAAGAAGAAGAAGATGAATATTATGATAAGTTAAAAGAAAATAATACTTATCATATATTTAACCATAGTCAAGTGTAAAGAATTAACTAAGATTATATGAATGGTTAGGGTTAAAATAAGAAGACAAAATGGTCACTTGGTCAAAGCTTCATGAAGCTTCAACAAGCTTCATGAAAGAAACAAAGAAAGAAACCATTTTGTTCATTATCTTTTCCATAATAAATAAATGAACAAATAGATATGAAAAACAAAACCCTAACCATTTAAATAACCATGGTTTAATCTTTACACAAAACTTAAGTAAGAATGTATCATCAAACATGATACAATCAAGTGCACAAAAGTATATCACATATACAACTTGTGAACTACAAGTGAGAAAATCCATTTAAAGTGAACCAATACTAGTTAATGCAAAGTAATATATCAAATATATAATTATGCATTAAATCATTAAATCAACACTTGATTTAACGATCCGGTCATATCGCATATAACCGACTAATATTCAATGTATCGGCTCATCAAATCAATACTTGATTCGATAACTAGGTTATATCGCATACAACCTTTCGATACATTCATCGCGAGAATAGAATACGGTATCACATACACGCATTATTCTCGGTCCCGCACATATCTCATATGCGCTCCTATTTCGTTTCGCTTGAGCCAGGAAACCTCTGTGTAGGACTCTAAAGACTCGTCAATACGCCGGCAGCAGGTGATGATCATATCAAACACCCACAAGCCGCAAGCGGTCTGCTAAACGTAACGGCCACCCAGGTATTGAGCGATCAGAAGATCGACAAGCAAGCCCGCTCACACTCCTGTGAATCCAACCAGTAACACTTATCGTACAGTCCGGTCTCGTCGTCTGATATGTCGCATATCTCGCCTAGGGGTGGTAAACGTCAGACCCCAACAGCTCGATAAGTCGTGTCGATATGAGGTCCATAACAGTTCGAGAAACTACTGGTCACACGTACCAGTAAATCTCAGCAACCCTGGCTAGGGATTTCCGGTTATAGCCAATCGAACAAAGCGCAACATCATCCCCCTATACCGGGAGAGACGAATCCCCTCCTATCGCTCATTGCCTCCATGTGACTCGGGACTGTACCCAAAAACCATCGTTTTGCACGCCCTCTTGGACGTGGTAAGGTGGAAATCAAAGCACAGTGGGAACCACACAAGACTTTATGACGATCTCGGGTCAACAGACTACTCTGTACCAGTGTCACCAGAGAACTGCCATCTGACGAAAGGTATAATACCATCTGGGAGTTCTCGGCAAGTCCGTCCAGTGTACCTAGTCTCCACTGAGCACCCGTATATCATCTCTGATGTCAAACACCAATGGATATGGGATCATCCATCGTCCATCTGTATGGGTCGAGAAGGTATACGCTAGTCTACTCTGCTATATCGATGCCCCGTCTCGATATACCCACGACTAGGGACCTTAAAGGATGTACTTATGGACTACCATGTCCCCACTAGTATGATCCGCATCACAGTCCAGGTAGTCAAGTACACATCCTAAGGGCTTTACCAACATGTAACAGAGAGACAATCAGTGTACACGTTAAGGTAAAGATCAACCAGATAGCATACTATCATGTCGAGCAAGAAAGTCCTCCCTATATATGTCCAAGCATCCACTACAATATACATCCTATGTATAGTAATGGCCTCTAGGGCATACATATAACTAACAATCTCCCACTTGCACTAGGGCCATCTGATAGCAGTGGTTGTAGTATCTCATACTCAACCATCCCATAAAAGTCTCTCTCTGGGAAAGGCCTTTGTGAATGGATCCGCCGTGTTGTCCTCTGCGTCTACTCTCTTAACCTCGATCCCTTGGAGATCAAACATCTCCATGATCAGGTGATACTGCCTTAGAATATATCTGGATCACTGATGGGACGGACGTTCCTTGGCATAAGCCACAACTCCATTGCCACACAATGGGAGGAACTAAGTTCATCTCATGAACAAATATACATCCAGACTGCCTCTTTGGTAGCATCTTAAGTAGCGATGTATCCAGCCTTTATCGTCTAGTATGCCACGGTATCTAGCTTGGAACTCTTCCAACATACCGTCCCTTTACTAAGGGTAAAGACAATGCCTGTGACTGACTTTCAGTCGTCCTTATCACCCTGGAACCCTTCCAGTGATTCTCCCCAGGATCGATTGATACCATCTCACTACAACTAGTGAGAATCCTAACGTCCAATTAGATCTATCTCATAGATCCAAAACCCAGGATTTAGGAGGTATCCCTTTGATCCTATATGGAGAATCATTGTGATAAGCGGAGATTGACCGAGCATAGCATAGGAAACTCCTTCCCTATCAAGAGCATGTCATCCACGTACTCTACGAGGATCGTCACTATACTCCCTACTACCTTTTTGTATATACAAGGTTCATCTACCGTTTTGATGATGTCAAATTCTTTGACTAACACATCAAAACAGATGTTCCAACTCCGCGATACCTGCTTTATCCTATAAAGCATCTTGTACACGTTTCCGCTGCTCCCACTGTCTACGAAGCCCTCTGGCTGTGTACTTATAGACGTTCTCTTCTAAAACATCATTTAGAAAAGCAGTCATGGCACCCAACCGCCAGATATTGTAGTCATGGTATGTAGCCGTGGCAAGTAGGATCTGGATGGACTTAAGCATAGCCACTTGAAAAGGTTTCATCATAATCCACGCCTGGTCGATGACGAAAAGCTTTAACAAGTCTAGCTTTGAAAGTCTCAACTTTTCCATCTACACCAAGTAATCTTCTCAAGATATATTTGCTCCTGATGGGGATTTAACCCTTCAGATATAGCAACCAAAGTCCATACTTTGTTGGTGTACATGGATTCCATCTCAGATCGCTAAGTATCCAGCCATTCTTACAGAGTCCCACTCCTGATGTGTTAGTTATATGTATGCCCTAGAGGCCATTACTATACATAGGATGTATATTGTAGTGGATGCTTGGACATATATAGGGAGGACTTTCTTGCTCGACATGATAGTATGCTATCTGGTTGATCTTTACCTTAACGTGTACACTGATTGTCTCTCTGTTACATGTTGGTAAAGCCCTTAGGATGTGTACTTGACTACCTGGACTGTGATGCGGATCATACTAGTAGGGACATGGTAGTCCATAAGTACATCCTTCAAGGTCCCTAGTCGTGGGTATATCGAGACGGGGCATCGATATACCAGAGTAGACTAGCGTATACCTTATCGACCCATACAGATGGGCGATGGATGATCCCATATCCATTGGTGTTTGACATCAGAGATGATAAACGGGTGCTCAGTAGAGACTGGGTACACTGGACGGACTCGCCGAGAACTCCCAAATGGTATTATACCTTACGTCAGATGGCAGTTCTCTGGTGACACTGGTACAGAGTAGTCTGTTGACTCGAGATCATCATAGAGTCTTGTGTGGTTCCCACTGTGCTTTGATTTCCACCTTACCACGTCCAAGAGGGCGTGCAAAACGGTGGATTTTGGGTACAGTCCCGAATCACATGGAGGCAATGAGCGATAGGAGGGGATTCGTCTCTCCCGGTATAGGGAGTTGATGTTGCGCTGTGTTCGATTGGCTATTGTTAGTTATATGTATGCCCTAGAGGCCATTACTGTACATTGGATGTATATTGTAGTGGATGCTAGGACATATATAGGAAGGACTTTCTTGCTCGACATGATAGTACGCTATCTGGTTGCACTTTATCTTAACATGTATACTTTCTGTCTCTCTGATTACATGTTGATAAAGCCCTTAGGATATGTACTCAACTTCCAGGACTATGATGTAGATCATACTAGTGGGGCCTGGGTAGTCCATGAGTACATCCTTGAAATGTTCCTAGTCGAGGGAATATCGAGACGGGGCATCGATATTCCAGAGTAGACTAGCGCATATCTTCTCGACTCATGCGATGGGCGATGGATGATCCCATATCCATTGGTGTTTGACATCGAAGATGGTATGCGGGTGCTCAGTGGAGACTGGGTACACTGAACGGACTCGCCGAGAACTCCCAGATGGTATTATACCTCACGTCAGATGGCAGTTCTCTGGTGACACTGGTACAGCTTAGTCTGTTGACCCGAGATCGTCATAGAGTCTTGTGTGTCTCCCACTGTGCTCTGATTTCCACCCTACCACGGCTCTACTGAGTCGTGCAAACAGGTGGTTTTTGGGTACAGTCCCGATTCACATGGAGGCAATGAGCGATAGGAGGGGATTCGTCTCTCCCGGTATTGGGGGTTGATGTTGTGCTATGCTCGACTGGCCATAACAGGAAATCCCTGGTTAGGGTTGCAGTGATATACTGGTAAGAGTTATCAGTAGTTTCACGAATGTTATGGACCTCAAGTCGGCATGACTTATCGAGCTATTGGGGTCTGACGTTTACCACCCCTAGGCGAGATATGCGACATATCAGACGAACATACCGGACTATACGTTAAGTGTTACTGGTTGGATTCACAGGAATGTGAGCGGGCTTGCTCGTCGATCTTCTGATCGCTCAATACCCGGGTGGCCGTTACGTTTAGCAGACCGCTTGCGGCTTGTGGATGTTTGATATGATCATCATCTGCTGCCGGCGTATTGACGAGTCTTTAGAGTCCTACACAGAGGTTTCCTGGCTCAAGCGAAACAAAATAGGAGCGCATATGAGATATGTGCGGTACCGAGAATAATACCAGTATGTGATACTGTATTCGATTCTCGCGATGTGACATTGATCGGTTATATGCGATATAGCCGAGTTATCGGATCAAGTGTTGATTCGATAAGTTGTTACTGATGATACCAGTCGGTTATGTGCGACATGACCGGATCATTGAATCAAGTGTTGATTTAATGATTTAATGCATAATTATATATTTGATATATTACTTTGCATTAACTAGTATCGGTTCACTTTAAATGGATTTTCTCGCTCGAGTGCGCGCATTGTATATACGATATAGTTTTGTGCACTTACTTGTATCATGTTTGATGATGCATGGTTTTTGGTTAAGTGTATAGAATAAAACTATGGTCAAGATGATGATTAGGGTTTTGCATATTCTTTTAATTATTTGCTTATTCATTTTGGAAAATAATTAAAGCATAAAAGAAGAAAAACAAAATGGTTTTCTTTCTTTATTCTTCATGAAGCTTATTGAAGCTTCATGAAACTTTGACCACTTAACCATTTTTGTCTTCTTCTTTTAACCCTAACCATTGATCTAACCTAAGTTAATTCTCTACACCTAACCATGGTGAAAATTATGATAAGTTTATTATTCTTTTCTATTCTAAATTAACTTATCATAACTTTTATCTTCTTCTTGCTCTTCTTCTTCTTCATGAAGAAGCTTGTCTTCATCAATGGCATATTGAGCATATGAGTGAGAAATCCAATTCTAAAGTGAACCCACTTCCTATTTCTTCATCCTCTACCTCTTGCCAAGTAGTAGAGTGTGTTTCCTTCATAAGTTTTCATGGCAAGGTGAAGGTGGAGCTTGATCTAGCGATGCCTCGACGTAGATCATCTTCGGCATGGACATCGACGACCTAGCTCGCTTATTCTTCGACGAAGCCGACGCTAGAGCCCGGGAGTTCACTTGGACAGCGAAGGCACTTCGTTGCGGAGCTATGGAGGTGGACAAACGGATCTACAAAGGTTGTATTTCCGTTATCTTATAGTTTAGTTGTAAACTAGCTTGCTTGCTTTGCCTATGCTTCGAGCCAACGATCCGTTATTGGTTTCCTCGGCACCGTAATTTTTATAAATTGGCATGTTTGATCACTTGTGAGACTTCACTAGAGTGCCTAGGAACCCTACAGCTATAACCGGAAATCCCTGGCCAGGGTTGCTGAGATTTACTGGTAAGTGTTACCAGTAGTTTCTCGAAATGTTATAAACCTCATATCGACACGACTTATCGAGCTGTTGGGGTCTGACGTTTACTACCCCTAGGCGAGATATGCGACATATCAGACGATGAGACCGGACTTTACGGTAAGTGTTACTGGTTGGATTCACAGGAGTATGAGCAGGCTTGCTCGTCGATCTTCTGATCGCTCAATACCCGGGTGGCCGTTACGTTTAGCAGACCGCTTGCGGCTTGTGGGTGTTTGATATGATCATCACCTGCTGCCGGCGTATTGACAAGTCTTTAAAGTCCTACACAGAGGTTTCCTGGCTCAAGCGAAACGAAATGGAGCGCATATGAGATATGTGCGGGACCGAGAATGATGCGTATATGTGATACCGTATTTCATTCTCGCGATGAATGTTTCGATTGGTTATATGCGAAATAACCTAGTTATCGAATCAAAGATTGATTCGATAAGTCGATTCATAGGATACTGGTCGGTTATGTGCGACATGACCGGATCATTGAATCAAGTGTTGATTTAATGATTTAATATATAATTATTTATTTGATATATTACTTTGCATTAACTAGTATTGGTTCACATTAAAAGGATTTTCTCACTTGAAGTTCACAAGTTGTATATGTGATATACTTTTGTGCACTTGATTGTATCATGTTTGATGATGCATGCTCACTTGGGTTTGTGTAAAGAATTAGACCATGGTTAAGTTAATGATTAGGGTTTTGTTTATTTGATTTACTTATTTATTTATTTATTTCTTTTCATTTATATTTGGAAAAGAAATGAAATGGTGGCTCATTTTGGACTTTCTTTTGAAGCTTCATGAAGCTTTGAATGGTTTGACCATTTTGTCTCTTTTCTTAACCCTAACCATTCACTTGAACCATAGTTGATTCTCTACACAAGTTATCTTGACCATGGTTGCTATATGATAAGTATAATCTATTTTCTATTTTATTGGTCATTCTTATCATAATCATCTTCATCTTCTTCTTCATCTTCAACATGAAGAAAACCTAGCTACCATCAATGGCAACTAGTGAAAATGAGTGAGAAATCCAATTCTAAAGTGAACCCACTTCCTATTTCTTCATCCTCTACCTCTTGCCAAGTAGTATAGGATGTTTTCTTCACAAGTTTCATGACTTGGTGAAGTGAGAGCTTGATCTAGTTATGCCTCGACGTAGATCATCTTCGGCATCGAAGCCGACGACCAAGCCCGCCCATTTCTTCGATGAAGCCGATGCTAGACTCCGGAATCTGATTTGGACAGCGGAGGGACATCATCGCGGAGCTTAGGAAGTGGTGGACCGGATTTACAAAGGTTGTATTTCCGTTCACTTAGTTAAGTTGTTAACTAGTTGCATCTTTCGCCTAATATTCTAGTTAACGATCCGTATTAGAGTTTCTCGGCACTTGTAATTTTTGAAATTGGCATGGTTGATGCCTTGTGAGACCTCATTAGTGTGCCTAGGAACCCTACAGTGGTATCAGAGCTTAGCTAGAGCCTTAGGCGATGTGTAAACGAAGTTTGAAACCCGATCGACCCGAAACCCTAACCCGATAATGCTCTCTGGACATTTTTCAAAAACTGGGTTTTTTCCAGATTAAAAATGCTTAAAAAATTCAGCAGGGAATTATAAGAATTACGGTGCAAAATTTGACCAACGATACCTCAAACATGCGGCGGAACCGCGGCTGAAGCCTAGCTTATGCGGCGGTTCCGCGGCTCTCTGGTGACGTCAGCCCTCCTTATTTGCACAATAATTCCTCTTTCACAGTGCTGAGTTTTATGGGAATTTTTAATATTTATTCAAGAGTTGGATTTTCTGGGGTTGTTTTGGGGATTCGATGATTCGATCGGATTATCAGACTTTGTCTTTGTGTTTTCCGGATAATTTTAGAATATGTTAAAAAGTTCGACCGGATATAAATACCCAATTTTTCCCCTGCCGGAAAATTTCCAAGTGTTGGATTTTTCCGTGGTTTAAAGACGTTCTAAGTAGTGCAAGTAACGCGATGGTCCCTCTAGAAGACAACAAACCTTAACTCGATTATGTGACCGTCTTGAACTGCCCTTTGAACCTTAGGGTTTAGGGAAGTACGGCGTGCCACATGTGAGGCGTTGGCTTGACCCTTCTACGGCTGGCCCGTTGGTACTGAGGCATGAACTGAATGTTTTTAAAACTTATTTCATATGTTGATCTGTATCGGGAAAACTTGGGTGTTCGATTGTTCGATCGGAAAGTTTAACATTTTCTATTTATCTGGAATGTGATACAATAATTGGAATTCACAAGTAATTATGAGATAACTGAATGAATGTTATAAACATAGCAGTTTAGTCTAACTTCATCGGTTGCCACGGAATTTTGATGTGATCAAAAGTCCATCGCAATCACGTAGCGTACGCGGATACTCGCCGGGTAAACTTAATAGACAGCCTCACTCCATAGCCCCGACCAAGTGACTGTAGGAGAACCCCGTCGCCGAAAGCATCCGTTCGGGTGCTCGCGGCAGCGGTGTTCCGCCTTGGTGCACTTCATCGACGGTATCGGGGGTGCGTCCGTCTACTAAAGTTTGCGACGAGCATTCGATCAGGATGTCGGGAATCCTGTTGAATTGCCCGACTTGATATTGAAAAGTGTTTTCGATTTTGAGACTAAAATGCGGAGTTTATAATTGTTAGGCATGCGATGTCTAAGGAATTCATTTGATTAGGCATGCGATGTCTATGCAGGTTGCGGATTCCAACTGTTGTAGTTTTACACTTTCTTTTCTGTGACCGTAAGTGTAATATGTGATATCGCCGGTTTTGTTGCTATATGCCAACGATAATTGGGATGCGCATATTTACTTACGTTGATGACATGTGATGTTATGTGTTGCTGGATATATTATATTGGATCGTCGTGTTTGAATAGCCGGGGTTTTTTATGTGAGATGAGTGTTTTTCATTTTCATTCATGTAAAAACTTGTATGTAATATTCTTTTATTGGGGCACTTCCAGGTTGCGGAAGATGTCACCCTTTGTATATTATTTACTTTTCCGCACTAGGATAGACCCAAGGAGGGGAGCACAAGTAACCGGGTTCTGGAGTCCAGTGGGAGACCAACTCGAGGAGTCGAGTCCGGGTATCCTAACTCTAGAATTGGTCGGGTCGCTTGCCGCTCTCGTAGGGGTCTAGGGGTGTGGGTTTGGCTATTCATCACGACCGTGGAATCCGTGTTTTATACTGGCTCGTATTGAAAACACGGACGTCCTAATATATCCAATATTTCATATGTTTCTTCTGCTGCGATATCTGTGATGTGATCATGTGATATGTTCTGTGATGGATACTGCATATAGTATATATGATATATTATATAGGCGTTACTTATGTTTTACACCCGTGCTAGCCCTGCCCCGCTCTGCCGTTAGTTACCTAACCTAACGGTGCACGAGGGGACATCGAGGCGAATGCGGATGGCATAAGTGTACGTCGTATTTATCTGTGATGTTTAGGTACTTAAATGATGGGACTTCATTAATATGATCAATGAAATAAAAGAAACCTAAGATGTTGTAGAATCGAATTTCAAAATAAAAAAAAAGGTAGCTACAGTTCTTGCTTTGCACAGCGGTATATGTGATATATCCTGCACCTTATTCAATGAGGAAAGGACCGAGATCCCTTCACCGGGAGTGACTCCTTTAGCAATAACTGGCAGATGCTACACACTCGGTTTGTCTTTTGATAGCTTCTATAGTTTCTGCTTTGCACCGAGGTATATGTGATATATCTCGTACCTCATTCGACGAGGAAAGGGCCGACGATCCCTTCACCGGGAGTGACCCCTTTAGCAAAACTAGAAAAGCCTCAAAAACACTCCATTTTAAAATCATTTGATTCTACAACGATATCAAGTTCATTACGCAATAGGTTTTCAGAAAAACCTGTCGTAGCCCTCCGTCATTTCAGATAAGTCCTATTTAGTATTCGTGCTACGTTTGTTGACCTCCGTCAAGGCATAGTGTGTGGTAGCTAACTAGTATTTATCTGCTTATGCATATGATGTAGATTGGATTAGGGTAGTCGTACGGCCTTGTTGACCTCCGTCAAGGGTCGTGCGGGTGGGTTTAATTCGATCAAGAAATGACGGGTTGAACTTGACTAGTAGCCTATGGTTTTTTGACCTCCGTCAAGGTCATAGGGTGCTAGGGGCAAAATTATCAGGAATTTCAAGTGTTGAAATTTGCAATGAGATTGCATACCTTCTATGAGATAGTTGGATCCCGATACCCGCTGCGAGTAAGAGTTACTCCTGGGAGAGTTTTACACATTACAATTAGCCGATCAAGTAGGTGTCTAGAAAGGTGTTAACGAGGTTACGCCTCTGTGAAAACGAGGTTTACATTAATTAGGTTCGTGCGAAAGCACAGGGGACCTCCCTCAAAGTACCGACACTGGCCTGGCTGAAAAATTGGCGAACTTGTAGCGTGTAATTAATCCCGGCTAGTCTTTCCTTTTAGGGTTTGAAAGAAGATTTGATTAAAACAGTGGGAGCCATCCTGATTAGATAAAATAATAACCAATCTATTCTTGAAAGAGCGCACGCTGAGTGTTTTCTTCTCTCTCTCTCCAGGTAGCGATCATATCACGCCTTAATCAAGATAATAATACGGAATATTGACCGAACCCGCTTGTTATACTGAGCTGGCGAACGTTGATCCCGCTCCAACTTATAATTGTTATAAGACAGAGCAAGAAATTGGGGATTACCAGAATTCCCGTGCCGCCCAAACGAAGAGAGTGCATGCTGATGCATCATCTTCGGCTGTGTTCATTACAAAGAACTGTTTCTCAGTATCCTCCGCATCCTGGGTATATGATACCAGATCAAGATCCCAGATATGTAATCTGTTACAAAGGGCTGCAAAAAGGTAGAAAAACTGAGAACGGGTGATAAGTTTCATGAGGCAGAAAACGGGGCAAGAGTTGCAGCCAAGTCTGTTGGTCACTGTCACCCTGTATTACAAATACATTGATTCTGAACGAACGTTATTAGATACCGAACCTGATATACAAAATCATATCTATCTCTTTATTAGTAAAGAAATGATAAAATTTTGTATAGTTGGATGATGTTTTGAACATTTCCTATATCAAAAGTTGATCGGATCAGGCACGTTATCTAAAAGCATTGATGTTCTAAATCAAACTATAGTTCTTAGTATACGGAACACACACAAGAGGAAGAGTTCAGAAATGAACGAATCCTACTTGAGGCATTGTAGACTAGGTCATATCAATGCGACCCGACTAGCTGAAGTTACATGAAGATGCATATTTAAATCAGTTTAAATTTACATCTTGTGAAACCTGCCAGTCATGTCACAGAGATAAGATGGCCATAGCTCCGTTTACTGAAAACAGAGAAAGAGTTAGTGCACTCTTGGGATGATACATGTTGATGTATGTAAAGGTCCCCTGTCTACATATGCCAGGACCGGTTCTTTGTACTTCATTACATTCTCTGATAATCTCTTTAGATTCAGACATATGTTCTTGTTGAAACGCAAGTCCGAACCTTTTGAGATATTCACAGAATATAAGTAGAGAACCAAAACGGGTATAAGTATTATGTCCTTTAATGAGATCAAGGAGGAGAATACTTGAGCACGAAATTCTTGGACTTTTCTAAAGGAGAATGAGATTCTCTCTCAGCATTACTCCTCCGTATACACCATAGCACGATGGTATATCGGGGCGGAGCAATCACACCCTATATGATAAGGTGTGCTCTATGATGAGTACTACTGAGTTACCTGTTTCCTTTTGGGAGTTATGCACTTGAGAAGCTGCATACCTATTGAATAGGGTTCGAATCAAATCAGTTGCCTACCACTTCATATGTGATATGGAAAGGGAAGAGCCCATATCTTAAGTTAGTTAAGATTTGGGGTTGTCCGGCCTATGTCTAAAAGCAAAATCCGGACAAGCTTGAGGCAAGATCTGTTATGTAGAACTGGAAATGTTCCAGCTATACAAACTGCAGCTGATGATTTGATAGAACCAAAGGATTCAGTAAAGACCAACGAACCTCAGCCTCTCCGCCGATCTAGTAGGGTTCCTCACCCATCTGAGAGATACTTCGGTTACTCTATGACAGTGGGAGCGAGGATTGCATCATGAGATGATGACCCAACTAGTTTCGAGCTGGCCATCAGGAGTGGGACTCTGTAAGAATAGCTGGATGCTAAGCGATCTGAGATGGAATCCATGTACACCAACAAAGTATGGACTTTGGTTGCTATATCTGAAGGGTTAAATCCCCATCCGGAGCAAGTATATCTTGAGAAGATTACTTGGTGTAGATGGAAAAGTTGAGACTTTCAAAGCTAGACTTGTTAAAGCTTTTCGTCATCGACCAGGCGTGGATAATGATGAAACCTTTTCAAGTGGCTATGCTTAAGTCCATCCAGATCCTACTTGCCACGGCTACATACCATGACTACGATATCTGGCGGTTGGGTGCCATGACTGCTTTTCTAAATGATGTTTTAGAAGAGAACGTCTATAAGTACACAGCCAGAGGGCTTCGTAGACAGTGGGAGCAGCAGAAATGTGTACAAGATGCTTTATAAGATAAAGCAGGTATCGCGGAGTTGGAACATCTGTTTTGATGTGTTAGTCAAAGAGTTTGACATCATCAAAATGGTAGATGAACCTTGTATAAACAAAAAGGTAGTAGGGAGTATAGTGACGATCCTCGTAGAGTACGTAGATGACATGCTCTTGATAGGGAAGGAGTTTTCTCTGCTACGCTCGGTCAATCTCCGCTTATCACAATGATTCTCCATATAGGATCATAGTGATACCTCCTAAATCCTGGGTTTTGGATCTATGAGATAGATCTAATTGGACGTTAGGATTCTCACTACTTGTAGTGAAATGGTATCAATCGATCCTGGGGAGAATCACTGGAAGGGTTCCAGGATGATAAGGACGACTGAAAGTCAGTCACAGGCATTGTCTTTACCCTTAGTAAAGGGACGGTATGTTGGAAGAGTTCCAAGCTAAATACCGTGGCATACTAGACGATAAAGGCTGGATACATCGCTACTTAAGATGCTACCAAAGAGGCAGTCTGGATGTATATTTGTTCATGAGATGAACTTAGTTCCTCCCATTGTATGACAATGGAGTTGTGGCTTATGCCAAGGAACGTCTGTCCCATCAGTGATCCAGACATATTCTAAGGCAGTATCACCTGATCATGGAGATGTTTGATCTCCAAGGGATCGAGGTTAGGAGAGTAGACGCAGAGGACAACACGGCGGATCCACTCATAAAGGCCTTTTCCCAGAGAGAGACTTTTATGGGATGGTTGAGTATGAGATACTACAACCACTGCTATCAGATAGCCATAGTGCAAGTGGGAGATTGTTAGTTATATGTATGCCCTAGAGGCCATTACTATACATAGGATGTATATTGTAGTGGATGCTTGGACATATATAGGGAGGACTTTCTTGCTCGATATGATAGTATGCTATCTGGTTGATCTTTACCTTAACGTGTACACTGATTGTCTCTCTGTTACATGTTGGTAAAGCCCTTAGGATGTGTACTTGACTACCTGGACTGTGATGCGGATCATACTAGTGGGGACATGGTAGTCCATAAGTACATCCTTCAAGGTCCCTAGTCGTGGGTATATCGAGACGGGGCATCGATATATCAGAGTAGACTAGCGTATACCTTCTCGACCCATACAGATGGGCGATGGATGATCCCATATCCATTGGTGTTTGACATCAGAGATGATATACGGGTGCTCAGTGGAGACTGGGTACACTGGATGGACTCGCTGAGAACTCCCAGATGGTATTATACCTTACGTCAGATGGCAGTTCTCTGGTGACACTGGTACAGAGTAGTCTGTTGACCCGAGATCGTCATAGAGTCTTGTGTGGTTCCCACTGTGCTTTGATTTCCACCTTACCACGTCCAAGAGGGCGTGCAAAACGATGGTTTTTGGGTACAGTCCCGAATCACATGGAGGCAATGAGCGATAGGAGGGGATTCATCTCTCCCGGTATAGGGAGTTGATGTTGCGCTGTGTTCGATTGGCTATAACCGGAAATCCCTGGCCAGGGTTGCTGAGATTTACTGGTAAGTGTTACCAGTAGTTTCTCGAAATGTTGTAGACCTCATATCGACACGACTTATCGAGCTGTTGGGGTGTGACGTTTACCACCCCTAGGCGAGATATGCGACATATCAGACGACGAGACCAGACTGTACGGTAAGTGTTACTGGTTGGATTCACAGGAGTATGAGCGGGCTTGCTCGTCGATCTTCTTATCGCTCAATACCCGGGTGGCCGTTAAGTTTAGCAGACTGCTTGCGGCTTGTGGGTGTTTGATATGATCATCACCTGCTGCCGGCGTATTGACGAGTCGTTAGAGTCCTACACAGAGGTTTCCTGGCTCAAGCGAAACGAAATAGGAGCGCATATGATGTTAGTTATATGTATGCCCTAGAGGCCATTACTGTACATTGGATGTATATTGTAGTGGATGCTGGGACATATATAGGAAGGACTTTCTTGCTCGACACGATAGTACGCTATCTGGTTGCTCTTTATCTTAACATGTATACTTTCTGTCTCTCTGATTACATGTTGATAAAGCCCTTAGGATGTGTACTCGACTTCCAGGACTATGATGCAGATCATACTAGTGGGGCCTGGGTAGTCAATGAGTACATCCTTCATTGTTCCTAGTCGTGGGAATATCGAGACGGGGCATCGATATTCCAGATTAGACTAGCGCATATCTTGTCGACCCATGCGATGGGAGATGGATGATCCCATATCCATTGGTGTTTGACATCGAAGATAGTATGCGGGTGCTCAGTGGAGACTGGGTACACTGAACGGACACGCCGAGAACTCCCAGATGGTATTATACCTCACGTCAGATGGCAGTTCTCTGGTGACACTGGTACAGCTTAGTCTGTTGACCCGAGATCGTCATAGAGTCTTGTGTGTCTCCCACTGTGCTTTGATTTCCACCCTACCACGGCTCTACTGAGTCGTGCAAACAGGTGGTTTTTGGGTACAGTCCCGATTCACATGGAGGCAATGAGCGATAGGAGGGGATTCGTCTCTCCCGGTATTGGGGGTTGATGTTGTGCTATGCTCGACTGGCCATAACAGGAAATCCCTGGCCAGGGTTGCAGTGATATACTGGTAAGAGTTATCAGTAGTTTCACGAATGTTATGGACCTCAAGTCGACATGACTTATCGAGCTATTGGGGTCTGACGTTTACCACCCTTAGGCGAGATATGCGACATATCAGACGAACGGACCGGACTGTACGGTAAGTGTTACTGGTTGGATTCACAGGAGTGTGAGCGGGCTTGCTCGTCGATCTTCTGATCGCTCAATACCCGGGTGGCCGTTACGTTTAGCAGACCGCTTGCGGCTTGTGGGTGCTTGATATGATCATCATCCGCTACCGGCGTATTGACGAGTCTTTAGAGTCCTACACAGAGGTTTACTGGCTCAAGCGAAAATAATGCGTGTATGTGATACCGTATTTCATTCTCGCGATGAATGTGTCGAATGGTTGTATGCGATATAACCTAGTTATCGAATCAAGGATTGATTCGATAAGCCGATACATTAGATACTAGCCGGTTATATGCGACATGACCGGATCATTGAATCAAGTGTTGATTCAATGATTCAATGTATAATTATATATTTGATATATTACTTTGCATTAACTAGTATTGGTTCACTTTAAATGGATTTACTCACTTGGTTTGTGCACATTGCATATGTGATATATTTTGTGCATATGATTGTATCATGTTTGATGATACATGCAAGCTAGGGTTAGTGTAAAGAATTAGACCATGGTTAAGATTATGATTAGGGTTTTCTTTTTCCTTATTTATTTATTTATTTAAGTTGGAAAAAGATGAGAAAAGAATGGTTGTTAATTTTGTTTGCTAGTTGAAGATTCTTGAAGCTTTGAATTAGTCCACCATTCTTGTCTCATCCTTAACCCTAACCATTCAAGTTAACCATGGTCCATTCTCTACAACTAACCAAGGGTTAGTAAATGATAAGTATTGATTTATTTATCATTTACTTAATACTTATCATATTCTTTTCTTCATCTTCTTCTTCTTCCTCCATGAGAAGAAAGCTTGCTACATCAATGGTGATTGATGAAAAAGTGTGTGAAATCCAAATCTAAAGTCTACCCACTTCCTATTTCTTCATCCTCTACCTCTTGCCAAGTAGTATAGGGTGTTTACTTCACAAGTTTTCAAAGCTTGGTGAAGTTGGAGCTTGTTCTTGCGATACTTCGACGTAGATCATCTTCGGCATCGAACCGACGATCAAGCCCGCCTATTCTTCGATGAAGCCGACGCTAGAGCCCAAGATATGATTTGGACAGCGAGGGGGCTTCATCACGGAGCCTAGGAGGTGGTGGACCGGATCTACAAAGGTTGTAGCCCCTTCCCTATTCCTATATTTCCGTTTGCTTGCTTGCTTTGCCTAAATATCTAGTTAACGATCCGTTCTAGGTTTTCTCGGCACCGTAATTTTTAGAAATTTGCGTGTTTGATCACTTGTGAGACTTCATTAGAGTGCCTAGGAACCCTACAGTGGTATCAGAGCCTAGCTAGAGCCTTAGACGAAGTCCTGACGGAGTTAGAAGTCCGATCGACCCAAAACCCCGACTTTGAATATGCTCTCTGTACATTTTCTAATTTCGAGGATTTTTCCACATTAAAAATATCCAGAAAAATCAGCAGGCTAATTTAAGAATTACTGTGAATTTCGATGGAGTAATTCCATCAAAGAGCCGCGGATCCGCGGCACAAGCATGGCTCGTGCGGCGGATCCGCGACCAGTTTGTCGTTTTGTGCATCCACTGTTACACAGTAATTCTTAGTTATCTGTGCTGGATTTCCTGGGGATTTTAATAATTTTTTCCAGAGTTGCATTTTCTGGGTTGTATTGGCGACTCGGTGTATTCGATCGGACTGTCTAATTTTTGTCGGTGTGCTTTTCCGGGTATTCTTAGAATATGTTAAAAGGTTCGACCGGATATAAATACCCACTTTTTCCCCTGCCGGGAAATTTCCAATTGTTGGACTTTTCCGTAGTTTAACGACGTTCTAAATAGTGCAAGTAACTCGATGGACCCTCTAGAAGACAACAAACCTTAACTCGATTATGTGACCGTCTTGAACTGCCCTTTGAACCTTCGGGTTTGGGGCAGTACGGCATGCCACATGTGAGGCGTTGGCTTGGCCCTTCTACGGCTGGACCGTTGGTACTGAGGCACGAACTGAATGTTGTTAGACTTATTTCATGTGTTGAGCTGTATCGGGAAAACTTGGGTGTTCGATTGTTCGATCGAAAAGTTTAGCATTTTCTATTTATCCGGAATGTGATACAATAATTGGAATTCACAAATTGTTATGAGATAATGGAATGAATATTATAAACGTAGCAGTTTAGTCTCACTTGATCGGTTGCCACGGAGTTTTTGATGTGATCAAAAGTCCGTCGCAATCACGTAGCGTACACGGATACTCGCCGGGTAAACTTAATAGACAGCCTCACCCCATAGCCCCGACCAAGTGACTGTAGGAGAACCCCGTCGCCGAAAGCATCCGTTCGGGTGCTCCCGGTAGCGGTATTTCGTCTTGGTGCACTTCGTCGACGGCGTCGGGGGTGCGGCCGCCTACTAAAGTTTGCGACGAGCATTTGATCAGAATGCCGGGAATCCTGTTGAATTGCCCGACTTGATATTGAAAAGAGTTTTCGATAATGAGACTAAAATGCGGGGTTTATAATTGTTAGGCATGCGATGTCTAAGTAATTCATTTGGTCAGGCATGCGATGTCTGAGGAGGTTGCGGATTCCAACTGTTGTAGTTTTACATTTTCTTTTCTGTGACCGTAAGTGTAATATGTGATATCGCCGGTTTCGTTGCTATATGTCAACGACAATTGGGATGCGCATATTTACTTACGTTGATGACATATGATGTTATGTGTTGTTGGATATGTTATATTGGATCGTCGTGTTTGAATAGCCGGGGGTTTTTTATGTGAGATGAGTGTGTTGGAGATAGTGCCCTCAGAGTCAATTATTAGGTCACAGGTACGTGATTGCAATGATTGATGAAGGACCTATCCCGGTAGGACAGTCTTACTCGAGATGATAGTATGCTATCTGGTTTACCTTTATCATCGTGTACTGCTTTAGGTGACCTAACAAGTCGCTATTACACGTTGATAGAGCCCCTAGGATTCTTGCTTGACCACCAGCAGTATGAGGGCGATCATATAAGTGGGAGCTGGGGTCTGTAAGCATATCCTTAAATGGTCCCTAGTCGTGAGAGTTTCGAGACAGGGCATCGATACTCCAGAGTAGACTAGTGTATACAGTCGAGACCCCGACGAGGGGCAGTGGCCGGTCTCACAAGCCACTGGTGTCAGTTGGATCACCTAAGATGTATACAGGTGCTCATTGGGTTATGAGTACACCGGACAAGACTCGCCGGGAACATGCTAGTTGGTCATATACCAGACGTCAGATGGCAGTTCCCTGGTGACATGTGTACAGGTTAGTTCATCGACCTGGGGATCGTCATTTGTCTTGTGTGAGTTCCCACTGTACTTTGATTACTACCCTACCACGGCTCAAAGGAGTCGTGCAAATAGGTTTTAGTTGGGTACAGTCCCGAGCCACATGGAGGCAGTGAGCGCATCTTCAGGGGTTCGTCTCTCCCGGTATTGGGGGTGAGGTCGCGCTGTGTCTAGGAGAGCCATTACGCGAAGCCCTCGGCCGAGGAAAGGAGATTTACTGGTAGGTATTCCAGTAGTGTCTCAGGGTGTTCTGGGCTACACTCCGACACGACTTGTACCGCTTTTGGGGGTCTGACTTTTACCAACCCCTAGGCCCGCCATGCGATGCTCATAGACGAAAGGACCGGACTGTATGGATATTGTCACTGACAGGCTTAGTAGGGTTGTCAGGCTGAGTTCGCTCACAGACGTCCCTTTCAGCCAATACCTGGTAGCCCGTTACGTATTGGCTTATACCTCTGACGTGCTAGTGGTTAAATCCATAACCAAGGTGTTGACGAGTCTTTAGAGTCCCCCACATTCTGTTACTCAGCTTTCGGGCGAAAGGTTGTAGAGGCCGTATGGAGATATGGCAAGGTCCGATCAGATACGTGCGGTATTGCACGGATCAGGATCGGACAGTTTGTACTATAGGCTGTATGGTTATATGGCAGGGTTCGATCAGATACATGCGGTATTGCACGGATCAGGATCGAACGGATAATACTAGCCGGCTTTGGTATAAGCCGGATCCTAGTATAGTACAGTGTAGATTTTGTCTCATTGCATTTGTATTTCGGTCGGAATACAAATGCGGGTGTGTATGCACAGTATCGGGGTTTCCTGTAATTTATTACGGGACCAGTTTTCTGGAGTTGCCAGTTTGCTTTCCGTTTCGGCCAATTTCCTTTGTATCGTTCATTGGCCGAAGATTGGTGGAGGAGGGCTTATTTGCATTATTGCAAATAAGTGGTTGTGGAGGGGGTCTTTGCTTTTTTGTTGCATCATGATTATAGCACCATACCTTGACTTTCTTTAGTTGATCATGGCTTGACTTTTGGCTCATCATGGTTGTTGATGATGAGGTTAGTGGTAGGTGGTTGAGTGTGGGTTTTTGATTTGGTGATGATTCCTTTTGCATGATATCCTTCTCTCTCTCTCCATTGTATTATTGGATGGCTCTCTTATTCTATCACCTCTCTCTCTCATTCTCACTCTCACTCCCCCACCAAGAGAGGCCGGCCATATTAGGCAAGGGCTGTCCAAGTTTTTGAGGGTGGAAAATCTTGTTCATTTCATGCTCCAAAACTCCCTAGTTCCTCGACATAATTCTTGTATCATCCCTCCACCAAAATGGCATCTCCATGAACCCCAAAGTGAGACTTGAGTCCTACACAATATTCTACAGCACATCTTGGGCACGTCGACTAGCCAGCTTCGTGCCCGAGTTGCCTCGGTATTGAGGTGGGAGCCCGTAAAAGAAGTAGGCGATGTGGTGCACTTCCGGCAACGAGGTGGAGACCGGAGTTTCCGCAGGAGATCGGGACGACGACGAGAAGACCGGAGGACTCGGATCAGTCGGTATATCTCTCTTCCCATCTTGTAGTTAGCTAGGACTAGTTAATGGTTCGATCCGGGTATTAGTGCGCGGCGGTTTGCCAGTTCAAGAAAAAAAAAATTAAAGTTTATCACCGCTCCTGCATTTGGCCGTCGGATTGACGGCCGGGGCGCCGCCGTGCACTTACCGTGGTATCAGAGCCTCGCCATTAACTTAGTCTAGCTTGGTTTAATGTGTTTTGCATTTCCGATCGACCAAAATTCCAAAATCTACATTTTTGCTAGCGACAGTTTTCTGTTGAAATTTTTTGGTCTCCAAAAATTTTTCAGGTTGTATAAAATTGATGTACTGGAGATTACAAGGCTACTGTAGAAATTCGACAGGGTGAGTCCACTGTAGAAGCGCGGAACCGCGGCCAAACCCCCCTTTGGGCCGTGTTTCCGCCGCACACTGTGGAGATCCCTGCACCAAATTTCTACAGTATCTTTCTGGGGTGAAAATTGGGGTTTTGGAATATTAACATTGGGCCCAGAATTTCTTGATGTGCTACAGTAATGCTTGGGGGCCCACTTGTTAAAATTTGATTGATCGGATATTTTAAACACATTATTTCACAGTATTTACATTATATCTGCGACCGTGAATGTCACTTGATCGGTAAATCCTGTCTAACTGCTATAGCCCGGTTAGACGGATTTGCGAACGTGACTTTCACGTTGATGTTCTGTTTTTGCTGTGATGTTGCGGATCGGTCGTGGGGGATAGCCTGGATGCAATGTTAGTACAGTTGTGGTTGTATTATATACATTTGATATTACGGGGCGAGCGTCCGACATGTGGACTGCCGTCACTGCCTGTTTGTATTATTATTTTAGGGCACGACCTGGTTGCGGTCGATGTACCCGTTGTATGTATATTTTACTTTCTGTACTAGGATTACCCCGCGGAGGGGTGCATGGATAGCCGGGTTCTAGAGGGCAATAAGCCCGCATCTCATGGCATTGAGACGGAGGGGGCTTCACTCTAGGATTGGCGGGCTATTCGCCGCACTCGTAGGGGGTACAGGTTGACCCAGGAGGGGTGCCCAAGTTACCGGATTCCGTGAAGTGCTGGGTGGTCCATTCACGGTGCTGAAGGGGGCTGACTCGCTTCAGGTTTTGGCGGGTAACTTGCCGCGCCCTTAGGGGTCTAGGATTTCATTGCACAGGCTATCCACACGACCAGGGGAACGTCGGGTTTCAGTAGTGGCTCTGTGAAACCCGGGGATCCCAGATATCTGTATTGTTCTGTGATGCTGTACATTTCTGTGATGTTGCATTTTTATCACGCCTTGAGCGAATATAATATATTGGTATATATATTAGTAGATGTAGTATATGTTTTGCATCCGCGCTAGTCCAGTCCCCGCTCTGTCGTTAGTTAGCTAACCTAACGGGTAATGACGGGACCCAGTGGCGAATACGGATGGCATATACGTACATCAGTATATTTTCGTTCTTTTTGGTGTGATCAATTGATGGGACTGCGTTGATTCGGATCGATGCAAGTTAAAACAAACCTAATCTGATGTTGTTGGAACACTTTTCAAAAAGCTGTTATTGCAAGGTCGTTCTCTTTTGTTTTGCATCGTGGTATTCAGTTGGACTATCCTGCTCCTCAGTCGACGAGGCAAGGGCCGAGATCCCTTTACCGGGAATGACCCCTTGGACAAAAAGTTTGCGTCAGGGCAATAACTTTACTACAGCCGATTACTTTTGCTTTGCACCGTGGTATTCAGTTGGAATATCCTGCACCTCATTCTACGGGGAAAGAGCCGAGATCCCTTCACCGGGAGTGACCTCTTTAGCAAAGGTTTTCGCCACTATATTTTTAAAAGCTATCCGTTCCTTCAACGATATCAAGTTCATTACGTTAAAGGTTTTCGCCAGAAACCATTCGTAGCCCTCCGTCGTTTCATATGGATGGTCAATAGTATTCAAGCTGTGTATGTTGGCCAAAGTCAAGGCACAGTGATTGGTAGCTATTGGGTATTCATATGCAGCATAGATAGATGCGTTGGTTTGGGACAGTCGTACTGCCATTTTGGCCAAAGTCAAGGGTAGGTACGGGTGGATTCAAATTAACCTGGAGAATGACGGGTAGAACTTGACATGTGACTTATGATATGTTGGCCAAAGTCAAGGTCATAAGAGCATGGGGCAGAAATCTCATCGGGAGTTTCAAAAGAACTGAAACTTGCCAGATATGCGCATACCTTCTGGAGTGTGACACCGTGAGCGGATTCCGTCACGTTATCATGCGATGATAGTTGGATCCCGATTCCCACTGATGAGTTGGTTTACTCCTCGGGTGATCCCGACTAATTCTTCTTTCAGGTTTGGAGGAGAATTTGACGGTACAGTAGGAGGTTTCCAGATTAGATAAATTGGTAACCATTCTGATCTAGGATAGAGTGTACGCTGAGTGTTTCTTTTCTCTCTCTCTTTGGCAGCGACCATTGACCCGACCCTAAGACTATGACTCAGAGACCAAAATTGACCGAACCTTCTTTGACACTGGCTTTTGGATTGTTAGAGTTGCAGACCTCATTGCCACTCCTACTTTTACCCTTTTCTCCAGGACACCCCGTATTACTACGAACGTCCACTTCCATTGGACAAAACCATCGTATGGTTAGATACGAACTCGAAGGAATTCGAGGATGGTTTCCGGTTCTGGAGAAAATGGATAAGGTTTATTCAGTTGTCTTTTCTTTTTTGCCTTCTCTCAAGTTACGAGTACTCCTTAGTTTAGGAGATAGTACACCTATTACGCAAATTGGATAGTCTTCTTCCAAACCTTAGGCTGGTGCCGAACCGTGGGGAATGAAGAAAACCAATTAGCTTAACGATGGTGTGCAGAAGGTATTAAGTTCAGACAAAGCAAGGGATTAGTAAGAGGGAAAAGTAAATTGCAACAAATATTCACGACCAAACCAAGTATTCCTTCGCCAATCCTAAATCACCTTTGTATTTCTCCAGGACACTCCGTATCACTACGAAGATCCACAGTTTATTGGATACTCCATCGTATGGTTATATACGAACTCGAAAGGAACTTGTTCCAGTTCGGGGATGGATTCTGGTTCAGGAGAAATAGGAATGAGATTTATTCAGGTGTCTTTTATCTTCACCTTCTCTCGCATTGCGAGTGCTCCTAGGATTAGGACAGTACACCCATTATGCTTATTGGATAGTCTTCTTCCAAACCATAGGCTGGTGCCGAACGGTAGGGAAGGAAGAAAACCATCTGGCCTAAAGGGGTGTGCAGAAGGTAATGACTAAAGACATATGAAGGGATTTGGAAAGGTGGCAAAGAACTATACGGTTACAGTCGTGAATCTGGAAGAGGCATTACTAGGAATACCAGGATACCCCATCGAAACATTTCAATGTTTCAGTCTCACTGTGTACTGTTAAAAGAAGACTGATTTCCCGATTAGATACTTACTCCAGGGTATGTATTTACCAAGCATGATTCTCACATCTGTATGGTTTTACAGATGATGAGTGGGAGTAAGTTATTGGGAACTGGGTGATCATCCTCATTATATCGGGATTCGTTGTAATCGGTGATATTTGAGGAAGTCACCTAGGTTGTTTGCCGGTCGGCAAATATTTGGTTTTGAATATCCGTTATAATGCACCAATTTCAAATTGATATATCTGTACGTCTATTTTCATAGAGTGAGATATACCTTTCTGAAATTATGTCGATAACATTTACCTATATCAGTGGATGGTTAGGTAAGGAGCATTAAACAGCGGTGTAATTCTTCTTAACCATAAGTACAGTTTTCAACCTACGACACACAGTGATTGAGTTATCAGACTCAAGGGACTTATACAGAGTATTGTATGTTGTCCAGGGTCCATCAGGACAGAGGGGTTGGTCCTCGTACTATATTCGGTTTACTTATGACTTCTCTGGTCTTTAGACAGGTGTTTCGCGGAAACACAGGGTCTGAATTTTGAGAAGTTATAGGTATTTGAATAGAGTAGAGAACCAGGTATAGCAAGTATCGGGATTCTTCAAAGTGATCGAAGATGTAGATACTTGTGTATGGTATTCAGTTGATAGTAATGATTAAGAGAACTTGCTTCTCTTTCAAGTTACTCATAATTGGAAATGCTCCTAAGTTGTGTAACGCTGATCGGCCTCCTTCCATTTAGTTGACATGCACTGGAGACAGTTGCATGATTTGGATCTGGTTCAGTTAAATCGGTGCCTCTGGTCCTATATGGGATATAGAACAGTTCGTATCTTAACGTTGTTAAAGTACGGGGAGTTGTCCAGCTTATGATTAAAACCAGACTCTGGATAACTCAAGGCACGTTTCTGTAATGGCTGTTTGTGGGTTGACCCAGGCTATGACGAGGGTTGACTTTCTACCATCTGAAAGATCAATAGTGATATTGTTCTTGACTCGCCACAGTTTTAATAAAAATGGATTTTTTTTCAGAAAACAGTAGTGGGAGTATGGTAGAACTGGAAGTGATTCCAGAACCACAAACGATTACTGAAGATTTGATAAGGAACCTAAAGATTCAATCTGGTTTGACATTCCATTAGCCACTCCGCAGATACGGTGGGTAACTTCAGGCAACCGAGAGGTACTCCGGTAGCCTCAAGGACGGTGACAGGGAAGTTCTTGTTTACCCACACTTGCCATTGCTGTTGTTCCAGACTGTGAGACCCGGCAGGAGGATGAGTATAGCGTCGTTCTAAACTTGCTTTAGAAGTGTACGTATATATGACTCTGCCAGAGGGTTGTCGTAGTCAGTGGGAGCAGCGGAAGCATTGGTGGATAGGTGGCTTATGTCTATTTATAGACTAAAGCAGATATAGCGGAGATAGATCATCTATTTCTGACGTGACAGTCATAGGTTTGACTTCATCAGAATAGGGGATGGATCTGTTGAGAAGGTAGTAGGGTGTGATGTCCTGGTATTTGGATGACATACACAGAGTAGGAAGTGATATTCCTATCCTACGATCGGTTATACTTTGGTCGTCACACAGTAGTTTCTCCACATAGGACTTGGACATTATATCAGACATACTGGTTACTGGATCTATGGTTTTAGATCTAGATTTGGGTAGTCTCCCAATCTGGGTACTTAGACAGCATTCTATGAGTATTTAGAATGGACGACTCCTGGCACGGTAGTATACCTGCAGATGATGGAGTCACCCTCTCTAAAGGTGTCTTACAGACTAAAGGGGAGAGGGATGTGCATGATTGGCAGATCACTTGCTTAGGCAATTGAGTCAATCATGAGATGTCAAGTACCACACCAGATGTTATTCTTGCACTACATGCAATAAGTTGACATTGATCCTATCCTGGAGAAACAGTCGGAAGCAGCTTTAGAGCATAAGTGGATGTTCTAGGGATATGATAACGACAGCCTCATTCGGGAGACAGTTATCATTCCAGGCTTCCAAGGTGACCTGGACGACAAGGAGGTTGTCAGAGCTATAGTTTTCCCTCTGACGAGGGGCAGTATTTTGGACAGATGATCCAGGCAGATACTGAGGGAGGCATGGCGCAGGACACTGATTAAGTTCAGTTGACGATACAGTCTAAGAAGTTTGGATTTGGAGTTCATTTATGAGCTATGTCCCATCAGACATCCAGACACATTCTAAGACAGGTATTGCTCATTTCGGGAGATGGGTTTCTCCGCGAACTTGAGATATAGAGAGACATAGAAAGAAACATCTAGGAGGATCCACTCACTAAGGCTATTCCTCGAACGCAATAGTTTCGCAAACGAGCTTTGTGAGAATGAATAGTAGAGGAGTTGGGTGTTCGGTATCACACGGGCTGTGAGTATGCGACATCGCAATAATTAGCCTTGAGTGCAAGTGGGAGATTGTTGGAGATAGTGCCCTCAGAGTCAATTATTAGGTCACAGGTACGTGATTGCAATGATTGATGAAGGACCTATCCCGGTAGGACAGTCCTACTCGAGATGATAGTATGCTATCTGGTTTACCTTTATCATCGTGTACTGCTTTAGGTGACCTGACAAGTCGCTATTACACGTTGATAGAGCCCCTAGGATTCTTGCTTGACCACCAGCAGTATGAGGGCGATCATATAAGTGGGAACTGGGGTCTGTAAGCATATCCTTAAATGGTCCCTAGTCGTGAGAGTTTCGAGACAGGGCATCGATACTCCAGAGTAGACTAGTGTATACAGTCGAGACCCCGACGAGGGGCAGTGGCCGGTCTCACAAGCCATTGGTGTCAGTTGGATCACCTAAGATGTATACAGGTGCTCATTGGGTTATGAGTACACCGGACAGGACTCGCCGGGAACATGCTAGTTGGTCATATACCAGACGTCAGATGGCAGTTCCCTGGTGACATGTGTACAGGTTAGTTCATCGACCTGGGGATCGTCATTTGTCTTGTGTGAGTTCCCACTGTACTTTGATTACTACCCTACCACGGCTCAAAGGAGTCATGCAAACAGGTTTTAGTTGGGTACAGTCCCGAGCCACATGGAGGCAGTGAGCGCATCTTCAGGGGTTCGTCTCTCCCGGTATTGGGGGTGAGGTCGCGCTGTGTCTAGGAGAGCCATTACGCGAAGCCCTCGGCCGAGGCAAGGAGATTTACTGGTAGGTATTCCAGTAGTGTCTAAGGGTGTTCTGGGCTACACTCCGACACGACTTGTACCGCTTTTGGGGGTCTGACTTTTACCAACCCCCTAGGCCCGCCATGCGATGATCATAGACTAACGGACCAGACTGTACGGATTTTGTCACTGACAGGCTCAGTAGGGTTGTCAGGCTGAGTTCGCTTACAGACGTCCCTTTCAGTCAATACCTGGTAGCCCGTTATGTATTGGCTTATACCTCTGACGTGCTAGTGGTTAAATCCACAACCAAGGTGTTGACGAGTCTTTAGAGTCCCCCACATTCTGTTACTCAGCTTTCGGGCGAAAGGTTGTAGAGGCCGTATGGAGATATGGCAAGGTCCGATCAGATACATGCGGTATTGCACGGATCAGGATCGGACAGTTTGTACTATAGGCCGTATGGTTATATGGCAGGGTTCGATCAGATACGTGCGGTATTGCACGGATCAGGATCGAACGGATAATACTAGCCGGCTTTGGTATAAGCCGGATCCTAGTATAGTACAGTGTAGATTTTGTCTCATTGCATTTGTATTTCGGTCGGAATACAAATGCGGGTGTGTATGCACAGTATCGGGGTTTCCTGTAATTTATTACGGGACCAGTTTTCTGGAGTTGCCAGTTTGCTTTCCGTTTCGGCCAATTTCCTTTGTTTCGTTCATTGGCCGAAGATTGGTGGAGGAGGGCTTATTTGCATTGTTGCAAATAAGTGGTTGTGGAGGGGGTCTTTGCATTTTTGTTGCATCATGATTATAGCACCATACCTTGACTTTCTTTAGTTGATCATGGCTTGAATTTTGGCTCATCATGGTTGTTGATGATGAGGTTGGTGGTAGGTGGTTGAGTGTGGGTTTTTGATTTGGTGATGATTCCTTTTGCATGATAGCCTTCTCTCTCTCTCCATTGTATTATTGGATGGCTCTCTTATTCTATCACCTCTCTCTCTCATTCTCACTCTCACTCCCCCACCAAGAGAGGCCGTCTATATTAGGCAAGGGCTGTCCAAGTTTTTGAGGGTGGGAAATCTTGTTCATTTCATGCTCCAAAAACCCCCTAGTTCCTCCACATAATTCTTGTATCATCCCTCCACCAAAATGGCATCTCCATGAACCCCAAAGTGAGACTTGAGTCCTACACAATATTCTACAGCACATCTTGGGCACGTCGACTAGCCAGCTTCGTGCCCGAGTTGCCTCGGCATTGAGGTGGGAGCCCATAAAAGAAGTAGGCGATGTGGTGCACTTCCGGCAACGAGGTGGAGACCGGAGTTTCCACAGGAGATCGGGACGACGACGAGAAGACCGGAGGACTCGGATCAGTCGGTATATCTCTCTTCCCATCTTGTAGTTAGCTAGGACTAGTTAATGGTTCGATCCGGGTATTAGTGCGCGGCGGTTTGCCAGTTCAAGAAAAAAAAAATTAAAGTTTATCACCGCTTCCGTATTTGGCCGTCGGATTGACGGCCGGGGCGCCGCCGTGCAGTTATAGAGTGTTTTTCATTTTCATTCATGTAAAAAATTGTATGTAATATTCTTTTATTGGGGCACTTCCAGGTTGCGGATGTTGTCACCATTTGTATATTGTTGACTTTTCTGCACTAGGATAGACCCAAGGAGGGGAGCACAAGTAACCGGGTTCTGGGGTCCAGTGGGAGACCAACTCGAGGAGTCGAGTCCGGGTCTCCTAACCCTAGAAATGGTAGGGTTGCTTGCCGCTCTCGTAGGGGTCTAGGTGTGTGGAATTGGCTATTCATCACGACCGTGGAATCCGTGTTTTATACTGGCTCGTATTGAAAACACGGACGTCCTAGTATATCCAATATTTCATATGTTTCTTCTGCTGTGTTTTATCTGTGATCATGTGATGTTCTGTGACAGGTATTATATATAGTATATATGATATATTATATAGACGTTGCTTATGTTTTATACCCGCGCTATCCCTGCCTCACTCTGGCGTTAGTTACCTAACCTAACGGTGCAGACGGGACATCGAGGCGAATGCGGATGGCATAAGCGTACGTTATATTTATCTGTGATAGTTAGGTGCACTTAAATGATGGGATATTCATTAATAAGATTAATGAAAGAAAATAAACCTAATTGATGTTGTGGAATCGAATTTCAAAATAAAACAGGTAGCTACAGTTCTTGCTTTGCATCGCGGTGTTCATTATAGAACATCCTGCACCTTATTTGATAAGGAAAGGACCGAGATCCCTTCACCGGGAGTGACTCCTTTAGCAATAACTGGCAGATGCTACAACCCTCGGTTTGTCTTTGATCGCTTCTATAGTTTCTGCTTTGCACAGTGATATATATGATATATCCCGCACCTCATTCGACGAGGAAAGGGCCGACGATCCTTTCACCGGGAGTGACCCCTTTAGCAAAACTAGAAAAGCCTCAAAAACATTCCATTTAAAAACCATTTGATTCCGCAACGAGATCAAGTTCAAAGCGTTAAAGGTTTTCACAAAAACCAGCCGCAACCCTCCGTCATTTTAGGAAGTAGAGTACTTAGTATTCGTGCTGTGTTTGTTGACCATAGTCAAGGCACAGTGTACGGTAGCTAAGTGATGTCTTCCTACACCGCATATGATGCGATTAGTTAGGACAGTCGCGTGACTTTGTTGACCTTAGTTAAGGGTCATGTGGGTGGGTCTAATTAATCACGAAATGACGGGTAGAACTTGACTAGTACTTATGATTTGTTGACCATAGTTAAGGTCATAGGTGCTAGGGGTAAAAACCTTTATCGGGAGTTTCAAGTGTTGAAATTTGCAATGAGATTGCATACCTTCTATATGATAGTTGGATCCCGATACCCACTGCGAGTAATTGTTACTCCTGGGAGAGTTTTGCACTTTGCAATTAGCCGATCAAGTAGGTGTCTAGAAAGGTGTCAACGGGGTTACGCCTTTGGGAAAACGAGGTTTACTGTAATTAGGTCCGTGCGAAAGCACGGGGAACCTCCCTCAAAGTACCGACACTGGCCTGGCTGAAAGATTGGCGAACTTGTAGAGTGTAATTAATCCCGGCTAGTCTTTCCTTTTAAGGTTTGAAGGAAGATTTGATAAAAACAGTGGGAGCCATCCTGATTAGATAAAATATATAACCAATCTGATCTTGCAAGAGCGCACGCAGAGTGTTTTCTTCTCTCTCTCTCCTGGTAGCGACCATATCACGCCTTAATCAAGATAATAATACGGATGTATTGACCGAACCCGCTTGTTATACTGAGCTGGGGAACGTTGGTCCCGCTCCAACTTATAATTGTTATAAGACAGAGCAGGAAATTGGGGAATACCAGAATTCCTATGCCGCCCAAACGAAGAAAGTGCATATGATGCATCTCCTTCGGGTGTGTTCATTACAAAGAACTGTTTCTCAGTATCCTCTGCATCCTGGGTATATGATACCGGATCAGGATCCCAGATATGTAATCTGTTACATAGGGCTACAAAAGGGTAGAAAAACTGAGAACGGGTGATAAGTTTCATGAGACAGAAAACGGGGCAAGTGTTGCAGCCAAGTCTGTTGGTCACTGTCACCCTGTATTACGAATACATTGATTCTGAACAAATGCTATTAGATACCGAACCTGATATACAAAATCATATCAGTCTCTTTATTAGTAAAGAAAGGATATAATTTTGTATTGATGGATAATGTTTTGAACACTTCCTATATCAAAAGTTGATCGGTTCAGGCACGCTATCTAAAAGCATTAACGTTCTAAATCAAACTACAGTTCCTAGTATACCGAACACACACAAGAAGAAGAGTTCAGAAATGAACGAATTCTTCTTGAGGCATTGTAGACTAGGTCATATCAATGCGACCCGACTGGCTGAAGTTACATTTAGATGTATATTTAAATCAGTTTGAATTTACATCTTGTGAAACTTGCCAGTCATGTCACAAAGATAATATGACCATAGCTCTGTTTATTGGAAACAGAGAAAGAGTTAATGAACTCTTGGAACTGATACATGATGATGTATGTAAAGTCTCATGTCTACACATGCCAGGACTGGTTCTTTATACTTCATTATATTCTCTGATAATCTCTCAAGATTCAGTCATATATTCCTGTTGAAACATAAGTCCGAACCTTTTGAGATATTCACAGAATATAAGTTAGAAGTAGAGAACCAAAATACGGGTATAAGTATTATGTCCTATGATAAGATCAAGGAGGAGAATACTTGTGCATAGAATTCCTGGACTATTCTAAAGGAGAATGAGATTTTCTCTCAGTGTTACTCCTCTGAATACACCACAGCACAACGGTGTATCAGGGCGGAGCAATTGCACAATATTAGATATGGTGTGCTCTATGATGAGTATTACTGAGTTACCTATTTCCTTTTGGGGTTATGCACTTGAGAAGATGCATACCTATTGAATTAGGTTTGAATCAAATCACTGCCTACCACTCCATAATAAGATATGGTATGGGAAGAACCCATCTCTTAAGAGAGTTAAGATTTGGGGTTGTCCGGCCTATGTTTAAAGCAAAATTCGGACAAGATCGAGGCAGGATCAGTTCTGTAGAACTGGAAAGGTTCCAGCTATACAAAACTGCAGTTGATGATTTGACAGAACCATAGGATTCTATAGTTCCCGACGAACCTCAGCCTCTCCGCCGATCTAGTAGAGTTCCTCATCCGCCTGAGAGATACCTCGGTTTCTCGATGACAGTGGGAGCAAGGATTGCATCATGAGATGATGACCCAACTAGTTTCGAGCAGGCCATCGAGAGTAGGGACTCTGTAAGAATGGCTGGATGCTTAGCGATCTGAGATGGAATCTATGTACACCAGCAAAGTATGGACTTTAGCTGCTATATCTGAAGGGTTAAATCCCCATCAGGAGCAAGTATATCTTGAGAAGATTACTTGGTGTAGATGGACAAGTTGAGACTTTAAAAGCTAGACTTGTTAAAGGTTTTCGTCATCAACCAGGCACGGATAATGATGAAACCTTTTCCAGGGACTATGCTTAAGTCCATCCAGATCCTACTTACCACGGCTACATACCATGACTACGATATCTGGCGGTTGGGTGCCATGACTGCTTTTCTAAATACTGATTTAGAAGAGAACGTATATAAGAACACAGCCAGAGGTCTTCATAAACAGTGGGAGCAGCGGAAACGTGTGCAAGTTGCTTTACATAATGAAGCAGGCATCGCGGAGTTGGAACGTCTGTTTTGATGTGATAGTCAAAGTGTTTGACTTCATCAAAATGGTAGACGAACCTTGTATATAAAAAGGGGTAGTAGAGAATAAGGTGGTCATCTTCGTATTGTACGTAGACAACATACTCTTGATAGGAAAAGAGTTTCCTATACTACGATCGATCAATCTCCTATTATCACAAGGATTCTCCAAATAGGATAAAGATGATACCTCCTAAATCCTGAGATTTGGACCTATGAGATAGATCTAAAGGGGTATTAGGGTTCTCACTAGGTATAGTAAGATTGTATCAATCGATCCTGGGGAGAATCACTGGAAGTGTTCCAGGGTGATAAAGACGACTGAATGTCAGTCACAGGCACTGTCTTTACCCTCAGTAAAGGGACGGTATGTTGGAAGAGTTCCAAACTAGATACCGTGGCAAACTAGACGATAAAGGCTGGTAACATCGCTGTTGAAGATACTACCAAAGAGGAAGTTTGGGTGTATATTGGTTCATAAGATGAACTAGGTTCCTGCCATTATATGACAATGGAAGTGTGGCTTTGGCCCTGGAACCCTGGTCCCATCAGTGACCCAGACAAATTCTGAGGCAGCATCACCTGATCATGGAGATAGTTGATCTCCAGGGTGATCGAGGTTAGGAGAGAAGACTCAGAGGACAACACGGCGGATCCACTCACGAAGGCCTTTTTCCCAAAGAGAGACTTTTAGGGGATGGTTGAGTATGTGATACTGCAACCACTGCTACAGATGGCCCTAGTGCAAGTGGGAGATTGTTAGTTATATGTATGCCCTAGAGGTCATTACTGTACATTGGATGTATATTGTAGTGGATGCTGGGACATATATAGGAAGGACTTTCTTGCTCGACACGATAGTACGCTATCTGGTTGCACTTTATCTTAACATGTATACTTTCTGTCTCTCTGATTACATGTTGATAAAGCCCTTAGGATGTGTACTCGACTTCCAGGACTATGATGCAGATCATACTAGTGGGGCCTGGGTAGTCAATGAGTACATCCTTCATTGTTCCTAGTCGTGGGAATATCGAGACGGGGCATCGATATTCCAGATTAGACTAGCGCATATCTTCTCGACCCATGCGATGGGCGATGGATGATCCCATATCCATTGGTGTTTGACATCGAAGATGGTATGCGGGTGCTCAGTGGAGACTGGGTACACTGAACGGACTCGCCGAGAACTCCCAGATGGTATTATACCTCACGTCAGATGGCAGTTCTCTGGTGACACTGGTACAGCTTAGTCTGTTGACCCGAGATCGTCATAGAGTCTTGTGTGTCTCCCACTGTGCTTTGATTTCCACCCTACCACGGCTCTACTGAGTCGTGCAAACAGGTGGTTTTTGGGTACAGTCCCGATTCACATGGAGGCAATGAGCGATAGGAGGGGATTCGTCTCTCCCGGTATTGGGGGTTGATGTTATGCTATACTCGACTGGCCATAAGAGGAAATCCCTGGACAGAGTTGCAGTGATATACTGGTAAGAGTTATCAGTAGTTTCACGAATGTTATGGACCTCAAGTCGACATGACTTATCGAGCTATTGGGGTCTGACGTTTACCACCCCTAGGCGAGATATGCGACATATCAGACGAACAGACCGGACTGTACGGTAAGTGTTACTGGTTGGATTCACAGGAGTGTGAGCGGGCTTGCTCGTCGATCTTCTGATCGCTCAATACCCGGGTGGCCGTTACGTTTAGCAGACCGCTTGCGGCTTGTGGGTGCTTGATATGATCATCATCCGCTACCGGCGTATTGACGAGTCTTTAGAGTCCTACACAGAGGTTTCCTGGCTCAAGCGAAACGAAATAGGAGCGCATATGAGATATGTGCGGGACCGAGAATAATGCGTGTATGTGATACCGTATTTCATTCTCGTGATGAATGTGTCGAATGGTTGTATGCGATATAACCTAGTTATCGAATCAAGGATTGATTCGATAAGCCGATACATTAGATACTAGCCGGTTATATGCGACATGACCGGATCATTGAATCAAGTGTTGATTCAATGATTTAATGTATAATTATATATTTGATATATTACTTTGCATTAACTAGTATTGGTTCACTTTAAATGGATTTACTCACTTGGTTTGTGCAAATTGCATATGTGATATATTTTGTGCACATGATTGTATCATGTTTGATGATACATGCAAGCTAGGGTTAGTGTAAAGAATTAGACCATGGTTAAGATTATGATTAGGGTTTTCTTTTTCCTTATTTATTTATCTATTTAAGTTGGAAAAAGATGAGAAAAGAATGGTTGTTAATTTTGTTTGCTAGTTGAAGATTCTTGAAGCTTTGAATTAGTCCACCATTCTTGTCTCATCCTTAACCCTAACCATTCAAGTTAACCATGGTCCATTCTCTACAACTAACCAAGGGTTAGTAAATGATAAGTATTGATTTATTTATCATTTACTTAATACTTATCATATTCTTTTCTTCATCTTCTTCTTCTTCCTCCATGAGAAGAAAGCTTGCTACATCAATGGTGATTGATGAAAAAGTGTGTGAAATCCAAATCTAAAGTCTACCCACTTCCTATTTCTTCATCCTCTACCTCTTGCCAAGTAGTATAGGGTGTTTACTTCACAAGTTTTCAAAGCTTGGTGAAGTTGGAGCTTGTTCTTGCGATACTTCGACGTAGATCATCTTCGGCATCGAACCGACGATCAAGACCGCCTATTCTTCGATGAAGCCGACGCTAGAGCCCAAGATACGATTTGGACAGTGAGGGGGCTTCATCACGGAGCCTAGGAGGTGGTGGACCGGATCTACAAAGGTTGTAGCCCCTTCCCTATTCCTATATTTCCGTTTGCTTGCTTGCTTTGCCTAAATATCTAGTTAACGATCTGTTCTAGGTTTTCTCGGCACCGTAATTTTTAGAAATTTGCGTGTTTGATCACTTTTGAGACTTCATTAGAGTTCCTAGGAAGCCTACATATGAGATATGTGCGGGACCGAAAATGATGCGTGTATGTGATACCGTATTTCATTCTCGCGATGAATGTTTCGATTGGTTATATGCGATATAACCTAGTTATCGAATCAAAGATTGATTCGATAAGTTGATTCATAAGATACTAGTCGGTTATGTGCAACATGACCGGATCATTGAATCAAGTGTTGATTTAATGATTTAATGTATAATTATATATTTGATATATTACTTTGCATTAACTAGTATTGGTTCACTTTAAAAGGATTTTCTCACTTGAAGTTCACAAGTTGTATATGTGATATACTTTTGTGCACTTGATTGTATCATGTTTGATGATGCATGCTCACTTGTGTTTGTGTAAAGAATTAGACCATGGTTAAGTTAATGATTAGGGTTTTGTTTATTTGATTTACTTATTTATTTATTTATTTATTTTCATTTATATTTGGAAAAGAAATGAAATGGTGGCTCATTTTGGACTTTCTTTTGAAGCTTCATGAAGCTTTGAATGGTTCGACCATTTTGTCTCTTTTCTTAACCCTAACTATTCACTTGAACCATAGTTGATTCTCTACACAAGTTATCTTGACCATGGTTGCTATATGATAAGTATAATCTATTTTCTATTTTATTGGTCATTCTTATCATAATCATCTTCATCTTCTTCTTCATCTTCAACATGAAGAAAACCTAGCTACCATCAATGGCAACTAATGAAAATGAGTGAGAAATCCAATTCTAAAGTGAACCCACTTCCTATTTCTTCATCCACTACCTCTTGCCAAGTAGTATAGGATGTTTTCTTCACAAGTTTCACGACTTGGTGAAGTGGGAGCTTGATCTAGTGATGCCTCGACGTAGATCATCTTCGGCATCGAAGCCGACGACCAAGCCCGCCTATTTCTTCGATAAAGCCGATGCTAGACTCCGGAATACGATTTGGACAGCGGAGGGACATCATCGCGGAGCTTAGGAAGTGGTGGACCGGATCTACAAAGGTTGTATTTCCGTTCACTTAGTTAAGTTGTTAACTAGTTGCATCTTTCGCCTAATATTCTAGTTAACGATCCGTATTTGAGTTTCTCGGCACTTGTAATTTTTGAAATTGGCATGGTTGATGCCTTGTGAGACCTCATTAGTATGCTAGGAACCCTACATGATGGCCAGCTCGAAACTAGTTGGGTCATCATCTCATGATGCAATCCTCGCTCCCACTGTCATAGAGTAACCGAAGTATCTCTCAGGTGGGTGAGGAACCCTACTAGATCGGCGAAAAGGCTGAGGTTCATTGGTCTTTACTGAATCCTTTGGTTCTATGAAATCATCAGCTGCAGTTTGTATAGCTGGAATATTTCCAGTTCTATATAACAGATCTTGCCTCAAGCTTGTCCGGATTTTGCTTTTAGACATAGGCCGGACAACCCCAAATCTTAACTAACTTAAGATATGGGCTCTTCCCTTTCCATATCACATATGAAGTGGTAGGCAACTGATTTGATTCGAACCCTATTCAATAGGTATGCAGCTTCTCAAGTGCATAACTCCCAAAAGGAAACAGGTAACTCAGTAGTACTCATCATAGAGCACACCTTATCATATAGGGTGTGATTGCTCCGCCCCGATATACCATCGTGCTATGGTGTATACGGAGGAGTAATGCTGAGAGAGAATCTCATTCTCCTTTAGAAAAGTCCAAGAATTTCGTGTTCAAGTATTCTCCTCCTTGATCTCATCAAAGGACATAATACTTATACCCATTTTGGTTCTCTACTTATATTCTGTGAATATCTCAAAAGGTTCGGACTTGTGTTTCAACAAGAATATATGTCTGAATCTAAAGAGATTATCAGAGAATGTAATGAAGTACAAAGAACCGGTCCTGGCATATGTAGACAAGGGACCTTACATACATCAACATGTATCATCCCAAGAGTGCACTAACTCTTTCTCTGTTTTCAGTAAACGGAGCTATGGTTATCTTATCTCTGTGACATGACTGGCAAGTTTCACAAGATGTAAATTCAAACTGATTTAAATATGCATCTTCATGTAACTTCAGCTAGTCGGGTCGCATTGATATGACCTAGTCTACAATGCCTCAAGTAGGATTCGTTCATTTCTGAACTCTTCCTCTTGTGTGTGTTCCGTATACTAAGAACTGTAGTTTGATTTAGAACATCAATGCTTTTAGATAATGTGCCTGATCCGATCAACTTTTGATATAGGAAATGTTCAAAACATCATCCAACTATACAAAATTTTATCATTTCTTTACTAATAAAGAGATAGATATGATTTTGTATATCAGGTTCGGTATCTAATAACATTCGTTCAGAATCAATGTATTTGTAATACAGGATGACAGTGACCAACAGACTTGGCTGCAACTCTTGCCCCGTTTTTTGCCTCATGAAACTTATCACCCGTTCTCAGTTCTCTACCTATCTGTAGCCCTATGTAACAGATTACATATCTGGGATCCTGATCCGGTATCATATACCCAGTATGCGGAGGATACTGAGAAACAGTTCTTTGTAATGAACACACCTGAAGATGATGCATCAGCATGCACTCTCTTCGTTTGGGCGGCACGGGAATTCTGGTAATCCCCAATTTCCTACTCTGTCTTATAACAATTACAAGTTGGAGCGGGGCCAACGTTCCCCAGCTCAGTATAACAAGCGGGTTCGGTCAATATTCCGTATTATTATCTTGATTAAGGCATGATATGGTCGCTACCTGGAGAGAGAGAGAAGAAAACACTCAGCGTGTGCTCTTTCAAGATTAGATTGGTTATTATTTTATCTAATCAGGATGGCTCCCACTGTTTTAATCAAATCTTCCTTCAAACCCTAAAAGGAAAGACTAGCCGGGATTAATTACACGCTACAAGTTCGCCAATCTTTCAGCCAGGCCAGTATCGGTACTTTGAGGGAGGTCCCCCGTGCTTTCGCACGAACTTAATTAATGTAAACCTCGTTTTCCCAGAGGCGTAACCTCGTTAACACCTTTCTAGACACCTACTTGATCGGCTAATTGTAATGTGTAAAACTCTCCCAGGAGTAACTCTTACTCGCAGCGGGTATCGGGATCCAACTATCTCATAGAAGGTATGCAATCTCATTGCAAATTTCAACACTTGAAATTCCCGATAATTTTGCCCCTAGCACCCGATGACCATGACGGAGGTCAACAACCCATAGGCTACTAGTCAAGTTCAACCCGTCATTTCTTGATCGAATTAAACCTACCCGCACGACCCTTGACGGAGGTCAACAAGGCCGCACGACTACCCTAATCCAATCTGCATCATATGCATAAGCAGATAAATACTAGTTAGCTACCACACACTACGCCTTGACGGAGGTCAACAAACGTAGCACGAATACTAAATAGTACTTATCTGAAATGACGGAGGGCTACGACAGGTTTTTCTGAAAACCTATTGCGTATCGAACTTGATATCGTTGTAGAATCAAATGATTTTAAAATGGAGTGTTTTTTAGGCTTTTCTAGTTTTGCTAAAGGGGTCACTCCCGGTGAAGGGATCGTCGGCCCTTTCCTCGTCGAATGAGGTGCGGGATATATCATATATATCACTGTGCAAAGCAAAAACTCTTAAAAGCAATCAGAAAACAAACCGAGTGTGTAGCATCTTCCAGTTATTGCTAAAGGAGTCACTCCTGGTGAAGGGATCTCGGTCCTTTCCTCATCGAATAAGGTGCAGGATATATCACATAAACCGCTGTGCAAAGCAAGAACTGTAGCTACCTTTTTTTTATTTTGAAATTCGATTCTACAACATCTTAGGTTTCTTTTATTTCATTAATCATATTAATGAAGTCCCATCATTTAAGTACCTAAACATCACAGATAAATACGACGTACACTTATGCCATCCGCATTCGCCTCGATGTCCCCTCGTGCACCGTTAGGTTAGGTAACTAACGGCAGAGCGGGGCAGGGCTAGCACGGGTGTAAAACATAAGTAACGCCTATATAATATATCATATATACTATATACTGTATCCATCAGAGAACATATCACATGATCACATCAAAGATATCGCAGCAGAAGAAACATATGAAATATTGGATATACTAGGACGTCCGTGTTTTCAATACGAGCCAGTATAAAACACGAATTCCACGGTCGTGATGAATAGCCAAACCCACACCCCTAGACCCCTACGAGAGCGGCAAGCGACCCTACCAATTCTAGAGTTAGGATACCCGGACTCGACTCCTCGAGTTGGTCTCGCACTGGACTCCAGAACCCGGTTACTTGTGCTCCCCTCCTTGGGTCTATCCTAGTGCGGAAAAGTAAATAATATACAAAGGGTGACATCTTCCGCAACCTGGAAATGCCCCAATAAAAGAATATTACATACAAGTTTTTTACATGAATGAAAATGAAAAACACTCATCTCACATAAAAAACCCCGGCTATTCAAACACGACGATCCAATATAACATATCCAGCAACACATAACATCACATGTCTTCAACGTAAGTAAATATACGCATCCCAATTGTCGTTGACATATAGTAACGAAACCGGCGATATCACATATTACACTTACGGTCACAGAAAAGAAAGTGTAAAACTACAACAGTTGGAATCCGCAACCTGCATAGACATCGCATGCCTAATCAAATGAATTCCTTAGACATCGCATGCCTAACAATTATAAACCCCGCATTTTAGTCTCATTATCGAAAACACTTTTTAATATCAAGTCGGGCAATTCAACAAGATTCCCGACATACTGATCGAATGCTCGTCGCAAAATTTAGTAGGCGGCCGCACCCCCGATACAGTCGACGAAGTGCACCAAGGCGGAACACCGCTACCGCGAGCACCCGGACGGATGCTTTCGGCAACGGGGTTCTCCTACAGTCACTTGGTCGGGGCTATGGGGCGAGGCTGTCTATTAAGTTTACCCGGCGAGTATCCGCGTACGCTACGTGATTGCGACGGACTTTTGATCACATCAAAATTCCGTGGCAACCGATCAAGTGAGACTAAAGTGCTATGTTTATAACATTCATTCAGTTATCTCATAACTGCTTATGAATTCCAATTATTGTATCCCATTCCAGATAAATAGAAAATGTTAAACTTTCCGATCGAACAATCGAACACCCAAGTTTTCCCGATACAGATCAACACATGAAATAAGTTTAAAACATTCAGTTCGTGCCTCAGTACCAACGGTCCAGCCGTAGAAGGGTCAAGCCAACGCCTCACATATGGCACGCCGTACTGCCCCAAACCCTAAGCTTCAAAGGGCAGTTCAAGACGGTCACATAATCGAGTTAAGGTTTGTTGTCTTCTAGAGGGTCCATCGCGTTACTTGCACTACTTAGAACGTCTTTAAACTATGGAAAGATCCAACACTTGGAAATTTCCCGACAGGGGAAAAGGTGGGTATTTATATCCGGTCGAACTTTTTAACATATTCAAAAATTATCCGGAAAACACATAGACAAAGCTTGATAATCCGATAATCCGATCGAATCTTCGATTCCCAATACAACCCCAGAACACTCAACTCTTGAGTCAAATTAAAAATTCTCAGAAAACTCAGCATCACAAAATAGGAATTACTGTGCAAAAAGTATTGGACATTTTGATAATACGGCCGCGGAACCGCCGCAGAAGCCATGCTTCTGCCGCGGTTCCGCCGCACATTTGACAAATTAGCCCCACGAATTTCACAGTAATTCTAATAGGACCCTGCTGAATTTTTTAGCAATTTTTAATTCGGAAAAAACCCAGTTTTTAAAAAATGTACAGAGAGCCGTTTTCGGGTTAGGGTTTTGGTTCGATCGGACTTCAAACTCCGTCTACACTCCGCCTAAGGCTCTAGCTAGGCTCTGATACCACTGTAAGGTTTCTAGACACACTAATGAGGTCTCACAAGGCATCAACCATGCCAATCTCAAATTTTACAAGTGCCGAGAAACCCTAATACGGATCGTTAACTAGAATTTTAGGCGAAACAGATAACTAGTCAACAACTTAACTAAAAGAAAGAGGCTACAACCTTTGTAGATCCGGTTCTCCACCTCCATAGCTCCATGATGAAGTCCCCTCGCTGTACAAATCGCATCCCGGACTCTAGCATCGGCTTCATCGGAGAAATGGGCGGGCTTGGTCGTCGGCTTCGATGCCGAAGATGATCTACATCGAGGCATCACTAGATCAAGCTCCCACTTCACCAAGTCATGAAACTTGTGAAGAAAACACCCTATACTACTTGGCAAGAGGTAGAGGATGAAGAAATAGGAAGTGGGTTCACTTTAGAATTGGATTTCTCACTCTTTTCATCAAGTCACCATTGATGAAGCAAGGTTTTCTTCAAGTGAAGAAGAAGAAGAAGATGAATATTATGATAAGTTAAAAGAAAATAATACTTATCATATATTTAACCATAGTCAAGTGTAGGGAATTAACTAAGGTTATATGAATGGTTAGGGTTAAAAGAAGAAGACAAAATGGTCACTTGGTCAAAGCTTCATGAAGCTTCAACAAGCTTCATGAAAGAAACAAAGAAAGAAACCATTTTGTTCATTATATTTTCCATAATAAATAAATGAACAAATAGATATGAAAAACAAAACCCTAACCATTTAAATAACCATGGTTTAATCTTGACACAAAACTTAAGTAAGAATGTATCATCAAACATGATACAATCAAGTGCATAAAAGTATATCACATATACAACTTGTGAACTACAAGTGAGAAAATCCATTTAAAGTGAACCAATACTAGTTAATGCAAAGTAATATATCAAAAATATAATTATGTATTAAATCATTAAATCAACACTTGATTTAACGATCCGGTCATATCGCATATAACCTACTAATATTCAATGTATCGGCTCATCGAATCAATACATGATTCGATAACTAGGTTATATCGCATACAACCTTTCGATACATTCATCGCGACAATAGAATACGGTATCACATACACGCATTATTCTCGGTCCCGCACATATCTCATATGCGCTCCTATTTCATTTCGCTTGAGCCAGGAAACCTCTATGTAGGACTCTAAAGACTCGTCAATACGCCGGCAGCAGGTGATGATCATATCAAACACCCACAAGCCGCAAGCGGTCTGCTAAATGTAACGGCCACCCGGGTATTGAGCGATCAGAAGATCGACGAGCAAGCCCGCTCACACTCCTGTGAATCCAACCAGTAACACTTACCGTACAGTCCGGTCTCGTCGTCTGATATGTCGCATATCTCGCCTAGGGGTGGTAAACGTCAGACCCCAACAGCTCGATAAGTCGTGTCGATATGAGGTCCATAACAGTTCGTGAAACTACTGGTAACACATACCAGTAAATCTCAGCAACCCTGGCCAGGGATTTCCGGTTATAGCCAATCGAACACAGCGCAACATCAACCCCCTATACCAGGAGAGACGAATCCCCTCCTATCGCTCATTGCCTCCATGTGACTCGGGACTGTACCCAAAAACCACCGTTTTGCACGCCCTCTTGGACGTGGTAAGGTGGAAATCAAAGCACAGTGGGAACCACACAAGACTCTATGACGATCTCGGGTCAACAGACTACTCTGTACCAGTGTCACCAGAGAACTGCCATCTGACGTAAGGTATAATACCATCTGGGAGTTCTCGGCGAGTCCGTCCAGTGTACCCCGTCTCCACTGAGCACCAGTATATCATCTCTGATGTCAAACACCAATGGATATGGGATCATCCATCGCCCATCTGTATGGGTCGAGAAGGTATACGCTAGTCTACTTTGGTATATCGATGCCCCGTCTCGATATACCCACGACTAGGGACCTTGAAGGATGTACTTATGGACTACCATGTCCCCACTAGTATGATCCGCATCACAGTCCAGGTAGTCAAGTACACATCCTAAGGGCTTTACCAACATGTAACAGAGAGACAATCAGTGTACACGTTAAGGTAAAGATCAACCAGATAGCATACTATCATGTCGAGCAAGAAAGTCCTCCCTATATATGTCCAAGCATCCACTACAATATACATCCTATGTATAGTAATGGCCTCTACGGCATACATATAACTAACACCAGTAGTATCTCAGGGTGTTCTGGGCTACACTCCGACACGACTTGTACCGCTTTTGGGGGTCTGACTTTTACCAACCCCCTAGGCCCGCCATGCGGTGCTCATAGACGAACGGACCGGACTGTACGGATATTGTCACTGACAGGCTCAGTAGGGTGTCAGGATGAGTTCGCTCATCGACGTCCTTTTTGGTCAATACCTGGTAGCCCGTTACGTATTGGCTTATACCTCTGACGTGATAGTGGTTAAATCCACAACCAAGGTGTTGACGAGTCTTTAGAGTCCCCCACATTCAGTTGCTCAAGTTTTCGGGCGAAAAGCTGTAGAGGCCGTATGGAGATATGGCAGGGTTCGATCAGATACGTGCGGTATTGCACGGATCAGGATCGAACGGATATTATTAGCCGGCTTTGGTTTAAGCCGGATCCCAATATAGTACAGTGTAGATTTTGTCTCATTGCATTTGTATTTCGGTCGGAATACAAATGCGGGTGTGTATACACAGTTTTGGGGTTTTCCTGTAATTTATTACGGGACCAGTTTTTTGGAGTTGCCAGTTTGCTTTCCGTTTCGGCCATATTTCTTTGTATCTTTCATTGGCCGAAGATTGGTGCAGGAGGGCTTATTTGCAATTGTGCAAATAAGCATTTGTGAAAGGGGTCTTTTGCATATTATTGTATCATGATACTTGCACCATCACTTGACTTTCTTTAGCCATCATGGCTAGTCTTGTAGTGTCATGATGGCATGACTTTTTGGTGATGATGATGGTTGTTTTGGAGTGTGGATTTGTTTGTGATCATTTCCCTTCATGATTATCTTTATTCCCTTGCATTATGAGTGTGGTTCTATTATCCATTCACCTCACTCTCTCATTCTCACTCCCACCTTAAGCCAAGGCCGGCCAAGCCTTTGATGGCTGTCCAAAATTCTAGAGGTGGGGTTTTTGCTCTTTTGCTCTTGCATAAATCCCACAAGTTCCATCTCTATTAGCTTGTATCATCCCTCCACCAAAAGGCAACCTCCATGAACCCCAAAATGAGACATGAGCACTACACGCATTCTACAGCAAACCTTGGGCACGTCGGCTCGCCAACTTCGTGCCCGAGTTGCCTCGATATAGAGGTGGGAGCCCGTAAAAGAAGCCGGCGACGTGGTGCCCTTCCGGCGACGAGGTGGAGACCGGAGCTTCCACGGGAGATCGGGACGACGACGTGAAGACCGGAGGACACGAATCAGTCGGTATATCTCTCTTCCCCATCTTGTAGTTAGCTAGGACCAGTTTAATGGCACGATCCGGGTTTTAGTGCGCGGTGGTGCCGGTTCAAGAAAATTTAAAATTAACCATCGTTTCCGCATTTGGCCTCGGGATGGAGGCCGGGGCGCCGCCGTGCACTTACAGTGGTATCAGAGCCTCGCCATTAACATGGTCTAGCTTTGTCTAATGTGTTTTACATTTCCGATCGAACAATTTTCCAAAAACCGTATTTTTCTTCACATCAGTTTCTGTCGAAATTTTTTGAAGTCCAAAAATTTTTCAGGTTGTTTCAGAATGATGTGTAGGACATTCTAAGAGTTCTGTGAAAATTTGGGCTCGTGAACAGTCCAAACCACCGTGGAACCGCGGCCAAACCCATGCTTGGGCCGCGGTTCCGCCGCGACTTGAACTGTTCAGTCCCCTAAAATTCTACAGAATGCTCCTGAGTGGAAAATAGGTTTTCTGGAATGTTATTTTTTGGGCCCAGATTTCTTGATGTGCTACAGTAGTACTTGGGGGCCCACTTGGTAAATTTGATCGATCGGATATTTTAAACACATTAGTTCACAGTATTTACATTATATCTGCGATCGTGAATGTCACTTGATCGGTAAATCCTGTCTAGCTGCTATAGCCCGGTTAGACGGATTTGCGAACGTGACTTTCACGTTGATGTTCTGTGTATTGCTGTGATGTTGCGGATCGGTCGTGGGGGATAGCCTGGTTGCAGTGGTAGTACAGTTTTGTTGTATTATGTACATTTTATATTGCGGGGCGAGCGTCCGACATGTGGACTGCCGTCACTGTCTGTTTGTATTATTATTTTGGGGCACGACCAGGTTGCGGTCGATGTACCCGTTGTATGTATATTTTACTTTCTGTACTAGGATTGCCCCGCGGAGGGGTGCACGGATAGCCGGGTTCTACAGGGCAACAAGCCCGCATCTCATGGCATTGAGACGGAGGGGGCTTCACTCTAGAATTGGCGGGCTATTTGCCGCACTCGTAGGGGGTACAGGTTGACCTAGGAGGGGTGCCCAAGTTACCGGATTCCGTGAAGTGCTGGGTGGTCCATTCACGTTGCTGAAGGGGGCTGTCTCTCTTCAGGTTTTGGCGGGTAACTTGCCGCACCCGTAGGGGTCTAGGATTTCATTGCACAGGCTATCCACACGACCAGGGGAACGTCGGGTTTCAGTAGTGGCTCTGTGAAACCCGGGGATCCCAGATATCTGTATTGTTCTGTGATGCTGTACATTTCTATGATGTTGCATTTTATCACGCCTTGAGCGAATATAATATATTGGTATATATATTAGTAGATGTTGTATATGTTTTGCATCCGCGCTAGTCCAGACCCCGCTCTGTCGTTAGTTAGCTAACCTAACGGGTAATGACGGGACACAGTGGCGAATGCGGATGGCACATACGTACATCAGTATATTTTCGTTCTTTATGGTGTGATCAATTGATGGGACTGCGTTGATTCGGATCAATGCAAGTTAAAAACAAACCTAATCTGATGTTGTTGGAACATTTTTCAAAAAGCTGTTATTTGCAAGGACGTTCTCTTTTATTTTTCATCGTGGTATTCAGTTAGAATATCCTGCTCCTCAGTCGACGAGGCAAGGGCCGAGATCCCTTCACTGGGAGTGACCCCTTGGACAAAAAGTTTGCGTCACGGCAATAACTTCACTATAGCCGATTACTTTTGCTTTGCACCGTGGTATTCAGTTGGAATATCCTGCACCTCATTCTACGGGGAAAGAGCCGAGATCCCTTCACCGGGAGTGACCTCTTTAGCAATGGTTTTCGTCACTATATTTTAAAAGCTATCCGTTCCTTCAACGATATCAAGTTCAATACGTTAAAGGTTTTCGCCAGAAACCATTCATAGCCCTCCATCATTTCAGTTAAATATTCGGTAGTATTCAAGCTATGTATTTTGACCTCACGCTAAGGCATAGTGTTTGGTAGCTGCCGGGTATTTATCTGTTGCATAGATAGATGCGTTGGTTTGGGACAGTCGTACTACTATTTTGGCCTACGTCAAGGGTATGTACGGGTGGGTTCAAATTAACCTGGATAATGATGGGTAGAACTTGACATGTGACTTATGATATTTTGACCTCACGCCAAGGTCATAAGAGCATGGGGCAGAAATTACATCGGGAGTTTCTAAAGAAACTGAAACTTTCCAGATATGTGCATACCTTCTGGAGTGTGACACCGTGAGCGGATTCCGTCACGTTATCATGCGATGATAGTTGGATCCCGATTCCCACTGATGAGTTAGTTTACTCCTCGGGTGATCCCGACTAATTCTTCTTTCAGGTTTGGAGAAGAATTTGAAGTTACAGTGGGAGGTTTCCAGATTAGATAAATTGGTAACCATTCTGATCTAGGTTAGAGTGCACGCTGAGTGTTTCTTTTCTCTCTCTCTGACAGCGACCATTGACCCGACCCTAAGACTATGACTCAGTGACCAAATTAACCGAACCTTCTTAAACACTGGCTTTTGGATTGTCAGAGTCGCTAACCTCATTGCCACTCCTACTTTTACTCTTTTCTCCAGGACACCATGTATTACTACGAACGTCCACTTCCATTGGACAAAACCATCGTATGGTTAGATACGAACTCGAAAGAATTTATTCGAGGATGGTTTCAGGTTCTGGAGAAAACGGATAGGATTATTCAGTTGTCTTTTCCTTTTACCTTCTCTCGAGTTATGAGTACTCCTTGGTTTAGGAGATAGTACACCTATTACGCAAATTGGATAGTCTTATTCCAAACCATAGGTAGGTGCCGAACGGTGGGGAATGAAGAAAACCAATTAGCATAACGATGGTGTGCAGAAGGTATTAAGTTAAGACAAAGCAAGGGATTAGTAGGAGGGCAAAGTAAATTGCGACTGATATTCACGACCAAACCAAGTAATTCTTCGCCAATCCTAAAATCACCTTTGTATTTCTCCATGACACTCCGTATCACTACGAAGATCCACAGTTTATTGGATACTCCATCGTATGGTTATATACGAACTCGAAAGGAACTTGTTCCAGTTCGGGGATGGATTCTGGTTCAGGAGAAATAGGAATAAGGTTTATTCAGGTGTCTTTTATCTTCACCTTCTCTCGCATTGCGAGTGCTCCTAGGATTAGGACAGTACACCCATTATGCTTATTGGATAGTCTTCTTCCAAACCATAGGCTGGTGCCGAACGGTAGGGAAGGAAGAAAACCATTTGGCCTAAAGGGGTGTGCAGAAGGTAATGACTAAAGACATATAAAGGAATTTGGAGAGGTGGCAAAGAATTATACGGTTACAGTTGTGAATCTGGATAATGGAAGAGGCATTACTAGGAATACCAGGATACCCCATCGAAACATTTCAATGTTTCAGTTTCACCGTGTACTGTTAAACGAAAACTAATTTCCCGATTAGATACTTACTCCAGGGTATGTATTTACCAGGTATGATTCTCACATCTGTATGGTTTTACAGATGGTGAGTAGGAGTAAGTTATTGGGAATTGGGTGATCATCCTCATTATATCGGGATTCGTTGTAATCGGTGATATTTGAGGAAATCACCTGGGCTGTTTGCCGGTCGGCAAATATTTGGTTTTGAATATCCGCTGTTATGCACCAATTTCAAATCGATATATCTGTACGTCTATTTTCATAGAGTGAGATATACCTTTTTGAAATTATGTCTATGACATTTACCTATATCAGTGGATGGTTAGGTAAGGAGCATTAAACAGCGGTGTAATTCTTCTTAACCATAAATACAGTTTTCAACCTGCGATACACAGTAAATGAGTTATCAGACTCAAGGGACTTATACAGAGTATTGTATGTTGTCCAGGGTCCATCAGGACAGAGGGGTTGGTCCTCGTACTATATTCGGTTTACATATGACTTCTCTAGTTTTTAGACAGGTGTTTCGTGGAAACACAGGGTCCGAATTTTGAGAAGTTATAGGTATTTGAATAGAGTAGAGAACCAGGTATAGCAAGTATTGAGATTCTTCAAAGTGATCGAAGATGTAGATACTTGTGTACGGTATTCAGTTGATAGTAATGATTTAGGGAACTTGCTTCTCTTTCAGGTTACTCATAATTGGAAGCATTCCTAAGTTGAGTAACGCTGATAGGCCTCTTTCCATTCAGTTGACATGCACTGGAGACAGCTGCATGATTTGAATCTGGTTCAATTAAATCAGTGCCTCTGGTCCTATATAGGATATAGAACAGTTCGTATCTTAACGATGTTAAGGTACGGGGAGTTGTCCGGCTTATGATTAAAACCAGACTCGGGATAACTCAAGGCACGTTTCTGTAATGGCTGTTTGTGGGTTGACCCAGGCTATGACGAGTGTTGACTTTCTACCATCTGGAAGATCAATAGTGATATTGTTCTTGACTCGCCACGGTTTTATTAAAAATGGATTTTTTCAGAAAAACAGTAGTGGGAGTATGGTAGAACTGGAAGTGATTCCAGAACCGTAAACGATTACTGAAGATTTGATAAGGAACCTAAAGATTCAATCTGGATTGACATTCCATTGGCCACTCCGCAGATAAGGTGGGTAACTTCAGGCACCCGAGAGGTACTCCGGTAGCCTCGAGGACGGTGACAGGGAAGTTCTTGTTTACCCAGACTTGCCATTGCTGTTGTTCCCGACTGTGAGACCCGACGGGAGGATGAGTATAGCGTCGTTCTAAACTAGCTTTAGAAGTATATGTGCATATGACTCTGCCAGAGGGTTGTCGTAGTCAGTGGGAGCAGCGGAAGCATTGGTGGACAGGTGGCTTATGTCTATTTATAGACTAAAGCAGATATAGCGGAGATAGATCATCTATTTCTGACGTGACAGTCATAGGCTTGACTTCATCAGAATAGGGGATGGATCTGTTAAGAAGGTAGTAGGGTGTGATGTCCTGGTATTTGATGACATACACAGAGTAGGAAGTGATATTCCTATACTACGATCGGTTATACTTTGGTCGTCACACAGTGGTTTTCTCCATATGGGACTTGGACATTATATCAGACATACCGGTTACTAGATCTATGGTTTTAGATCTAGATTTGGGTGGTTTCCCAATAAGGGTACTTAGACAGCATTCTAAGAGTATTTAGAATGGACGACTCCTGGCACGGTAGTGTACCTGCAGGTGATGGAGTCACCCTCTCTAAAGGTGTCTTACAGACTAAAGGGGAGAGGGATGTGCATGACTGGCAGATCACTTGCTCAGGCAATTGAGTCAATCTTGAGATGTCAAGTACCACACCAGATGTTGTCCTTGCACTAGATGCAATAAGTTGATGTTGATCCAATTTTAGAGAAACAGTCGGAAGCAGTTTTAGAACATAAGTGGATGTTCTAGGGATATGATAACGACAGCCTCATTCGGGAGACAGTTATCATTCCAGGCTTCCAAGGTGACATGGATGACAAGGAGGTTGTCAGAGTTATAGTTTTTCCTTCTGATGAGGGGCAGTATTTTGGACAGGTGGTCCAAGGCAATACTGAGGGAGGCATGGCGCAGGATACTGATTAAGTTCAGTTGACGATACAGTCTAAGAAGTTTGGATTTAGAGTTCATTATGAGCTAGGTCCCATCAGACATCCAGACATTCTAAGACAGGTATTGCTCATTTCGGGAGATGGCTTTCTCCGCGAACTTGAGATATAGAGAGACATAGAAAGAAACATCAAAGCGGATCCACTCACTGAGGCTATTTCTCGAACGCAATAGTTTCGCAAACGGGCTTTTTGAGACTGACTAGTAGAGGAGTTGGGTGTTCGGTATCACACGGGCTGTGAGTATGCGACATCGCAATAATTAGACTTGAGTGCAAGTGGGAGATTGTTGGAGATAGTGCCCTCAGAGTCAATTATTGGATCACAGGCACGTGATTGCAATGATTGAGGGAGGACCTATCCCGGTAGGACAGTCTTACTCGAGATGATAGTATGCTATCTGGTTTATCTTTATCATCGTGTACTGCTTTAGGTGACCTGACATGTCGCTATTACACGTTGATAGAGCCCCTAGGATTCTTGCTTGACCACCAGCAGTATGAGGGCGATCATATAAGTGGGAGCTGGGGTCTATAAGCACATCCTTAAAAGGTCCCTAGTCGTGGGAGTTTCGAGACAGGGCATCGATACTCCAGAGTAGACTAGTGTATACAGTCGAGACCCCGACGAGGGGCGGTGGCCGGTCTCATAAGCCATTGGTGTTAGTTGGTTCACCTAAGATGTATACAGGTGCTCATTGGGTTATGAGTACACCGGAAAGGACTCGCCGGGAACATGCTAGTTGGTCTTATACCTGACGTCAGATAGCAGTTTCCTGGTGACATGTGTACAGGTTAGTTCATCGACCTGGGGATCGTCATTTGTCTCGTGTGAGTTCCCACTGTACTTTGATTACTACCCTACCACGCACAAAGGAGACGTGCAAACAGGTTTTAGTTGGGTACAGTCCCGAGCCACATGGAGGCAGTGAGCGGATCTTCAGGGGTTCGTCTCTCCCGGTATTGGGGGTGAGGTCGCGCTGTGTCTTGGAGAGCCATTACACAAAGCTCTCGGCCGAGGCAGGAGATTTACTGGTAGGTAATCCAGTAGTATCTCATGGTGTTCTGTGCTACACTCCGACACGACTTGTACCGCTTTTGGGGGTCTGACTTTTACCAACCCCCTAGGCCCGCCATGCGATGCTCATAGACGAACGGACCGGACTGTACGGATATTGTCACTGACAGGCTCAGTAGGGTGTCAGGATGAGTTCGCTCATCGACGTCCCTTTTGGTCAATACCTGGTAGCCCGTTACATATTGGCTTATACCTCTGACGTGCTAATGGTTAAATCCACAACCAATGTGTTGACGAGTCTTTAGAGTCCCCCACATTCAGTTGCTCAAGTTTTCGGGCGAAAAGCTGTAGAGGCCGTATGGAGATATGGCAGGGTTCGATTAGATACGTGCGGTATTGCATGGATCAGGATCGAACGGATATTACTAGCCGGCTTTGGTTTACGCCGGATCCTAGTATAGTACAGTGTAGATTTTGTCTCATTGCATTTGTATTTCGGTCGGAATACAAATGCGGGTGTGTATACATAGTATTGGGATTTTCCTGTAATTTATTACGGGACCAGTTTTTTGGAGTTGCCAGTTTGCTTTCCGTTTCGGCCTTATTTCTTTGTATCTTTCGTTGGCCGAAGATTGGTGGAGCAGGGCTTATTTGCAATTGTGCAAATGAGCATTTGTGAAAGGGGTCTTTTGCATATTATTGTATCATGATACTTGCACCATCACTTGACTTTCTTTAGTCATCATGGCTAGTCTTGTAGTGTCATGATGGCATGACTTTTTGGTGATGATGATGGTTGTTTTGGAGTGTGGATTTGTTTGTGATCGTTTCCCTTCATGATTATCTTTATTCCCTTGCATTATGAGTGTGGTTCTATTATCCATTCACCTCACTCTCTCATTCTCACTCCCACCTTAAGCCATGGCCGGCCAAGCCTTTGATGGCTGTCCAAAATTCTAGAGGTGGGGTTTTTGCTCTTTTGCTCTTGCATAAATCCCACAAGTTCCATCTCTATTAGCTTGTATCATCCCTCCACCAAAAGGTAACCTCCATGAACCCCAAAATGAGACATGAGCACTACACGCATTCTACAGCAAACCTTGGGCACGTCGGCTCGCCAACTTCATGCCCGAGTTGCCTCGGCATAGAGGCGGGAGCCCGTAAAAGAAGCCGGCGACGTGGCGCCCTTCCGGCGACAAGGTGGAGACCGGAGCTTCCGCGGGAGATCGGGACGACGACGAGAAGACCGGAGGACACGGATCAGTCTGTATATCTCTCTTCCCCATCTTGTAGTTAGCTAGGACTAGTTTAATGGCACGATCCGGGTTTTAGTGCGCGGTGGTGCCGGTTCAAGAAAATTTAAAGTTAACCATCGCTTCCGCATTTGGCCTCGGGATGGAGGCCGGGGCGCCGCCGTGCACTTACAATGGAGACCATATACGTGAGAGTTTGGTAGTCTATAAGCACATCCTTAAAGTGTCCCTAGTCGTGGGAGTTTTTTGACTGGGCATCGATACTCCGAGAGTAGACTAGTGTATACGGATCAAGACCCCGACGAGGGGCGGTGGCCGGTCTCACAAGCTATTGGTGTCAGTTGGTTCACCTAAGATAGTATAAAGGTGCTCATTGGGTTATGAGTATACCGGACGGACTCGCCGGGAACATGCTAGTTGGTATTATACCTATTGTCAGATAGCAGTTCCGTGGTGACATGTGTACAGGTTAGTTTATCGACCTAAGATCGTCATTTTTCTCATGTGAGTTCCCACTGTGCTTTGATTGCTATCCTACCACGGCTCAAAGGAGTCGTGCAAACAGGTTTTAGTTGGGTACAGTCCCGAGCCATTTGGAGGTAGTGAGCGGATCGTCAAGGGATTCGTTTCTCCCGGTATTGGGAGTTGATGTTGCCGGGTGCACGGGTGGCCATCACTAGAAATCCTTGGCTAAGGTAGTCGAGAATTACTGATTCGGATCAGTAGTTTCTCACGTGGTGATGGGCTTCATACCGACACTAAATATCGCGTTATTAAGGGTCTGACATTATCCACCCCTAGACTCGATATGCGATACACATGGAAGAACGGACCGGACTGTACGTATATTTTCACGGTCAGACTTAGTAGGGTTTCATGATGAGTTTGCTCGTCGGCCTCCCTTTCGCTCAATAACTGGGTAGCCGTTATGTACAGCTAGTACCACTGACGTGCTTGTGGTTAAACCCACTGTCAGCGTATTGAAAAGTCATTAAAGTCCCACACAGAGGGTTTGTAAGCCCACGGCGGTGCCCCGGCCGTCGATCCGACGCCGGAAACGCGGAAACAAAAACTTTGCAAACTAGCAAAACGGCACCACCGCGCACTTTTCACCCGGATCGGGCCATTAACCTAACAACTAGCAAACAAGAAAAGAGTAGAAATGCTATACCAAGCGATCCGTGTCCTTCGGTCTTCGTCTCCACTCCGATCTCCTCGTGGATTCTCCGTCCGTCACGTCCTCGTCGGAAAGGGCACCACATAGCCGGAATCTTTTACGGGCTCCCACCTATTGACCGAGGCAACTCGGGCGCGAAGTTGGCTAGCCGACGCGTCCAAGGGATGCTGTAGGCAAGTGTAGAGTATATGTCTCTTTGGGGTTTAGTAGTTACCATTGATGGAGGAATGAAGAACTTTTGGATAGGGTTTTTCTTTTGTTGCATGAATGAATAATGAGATAGCAAAAAATGAGAACAACAAATCTCTCCTCCTCACTCTAGTGGCCGGCCCCCCCTTTTTGATCAAATGGTGGAGGAAAAATCCAAAACATGAAGGGAGGTGATGGTAGGAAAAAGGAGAGGGTGACCACAACCCAAAGCGAATGATAACAATATCAAATCAATTTCTTATCCATTCAAATCACAATAAAGCAAGACATCATGAAAAAGCAAAGATGCTTAACTTATCATAATGCCACAAATGCAAGAAACCCCCTCCACAAATGTTAATCGCAAACTTGCAAATAACCCCCTACATCGGAAAAGTCCGGCCGGGAAAGAACAAAGGAAAACTGGCCGGAACGGAATACAATTTGGCAACCTCAGAAAACTGATCCCGTAATAAATTACAGGAAAACCCCGCTACTGCAAATACATGCCCGCATTTGTATTCCCACTAAACACAAATGCAAAGAGACAAAATCTACACTATCTGATACTAGGATCCGGCTTAAGCCAAAGCCGGCTAGTAAAAACCGTCTGATCACGATCCGTGCAATACCGCACGTATTTGATCGAACCCTGCCATATCTCCATACGGCCTCTACAGCGTTTCGCCCGAAACTTGAGTAACTGTGTGTGGTGGACTCTAAAGACTCGTCAATACTATGGCTGTGGATTTAACCACTAGCACGTCAGAGGTATAAGCCAATACGTGACGGGCTACCAGGTATTGACCAAAAGGGACGTCGATGAGCGAACTCATCCTGACACCCTACTGAGCCTGTCAGTGACAATATCCGTACAGTCCGGTCCGTTCGTCTATGAGCATCGCATGGCGGGCCTAGGGGGTTGGTAAAAGTCAGACCCCCAAAAGCGGTACAAGTCGTGTCGGAGTGTAGCCCAGAACACCCTGAGATACTACTGGAATACCTACCAGTAAATCTCCTGCCATGGCCAAGGACTTTTCATGTTCTGGCTCTCCTAGACACAGCGCGACCTCACCCCCAATACCGGGAGAGACGAACCCCTGCAGATCTGCTCACTGCCTCCATGTGGCTCGGGACTGTACCCAACTAAAACCTGTTTGCACGACTCCTTTGAGCCGTGGTAGGGTAGTAATCAAAGTACAGTAGGAACTCACACGAGACAAATGACGATCCTCAGGTCGATGAACTAACCTGTACACATGTCACCAGGGAACTTCTATCTGACGTATGGTATAATCCCAACTAGCAGGTTCCCGGCGAGTCCTGTCCGGTGTACTCATAACCCAATGAGCACCTGTATACATCTTAGGTGAACCAACTGACACCAGTGGCTTATAAGACCGGCCACCGCCCCTCATCGGGGTCTCGACTGTATACACTAGTCTACTCTGGAGAATCGATGCCCTGTCTCGAAACTCCCACGACTAGGGACCTTTTAAGGATGTGCTTATAGACTCCAGCTCTCACTTATATGATCGCCCTCATACTGCTGGTAGTCAAGCAAGAATCCTAGGGGCTCTATCAACGTGTAATAGCGACTCGTAAGGTCACCTAAAGCAGTACACGATGATAAAGATAAACCAGATAGCATACTATCATCTCGAGTAAGAATGTCCTACTGGGATAGGTCCTCCCCTCAATCATTGCAATCACGTGCCTGTGATCCAATAATTGACTCTGAGGGCACTATCTCCAACAATCTCCCACTTGCACTCAAGGCTAATTATTGCGATGTCGCATACTCACAGCCCGTGTGATACCGAACACCCAACTCCTCTACTAGTCAGTCTCACAAAGCTCGTTCGCGAAACTATTGCGTTCGAGGAATAGCCTCAGTGAGTGGATCCGTTATGGTGTTCCCTTCTATGTCTCTCTATGTCTCAAGTTCGCGGAAAAAGCCATCTCCCGAAATGAGCAATACCTGTCTTAGAATGTCTGGATGTCTGATGGGACCTAGCTCATAAATGAACTCCAAATCCAAACTTCTTAGACTGTATCGTCAACTGAACATAACCAGTATCCTGCGCCATGCCTTCCCTCAGTATCCACCTGGACCATCTATCCAAAATACCGCCCCTCGTCAGAGGGAAAACTATAACTCTGACAGTCACTCTGTCACCCATGTCACCTTGGAAGCCAGGAATGATAACCGTCTCCTAAAGGAGGCTACCGTTATCATTTCCCTAGAACATCCACTTATGTTCTAAAACTACTTCCGACTGTTTCCCCGGGATTGGATCAATATCAACTTATTGCACCTACTGCAAGAACAACATCTGGTGTGGTACTTGACATCTCATGATCAACTCAATTGCCTAAGCAAGTGATCTGCCAATCATGCGTTTCCCTCTCCCCTTTAGTCTGTAAGACACCTTTAGAGAGGGTGACTCCATTACCTGCAAGTATACTACCGTGCCAGAAGTCGTCCATTCTAAATACTCATAGAATGCTGTCTAAGTACCCAAATTGGGAAACCACCCAAATCTAGATCTAATACCATAGATCCAGTAACCAGAATGTCTGATATAATATCCAAGTTCTGTATGGAGAAACTATTGTGTGACAACCAATGAATAACCGATCGTAGTATAGGAATATCACTTCCTACTCTGTGTATGTCATCCAAATACCAGGACATCACACCCTACTACCTTCTTAACAGATCCATCCCCTATTCTGATGAAGTCAAACCTATGACTGTCACATCAGAAATAGATGATCTATCTCTGCTGTATCTGCTTTAGTCTATAAATAGACATAAGCCTGATGTCCACCAATGCTTCCGCTGCACCCACTGACTACGACAACCCTCTGGCAGAATCATATAGACGTATACTTATAAAACTAGTTTAGAACGACGCTATACTCATCCTCCTGCCGGGTCACACAGTCTGGAACAACAACAATGGCAAGTCTGGGTAAACAAGAACCTCTCTGCCACCGTCCTTGAGCATACCGAAGTACCTCTCGAGTGCCTGAGGTTACCCACTTTATCTGCGGAGTGGCTAATGGAATGTCAAACCAGATTGAATCTTTAGGCTTTTATCAAATCTTCAGTAATCGTTTGCGGTTCTGGAATCACTTCCAGTTCTACCATACTCCCACTACTGTTTTCTGAAAAAATCCATTTTTATTAAAACTGTGGTGAGTTAAGAACAATATCACTATTGATCTTCCAGATAGTAGAAAGTCAACCCTCGTCATAGCCCGGGTCAACCCACAAACAGCCATTACAGAAACGTGCCTTGAGTTGTCCAGAGTCTGGTTTTAAGCATAAGCCGGACAACTCCCCGTATCTTAACAAAGTCAAGATATGAACTGTTCTATATCAATATAGAAACAGAGGCACTGATTTAATTGAACCAGATTCAAATCATGCAGCTGTCTCCAGTGCATGTCAACAGAATGGAAAGAGGCCGATCAGCGTTACTCAACTTAGGAATGCTTCCAATTATGAGTAACTTGTAAGAGAAGCAAGTTCTCATTACTATCAACTGAATACCATACACAAGTATCTACATCTTCGATCACCTTGAAGAATCCCGATACTTGCAATACCTGGTTCTCTACTTTAATCTTATACTTATAACTTCTCAAAACATAGACCTTGCATTTCTACGAAACACATGTCTAAGAACTAGAGAAGTCATAAGTAAACAGAATATAGTACGAGGACCAACCCCTCTGTCCTAATGGACACTGGACAATATACAATACTCTGTATAAGTCCTCGAGTCTAGTGACTCATTCACTGTGTGTCGTAGGTTGAAAACTGTACATATGGTTAAGAAGAATTACACCGCTGTTCAATGTTCCTTACCTAACCATCCACTGATATAGGTAAATGTCATAGACATAATTTCAAAAAGTTATATCTCACTCTATAAAAATAGACGTACAGATATATCAATTTGAAATTGGTGCATAACAACGGATATTCAAAACCAAATATTCGCCGTCCAGCAAATAACCCAGGTGACTTTCTCAAATATCACCAATTACAACGAATTCCGATATAATGAGGATGATCACCCAATTCCCAATAACTTACTCCCACTCATCATCTGTAAAACCATACAGATGTGAGAATCCAACCTGGTAAATACATACCCTGGAGCAAGTGTCTAATTGGGAAATCAGTTTTATTTTAACAGTACACAGTGAAACTGAAACATTGAAATGTTTCGAAGGGGTATCCTGGTATTCTTAGTAATGCCTCTTCCATTATCCTGATTCACAACTGTAACCGTATAATTCTTTGCCACCTCTCCAAATCCCTTTATATGTCTTTAGTCATTACCTTCTGTACACCCCTTTAGGCCAAATGGTTTTCTTCCTTCCCTACCGTTCGGCACCAGCCTATGGTTTGGAAGAAGACTATCCAATAAGCATAATGGGTGTACTGTCCTAATCCTAGGAGCACTCGCAATGCGAGAGAAGGTGAAGATAAAAGACACCTGAAAGAACTTTATTCCTATTTCTCCTGAACCAGGATCCATCCCCGAACTGGAACAAGTTCCTTTCGAGTTCGTATATAACCATACGATGGATTATCCAATAAACCTGGGATCTTCGTAGTGATACGGAGTGTCCTGAAGAAATACAAAGGTGATTTAGGATTGGCGAAGAAATATTTGGTTTGGTCGTGAAATAGTAGTCGCAATTTACTTTGCCCTCTTCCTAATCCCTTTCTTTGTCTTAACTCAATACCTTCTGTACACCGTTTAGGCTAATTGGTTTTCTTCACTCCCTACCGGTCGGCACCAGCCTAAGGTTTGGAAGAAGGCTATCCAATTTGCGTAATAGGTGTACTGTCTCCTAAACCAAGGAGTACTCGCAATGAGAGAAGGTGAAAGGAAAAGACAACTGAATAGTCCTATTCGTTTTCTCCAAAACCAGAAACCATCCACGAATAAATCCCTTCGAGTTTGTATATAACCATATGATGGTTTTGTCCAATGGAAGTGGACGTTCATAGTAATACGGGGTGTCCGGGAGAAAAGGGTAAAAGTAGGAGTGGCAATGAGGTCTGCAACTCTGACAATCCAAAAGACAGTGTTAAGAAGGTTCGGTCAACTTGGTCACTGAGTCATAGTCTAGGGTCGGATCAATGGTCGCTGCCAAAGAGAGAGAGAAAAGAAACACTCGGCGTGCACTCTAACCTAGATCAGAATGTTTATCACTTTATCTAATCTGGAAACCTCCCACTGTAACGTCAAATTCTTCCCCAAACCTGAAAGAAGAATTAGCCGGGATCACCCGAGGAGTAAACCAACTCATCAGTGTGAATCGGGATCCAACTCTCATCGCATGATAACGTGACGGAATCCACTCACGCTATCACACTCCAGAAGGTATGCGCATACCTGGCAAGTTTCAGTTCTTTTGAAACTCCCGATGCGGATTTTTTTTGCCCCATGCTCTTATGACCTTGACGAAGGCCAACAAATCATAAGTCACATGTCAAGTTCTACCCGTCATTATCCAGGTTAATTTGAACCCACCCGTACAAGCCCTTGACGAAGGCCAACAAGGCTATACGACTGTCCCAAACCAATGCATCTATCTATGCAGCAGAAAGGCAACAAGCAGCTACCATACACTATGCCTTGACGAAGGCCAACAAACATAGCATGAATACTATGTGCTACCCGTCTGAAACAACGGAGGGCTACGAATGATTTCTGGCGAAAACCTTTAACATAATGAACTTGATATCGTTGAAGGAACTGATAGCTTTATAAAAATATAGTGACGAAAACCTTTGCTAAAGAGGTCACTCCCGGTGAAGGGATCTCGGCTCTTTCCCCGCAGAATGAGGTGCAGGATATTCCAACTGAATACCACGATGCAAAGCAAAAGTAATTGTCTATAGTGAAGTTATTGCCCTGACGCAAACTTATGTCCAAGGGGTCACTCCCGGTGAAGGGATCTTGTCCCTTGCCTCGTCGACTGAGGAGCAGGATATTCCAACTGAAAACCACTATGCAAAACAAAAGAGAACGCCCTTGCAATAACAGCTTTTTGAAAAAGTGTTCCAACAACATCAGATAGGTTTGTTTATCTTGCATTGATCCGAATCAACGCAGTCCCATCAATTGATCACATTACAAAGAACGAAAATATACTGACGTACGTATATGCCATCCGCATTCGCTACTGGGTCCCGTCATCACCCGTTAGGTTAGCTTACTAACGACAGAGCGGGGACTGGACTAGCGCGGATGCAAAACATATACAACATCTACTAGTATATATATAATATATAATTTTCGCTCAAGGCATGATAAAGTGCAACAACACAGAAATGTATAGCAACACAGATCAATACAGATATCTGGGATCCCCGGGTTTCACAGAGCCGCTGAAACCCGACGTTCCCCTGGTCGTGTGGATAGCCTGTGCAATGAAATCCTAGACCCCTACGGGCACGGCATGTTACCCGCCAAAACCTGAAGCGAGGCAGCCCCCTTCAGCAACGTGAATGGACCACCCAGCACTTCACGGAATCCGGTAACTTGGGCACCCCTCCTGGGTCAACCTGTACCCCCTACGAGTGCGGCGAATAGCCCGCCAATTCTAGAGTAAAGCCCCCTCCGTCTCAATGCCATGAGATGCGGGCCCGTTGCCCTCTAGAATCCGGCTATCCGTGCACCCCTCCGCGGGCCAATCCTAGTACAGAAAGTAAAATATACATACAACGGGTACACTGACCGCAATCTGGTCGTGCCCCAAAATAATAATACAAACAGGCAGTGACGGCAGTCCACAAGTCGAAAGCTCGCCCCGCAATATCAAATGTACATATAAAACAAAACTGTACTACCATTGCATCCAGGCTATCCCCACGACCGATCCGCAACAACACAGCACAACACAGAACATCAACATGAATGTCACGTTCGCAAATCCGTCTAAAAGGGCTATAGCAGATAGACTGGATTTACCGATCGAGTGACATTCACGGTCGCAGATATAATGTAAATACTGTGAACTAGCATGTTTAAAATATCCGATCGAACAAATTTATCAAAGTGGGCCCCAAGCAGTACTGTAGCACTTACAGAAAATCTGGGCCCAAAAAAAATATCCCAAAACCCCTATTTCCAAGTCTAAAGCCTACTGGGAAATTTTGATGCAGTGAGGACACCTTACCACCGCGGAACCACGGCCAAAGCAGGGGTTTGGCCGCGTTTCCGCGGTCTTACTGACGAATCACTGCTCCAAATTTTACCAGAATTCTTAGAATTTCCTGCTTGTGTTTCTGCAATGACCTGAAAAATTTTTGGAGCAGAAAAAATTTCGACAGAAAACACAATGCATTGAAAATACGGTTTTTGGGGATTTTTGTTCGATCGAGTTCTAAACATACTAGAGCAAGCTAGGCATGGTTAATTGCGTGGCTCTGATACTAATGTAAGCCCGCGGCGGTGCCCCGGCCGTCGATCCGACGCCGGAAACGAAGAAAAAATTTGCCAACTAGCAAAACGGCACCACCGCGCACTTTTCACCCGGATCGGCCCATTAACCTAACAACTAGCAAACAAGAAAAGAGTAGAGAAGCTATACCAAGCGATCCATGTCCTTCGGTCTTCGTCTCCACTTCGATCTACTTGCGGATTCTCCGTCCGTCATGTCCTCGTCGGAAAGGGCACCATATAGCCGGAATCTTTTACGGGCTCCCACCACTTGATAGAGGCAACTCGGGCGCGAAGTTGGCTAGCCGACGCGTCCAAGGGATGCTGTAGGCAAGTGTAGAGTCTATGTCTCTTTGGGGTTTAGTGGTTGCCATTGATGGAGGAATGAAGAACTTTTGGATAGGGTTTTTCTTTTGTTGCATGAATGAATAATGAGATAGAAAAAAATGAGAAAAACAAATCTCTCCTCCTCACTCTAGTGGCCGGCCCCCCCTTTTTGATCAAATGGTGGAGGAAAAATCCAAAACATGAAGGGAGGTGATGGTAGGAAAAAGGAGAGGGTGACCACAACCGAAAGTGAATGATAACAATATCAAATCAATTTCTTATCCATTCAAATCACAATAAAGCAAGCCATCATGAAAAAGCAAAGATGTTTAACTTATCATAATGCCACAAATGCAAGAAACCCCCTCCACAAATGTTAATCGCAAACTTGCAAATAACCCCCTCCATCGGAAAAGTCCGGCCAGGAAAGAACAAAGGAAAACTGGCCGGAACGGAATACAATTTGGCAACCTCAGAAAACTGATCCCGTAATAAATTACAGGAAAACCCCGCTACTGCAAATACATGCCCGCATTTGTATTACCACTGAACACAAATGTAAAGAGACAAAATCTACACTATCTGATACTAGGATCCGGCTTAAGCCAAAGCCGGCTAGTAAAAACCGTCCGATCACGATCCGTGCAATACCGCACGTATCTGATCGAACCCTGCCATATCTCCATACGGCCTCTACAGCGTTTCACCCGAAACTTGAGTAACTGTGTGTGGTGGACTCTAAAGACTCGTCAATACTATGGCTGTGGATTTAACCACTAGCACGTCAGAGGTATAAGCCAATACGTGACGGGCTACCAAGTATTGACCAAAAGGGACGTCGATGAGCGAACTCATCCTGACACCCTACTGAGCCTGTCAGTGACAATATCCGTACAGTCCGGTCCGTTCGTCTATGAGCATCGCATGGCGGGCCTAGGGGGTTGGTAAAAGTCAGACCCCCAAAAGCGGCACAAGTCGTGTCGGAGTGTAGCCCAGAACATCCTGAGATACTACTGGAATACCTACCAGTAAATCTCCTGCCTTGGCCAAGGACTTTTCATGTTCTGGCTCTCCTAGACACAGCGCGACCTCACCCCCAATACCGGGAGAGACGAACTCCTGCAGATCCGCTCACTGCCTCCATGTGGCTCTGGTAGGGTAGTAATCAAAGTACAGTGGGAACTCACACGAGACAAATGACGATCCTCAGGTCGATGAACTAACCTGTACACATGTCACCAGGGAACTGCTATCTGACGTCTGGTATAATCCCAACTAGCAGGTTCCCGGCGAGTCCTGTCCGGTGTACTCATAACCCAATGAGCACCTGTATACATCTTAGGTGAACCAACTGACATCAGTGGCTTGTGAGACCGGCCACCGCCCCTCGTCGGGGTCTCGACTGTATACACTAGTCTACTCTGGAGAATCGATGCCCTGTCTCGAAACTCCCACGACTAGGGACCTTTTAAGGATGTGCTTATAGACTCCATCTCTCACTTATATGATCGCCCTCATACTGCTGGTAGTCAAGCAAGAATCCTAGGGGCTCTATCAACGTGTAATAGCGACTCGTAAGGTCACCTAAAGCAGTACACGATGATAAAGATAAACCAGATAGCATACTATCATCTCGAGTAAGACTGTCCTACTGGGATAGGTCATCCCCTCAATCATTGCAATCACGTGCCTGTGATCCAATAATTGACTCTGAGGGCACTATCTCCAACAGGGTTTCCCTAGTTCGAGCGAAATGTTGTAGAGGCCGTATGGTTTTATTGCAGGGTTCGATCATATACGTGCACTTGTGCACGGATCATGATCGGACGTATAATACTAGTGGGCTTTGGTTTAAGCCGGATCCTAATATTATATTGTTGAATTACTTTCATCTTGTTGTATTCGTATTCAGTCGGAATACGGATGCAGGTATGTATATACGGATGAGGGGTATTCTTGTAATTCGTTACAAGATAACTTTAGTTGATGCCATTTCTCTTTTTGGATTAAACATTTTGGTTTAAATGTTTAATGGTGGAAATTGTGACTCATTCTTGGCATGGCTAGGTTTTTGTCTTGGCTGAGATATTTGTGTATAGTGTTTTGGGATATTTTGTTAAGGCATGTCAGATATTTTTTTGGGGAAAAAATGAAAGGGGGCGGTTCTTTTTAGGTGTGGCTTTTCTTGAGTTTCCATCACAATATCTCACAACACACACACACATGAAAAGAGCAGCCATCTCATTTCCTCCTTGACTTGCTCTTTTCCTTGCTTGAGCTCACGCTTTCCTCCATGGGAATCTTCTTTAACCTCCACCCATCCCTCTCATGAGTTGAGAATCCATAGGGTTTTAGAGACAAAGTATTCACACACTATCTCTACTTCATCTTGGGTATCTAGGCTAGCAAACTTGATATCCGAGTTGCTTCGGTTTAAAAGCGGGAGCCCATATAAAAAACCCTCGACGTGGATCGTCTTCGACGAGAGAGACCAGGGACCAAACATCATCGAGGCAACCGCGAGGAACTTGGAAAGAGGTTGAAGACCGAAGGACACGGATCGATCGGTGTAACCTCTCTAAACACTTTACAGTTAACAAGTATATGGTTAATGGTACGATCCGTCATTTAGGGTTCCGTTAGTGTCATGTTTTAAATGTTTTTGTTCCGCATTTGGCCATGGAGTGATGGCCGGGGCGCTGGCATAGCCTTACAACAACCGGGCAGCAACCCTGCTCAGTTCATCCTTAGCAGGCCTCCCAATGCCCTCTCGTGCTAAGGATCAAAGCCCTCACCAAGAGGCAACCGGGAAGCTACCCTGCTCGGTCCATCCCTGGCTGATAGTTCACTACCCACCGACGCCAAGGATCAAAAGTCCTCATCAAGTGGCAACCGAGCAGCTACCCTGCTCGGTCCATCCCTGTCTAGTAGTTCACTACCCACCGACGCCAAGGATCAAAAGCCCTCATCAAGAGGCAACCGAGAACATACTCTGCTCGGTCCATCCCTAGCTGGTAGTTCACTACCCACCGACGCTAAGGATCCAAGCCTTCGCTAAGAGGCAAATAGGCAGCAACCCTGCTCGGTCCATCCATGGCTGGTAGTTCACTACCCACCGACGCTAAGGATCAAAGCCCTCACCAAGAGTCAGCCGGGAAGTAACCCTGCTCGGTCCATCCTTAGCAGGCCTCCCAATGCTCTTCCGCACTAAGGATCAAAGCCCTCACCAAGAGGCAACCAGGAAGCAACCCTTCTCGGTCCATACATGGCTGGTAGTTCACTACCCCCCGACGGCAAGGATCAAAGCCCTCACCAAAAGGCAACCGGGCAGCTTCCCTGCTCGGTCTATCCCTGGATGGTTGTTCACTACCCACCGATGCCAAGGATCAAAACCCTCACCAAGAGGCAACCGGGAAGATACCCTGCTCGGTCCATCGACGCCAAGGATCGAAGCCCTCACCAAGAGGTAACCGGGCAGCTACCCTGCGCGGTCCATCCCTGGCTGGTAGTTCACTACCCACCGACTCCAACGATCGAAGCCCTCACAAAGAGGCAACCGGGCAACTCCCCTGCTCGGTCCACCCATGGCTGGTAGTTCACTACCTACCGACGCCAAGGATCAAAGCCCCACCAAGAGGCCACCGGGTAGCTACCCTGCTCGGTCTATCCTTAGCAGGAAACTCTTTGCCCTACGATACCAAGGATCCAAGCCCTCATCAAAAGGCCACCGGGCAGCTTCACTGCTTAGCTCCCTCCACGCCTTTACTAAGCGATCTCAACCTTGACTTCTGGGCCATGGAGATACCGAACTTTCACCGGCCTTTGTACACATAGCAAATGGTCGATTTCAACTCGACGTGCGATCGCTAGACAAAAAAAGACCTAACATGAAAGCAGTACTGCGCAAATAAGATGTTTACCACAAACAAGAGGAATACGCGCACGCAAAGAATACTGCAAAAAGATTTTTTATACATAAACTAGGAAGTCTTTACAGAGGTATTATGAGCTCCCCAGCCTTACAAAAATGCTTGGAGGCTTACAAAATTCTAGCGCAAAGAAAATAAGGGGGAAAGGAAGTTCAGGCCTCGGGGCTGGGGAGAACATCGATGAGCAACGCTTCCACTGCGACAACCGGGATGGCATCTTGAAGGTCGGCACCTACCACGGTATCCTCGGCGACGGTGGCCAGGGCGACCGACTTAACACCGACGCTCCCACCAGGGGCCTCTTCCCTTGTAGCACTAGCAGGAGCATCCCCCTGTGCCTTATCCCCGTGGGGGTACTCACCCCGGAGCTCGCCGTCTGGGAAATCCAGCATCAGGGCCTTGACGGCGTCGAGAGCGTCATGCCAAACAACAGTAGCTACCCCAGCGAGGTCGGTGTAGTACTGATCTAACTTCTTGTAGCTCTCCACCGCCTTCGAAGCTTGGAGCTCGGCACGCCTCGTTCCTTCCTTCGCCACCTCGTTCTCCCTTTGGAGGGTGTCTGCCGTCTTCTTCAGGGTGGCGGCAAGAACCCTGGAGTCTTCTAGCTTGGCCTCGGCGGCTTGGGTAGCCTCTCGATACTTGGCAATCTCCCGATCCCTGGCCACCACTTGGTCTTCGAGAGCAGCGACCCTCTCCATCGCCGCCTCTAGCTCCAGCCTTGAGCTTTCCTCCCGCAAGGAGAACTCGCCCGCGGCCCGCATCACCGAGGCGATTTCGTAATCCTCCATATTGACGACGAGGGCGACGTGCTGGAGAACTTGAAGAAAATAGAGGAAGGTTAAAAAGGAAAGGGGGGCACCCAATCTCGCAAAAAAAATACTGAATGAGGAACCGGGTGCGGTGCGAACACTAACATGCACGGCCTCTTGAGTTATGGCCGCTATTTGAGCCCGGAAAGTCCCCCGAGAGATTCTGCCCCCTGCAGACCTTTCCATTTCCGAGAGCAGGCTGTCGGGGATAGAAATCCCCAAGGGCAGCTCGAAGCGAAGCACCTTATCGTCCACGAGGATCAGGGAAGCCGGGGAGCGGGGCGCCGTCCTATGAAACCTTATGAGGAGCGATGCAGGGGAACCAGTCTCAACTCCCCCCTCCAGAGCCCGAGGCTCTTGCACCCGAGCACGTTTTTTGCTCGGCGCTTGGCTGGACTCCGGGGCCCGGGACGCACTTGGGCGCCTAGATGGAGCGGTAGCCGGTGGAGCCGGAACCGATGATGGGCGAGAAGGGCCGGCGCTTCCGGCCTTCTTCCTCTTCTTCTACTCGACCAGGGCTGCCCGGAATTTTCCTAGGTCCATGGGTTCTGCATGAGACAAAAATACAGATGAGTCAGCAATGCCAGGAAAAGTGAAAGAATACACAAGTCTAAACAGGTCTCCTGAAAGCTCCCAACTTACCCGTGAACTGGGCGGGGCTGAGCCCAGCCCACTGAAGGCCCTCTCAGAAAGCAGCACATCAGCCCGGGTGAGGGGCTCCCACTCCGACACCGCCATCGCATTGGGATGATTCGACCGACTCACCCGCGGGAAGCTGGCCCCATGCCACTGGGTGTGAACAGGCCAATCCTCACACTCGGGCGGCCCAACAAACAAAAACTTATTCTTCCATTGGTGAATGGAAGAAGGTACTACGACGAGCCCTGACCTGGCAGCATCCCCTCGTTGTTTTCTAAAAGAGATGTATACCCAGCTCGGCTTGCCCCTGCGAGCGCCAGGGTGGTTTTTATAGCAAAGAGAAGAAACGGGAAAGCTCCGGCTGAAAGGGATCAGACGCAATTTCAACCGGACCAGGAACCCAAGAAGAATCCTCCAAGAGTTCGGCACTAACTGGCCCGGGGCTAAACCAAAACAATTCAACGCCGCAATCACCTTGGGAGAGAAGGGCAGGCGCATCCCGACCCAAAAGGCTTCCAGGTACAAGTGTCACGACCCGAAAAATATGGAGCGTGACTGGCCCTTAAATTACGAAACGTCATGAGGCGTACGTAATCTAGGTAAGCCAAAATCCAGAAATCAAAACCAAATAAAGCAGTAGAGTGAAGGAAAACCAATTTAGAGAAAGCGATTTTTAACCAAATAAGTCGCATCAAGCTTTTTAAAAGCAACATCCATTTTTCCGAAAATTTCGACAGAGTCTCTTTTGTAAATACTGGCCCCAAACGAGTACAAACATGAATATATGTAAAACATGAAATAAGGTATCCCCAAGCAGGAGCTAGCTCTTCGCCAAAGGCGGACTCAAAATCACACGCAATATAGATCATCATCGTGCACAAATAGCATATAAAGGCACAAAGTAATAAAGCAACATGTCGGCTCAAGTGAGCTCGATCCAGAGAAACAACATCAAAGTACAAGTCTCACTGTCTCATCTCTAAGTCGCTAATACAATAAGACAAGTGGTAGATACGGTCGATGGAATACACTAGATACAATACTGATACAAGATGGAAACAAAATAAGCCCGCAACCTAATTACGTACAATGCTGCGAGTCCAAGCAAAAGGAGCAAAAGAGAAGTTGCGCCCACCGCTACTGTGCTGACGGGTCGGACCTGCAAAACACTGTGGCACGACGGGGGTGAGTTGCCAACTCGTGAGTAAAAAGTAACATCTAATAAGGCTATCATAAGCATGCACACAATTTCGTCACAGCCTACAAATACTAATATGATGCGATGTAATAATATGTATGCAACATGAATGCAATAAACAACATGAGATTTGAATATGATTAACATAGGAAATCTGTATTCTTATCTTATTAAACTTCTGTAATTTAGCTGTAGTTTCATCAATGAAATCAATATAAATCCATGTCAAGTATTAACACCAAATATGAATATCTTATTAATTATACCGGGCTCCGGCAAATCCGGACTGGCCTAAATATCTGATCTCGGGCTCCGGCAATCCGGACTGGCCCATGTATTAAATCTCAAGACTACGTCGGTATCATCCGGATATCCGCCGTGTCATAAATAACCGGTCGGTAGTGCTCCCCTGCCGGGCTCAACGCCATCATCTGGGACCATCTTGCCCTGAGGTACCGCACTGGGTCCACCATGCACCCACAGACGGTTCCTTCTCTTCCTCGAATCGGTTGTATGATACCGCTCAAGAACCAAGAAATCACATGGTGGACGATGTTGGTGTAATATGCCCTAGAGGCCATTATTTTATAGTACTAGTATGTATATTATATTTTGGAAGCTTAGGATATATATACGGATTTATGACAATCTTGCTCAATATGGTAGTATGCTAATTGGTTTGTATCTATCTTAATATGTGTATGTGTTTCTTTTAACATATCGCTAATACATGTTGATAGAGCCATTAAGATCTTTACTTGACTCCAGCGTTGTGTGGCAGTCACACTAGTGGGGGCTGGTAGTCTATAAGCACATCGTTATACAGGTCCCTAGTCGTAGGATTATCGAGACAGGGCATCGATTTCCAAAGTAGACTAGTGTATACGCTTCTCATCCCAGGAGGGGAGATGGTTTATCCCACAGCCATCAGTACGTTGTACTGGAGATAGTATGCATGTGCTCATTAGGTTACGAGTACACTGGACAGGACTCGTCGGGAACTGTTAGTTAGTATTATACCTATCGTCAGTTAGCAGTTCCCAGGTGACATGAGTACAGCTTAGTCCGTTGACTTGACACTGCTGCTTTGCCTCAAGTGTGTTCCCACTGTTCTTAGATTACTACCCTACCACGGCTCTATTGAGTCGTGCAAACAGGTAGTAGTTGGGTACAGTCCCGAAGGACTTGGAGGCAGTGGCGGTTAGATAGGATTCGTCTTTCCCGGTATTGGGGGTTGATATCGTGCTGTCTTTGGAGAGCCATTACACAAAGTCTCTGGCCAGGGCAAGCGAGATTTACTGGTAGGTACTCTAGTAGTTTCTCAGGGTGTTTTGGACTACGCTCCGACATGACTTATACCGCTATTAGGGGACTGACGTTTACCGCCCCGAGGCCCGATATGCAATATTCTTAAAAGAACCGACCGGACTGTACGGAGATTGTCACATTCACGCTCTGTAGGAGTTCGGATGGATTTTCCTCATCAGCCTTCTTATCGACATCTACCTGGGGACCGTTACGTACAGCTAGTACCACTTGCGGCCTGTGGTTAAACCCACTGCCAGCGTAGTGTCGTGTCTTTAGAGTCCCACATAGAGGGTTTTCCACTTTTTGGCGAAACGAGGTAGAGGTCGTATGGTTTTACGATAGGGTTCGTTTACATACGCGGACTTGTGCGTGTTTGGTGTTTGGGCAGTTGATGCTAGTGGGCTTTGATTTAAGCTGGATCCTATTATTTGATTTTGGAATGGTTTAGTCTCAATTTATTCGTGTTTCTCGGAACACGGATGTGGGTATGTATATACGGCTGATAGAGGAAAAGAAGGAGACACCTCATTAGGGTTTTGACCATTGACTTGATTAAAACCATTATTAGGTGGGAGGAATTGTTTACTAATTTTTATTAGAGATAATTGTGTCATGACTAATTGGTTTGACCATTTGACTTATTGACCATTGTTGACTTAGATATTTTTGTTGAGCACAAAATATTTTGCTTAGCATTATTGTGACGTGATAATGGTCAAATCAAATGAACCATCACAATTATCCTAATAAAACATATTATTCTTTTTTCTCTTATGTGAGCTCTCTTCATAATTCACATAGACATTCTCTCTCATAGCTCTCTCCTTCTTCCTCTCTCAAGCCTTAGTATTTCATGAGTTCAAAATCAAGGGCCATTGGGACAAAGACACCAAAATCCTTCTCTGCTCACTCTAGGGTTCTTAGTTTAGCACACCAAGCATGCTAGTCACTTCATTATAGTGGTTGGAGCTCAAGGCAGAGACCTTCAAGTGAATCATCTTTGACGTAGAGAAGCCGGTGAGGATGAACCATCCACAACCACTCCAAGGAGCTCACAACAAGGAGAAGAAGGACTTCAAGCTTGAGGTATAATCATCTAACATAGTAATTAGAACTCCTAGTTAGTTTGTTAGTTAATGTTTAGCAAAGATCATAATGTCTAGTCTATGTTACCTTGCAAAGAAAAATTCGATTTTTACCTATTCCGCCTCCCCGTTAACTACCGGGGTGAGTAACATAGTCTTACAGTGGTATCAGAGACTGGCTAAACCATAACTAACATGTTAGCAAAGCCTTTAGAACTTCGATCACGGAAAAATCCCGAAAACACGAGCAAAACTTGCATTTTCTGTCGATTTTGAAAACTGGTCTAAAAATTATTTCAAAGAGCTGAAAAATACGTGCAGGCTTTTTGAAGATCACTGAAGAAATTTGGACGCCTAACTCGGTTAGACCACCGTGGATCCGCGGCCGAGTCGACTCCGAGTTGGTCCAAATTTTTTCTGGTGCTCTCTGTGGTTGTTTTGTGTTTTCTGGGATATTTTGTTTCTGCTCAGAAATTTTTGTGTACAGTGTTGTACTTGGATTAGATTCAAATGTGGTTATTGATTGAAATTCTATAAACTTTGGCTAATTGGATTATATCTATAATGTGTTATATGTGCCGAACGTCTGCTAATCGTTATACGTCGATTAGTGGGGGTTGCACATATCTGCGATCTGTGATATTGGTTTGTGTATATGAACTTGTTAGATTGTCATGGATGAATAGCCGGGGATGTGAGATGAGTTTTTTAATCTTTCATTTGATATAAATTGTAAATTGATGTAATATTATTTTACGGTCGCACATCCGGGTTGAGGTTGTAGCCACCATTGTATATTATTTCTTTTACTGTTATCTGCTCATAGGATAGACTCAAGGTGGGGTGTACAAACTACCGGGTACTTTGAAGTGCCGAGTGGCCTACTCACTTTATTGAGGGAGATTGCTTCACTTCGAGTATTTGGCGGGTAGTTTGCCGCACCCGTAGGGGTCTATGGTGGGCTTTGGATATTCATCACGACCGTGTAATCCGTCTTTCGTTTCAGGCTCAAACGAAACGCGGATTCTTAGCATATCCAATGTGTTTATATATGATCTGAAATGACTATCATTGCATCTGACGAATGTATATATCTATATATGATATCTAGGAGACGTTGCTTATGTTTTACATCCGCGCTAGTCCAGCCCCCGCTCTGTCGTTAATTAAGTAACCTAACGGGTGATGACGGGCCCCGTGGCGAATGCGGATGGCATAAGCGTACGATTTATTTTTTGTTGTTTTCTGCAATGGTAGGTTTTAATTGATGGGACTGCATTATATTAATGCTTAGAAAACAAACCAAAGTTGAATAGTTGGAAAAATTTCAAAACCACTCGGTTTTTTCAAAACAGCAAAACTTTTAAATTCGGAGCTTAAACCACTCCTTTTAAAAGCTATCAGGTTCCTTCGATTATATCAAGATCACTACGTTCACGGTTTCTTCAAAACCATTTGTAGCCCTCCGTCATTTCAGTTAAATGTTCAGTAGTATTCAAGCTATGTATTTTGACCTTCGCCAAGGTATAGTGATTGGTAGCTGCTGAATATTTCTCTAAAGCATAGATAAATGTGTTGGTTTGGGACAGTCGCTCTGCCATTTTGGCCTTCGTCAAGGGTATGTACGGGTGGGTTCAAATTAACCTGGATAATGACGGGTAGAACTTGACATGTGACTTATAATATGTTGGACTTCGTCTAGGTCATAAGAGCATGGGGCAAAAATCCGCATTGGGAGTTTCTAAAGAAACTGAAACATGCTAGTGTTGCATACCATTTAGAGTGTGATAATTTTGGTACGATTCCTTCAACTTTATCATACGATGATATTTGGATCCCGATTCTACTGTGAGTATATGCTACTCCTCGGGAGATTTTTTCACTTAACGATCAATGCTATAAACCAAGTAAGTATCTAAAAAGGTGTTAGCGGAGCTACGGCCCCAGGGAAAAGTGGTTATTTAATTAAGGAACTTCGCGAAAGCATCGTAAAACCTCCCTCGAACTACCGACACTAGCCTGGCCGAACGGTTAAGCAAGTATTATACGGTGAGATTAATCCTGACTAATTGTTCTTTTATGGTTTGAGGAAAGATTCGAGAAACAATGGGAGCCATCCTATTTAGATAAACTAAAAACCACTCTAAAGTTGCAAGAGCATCATGCTAAAGTGTTTCTTCTCTCTCTCCTAATTGCAGCGACCAAACATGACGGGCCTTAACTTATTATTAGATAAAAACATATTGATAGGGCCAAACTATAAAGATTGGTCCAGGAATGTCAAGATAGCAACTACTTATGACAAACTGGGGTATCTGCTTACTACTAAAACCCCTGCCGTCCCAGGTCCAGAATCCAGTGTCGCGGATAAGGAAATCCGTAAGACCTGGGAGATTGATAGCGCAAAAGTCAAGTGCTTCATGCTGGCCTCCATGGATAATGAACACCAGAAGCGGCACGAGAATATAGATCTTGAAGAAGCTATTTCAGGCGAGGTTAGCTGTCGGGTCATCTATAGGGGAACACGTCCTTAAGATGATCGGCTACATTGAGGAGCGCGCGGACCTTAGGACCACGTTAGAGAATGAGCTGTATACAGACTTGATTCTCCAGTCCCTTTCTTCCACCTGCAACACAGTTTATCTTAAATTTTAATATTCAAGGTAAAGAAGTTAAACTTCCGGAACTCCTCAACATGTTGAAGAGTGGAGAGGGCACCCTGCAGAAAGTCAGGGAAACACCCGCTCTGTTTGTTGGTGGTGCTTCCTCTTCTAGGTTCAAGGCAAAAGCCAAAGGAAAGAAGAAGAAGGCCCCTACCAAACCAAGAGGCTGTGTTAGTATGGTGGAAGTCAAGGGAAAAGCAAAAGTGGTAGGGCCGACAGTAGGAAAGGAAGAATGCTTCTACTATCACAAGAAGGGCCATTGGAAGAAAGATTGCAAGGCTTGGAAGGCCAAGAACCAGGACTCGAGCCAAGTTGTGGCTTCGGCTTCAGGTGTGTTTATAATTGAAAACTGTTTGTCAATCAACTCTACTTCCTGGGTATTGGATACTGATCAGTCAAAAATATTTCATTCTCAAGACGACAATTTCTTTAATCTTTCTAATCATCTAAAGGTGTTTGGTATAAATATAGGACATATTAGCAATTCGTCTGCAAAATATCAAATAACATGTGTTATACATTATAACCGGTATTATGAAGGAAATTGTGTGTTTATTACTACATGCATGATTTTGTATATCTCAACACTTTCATTAAGATTGTGTGTAGAAAATTCTTCGGGTTAAAGAACTGGAATCGCAAAAGTGCCGATAAAGTGCAACAAGTCAAAGACTTGAAATATGGCAGCAACCAAGAAAGAATTATAAGATTCCAGACATCAAAAGAACACCCCAAACACAACACCAAACAAACCAGAAAAACTTCATCCATAGACCTCATAAAACAGCCACGGATCTGCGGCCGATCCAGGCCGATCCGCCGTGGTTCCGCGGCCGATCTGACTCATCAGCGGTTGGAACTTTTTGCAGAGGATTCCTTTCAACTACCAAACTTCCTCATGACGCTTTAAAAACCCTAGATTTCTCCAGAAGCTTCTCTACAACAACCAAGCTTTTTGTGTAAGCTTGGTACCTACCTAGCTTCCTATGCAAGCTTCATAACAACCTAGCTTCTAGGGGAAGATGGACGAAAAAAACTATAAAAGGATACCTAGGGCTTCATCCAAAAGGTTGTTGAACATTGAATAATTTCGCATACAAGTCGAGTGACACAACTTGTGATCCAATCCAAATCCTAACCCAATTCCAAATCCAAAGCCAAAGCCAAAGCCAAATCAAGATCCATTGAGAACAAATAAAGCAAGCAATCAACGATCCTTTATCGCAACGCTGGTCATCATCAAGATCAAGAGATCCGCATCCGATCCGCGACTCATGGAAATCGAGCGAAGCGAGTTTCGACGACAAATTCCCATTCAAGGAGCGATTTGAGAGCTAGTCTTGTAAACTCAATTGAGAGGTGTAATTTGAAAGAGATTTAATAAAGGTGATAATTGTAATTCTTTCTTTCTTTACATTCTTGCATTATGAAATTTCTCGTTCTTGATTCATCAATTTTCATAATGTGTGAGTAACCTCAGCTTTTTGAGGATTCGAGAGAATTGATAGATCTAATGATGATCAAATCTTAATACTAATTTTAAGTCTTATGGGATTTGTGAAGCTTAGCAAAAAGAATCTTTGATGACCTAATTTGGAGCGAGATCACTTCTTAATTATTTCGTTGCAAATTAGGGATCAAACAATTGACGATTTTCTTTGCTAGAGGCTAGATCCGAATGATTATGATTGAAAAGACAAGGGATAGTGAAGGAGAAACCCTAGTTTCATCAATTAATCCCTAATCTTTATTCATCATCATCAATCTGGTTACAAATTATCAATACATAAGATTAGGAATTATTAGATTCATCATTAGCTATTAACTCAATCGAATCCTACAAGCTATTCTTTATAATGTTGATAATCAAATTGATTGGGGATAACTTCTTGATTCTTGATTCTAGATCTATTTTCTTTATGTTTCTTGAAATTAAATCTCACAAATCTTGAATCATTTTCTTTTATATTTTCTTTTCGACTCAACTAAAACAAATTCGAACAAGTACACACATATCAGTGGACGATCCGCTCTCGCTAACGAAACTACAATTGACACCGTTAATTGATTGCGGTTTATAAATTCTTTGATTGTGGTTACTTTTCAAAACACGATCCAAAATTTTAGATTAATCAAATGGCGCCGTTGCCGGGGATCGTGTGCTAATTTGTTCGTTTTTGTTATTTGAGTTGAAAATTTTATTATTCCATCAGAATTTCTTAGATCAAAATCGCATCAAGCGCTTAACGATTTGTTGTGATTTTTGCAAGGGAATCTGGAATCATTGGAGCAAGAGGAAAAATATTCAGATCATCTCAGGAAGTCCAGTAAGGTAACAGGAGCATTTGCACAAAATTTCGTACAGAGATCTCATCAACAGACCGCTGAACCGCGGCCATTACGTTCATTTTCGGCGGAACCGCGGCGAGTTTGAAGCTTCAGGGATCCAAATTTCTCAGATATATCTCTGACTTTCTTATCTCCTTCCTGCTCTTGTCTATTAACAAATTTCTGCAGGATTCTTTGCAGAAATTCGCAATGCCGCTAAAGAAAAATTGTTGCATATTTGATCTTGGTTGTTTGCATATTTTAACCCGAAAATTAAGGGGCAAAGACCAAATTCAGATTAGGTAGGGATTTCATTACCCTTCATAAGCCTCCGAAATCACAAAACTTCCATCCGCATCATCCTCATTAACTAAAAAAATATCTAGACATGATTGTAAGGACCGTCACGCTCACTTAGGACAGAAGGAGGTTGTGGGTAATCTACTATTTATCCGCATTTCTTTTGTGGTGTCTAAGAAAAGTGTGTCTAAGGTAAGTGGTTACTTAATTAGGCTCACTACTTACGTAGTGGAGAACATCCCAATTATCTGGCACTTACCTGGCCACAGAAGGGATAAAGTGGCAGTGGAGGATTTATCCTGCAATTTGTCTTCTGGAAGTCTAGGAGCGTTCTAGAGACTTGACCAAGGTGACCATTGGATCTAGGGTTGTTTGTGCATATTTTGTGATTTGATTTTTCAAAAATCCGTATTTTTTTCAAAACAAACACCAAATCCATCTTTTCTCTAATTATCACTTACGCTGCCACTTGTGCTAAACCATTTGGTGCATGCTCGGCTGAACACGGGATTCTAGTGCCCGTCTTGTCCGCGTTCCTTCTATCGACTCCGAAGTCGGTATTTCTACATCATATTTTTCTTCGCCCACTACCACATGCACTTCGATAAACGGATCTCCATCGAACTTCTTTAACACCACTTTGGCACCATCTGCATGTGCGCAGAATCCGCCCCGCATCTCTCTCCAAGAAAGATGCTACCTTATTCGAGGTCCTCTTTCTACCTGTCTTTCGATTCCACCAGCCAATGGGGACAATTTTGAAATCAAACCTCAATACATCAATCTTTTACCCAAGTTTCACGGTCTCGAGTCTGAAGATGCATACATTTTTATTACCAAATTCAAAAATGTATGCACTATGATGGGTAATTCACAACTTTCTGTGGATGCTATTCGTCTACGTCTTCTCCCATTCACTTTGTGAGATTTAGCCGAGAAGTGGCTTTATAACACAGCCGCACATTCTATTTCAAACAGGGATGAATTTTTCATAGCTTTCCTAAAGAAATTCTACCCCAATCATAAGATTGACCGAGTCCGTAGCGAAATAAATCAATTTATCCCGCTTCCCAATGAACCATTTTCGAAGTGTTTTGAACGTTTCAAGGATCTGTTAGTTCAATGTCCTCATCACGGAATCCACCAATGGGAAATGTGCAGAATCATATATGAGTGCATTAATCCTACAACAAAACAGAATCTTGAATCCATGTGTCAAGGCAACTTCATGTCTAAAGACGATGATGAAGCTTGGAAATTTTTAGAAGATTTCGCTGAAAAGTCTTTACAGTGGGAGAGTGTAAGTCAACCATCGTCTAGGGGTGGTATCCATCGACTGGATGTTTCTATAGGAGTTAGAGCTGAAATGGCAGCAATGTAAAAGAAACTCGAAGCTATAGAACACAAATTTTTGTCAGCCTCCCTAAATCAGATGACACTCCCTAAAACTGTCTGTGGATGCTGTTCTGATCCATCATATCTGACGGAATAATGTCCACTGAATTCTCCGTTTCATGGTCAAGAGCACACTAATGCTGCATTCCAACAAAGACCTAGAAACGATCCTTATTTTTCCACTTATAATCAGGGTTGGAGGAATCACCCTAATTTTGCTTGGAACCAACACAAAACTCAAAACACGGTTCCAAACCAAAATAATTTCTAAAGGGTCCCTCCACAACAACAACAACCACTACAACTGAGTCAGCACCCCTTTCAACCACAAAATTTTCAAAATCCGGTCAACACTTCTGCACCATATAATAATTCTTTGCAATTGACCGGTACCAATAACTATTCTTCACTCGAATAAACCAAGAATTTGCTTCTAAACAATTTCATGCAAGTTTCGGCTGATATAAAGTCTTCTGTCGATAATATAAAAAAGAACTCCGCCTCCCACGGTGAGAGTATTAAATCGATAGAAGCACAAATTGCATGAATAAATGCCGAAATGAGTGCTGAAGGGAAAGGGAAATATCCATCTTAACCCCTACCGAATCATGGGCATTCACAACACTACAATGTGAGTGCCATCACAACGTTGAGATCCGGAAGAGTGCTGAATAATCAAGTCGTTGAACAGATTGATGATCATAATGAAATAATCAATGACACCCCAGCTTCCACTTCCACTTCCACTTCCACTTCCATATCCACTTCTACTTCTTACCCTTATTCGTCTACCCCACCACCTTCTTGTGAGCCTATTCTTCGTTTTTCTTAAGGCTCGAACCCTCAGCATATTCCTTCTAGTCCACCAAAGACGATCTGCACTCCTATTTTGGGATCAGTTCCACACACACCACCTTCTCCAATGTTGGACCCAGCTATTATTGCTAAAGTTCCTTATCCGAATCGGTTAAGGGGAAACAAATCGAGTCCACATATGGAGAAGATTATGGAAATGTTCAAACAGGTTAACATCAACCTCCCTCTCCTAAATGCTATCCAACAAGTTCTGTCTTATGCAAAAATTTTAAAGGACTTTTGCACTAGGAAGAGGAAGAATCAAGTGCCCAAAAAGGTCTTCATGACTAATAATGTTAGCACTGCTTTTACCCCACAGTTACAAACTAAACATAAGGACCCTGGATGTCCTACAATATCGATTTCTATTGGGGGTAAAAACATCAACCGTGCTTTACTTGACCTTGGCGCAAGTGGTAACCTATTTCCATATTCTGTTTACGAGCAGTTTGGGATTAGAGAGTTGAAACCAGCTTATTGCACTCTCCAAATGGCAGACCGATCAATCACCAAACTTAGGGGTAAACTTGAGGATGTGTTGATAAAAGTCGTGGAATTTATATTCCCTGTGTACTTTATTGTTCTCGATACACAACCTGCAGTGAACCCACAGAACCAAATTCCGGTGATTCTCGGTCGACCATTCCTTGCCACTTCCAATACTGTCATTAATTGTCGAAACGGTTCTATGAACCTATCTTTTGGAAAAATGACAATTGAACTGAACATTTATAAAATTGGAAGTCAGCCGTCTTAACCCTCTGCTTACATACTTGATGTCTGTTCTGTCCACGAGATAGCTCCCGAAAGCTGCGAAGTTGATGAACTTTTCTTTGATAATCTCGACGACATTAGCACATCAATGTTTGATTTTGCACATCTTAGTGAGGACACATTTCCCACTCTTGAGTCTGAACCTTTTGACTCTTCACTTTCCGAGTCTGTATCCTTTGTAGGCTACGAGCTTCTTCGTGAATCTGAATATCATTCTTTTTCCCCACCTTCTATTGTTTCTCCGCCGACATTAGATCTCAAGTTGTTACCTTCTCATCTTAAATATGCGTATTTAGGTGAGAATGAGTCTTTACCTGTGATCATATCTGCTTCTCTAGCTTCAGAGCAAGAGAATGCGCTTTTGACGGTATTGAGATCTAATAGTCAGGGTTTTGGTTGGACTATGGTTGACATCAAAGAGATTAGTTCCTTAATTGTTGAACATCATATACATCTGATGGATGAAGCCAAGCCAACCCGAGAACCACAAAGATGGTTAATCCCCGTAATGAAGGAGGCGGTAAAGAAAGAAATCGTCAAATGCCTTTGACAGTTGTATCATTTACCCAATATCTGATAGCCAATGGGTAAGTCCAATTCATGTAGTCCCTAAGAAATCTGGCATCACGGTCATAACGAATAAGGAAAATGAGTTAATCCAGACACGCGCTCAAACTGGGTGGCGTGTATGTATTGATTATAGAAAACTAAATGCCGCAACGAGAAAAGACCACTTTCCTCTACCTTTTATTGACCAGATGTTAGAACGCATAGCTGGACGGGAATATTACCGCTTCATGGACGGATACTCTGGCTATAAGCAGGTCCCTATTGCCAAAAAGGATCAAAATAAAACCACATTTACCTGTCCTTTTGGTACTTTTGCTTATAGACACATGCCCTTTGGGTTATGCAATGCTCCCGCTACATTTCAGCGGTGTATGATGGGGATGTTCTCGGACAAGGTCGAGAATTTTCTGGAGATTTTCATGGACGATTTCTAGATATTCGGAGATTCTTTTGATGACTGTCTATCTCATCTTGATGCAGTTCTTACTCGTTGTAAAGAGAAGAACTTAACCTTGAATTGAGAAAAATGCCATTTCATGGTCCAAGAGGAAATTGTGCTTGGATATGTCATTTCACGGAAAGGAATTGAGGTTGACAGAGCTAAAATAGATGTCATTCATAACCTTCCTCATCCCAAATGCATCAAAGATATACGATCTTTTCTTAGCCATGCAGGTTTTTATCGGAGATTCATTAAGGATTTTAGCAAAATTGCTAGACCCTTAACTCTTCTCTTGACCAAGGATACAACCTTTCACTTTGACTCGGATTATGAGGCTGCATTTGACTCACTTAAACACTCTCTCACTACAGCCCCTGTTTTATCATCTCCAAATTGGAACCACCCGTTTGAGCTTATGTGTGATGCATCATATTTTGCAGTTGGTGCAGTCTTAAGACAACATATTGAAAAGATGCCACACGTGATTTATTATGCAAGCAAGACCCTGAATGATGCTCAAATTAATTATACAACTACCGAAAAAGAACTTTTGGCAGTTGTATTTGCATTAGAAAAATTCAGGCCTTACTTGATTGGCTCACCAATTGTTGTGTATACTGACCACTCTTACTTGAAACATCTTTTGGCAAAGAAGGATGTTAAAGGTTAGTTAATACGTTGGATCCTTCTATTACAAGAATTTGATCTTGTTATTCGAGATAAGAAAGGATGTGAAAATGTAGTAGCCGAGCATCATTCGCGCATCTCTTCTTCACCAGTAACCCTGCCAATTAATGACTCTTTTCCGGATGAACAACTCTTGAACGTATCCGACGAACCTTGGTTCGGGGATATTGTGAATTATCTTGCTACGGGACTTATTCCCCATGAATGGTCGAAATAGGACAAACATCAATTTCTATCCCAAGTAAAACACTTTTACCGGGATGAACCCTATTTGTTTAAATATTGTCCTGATCAGATCATTCACCGATGTGTCCACAATGATGAGTTTAAGAGTGTTCTATTGTTCTGTCATAGTCAGGCATGTGGAGGTCACTTTGGTCCTCGAAAGACGGCAGAGAAGGTTTTACAATGTGGTTTTTATTGGCCGACTTTATTCCAAGATCCATTTGATCATTGCAAAACCTGTCCACAGTGTCAACACAAGGGTCAGATTTCTCGAAGAAATGAGATGCCACTTCAACCGATCCTGGTGGTTGAAATTTTCGACGTTTGGGGTATTGATTTTATGGATCCTTTTCCTAACTCCTTTGGGAATTTGTACATACTGCTTGCGGTTGATTACGTCTCGAAATGGGTAGAAGCTATTCCTTGTCGCACTAATGACAAAAGGGTTGTCATTAAGTTCTTTACAGAAAATATCTTTTCGCGATTTGGACACCCACGCGCTATCATTAGCGATAACGGGACGCATTTCTGTAATCGGTCTTTCGAGACATTGATGCGGAAATATGCAATCAACCACAAACTTTCCACACCCTATCATCCCCAAACGAGCGGGAAATCTGAGTTTTCCAACAGACAAATCAAACAAATTTTAGAGAAAACAGGTTCTAAAAATCGAAAAGATTGGTCAACTAAATTGACGGATGCTCTTTGGGCATTTCGTACCGCATATAAAATCGATCTAGGTATGTCTCCTTATCGTCTAGTGTTTGGTAAAGCTTGGCACCTTCCGGTCGAGATTGAACACAAAGCAATGTGGACCATTAAAGAACATAACTTTGACTTAATTAAAGCCAGCAACCTTCGAAAGCTGCAATTAAATGAGCTAAGCGAACTCCGCGATGAAGCTTACGATAATGTTGTAATTGTAAAGAACCGGACTAAGCTATTTCACGATAAAAACATTTTGAGGAAAACTTTTACACCTGGTCAACAAGTCCTTCTTTATGATTCATGTGTCCATCTTTATGCGGGTAAGCTAAAATCTCGGTGGAAAGGACCATTTGTTGCGAGGTATATATACCCGCACGGGGCAGTTGAGATTGAAAATGTTGAAAACGGTACAATTTTCAAAGCAAATGGACATAGATTAAAACCGTATTTTCCACTAACACCACGGAGGAGCTCCTGTTTTTACAAGAGCCGCTTTATCTTGACTAAAATTCCTCCGTCTCATCTTCATGTCTTGAAAAATACTGTATCATCTTTAGAACGAACGTGAGTAAATAAGTTTGGGGGAGTTTTTCATGTGCATATATTATTGCCCCCGTTAATTAATTTCCTCCAAGTATATAGGTTTCTGAGATTTAACAGATGATAACAGTGAGGATACTGTTGTAAACAGCTTTGGGGGAGGTTTGTGCTTATTTGTGCATTACTTTGCATATTACTTTGCATAAGAACAAAACATATAAAAAAATTAATATTTAATTTTATAATAAAAGATTAGATAGTGAAAAATTACATCTAAAAGATTGGAAAAGTTTAAGAAAACCTAGAAAGTTAGTAGTTTTCTTAAACGAACTACTGATAATTAGTTATGAGTCATTGTCCCAAGGGTTAGTAAGATGAAAGAAGTCACTAAATGCAGAAAAAGCTAAGTGCCTCGTGCTGGCCTCCATGGACAATGAACACCAGAGGCAGCACGAGAATATGGATCTTGAATCCATATTCCTCCATACCAAGGAATTATATGGAGAGCAATCTCGTATAGCAAGATACGAGACCTCGAAGAAGCTATTTCAGGCAAGATTGGATGTCCGGTCATCTGTAGGGGAACACATCCTTAAGATGATCGGCTATATTAAGGAGCTCGCGGACCTTGGGACCGCGTTAGAGAACGAGCTGTATACAGTCCCTTCCTTCCACCTACCCCAGTTTATCTTGAATTTTAATATTCAAGGTAAAGAAGTTGAACTTCCGGAACTCCTCAACATGTTGAAGAGTGCAGAGGGCACCCAGAAGAAAGTCAGGGAAACACCCACTCTGTTTGTTGGTGGTGCTTCCTCTTCTAGGTCCAAGGCCAAAGCCAAAGGAAAGACGAAGAAGGCCCCTACCAAACCGAGAGGCGGTGTTAGTAAGGTGGAAGCCAAGGGAAAATCAAAAGTAGCAGGGCCGATAGTAGGAAAGGAAGAATGCTTCTACTGTCACAAGAAGGGCCATTGGAAGAAAGATTGCAAGGCTTGGAAGGCCAAGAACCAGGACCCGAGGCAAGTTGTGGCTTCGGCTTCAGGTGTGTTTGCAATTGAAAACTGTCTGTCAATCAACTCTACTTCTTAGGTATTGGATACTGATCAGTCGAAAATATTGCATTCCCAACACGACAATTTCCTTACTCTTTCTAATTATCTAAAGGTGTTTGGTAAAAATATAGCACTATTAGCAATTCGTCTGCAAAATATCAAATAACAAGTGTTATACTTTATAACCGGCCTTATGAGGGAAATTGTGTGTTTATTACTACACGCATGATTTTGTATATCTCAACACTTTCAACAAGATTGTGTGCAGAAAATTCTTCAACTCAAAGAACCGGAATCGCAAAAGTGCCGATAAAGTGCAGCAAGTCAAATACTTGAAATCTTGCAGCAACCAAGAAAGAATTATAAGATTCCGGACATCAAAAGAACACCCCAAACACAACACCAAACAAACCAGAAAAACTTCATCCTAAGACCCCATAAAACGGCCACGGATCCGCGGCCGATCTAGGCCGATCCGCCGTGGTTCCGCGGCCGACCTGACTTGTCAGCGGTTGGAACTTTTTGCAGAGGCTTCCTTTCAACTACAAAACTTCTTCAAGACGCTTCAAAAACCCTAGATTTCTCCAAAAGCTTCTCTACAACAGCCAAGCTTCTTGTGTAAGCTTGGTACCTACCTAGTTTCCTATGCAAGCTTTATAACAACCTAGCTTCTAAGGGATGATGGACGAAAAAAACTATAAAAGGATACCTAGGGCTTCATCCAAAAGGTTGTTGAACATTGAATAATTTCACACATAAGTTGAGTGATACGACTTGTGATCCAATCCAAGCAGTAACCCAATTCTAATTCCAAAGCCAAATCAAGATCCATTAAGAACAATTCAAGCAAGCAATTAACGATCCTTTATCGCAACGCCGATTGTCATCAAGAGCAAGAGATCCGCATCCGATCCGTGACTCACGGCAATCGAGCAAAGCGAGTTTCGACGACAAATTCTCTTTCAAGGAGCGATTCGAGAGCTAGTCTTGTAAACTCAATTGAGAGGTGTAATTTGAAGGAGATTTAATAAAGGTGATAATTGTAATTCTTGCTTTCTTTACATTCTTGCATTATGAAATTTTTCGTTCTTGATTCATTAATTTTCATAATGTGTGAGTAACCTCAGCTTGTAGAGGATTCGAGAGAATTGATAGATCTAATGATGATAAAATCTTAATACTATTTTTAAGTCTTATGAGATTTGTGAACCTTAACAAAAAGAATCGTTGATGGCCTAATTTGGAGCGAGATGACTTCTTGATTATTTCGTTGCAAATTAGGGATAAAACAATTGATGATTTTGTTTGCTAGAGGCTAGATCCGAATAATTATGATTGAAAAGACAAGGGATAGTGAAGGAGAAACCCTAGTTTCATCAATTAATCCATAATCTTCATTCATCATCATCAATGTAACTACAAATTATCAATAGATAAGATTATGAATTATTATATTCATCATTAACTATTAACTCAATCGAATCCTACAAGCTATTCTTCATAATCTTGATAATCAAATTGATTGGGGATAACTTCTTAATTCTTGATTCTAGATTTATTTTCTTTATGTTTCTTGAAATTAAATCTCATAAATCTTGAATCATTTTATTTTATATTTTCTTTTCGACTCAACTAAAACAAATTCGAAAAAGTACACACATCTCAGTGGACGATCCGCTCTCGCTAATGAAACTACAATTGACACCGTTAATTGATTGCGGTTTATAAATTCTTTGATTGTGATTACTTTTCAAAACACGATCCGAAATTTTAGATCAATCAGATACCAGATCAGGATCTCATTTATGCAATTCTTTGCAGGCACTGAGAAGCCGTAGAGTTCTGAAGACCGGTGACATGACCCTCAGGGTTGCTAACGGAGCGAGCGTGAATGTTGTGTCCGTAGGGGAATATCACCTTGGATTGACGAGTGGACATATTTTGGTTTTGTGCAACTGTTTTTGTGTACCTAGTTTGACTTGTAATATCATCTCTGTATCTTTGTTATCCAAAGAAGGTTATGATTTTACTTTTGTAAGCGATGTTGTAAACATCCACCTTAATCATGGTCTGATTGGGTCAGGTACTCTAAAAAATGGTATATACATATTAAACGAACTACAAGTTTTCAATGTCCAGAACACACAAAAAAGAAAGACTCCAGAATTAAATCAAGCTTTGTTATGGCATTTTTGACTAGGTCACATCAATGAAACAAGGTTAACCAAGTTACATAATTAAGGATATTTGGATCCGTTCGAATATCAATCTTATGCAACTTATCAATCATGTCTCTAAGGAAAGATGACAAAGACTATGTTCACTGGACACGAAGTAAGAGCGAGTGAGCTCTTGGGACTCATACACAACGATGTGTTTGTTCCAATGTCTACACATGCAAGAAGTGGTTATTCCAATTTCATTACTTTTATGGATGATTTCTCTAGGTATGGACAAATTTTCTTGATGAAACGTAAATCCGAGGCCTTTGAGAAATTCCGAGAATATGAGAATGAAGTAGAAAAACAAACAGGCAAAAGTATCACGACACTGAGATCTGATCGAGGTGGTGAACACTTGAGTATCGAGTTCCTGGATTACCTAAAAGAGAATGGAATTCTCTCTCAGCTTACTCCTCCATACACAACACAACACAACGGTGTATCAGAGAAAAGGAACCGAACCCTATTGGATATGATATGTTCCATGATGAGTAACGCTGAGTTACCACGATCATTCTGGGGCTATGCACTAGAATCAGCTGCATATCTTTTGAACAATGTTCCTACCAAGATTGTGCCTACCACACCATATCAGATGTGGAGTGGGAAGAAACTCTATCTTCAGTATTTGAAGATATGGGGATGTCCAGCTTTTGTTAAAAAGCAGCATGCGGATAAACTCGAGGCACGATCAGTACTGTGTAAGTTTGTGGGATACCGAATGAACTCCAGGAGGTATCTTTTCTATCACGCAGAGGAACAAAAGGAGTTTTATTTCTCGTCATGCCCAGTTTCTGGAACATCAATTTTTAAAAAAAAACAAGTGGGAGCGCAATAGAACTAGAAGAAATTCCAGAACCACAAGCTATTACTGAAAGCTTGGTGGAACCAGAAGTTTCAAAAGAATAGGACATTCCCGCACCTCTCCGCAGGAGTAGTAGGCTGTTTCATCCGGCTAAGAGATACTACGGTTTTCTCATAGATGGAGATAGAGAGGATTTCATCATTGATGATGATGAACTGACTAACTTCCAGCAAGCCATTCAGACCACTGACTCGGTAAAATGGCTGGATGCAATGCAGACCGAGATGGAGTCCATGCACACCAACAAAGTATGGACTTTGGACATTAGTTCAGAAGGGGTAAAACCCATATGCTGCAAATGGATCTTCAGAAAGAAGATTGGTGTATATGGACAGGTTGAAACCTATAAGGCTAGACTTATTACAAAAGGATTTTGTCAAAGACCTAATCTGGACTATGACGAAACCTTTTCTCCAGTGGCTATGCTCAAATCCATTCGGATCCTTCTTGCCATTGCTGCCTTCCACGATTATGAGATTTGGCAGATGGACATAAAGACCGCTTTTCTAAATGGACATTTAAAGGAGTGCATCTATATGGACCAGCCAGAGGGTTTCATTCAGAGTGGGAGCAGTAGGAAAGTGTGCAAGTTGCTTAAGTCCATTTATGGACTAAAGCAGACATCGCGGAGTTGGAACATCTGTTTTGATGAGACGTTCAAAGAATTTGATTTTATCAAAAATCCAGATGAGCCATGCATTTATAGTAAGATTGTAGCACGAACTGTTATATTCCTCGTCTTGTACGTGGATGATATTCTCTTGATAGGAAATGACATTCCTATGCTACAATCTGTCAAAGGGTTCTTGTCACACAGATTCTCCATGAAAGACCTGGGTGATGCCACTTACATTCTGGGGATCCAGATCTATCGTGATAGATCTAAGAGGATGTTGGGACTTTTGCAATCCAGGTACATCGACACCATACTGAAAAGATTTAGTATGGAAGATTCAAAGCGCGGTAATTTACCGACTTGTTACGGAATCACCCTCTCCAAAGAGATGTCTTCTAAGATTGATTTGGAAAGGGATCGCATGTCTATTATACCCTACGCTTCTGCGGTAGGCTCTATAATGTATGTGATGTTGTGTAGCAGACCAGATGTAGCTTATGCACTGAGTGTGGTAAGCCGGTATCAGTCAAACCCTGGGGAGAAGCACTGGATAGCGGTAAAGAACATTCTCAAGTACCTGAGAATGACTAAAGATATGTTCTTGGTTTACGGCGAAAAAGACCTCCAGATCGAGGCCTTTCCGGAATCCAGCTTCCAGAGTGAGAAGAATGACTCCAAATCCATATCGGGTTATGTCTTTACCCTCAATAGAGGGGAGGTATGTTGGAAGGGTTCCAAACAGGAAACCGTTGCTGACTCGACGATGGAACCGGGGTATATCTGTAACATTTCGAAATAATAAAAATATTATTTTTAGGGAATATTTATAATTTAATATTATTTTATTGAATATTTTAATAATTCGGTATATTTAAATCCAAATAAATAGGGGGAAATTTTGGAAGAAGTTATGAAAAATTCTAAAATAGGGTAATTTAGAGAATTATGCCATTTCTAAGTTTAATTGATTAGTTATATGCTAATTTAGTGTTAATCGCAATTAAAAATCGCTAATCGGTTTTTCTAGCTTTTTGTGCAAAACATGCACATATCATCTTTTCTTACACTTGTGCATTTTTCCACCATGGTTTCTCATTTGGGTTTACTATTTGAGTGAGAAGGAATTTATAGAAAAAGAAAAGAAAAGAGAAAGGGGAATATTATATGAGGTATGGGGTGAGAGAGAGAGAGAGGTATGGGCTTCTTTGACCTAGGACTCAACCATTTCCTTTGATCCCAACACTCATTTTCTTCCCCTCTCCTTCAACTCCCTGCAGTTGCTGCTGCTCCTCACCTCCCTCCCCACTTCACCTCTTCAAAACATCACCAAAACCCCATATTCATTTTATTAAAAGTGTGCACAAGCTCAAGATCTACACATTAGACCAAGGAAGCAAGGATTTTGGCCACTAGGGGCAACTCAAGAAAATTCTTGAGTTGCCAAATGAGGTATTTTTCTGGATCATTAACTTAGTTTTAGCATTTTCTTTACCCCCATATTTAGATTGAACCGATATTGTGGAGTTAAGGAAAACCTAGTTAGGGTTTGAGGAAATTATGAGTTGTAATGTGAAATTGAGTTCAGTTGAGGCTACTGATTTGTATGATTTAGCATGCTTGCGCTTTCTAAAAGATAGATCAAAAATATTTGTAACCGCAATCAAGAACGGCGTCGCATGAAGCTAGCCGGTGAGTACGGGTCGGTCCACGGGGATGTTGTGAATCTCCTAGTCTCTCTAACGAGTTAATTCCAAAGGGTGTTCGGATTGATTATTAAATCTAAAAACCTAAATTAATCTATATCTAAGTCTTGCTAGGGTTAGGTCTAGGTTAAGTTTGGAAAGTCTATAAATCTCACCGCTTTCTATACCCATATGAAGATCTAATTAGGTGTCATGGTAAATATTAATAAAAGGGATTAGGATGATTGGGAAGATTGTTCTTCCTCTAGATCCTTGTCCTTCCTTTCTTAATCTTTACCCTAACCTCCATGGAAAACCTTAAAATCCAGGCCTTTAGACTACGGTATCACCGCTACCACGTGGGTAGAGTGCCGTAGGCTGCGGAATAAGAAGGTATGCATGGAGTTCTATGAAAATATATGACGGGCAAGAAAGGGGATGAGAGATCTTCGTCTCTCAAACCTTCCCCAGATCTAACCCTAACAAGCGAGGAGACTACTCACTCATTAGGGAATTAAAATACATTTATCTAGGGCAGAGAATGAAAGATTAAGTAGGGCAAGAAATTAAATTTATCTAGGGCAAGAATAGAAAATTAACCTAGGGCAGAAAATAAAGAACTTACAACTTGATCCTCTCCAAAAGAATTCTGAAATTTATTATTAAAAGGAGGCATAGGGAGGCATAGCCTTTACAATGATTTAGAGTTCCTATTTATAGAGGATAGGAAACCCTAGGTTACAATTGATTCGCACGTCTACATTTACCAAAATATCCTTAGGAAGACCTAGTCAAAGTAGACTTCAAGCTTTGGTAAAATTTTATGTCTGTCTCTTTAAAAGGAAATATTGGGCCTTGAAATTTTCTTTGTGGGCTCTTCTGTCTTTGGGCTTCCTTATTATTTGGTTCTTTTATTAAAATAGCTTCTATGTTTCTTCCAGATCTCCAGTGAACAATTGCGGTGGACTTTTAACCGTTCGCTTTGTAATCTTGGATCTTGCGCTGCCTTTGTACTCTGTAAACTGATCTTTTGTGTTGGCTTGATCAAGGTCCTTCTGTTTGTTGGTCAAAGTCCACTTTTGCATCGTCTTTTCATCGTTTTCACTGTTTTCTGTCCAAGAACCTGTAAACTGTAATATGTAGCAGACATGCGTCAAAAGCACTTATTTATTTATAAAAAGAATAAGAATGGGGAATATAATAATACAATATTATGGTGTGAACAAATACCCCCAAACTTATTTTTTGCTTGTCCTCGAGCAAACTTATTTTTTATTCTCTACAAAAAACCTAACCGGGCTTTCGCAGGGAAACGCGATTGCACTGAGCTCGTGCAATAAGCCGTTAAACCTCTAGGTGTCCCTAGTAGGAGGAGTGTTGTCTCTTGAGAGTTTTCAGCGGATACTACCCACAAAATCCTATCAATTTGGCTTTTCGACTTTTGTTCTCCAATTAAGTTTTCCAAAAAGGAATTCTATTATCTTATACTTGTAAATTATCCACCCACATTCTTCACACTTCCTCATCATTTAACTTAAGATTATGTATGTTTTGTAGACTTACATAGCTTTCGGAATCTCTTAAGTTTTCCTTCTAGGGTTCCATCTCCACTTAGGAATTTTTATCAACTCTACTAAAGATACAAGTTCTATTCTTCACTCCTTTCTCTTATCTAAACTCCAATCACATATCCCCACGTGTGTGAAAAAATCACCCCTACACTTGGAAATTCAAATCAAGCAATCATACTCTTGTCCGTTGTCCAAAGTACTTATTAGTAGGTGAATTTTTAATTGAATTTTGCTTACACATCCTTCATGCGACCGTTAATACTTCTTGAGGTACCAACAACCGATTACAAGATATGTTTGCACATTAAAGCGTAATTCCTAGTCTTGCAACACTCAAGGCTTTAGCAGTGACTCCCAAACCAGTTGGTCTAAGGCACTAGGTGATGAAGCACCCTCGCTAAATATTTTTCTTATTTTTACAGCCTTAAGTAATCACAAAAACCAGTGTTCATTTTTTTATTCTTTTTTCACACTTGTATATTTTTTATTTTTTTATTTTCATTGTACTAAGGACTTTAGACAAGAGCATTTCAAGGTCTCTTCTACTATTCCAAGTTTCAAGGTGCGTGATCGTGCAAATTGTAGGGTATACGTTTTCAGAATCTAGACTTAAGCTAGGAACTATTTTTCAAACTTATACTCTAATAAGAACATCAATACTCTTCCATTATTTTGACTTAGCCCAAGAAGTGAACTTAAAATTTGCCTATTTCTAAATAAACTACAAAGACATATACTTTCTGCAGCTAAACGTTAAGGAAGGTTATCTTTAGGGTTTTTAATTTACTAAATCTAAAATCTAGTTGTTCCTAGCCAGTTAACCTATCTGTCAAACTCAAATCAAATATGGCAAAAATTGAATACAATAATTATTATAATTTTTCAAATTTTTTCAATTTTTATGGGTTTTCAAATAAGTATGCAAATGCAAAAATATGTACAAATGAATGCGATGGAAGAAGACGTACCGAGCATACCCCCAAACTTAAACTTGACAGTGTCCTCACTGTCATGCTACACCAAGAGGGTTGAGAATGTCGGCACTCCCCTGTTTATTTATTTATAAAAAAAAAATTAATATTTTTTTAATGTTTTGAAATTTTTTTTATTTTTTATAGAAAAAGAAAACAAAAACTATATATACATATATACAACAAGACTCCCCCCAAACTTAAGCTTGGCCTTACACAAGCCAAAGGTTAGCACCAACCATTCAAAAATCTTATCGTGGTAATGGTCGAGTTGGTGAAAGAATGGAGTGAAAAGAAAAGAGATGAGAAGCACACGAGACCGTGTGGAGGTAGAAATGGGATACGGTCTTGGTGGAGGAGAAGAGGGGCGGAAAAGGGAAAGAAGGGTCGTGCGATCTTGAGGGTGTAAATCGAGTGAATAAATTAGCGCAATTTGTGATGACCGATGTATTAAAAGCGATTGCGCTAACCTATCAACCCGTCGAGAAATGGGATCAAATCCCTCAAGATTCGCAAGAAAACATAGGTATGCCGAATTTGGTATAGGAGATGAAAGCGTAACGGTCTTTTGCCCGGTTGGAACGATAGAACGGATGAAAGGGAGTGAATCAGGGATAGTCTCATTCTCACTGTAGTAAACTGTCTCAAACTTGAAAGATTCCATCAATGGTTCGAAACTACTGTAATCAACCGAGTCTGATGGTTCAACTAACTCATCTGAAAATGTAAAGGACTCAAACTCGGGCGGTGAGTTATCAACATCGTCCGAAAAAGTGAAACACTCGTAAGTGTTATCGTCTGTGAGAACAGTGTCAGATTCAAAGGAAAATTTTTCAAGCTCACAGTCTTCGAGCATGGTCGGAACGATGGAAAGGAGGGAGGGTGATTTAGTTAAAGGTTCAAGAGGATGAATTGGAAAATCAGACACATCAAACAAAAATGGTTCAACCTCAATATTATCCTCAAGACACTCCTCAATACTATCCTCATAATTCTCCTCAAGATTCAACTCATCCATGCCATTATCATCAAAATCAAGACGCAAATGAAGTTCGGGAGAAATATCTAATGACTCGGGATGATGATTTGAACATAAAATTTCAATCAAATCGACAGGTTCATCATCCGAAATAGTCTCGGCGTCTATATCCTCAATCAAGTGAATGTCAATTTCTTTAGACACCTCATCAAAAGCATGGATATCTATCAATTCAGGTTCTAAATTGGAGGTGTAAAGGTCAAACGAATTAGGTGTGGTTTCACTCGAAATGGGTTCTTCACAATTTGGCAAATCAAGCACTACAAAATCACACAACTCATTTTTATTTTGAACTTATGAATCATTTAGGACATTCGATGGAAAACTGGAGTTGTGGGCTTCAATTGGGTAGGGGTAGGTTTGATTTGGAAATCCTCTCTCATTCTCACTCAGTTCAACCGCCTCCTTATGCATTGAAAAATTTGAAGCTAGTGGGAAACTAGCTACCGGTTCAGCAGGTTGCATAAGGGCGGCCACGGACGCTTCCACATTCCTAACCATTTTGTTTGTTGCTGCGATATACGCCTCCAACGACTCTTTCAAACTAGACTTGGGTGGTAAGGGGGTTTCGGTAAAAGATTCGAAATCGTGTGGATATGCAAAACTCCCTAATGGCTGTGTAGAAACAGTGTCTAGTGAAGGTGGAAAGGTCGGGTAAGACTGGTAGGAAGTGGGTGATTGGACAGGGGTAGAGTCAACATATGGATAAAAAGGTGAATAGTCGTGTGGATCCCTAGAACTAGATGAGTAGAGAGGGGTGAAAGATCTGTTGCGAGATTGAGCAATATGCTCAGCAATTGACATCGGCTTAGGAGTGACAGAAGGACTCGAAAAAGTGGTATCAACATATGGAGGTGGTAAAGGTTGACTTGGTTGATACAAAGTGGGTTGAAAAGTCAAACTGTTTCTCCTAGACGCCTCTATTTGATCTTTCAAAGATAGTTTAGGCAAAGAAGGATCGTCTTTAAATTGACCGAACAAATTGACGTACGACGCAAAATTAGGTTCGGGATACCAAAGTTCGGCAAGTGATTTATTATGTGGGGTACTCATGTTAGAAGAGAGGGAAAAGAAAGAATGTTTGTTGTGGTGCAAGGATTTATTTGCGGCAAAAGTTGGCAAGTTTTCTAATAAAAAAATTTTCCTTTTTTCTTTTTCTCTTTATGTGATTTGTTGCAAAAAGATTTTCGAGACAAGATATGCAACAGAAAAAATATTACTTGCAATCAATTTCTAGTTTAAACAAGGCGCAAAAATCCTGCACAAGATTGTTATTTGGAAAGAGAAAAATTTTTAAAGCGCACAAAATCTTGCAGGAATTTTTCAGAAAATATATGGAAATTTTTGCAGAGGAGGAGCAGAGAAACTTACAGAGCTCTTTTTTTTTTCACGCCCTGAACCGACCAGGGCGCGGCGGTTCCGCGGCCAGAAGCTGGTTCGTGCGGCGGTTCCGCGGCAGGAATGGTAGCTTCGGCTTTTTTTTTTGGACCAGATCACCGCGATTCTTCTTGTTCACTCGGTCCTCCAAATTTCTTCTGTTCCACAGTTGTTGTGTTCTTCTGTTGTTCCGATCTGTTTTTTTTTGTTCAGCTTTCTGTAGATTTCTAGATCTGAATTTGCATATAGATCCTGCAAAATTCAAACAACAAAGTACCCTTTCCAAAATAATAGATAATATATTTATATATTTTTTTGGATTTTTTCATATTTTTATGATTTTTTTAATTTAAGATTAACCCGAAATTGCAAAAAGGAAAGTTCTACGCTATCCCCGGCAACGGCGCCATTTGATATGTGTGATTTAGCGTGCTTGCACTTTCTAAAAGATAGATAAAAAATATTTGTAACCGCAATCAAGAACGGCGTCGCATGAAGCTAGCCGATGAGTAGGGGTCGGTCCACAGGGATGTTGTGAATCTCCTAGTCGCTCTAACGAGTTAATTCCAAAGGGTGTTCGGATTGATTATTAAATCTAAAAACCTAAATTAATCTATATCTAACTCTTTCTAGGGTTAGGTCTAGGTTAAGTTTGGAAAGTCTATAAATCTCACCGCTTTCTATACCCATATGAAGATCTAATTAGGTGTCATGGTAAATATTAATAAAAGGGATTAGGATGATTGGGAAGATTGTTCTTCCTCTAGATCCTTGTCCTTCCTTTCTTAATCTTTACCCTAACCTCCATGGAAAAGCTTAAAATCCGGGACTTTAGACTACGGTATCACCGCTACCTCGTGGGTAGAGTGCCGTAGGCTGCGGAATAAGAAGGTATGCATGGAGTTCTATGAAAATATATGACGGGCAAGAAAGGGGATGAGAGATCTTCGTCTTTCAAACCTTCCCCAGATCTAACCCTAACAAGCGAGGAGACTACTCACTCATTAGGGAATTAAAATACATTTATCTAGGGCAGAGAATAAAAGATTAAGTAGGGCAAGAAATTAAATTTATCTAGGGCAAGAATAGAAAATTAACCTAGGGCAGAAAATAAAGAACTTACAACTTGATGCTCTCCAAAAGAATTCTGAAATTTATTATTAAAAGGAGGCATAGGGAGGCATAGCCTTTACAATGATTTAGAGTTCATATTTATAGAGGATAGGAAACCCTAGGTTACAATTGATTCGCACGTCTACATTTACCAAAATATCCTTAGGAAGACCTAGTCAAAGTAGACTTCAAGCTTTGGTAAAATTTTATGTCTGTCTCTTTAAAAGGAAATATTGGGCCTTGAAATTTTCTTTGTGGGCTCTTCTTTCTTTGGGCTTCCTTATTATTTGGTTCTTTTATTAAAATAGCTTCTATGTTTCTTCCAGATCTCCAGTGAACAATTGCGGTGGACTTTTAACCGTTCTCTTTGTAATCTTGAATCTTGCGCTGCCTTTGTACTCTGTAAACTGATCTTTTGTATAGGCTTGATCAAGGTCCTTCTGTTTGTTGGTCAAAGTCCACTTTTGCATCGTCTTTTCATCGTTTTCACTGTTTTCTGTCCAAGAACCTGTAAACTGTAATATGTAGCAGACATGCGTCAAAAGCACTTATTTATTTATAAAAAGGATAAGAATGGGGAATATAATAATACAATATTATGGTGTGAACAGCTACACCAATAACCTAATGCATGAATTGAGACCCTAACCTGAGACTTAAGGCCCGGAATACGGATTTAGAAACCGATATCGAAAAGTTTGTGGAATCTGTGAAGGTTATTTGAGATCTGCTATCAACCCGAGTCTCTGAAAATTATATTGAATGGACAATGACATGTGCAGGCACCCTGAAAGCTAACCCCAAGACCCTAGCCCCTAACTCCTAGACCCGGCCGCAGATTTATCCTGTTTGGCCGCAAATTGCGACCTGGACCCCACCATTTTGCCTCGTTCTGGTTCTGTAGCTCCTACATGTGTAGATTAGGCCCCTGGCACGTATAGATTTGTCTAATTTGACCTATAGTGAAATCTGGAGCCTTTTTCCTTAGTTGCTGTTTTGGATTCATGTTTCCGTATTCCGTATTTATAGTTCTGAAATTATGTATTGTGTTTTACCTCGACCATTTGTCGTTTAAACGACGATATCGAGGGTTTATTGATGGTCTTGAAGGCGTGCCCATAGGTTCTAACCTATAGGCCCCTTATCGTATCGTTTTAGGTTTGGTGTGCCGTTTTAACCTTGATTTGGTTTTAATACGCATTACGATACTTTAACGTGTAGGTACCTATGAAGACTTCGGGATAACGAGCGAGCGCGTGGCGATGTCGACAAATGAAGACGCAAGGTGAGTAGATTATATCTACAGGGGGAAGTCGGGGGATGACGTATAGCACCCCCCGCAGTCCGTAGTTGATATACTATATATGATAATTATAGTGTGTCATGGATATTGTGTTAGGTGTTTTATGGATAGTTTAGGCTTAGAAGTAAACTACTATAGTTCATAGCTACGAATCCTAGAATAGGTTTACACCCACAAGCACACCCTTGCATATTCACTATACTTAAACTGCGTTGATGATGATATTGGATGACTTTGGATATGAGTCGATGATATTGGGCTTGGTGCCGTGAGATCGGTGATTAGATATGATTCGAATTTGGGATACGATATGTGATTCTTAGCGGGCCTTTGGGCATGTGTTTTACCCCCGCATTCATAATTATATAGATGGTATCGATTTGTACTAGACTTAGATTCAGTATCCCAGATTATGTGTTATGATGATATGAATACCGGGTACTTGATGAGATAATGTCATATTGACCCGTACCCAGCTATTGGGATGCCGTACGACGATTTACCGTATGAGCTTTATATTGATGATAGATCCACACTCATGACTTGAGTATTGTCATATGATATACTGTATTGTACGCGATACTATTGAGGCGGGATCACTGACTATTATATGTATATATATATTTATATCGACTTAGATTTAGGTGGATTCCATACCCCTCCCGGTTGACTTGATACTTAGATCTGTGGTTTGCATAATAGATGTTAGACTAGACCCAAGTCATACCTATTACAAAAACCCCGATTTGTCTTATTTCAAATGGCATGCTGCATTATTATTCATTTACCATTTATTCTACGGCTCGCATTGCATTGCATGCTCATATGTTAATGATTCATATTCCTTGTGCACATGCCTTTACATAGTTGCATGCTTATATTAGTGTTCTTGTTGCATGTATTATAATTCATGGATTTCGCACTCTGATATGGTTGCATATGATGATTCTGGATTGTTTTACTCCTGCGTATATATATCAGTGGTATGGGACGCTGAAATATATATGTATACCTATAGAGTATATATATATTAGTGGTATGAGACGCTGATATATATATATACGCATACTTAATATTTCATCATGATGATCTATGCAAATTTACATATGCATTATGAGAGGAGCCTATGTGCTCGGAGCCTATGAGCTCGATGTGAGAGGAGCCTATGTGCTCGGAGCCTATGAGCTCGATGTGAGAAGAGCCTATGTGCTCGGAGCCTATGAGATCGATGTGAGAGGAGCCTATGTGCTCGGAGCCTATGAGCTCGATGTGAGAGGAGCCTATGTGCTCGGAGCCTATGAGCTCGATTGGAGAGGAGCCTATGTGCTCGGGGCCTTTATGATCGATGGTATATTATATCTCCCCTACACCACATTTATTGTATATGCATTGCATCACATATTAGTAGTACCTAATAGAGTACCTTCATGAATGCTGCATACATGTCAGATACATGATATATGGGTTTCATTTGATATTGAGATATATAGTTGTGTCAATGCTCGACGTTGATTTTCTGATGATTTCATTCACGATATCTCCTGTTTTCATTTTATCGCATACATACATCATATTTGTGATATATTGTTACGTGAGGCACTGGCACGAGTACTTGGCACTACACTTATGTTCAGATGTTACATTGCCACTTTACTATGCTTTAAACTTATTCATTTGAGGTTTATATTATTTCTGATCGTTATGACTTTGGTTTATGTCATGCTTCCAATTTCTGCTTGTAGATATTTTCTATTCACAAGTTGGCAACTCACCCCCGTTGTGCCACAGTTCTTGCAGGTTTTGCCGTACAGGTTCCATAGCGGCATTTCCGGCACATTGCTTTCTTTGTGGGTGATTTGCTTGGTAGGTGGGTTCTTTGCATCAGAACCACCCTTGTATATGTATTATTCTTTGTATCTAGAAATTCCATCAGCGAAAACTTGTATATTGTTTCAGACTTAGACGCAAGTGATGTATTATTTCGACCTTAGAGTCGCGCTCAGTAGTATTACGATTTTCTTGCTTATTGGAGATTCTCTTGGGTTTGATCCTCGCCCTTCGGCGTTGTATATTGTATTGCTTGTATGGGTTGTGCTCTTTTCTTAGGCGTAGTAAGTGTTTGATAAAATGCCACATTGGAAAATAATTTACAAAATATGTTTCTTTACTCTAAATGGTTTTAGATTTCTGGGCTTTTGGCTTACTTGGATCAGATGGAGTCCTATAGACTCCATATGGTTCAAGGGCCAGTCACGTGCTCTTTTGGGTCGTGACAAAGTTAGTATCAGAGCGCTAGGTTAACCTTGGTTCGAGTCTAAGTTTGACTATGTGGAGCCTAGGGCGTCTATATATATACGGAACTTAGACTTAGTCGAGGGGGTATTAGACCCGAACTTTCGTCGCGTAGGATGACCCTTGGTTGATGGAATAGGTGACTAAAGTAGTGTGACGTACCGTGGGTATGTTCTGCGGCATACTTACGATACTACTCAGCTTAAGGAACCTTAGGATGTACATATTTTCAAGATCAGTGATTCTTTTCATATCCATGATTATACATCCATTTGAGATCCTCGATTCTGTTAGTTTCATGATCATACCTTCATTGATGCTGTTCCTTCTTATGATCATGTATCCACTCTGGATCTGTTGTTCTCTTCTTGCCATTGATCTGCTCTCTTCGATACTCGATTCAGGTTCCTGTCGCCATGTTTGAGCGCAGTTTGGGCTGCTACTAGAATTACGGTCAGTGTGAGCTCATCTGGTATGAGGGCCGCCATTGTGTTTTCTGGTGACATGGGAACGTCTCGAGTTAGTATTGGTAACTGTGACCTCTAGTGGAGGCGAGTGCTTGGTTTTGCACCGGATGATCAGACCATTGTTAGAGCTGTCAGTTGAGAGAGGACTGTTGTTGTACAGCATACCTCAGAGGTTATGATGTCGCCTACCCTGCAGAAAGATGAAACAGCTGTTGCTGAGATTGACAGGATGTCGCTTCCGGAGCTTACGAGCTGAGATCGCCGGAGTTTCCAGGCAGATATGAGACAGAAGATAGCGAGTCTACCCGGTTTGAGAAACGAAGGCGATTCGTCCGATTTATGCGCCGGAGCAGGCCCAGTTGAGTTAAAGATTTCTAGTGCGGAGAGTCTTACTCAGATCTAGAGCAGACCGATTTAGAGATGACCGCCAATGTATTGCCTTTCCTGAAGGATTGAGGCGTTGTTCAGCGTACAGACGAATAAACCAGTTGTTGCTGCAAATGACGAGATATCGCCCAGATGGTTGGGGCTACTGCAGCATGAGCATATACTTAGAGATATGATGGACGGTCGCTAGTCACCGAGGGTGGATGACTATGGCGTGCGGTTCGTTCGCTTACCGATGCGAGGTCATCAGATAGGTTGCTTTCAGCTAGAGACGACTTCACGCGGAGACGTTGAGAGTCGATAGAGACGATCGAATGTCAGGAGCCCAGTTTCCAAGTTTAAAGCATTCGGAAGGACATGCAGGCAATTCTATGGACCCTCTTGAACAATGAAACCCTAACTCGACATAATGACCGTGTGAAAGCCCTTGAACCATAGGGTTGCGGCAGTTCTGCGGCGCCATTAGTGAGGCTTGAGTTTGCCCTTCTACGGCTGGGTCATTGATGCTGTGGTATGTACTCGATGCTGTTAAACTGTACCTAAGAGGTTTTGACGAATCGATCGAATGGTTCGACTTCCTTCGGATGCTAGGTGGTGAGATGCATTTCTTGGGAGACTCCAGATACGACGATAGCCGTTGGAGCGCCGTCCATACATGTCACGACCCGCAGGGTACGGAACGTGACTGGCACTTAAGTTTAGGAAACGTCTCAAGACGTCCGTAAAATAAGTAAGCCAAAGCCCAGAAACCAAAACCAAATAAGCAAAAGAGTGAAGGAAAACCAATCAATTGAAAGCGAGTTTATCAAATAAGTCATATCAACCCTTTTTAAAAACAATATCAATTTTTCTGAAAATTTCGGCAGAGTCTCCTTTGTAAATACTGGCCCCCAAAATGGGTACAACAAGAATATATATCAATACAACAAATAAGGCATCCCCAAGCGGGAGCTAGCTCTTCGCCACAAGGCGGTCACAAATCCCACGCAATATAAAACAACAACATGCAAAATAAACATAAAGAAGCATAAGAAAACCGCATGTCGACTCAAGTGAGCTCGACCCCAAAATACAGCATAAAAAGTCCACAAATCTCACAGTCTCATCTCTAGGTCAATATACAACAATACTGGTAGATACAGTAGATGGAGTACACTAGATACAAGAATATACAAGGTGGTACAAAAATAATAATATAACCCACCTATGAGCAAAATCTCGAGTCCAGGCAAAAGAAGCGGTGCGCCCGCCGCTACTGTGCTGACGGAGCGGACCTGCAAAAGACTGTGGCACAACGGGGGTGAGTTGCCAACTCGTGAGTAATTAATAACATCTATAGAGGCTATCTCAAGTATGCACACAAGCATCGTAGCATCTATAATACAGGTATGGCAGGACATAATAGCAGGTATGTATGCAATATGAATATACTAGCAGGTATGAATGCAATGTGAATCAACTCATGATCTGAATGTGTAAGTATAAGAATCATGTTTTTCCTTTAGGAATCTCTTTTGAAATACCAGCACAATACCAATAGAATCAACAAGAACCTGTGTCCAGCAACGACACCTCAAAACTATCACAAATCTCATATATCCATGTCATAGTATCTCTGGCCTCAGCCATCCGGCTGACCCATCTCAATATCAATATCTTATCATCTCGTGGCCACGGTCGGTATCCTCTGGATATCCGCCGTGCCAAACAGTCATCGGTAGGTAATCCGTCCCCTGCCAGGCTCATCGTCAGCAACACGAGCTTCTTGTCCCGGGGTACCTTACCGGGCCTACCATGTACCCGAGACGGTTCATCCAACTCCTCGAAATGGGTCTCGAAAACCACAGCAAACTCATGGTGGACGACACTTACATCACTACAAAACCGCAATTTACATATTTTAAAAAAAGTAATAAGTTTAGGAATTTTTGCGGCTTTCCCCCGAAATCCAGAAATATCATAAAATCTCAAGAAATCCTCATAAGTGCATATGTCAGTGATAATGAATGGATATGGTATCAATAATCAAGTTGCGATGTATGATTAATAGCCTAGGCATGAACAAATAATATGATGAGGTACATGCACATGAATAGCAATCCTACGATTTCAGTTTAAGGAATTAAAGGCAATAGCATATGTTTAAGCATCAATTATAGTAAAAGGTTTCAAATTATAGGTTATCTATTGTGGTGGCATGGCAATTACCAGGGCGTGTGTGTAAGCATGAATAGTGCTCGTGCTGCATATAAAAACCCTGGCAATGGTGCAGGTGTCCTATATAATGGGTTCGCATATGTATGTCAATATAAGGCATGGATGTAGCAAATAATCATACAAGTATTACACCCCTAATTACTAACATCACTAAGGATCTTTTTAAGTTACTAAAACTATCGGGCGACTTGCGCCATCCAACGATAGTCCCCCGTAGATGTTACATCTACTCACCGGAATCCCTAGCTATTCACGTCCAATCACCGCTTTCCCCTTTCGTGCAGCGTCTGACGACTCCGCGACCGAACCTAGAATTTATATCAATACAAACATAAGGTTACATATCAAGAACGACGCAAATCCCAAACGAAAATACCAACGTTCACAAGCTAGGTACAACGTGCACAAGGTGCGCGGAACACACGCGAAAATCGCAAAAACTAACTAAAATCGTCGATTTGGTCGCCCGGCAAAGCTAAAACCCGCTCACTCAAAAAAACCGCACTCACACATCCTAAATTTCATAGGATATGCCAAAAATATCATCAAGATATCTCAAATAATTCATCACAATATTTAAATAAAAATCTAGTAAGCACAAAACTTGCTAATTTGGTGCAATATCGAAAATTAACGATAAAGTTATCACAAATCAAAACAAACATCCAACCACACAACTAGTTAGCCACAATCACACAATTTCAACTCATTTACCATGCTTCAAAACCTATTTCCATACACAAACCCCTTTCTTGATTTTCATAAAACAACAATTACAAACCAATATCACACATTAAAATTAACTAAATTAGCATAATTTGAAGGCCACATAAACAAAGTAACTTCTTTGATTTGGTTGTGTAGGAACTAGCAAGCAAAATAAATTTAATTAACCAAATAATGGTGTGCTAAAAACTCTAGTTTAAAACAAACTACTCTTTTAGAAACTAGATTAGAAATTAGCTAAACTTTTAACACTAAAACCATATAATTAAAGGAATTTAGCCACAAGTGTTGAATGGGTAAGAATTATACCTCAATTTCTATGGATCAAGCATGGTGATTTGCCTCTAAAAATGCCTCCTTTCCACATGTTTTCAACTATAATAGGCTTGAGAAGAGATAGCACAAGGATTTGTTTTGGTTTTGTGAAGAAATTTGTGGATTTATAAGGATTTTGAGGTGGAATTTGATGAGTTTAGAAGGAAATGAGAGGGGAAATTTTGAGGGCTGCTTTCCTGCAGGAATTCTCGGCTGAAATGGATGAGTGGGGATGATGTGGGTGTTGTGGGGAAAAGCCCAAGTCAACCAACTCAAATCAAAGCACACATACTTCCAAATTTACCCCTTTAAAACCCTTTTAAAACACAACATTTCCCCACATGGTTAAAGTCAAAATGAGGCAAGGAAATTTCTTGACCTGCTGATGGTGGGGCCGGCCTAGAGGAGGGGAGTGAGTGAGAGAGATTTTACAAAGAAATTCTATGCAAAAAGACCGCCTACAAGTCCAAAATTGCAAGTTTTAGCTTAAATTCAATAAATTTCGTTTTCCATAATAAAAATTAGTTAAAACTTGAAATAAAATACTAAAAAATTATATTACAACTAGATTTTAATTAACATAATTTTAAAGATTAAAATTATCCCAAAGAAATTTGTATTTATCGCTAATTTAATGTATTTTCTTACCGGCTTAAAATAATATTAAAAAATTGAAAAATAGGAAAAAAATTTTAAATGACCAAAAATTAATAAGTAACTCATTAGCTACTAAAAACAGGAAATTACCAATCCGAATTAGGTATAATTAGTCCTAAACTGCAAAATAACAAAAAAGACGGTTTACGGAAAAATACCGAATTTTCACCGATTTTCAGGAAAACACCAAAACGACTTTTCAAGGCGCTACAATCTTCCCCCTTAAAGAAATTCGATCCCCGAATTTAAAAATAAAACTACGCGTACCTTCAAAGAGATGGGGATATTTCTTCCTCATCTCGCCCTCGGTCTCCCAGGTGACCTCCTCGCTGCTCGGGCCACGCCAAAGGACCTTGACGGTCGGTATAACTTTCGATCTCAACTTCTTCACCTGCCGATCCAGGATGGCCACCGGTTGCTCTGCAAAAGAAAGGTCGCGCTCTAGCTGGACTGTCGGGTGCTGAATCGCTTGCGAAGGGTCGTGAAGGTACTTGCGGAGCATCGAAACATGGAAGACGGGGTGAACATCGGGAAAGCTAGGTGGAAGAGCCAAACGATATGCAACTGCGCCGACACGCTCGAGAATCTCAAAGGGACCCACAAATCTGGGACTAAGCTTTCCTTTTCGCCCAAATCGCATCACGCCCTTCATCGGAGAGACCCTCAGAAAAACATTATCGCCAACTGCGAACTCTAGCCTGCGACGGCGCCTGTCTGCATACGATTTATGCCTGCTCTGAGCCGCTCTCATCCAGTCTCGAACCAACTGTATTTTCGCGGTCGTCTCCTCCACAAGCTGCGGCCCCAAAATACTGCTCTCGCTGAGCTCTGTCCAACAAACGGGCGATCTGCATCTCCTCCCATACAATGCCTCGAAAGGTGCCATTTGAATAGTATCCTGGAAGCTGTTGTTGTAGGAGAACTCCACTAACGGTAAATAACGATCCCAGCTACCGCCGAAGTCTAAAACGCACGCTCTGAGCATGTCCTCGAGAGTTTGAATGGTCCGCTCTGACTGTCCGTCGGTCTGTGGATGAAACGCTGTGCTGAAGCTCAAACGAGTGCCCAAAGCCTCCTGAAGTCTTTGCCAAAGTCGGCTGGTGAACTGGGTGCCTCGATCTGACACGATACAAGTCGGTACGCCATGCAACCGCACGATCTCGTCGATGTAAAGCTGGGCATACTGAGCGAAGCTGAAAATGGTCTTCACTGGCAGGAAGTGAGCCGCTTTCGTCAATCGATCTACGATCACCCAGATGGAGTCGTACCCTCGACTGGTCCTGGGTAGACCTACAACGAAATCCATCGAAATCTGCTCCCATTTCCACTCCGGAATGGGTAACGGCTGCAGCTCTCCTGCGGGCCTCTGGTGCTCGGCCTTGACTTGCTGACAAGTCAGGCATCTCGATACAAACTCCGCAATGTCCCTCTTCATCCCGTCCCACCAGTATGTCTCTCTCATATCATGGTACATCTTGGTGGAACCGGGGTGGACACTATACACTGATCGGTGTGCCTCCTCAAGAATGTCGCGCCGCAATCCATCAGCATCTGGTACGCACAATCTAGATCCATATCGTAAAATCCCCTGATCATCAATCACGAACTCGGAAAATCTGCCCTGTCCCATCTGTGCCATGATCTCTGAGCAACGGCCGTCTCTGCGCTGTGCCTCATATATACGGTCAAGCAACTGTGGGCGTGCACGAACATGTGCGAGCTGTCCCCCTGTCAGAGTGAACTCGAACTCAACTCGGCTGTCGTATAAAATCTGCCAATCTGCTGACGACTGCCTCTGCACTGCGCGCAAATAGGATAGACTACCCCCGGGCCTCCTGCTCAAAGCATCTGCCGCTACATTCGCCTTTCCTGGGTAATATAAGATCTCGCAGTCGTAGTCTTTCACCAACTCCATCCAACGACGCTGTCTGAGGTTCAGGTCTCGGTGCTGAAATATGTATTTTAAGCTCTTGTGGTCTATGAATATTTGGCACGACTCGCCATATAGGTAATGTCGCCAAATCTTCAGTGCAAAGACCACTGCAGTCATCTCCAAATCGTGAGTGGGGTAGTTCTGTTCATGCTTCTTCAACTGCCGAGAAGCATACGCGATCACCCTGTCATGCTGCATCAATACGCATCCTAACCCCACTCGCGAAGCATCACAATAGACCACAAATCCGCCTGATCCCGAAGGCAAAGATAATATCGGCGCCGTAGTCAAACAAGTCCGTAGCTACTGAAAACTGCGCTCGCACTCCTCTGTCCAAACGAAAGGAACTCCCTTCCGGGTCAAACCGGTCAAAGGTGCAGCTATACGGGAGAAGTCCTGAACAAAACGCCTGTAGTAGCCCGCCAGGCCTAGAAAACTACGGATCTCAGTAACCGATATAGCTCGGGGCCACTGCTGAACAGCCTCAATCTTCTTCGGGTCCACACATATGCTGTCTCTCGTAATCACGTGACCCAAGAATCCGACGCTGTCCAGCCAGAAAGCACACTTGGAGAACTTTGCGAATAGCTGGTGCTCCCTCAGAGTCTGTAACGTAATCCGCAAGTGCTGCTCATGCTCCTCTCTGCTCCGTGAGTACACCAAGATATCGTCGATAAACACGATGATGAACAAGTCAAGATACGGCCTGAATGTACGGTTCATCAAATCCATGAATGCTGCTGGGGCGTTGGTGAGTCCGAACGACATCACCAAAGACTCATAGTGGCCGTAGCGCGTGCGGAAAGCTGTCCTCGGTATATCCTCCTGTCGAACTCGCAGCTGATGGTATCCTGATCGCAAGTCGATCCTCGAAAAATACCCCGCACCCTGAAGCTGGTCGAACAAATCATCAATGCGTGGCAACGGATATCTGTTCCGCACGGTAACCTTGTTCAGCTGGCGGTAGTCGATACATAAGCGCAAACTTCTATCCTTCTTCTTGACAAACAGGCCCGGAGCACCCCACGGAGAAACACTAGGTCGAATAAGCCCCTTATCTAACAAATCCTGCAACTGATCCTTCAGCTCTCAAAGCTCTGCCGGGGCCATCCGATAAGGCGGTATAGAAATAGGCCCCGAGCTGGGAATCAAATCGATGCAGAACTCAACGTCGCGCTCAGGCAGTAGCCCAGGCAGCTCGTCAGGGAAAACATCAGGGAACTCACAAACAACCGGAACCTGTTCCAACGGAACCTTTGTAGCTCTAGTATCACAGACATAGGCTAAGAATCCCTGACATCCCTTTCGCAAGAGCTGACCAGCGCGAAGAGACGAAATCAAGCTGGGAAGGGTGACGTTGCGGTCTCCCTGAATAACAAGGACTGGCTCTCCCGGAAAGCTAAATCTGACTGCCTTCTCACGGCAGTCCACCGAAGCATAACAAGTGGCGAGCCAATCCATGCCCAGAAGCACATCAAAGTCCAACATATCGAGGAGAATCAAATCAACCGATGAATCCCTCTCCCCGATACGAACGGAACACAATCGAAACACAAAACGAGCGACAAACGACTCGCCTACCGGAGTAATAACAACAAGCGGCTGATCTAACAATGACGACTCACGGCCCAACATCGGTGCAAAGTGTGCAGAGACGTACGAATGTATGGAACCTGGGTCGAATAATACCCGTGCGTCGAAAGAACAAACTGGCAAGGTACCTGTCACAACGGCGTTGGATGCCTGCGAATCCTGCGGTGTCAAAGAAAATACTCGGGCCTGTCCTCCACCGATAGCGGGCTGACCTTGACCTCGGCCTCTGCCTCCTCGTCCTCTCTAAATAGGACCGCCGCGTCCACGGCCTCTGGGTGCACCTAACTGGCATGGAGCATCGCCTGTGGTAGGAAGTTGGGCTCTTTGGGGAGGGGGTGGTGATGGTGGTCGGGTCACATGCGGAATTGTCGCCGCTCCCTGTCATCTCGCCGCTCCCTGTCGTCTCGCCGGACAGTCTCTGACAAGATGGTGCGGACTCCCGCACCCAAAACACCCTAGCGACGGCTGCTGTCCCTGGGGATATGAACCATATAACTGACCCCGTCCAAATCATCTGCCGGGCCCATCCCTCGGAATGAATCTGGCACGCTGCCTCTGAGACGGCACCTCGGTGCGAATCCTCTTCGGCCCAGAAACGGCCGAAGTCTGTGATATGCGTGCCTCCATCCGTAATACCGTATCCATAGCAGCTGAATAAGTGTCGTAGTGCTGGGCGCCAATGGCAAGATATAGCTGGGCATCAAGTCCCTGTACGAACCTCTTCACCCTCTTCGCTTCGGTATCTCCCAGGTACGGGGCATATCGGGACAACTGTGTAAACTGAACGTCATACTCAGACACCGTCATCCCAGGTGTCTTGACTAAGGCCTCGAAACTACGAGCTCTGGCGTCACGAACACTTTCTGGGAGGAAACGAGCAAGAAAGACCGCTGTAAACTCGGCCCAAGTCATAGGCGGTAGACCTGCAGCTCGACCTCTCAAGACTGACTCCCACCCTATCTGCGCGAGACCCTCTAGACGGAAACTCGCAAGCTCCACCCATCGATCATCCGAACATCTCAGCGAACGGCAGATCCTGGCTAAACTGTCAAGGAACGTCTGTGGGTCCTCCGCTGCCTCGGTGCCGGTGAATACTGGAGGTCTCAGCCTCATGAAATCCTGTAGTGAAACCGGGATGGTCACGGCAGTAGTAGTAGGAGCAGGTATCATAGTAGTCTGGGATGTAGTAGGTGCGTCATCCGGCCTCGGTGTACGACTGGCTGCAACTAGGGATCCTACCATCTGACGTAGCTCCTGCATGCTCCCCATCATCTGTCGCAACTCCTCCATACCAGTCTCAAGCCTATCCATACGGCCTGGGGAAGGTGGATCGTTCTGTCCCTGCGGCGTAGGCATACCACCCTGCTCAGTCCTAGTCTCGGACGAGCCAGCTCGAATCTCGTCTCGGGCGGCAGCCCTCTGTGCTCTCGTAGCCTTCGGCGGCATAGTGGCTGGTACAGTGAAAAGGATAATAAGAACATTGCAATAGAATCATATGATACACGGAATTGAAGAAGGAATTTCAAGTAAGTATATCCTAAAGTCACTTAGGCGGAGTACCGTATCGCAAGTATGCCGCGGACATACACACGCTGCGTTACCCTACTTAAGTCACTTACTCCATCTACCAAGGGTCATCCTACACTCAAAAAGGTAAAACCTATCGCTCTGATACCAACTTTGTCACGACCCGCAGGGTACGGAACGTGACTGGCACTTAAGTTTACGAAACGTCTCAAGACGTCCGTAAAATAAGTAAGCCAAAGCCCAGAAACCAAAACCAAATAAGCAAAAGAGTGATGGAAAACCAATCAATTGAAAGCGAGTTTATCAAATAAGTCATATCAACCCTTTTTAAAAACAATATCAATTTTTCCGAAAATTTCGGCAGAGTCTCCTTTGTAAATACTGGCCCCCAAAATGGGTACAACAAGAATATATATCAATACAACAAATAAGGTATCCCCAAGCAGGAGCTAGCTCTTCGCCACAAGGCGGTCACAAATCCCACGCAATATAAAACAACAACATGCAAAATAAACATAAAGAAGCATAAGAAAACCGCATGTCGACTCAAGTGAGCTCGACCCCAAAATACAGCATAAAAAGTCCACAAATCTCACAGTCTCATCTCTAGGTCAATATACAACAATACTGGTAGATACAGTAGATGGAGTACACTAGATATAAGAATATACAAGGTGGTACAAAAATAATAATATAACCCACCTATGAGCAAAACCTCGAGTCCAGGCAAAAGAAGCGGTGCGCCCGCCGCTACTGTGCTGACGGAGCGGACCTGCAAAAGACTGTGGCACAACGGGGGTGAGTTGCCAACTCGTGAGTAATAAATAACATCTATAGAGGCTATCGCAAGTATGCACACAAGCATCCTAGTATCTATAATACAGGTATGGCAGGACATAATAGCAGGTATGTATGCAATATGAATATACTAGCAGGTATGAATGCAATGTGAATCAACTCATGATCTGAATGTGTAAGTATAAGAATCATGTTTTTCCTTTAGGAATCTCTTTTGAAATACTAGCACAATACCAAGAGAATCAACAAGAACCTGTGTCCAGCAACGACACCTCAAAACTATCACAAATCTCATATATCCATGTCATAGTATCTCTGGCCTCAGCCATCCGGCTGACCCATCTTAATATCAATATCTCATCATCTCGCGGCCACGGTCGGTATCCTCTGGATATCCGCTGTGCCAAACAGTCACCGGTAGGTAATCCGTCCCCTGCCAGGCTCATCGTCAGCAACACGAGCTTCTTGCTCCGGGATACCTTACCGGGCCTACCATGTAACCGAGACGGTTCATCCAACTCCTCGAAATAGGTCTCGAAAACCACAGCAAACTCATGGTGGAGGACACTTACACCACTAGAAAACCGCAATTTACATATTTTAAAAAAAGTAATAAGTTTAGGATTTTTTGCGGCTTTCCCCCGAAATCCAGAAATATCATAAAATCTCAAGAAATTTTCATAAGTGCATATGTCAATGATAATGAATGCATATGGTATCAATAATCAAGTTGCGATGTATGATTAATAGCCTAGGCATGAACAAATAATATGATGTGGTACATGCACATGAATAGCAATCCTATGATTTCATTTTAAGGAATTAAAGGCAATAGCATAGGTTTAAGCATCAATTATAGTAAAAGGTTTCAAATTATAGGTTATCTAGTGTGGTGGCATGGCAATTACCAGGGCGTGTGTGTAAGTATGAATAGTGCTCGTACTGCATATAAAAACCCTGGCAATGGTGCAGGTGTCCTATAGAATGGGTTCGCATATGTATGTCAATATAAGGCATGGATGTAGCAAATAATCATACAAGTATTACACCCCTAATTACTAACATCACTAAGGATCTTTTTAAGTTACTAAAACTATCGGGCGACTTGCGCCATCCAACGATAGTCCCCCGTAGATGTTACATATACTCACCGGAATCTCTAGCTAGCCACGTCCAATTACCGCTTTCCCCTTTCGTGCCGCGTCTGACGACTCCGCGACCGAACCTGGAATTTACATCAATACAAACATAAGGTTACATATCAAGAACGACGCAAATCCCAAACGAAAATACCAACGTTCACAAGCTAGGTAAAACGTGCACAAGGTGCGCGGAACACACGCGAAAATCGCAAAAACTAACTAAAATCGTCGATTTGGTCGCCCGACAAAGCTAAAACCCGCTCACTCAAAAAAACCGCACTCACACATCCTAAATGTCATAGGATATGCCAAAAATATTATCAAGATATCGCAAATAATTCATCACAATATTTAAATAAAAATCTAGTAAGCACAAAACTTGCTAATTTGGTGCAACATCGAAAATTAACGATAAAGTTATCACAAATCAACACAAACATCGAACCACACAACTAGTTAGCCACAATCACACAATTTCAACTCATTTACCATGCTTCAAAACCCATTTCCATACACAAACCCCTGCCTTGATTTTCATAAAACAACAATTACAAACCAATATCACACATTAAAATTAACTAAATTAGCATAATTTGAAGACCACATAAACAAAGTAACTTCTTTGATTTGGTTGTGTAGGAACTAGCAAGCAAAATAAATTTAATTAACCAAATAATGGTGTGCTAAAAACCCTAGTTTAAAACAAACTACTCTTTTAGAAACTAGATTAGAAATTAGCTAAACTTTTAACACTAAAACCATATAATTAAAGGAATTTAGCTACAAGTGTTGAATGGGTAAGAATTATACCTCAATTTCTATGGATCAAGCATGTTGATTTGCCTCTAAAAATGCCTCCTTTCCACATATTTTCAACTATAATAGGCTTGAGAAGAGATAGCACAAGGATTTGTTTTGGTTTTGTGAAGAAATTTGTGGATTTATAAGGATTTTGAGGTGGAATTTGATGAGTTTAGACGGAAATGAGAGGGGAAATTTTGGGGGCTGTTTTCCTGCAGGAATTCTCGGCTGAAATGGATGAGTGGGGATGGTGTGGGTGTTGTGGGGAAAAGCCCAAGTCAACCCACTCAAATCAAAGCACACATACTTCCAAATTTACCCCTTTAAAACCTTTTTAAAACACAACATTTCCCCACATGGTTAAAGTCAAAATGAGGCAAGGAAATTTCTTGACCTGCTGATGGTGGGGCCATCCTAGAGGAGGGGAGTGAGTGAGTGAGAGAGAATTTACAAAGAAATTCTATGCAAAAAGACCCCCTACAAGTCCAAAATTGCAAGTTTTAGCTTAAATTCAATAAATTTCGTTTTCCATAATAAAAAATAGTTAAAACTTGAAATAAAATACTAAAAAATTATATTACAACTAGATTTTAATTAACATAATTTTAAAGATTAAAATTAGCCCAAAGAAATTTGTATTTATCGCTAATTTAATGTATTTTCTTACCGGCTTAAAATAATATTAAAAAATTGAAAAATATGGAAAAAACTTTAAATGACCAAAAATTAATAAGTAACTCATTAGCTACTAAAAACAAGCAATTACCTATCCGAATTAGGTATAATTAGTCCTAAACTGCAAAATAACAAAAAAGACGGTTTACGGAAAAATACCGAATTTTCACCGATTTTCAGGAAAACACCAAAACGACTTTTCAAGACGCTACAATGCAGCCACGATGATACGAGTCCAAAGCAGTCGACATTGAGGCAGAGTGAAGTAAAGAGTTCGCAAGAGATTTCGACGAGATGACGTCCCACTCCGCTGACATCAGAGATGCGATACGCACGCAGGGGTGTTGTATATGGATACATCTTCCAGAAAGATGCGCGATAAGTATGCAGCCGTTCCGGAACAAGAATTAGTTTTATCAATGGATGACGACTTCCGGGCAATCCGGCAGGAATGAGATTTGAGAGAGAGACCTCGACAGGACCTTTCTGGAATACGATACGAGAAGACCTAGACCCAGGAGTGGTCATATTGCGCAGACCCAGCAGGCCAGAGTTCGGCATCGTCGACGAGGTAGTTGACCAGGTTCGGATAAAGGACCTCACCCAGATGCGTTGTAATTGATCGAGGACGAAAGAGTATTGAGTATTCCTCCGATGGTTGGGACGCGTTCCCGAGGACCTGTTCGTCCAGACATTTTCTATAGAATGGTAAAGCTACAGAGTACGCGATTTCGAGTCCGTGCGAGAGACTTCGGATTGACCGTGGCCAAGAACAGTGCAGTACGTAGATAGCATGGCGTGACACCATAGTGGACGACGATAGAGACAAGTGGAACCAGAGGTTCGTGCGAGACGCTGACGAGCTGTCATTACTTCCGGTCAAGGCTAGAGACCTGATATGCTTACAAAGGCGTTAGGATGCGACCAATTTCCGAGAAAATGTTGTGCAGAGGACACAGATGTCCAACGAGTGAGAAGAGATTATGCAAGAGAGCCAGCCTCCGTACAGTTCGGCATAGGCAAGATCGGAAGAGAGCTTGAGCAGGATTCCTTCCAGGACATTGCTGCAATGATGTTTTCACCCAGGATCAGATGTGTGATGTGCATTCAGAGAGCCAGAGGCCGACGCCAGTGACATACTGCTTTACGAGTGGTCGTGAGGATTGACCGAGAGATGACCAGAGAAGTGCCAGAACGGAATCGTCACCGTTCGCACACCTGACAGGGCCGATGAGCCGATTGACTGCGAGGTAGGTAATACGCATAGAAGATAAGGACCCAGAGTCAGAGGACGCCAGACCGTGAGCAAGAGGCAAGTAGATATCTTGCGCTGCTAGCATTGGATGCACCGCCTCCTTCTCGACCTTGAAGGAGGAACTACCGACGATGGTACTTATGATTTGGTTTTGATATATGATCTTGGTGCATGCCAGATGCACTAAATAGAAATTCTTCGTGCATGTCAAATGCCCATGATTTTGCTGTCAGGCACACACGTTGCCTATGACAGATGTTTCGTGTACACCAGTTGCACCTAGATGTTGTTTTGTTCACCTGTATGACACATACATGGATTTTGATTTCGTGCGCACCAGACGCACCGGATATTCTTATATACATTTTTGGGGATTGATCTCTTAGAGAGCAGTACACTTTGATGATAATCGCTATGTATTGATGTTTTCGGAGCCCCGACAAATTGGATTTTGCTGAAATATTTTAGTATTGTGGGTTTAAATTTAAATTCGGGGACCGAATTTATTTAATGGGGGTAGATTGTAACATTTCGAAATAATAAAAATATTATTTTTAGGGAATATTTATAATTTAATATTATTTTATTGAATATTTTAATAATTCGGTATATTTAAATCCAAATAAATAGGGGAAAATTTTGGAAAAAGTTATGGAAAATTCTAAAATAGGGTAATTTAGAGAATTATGACATTTCTAAGTTTAATTGATTAGTTATATGCTAATTTAGTGTTAATCGTGATTAAAAATCACTAATCGGTTTTTCTAGCTTTGTGTGCAAAACATGCACATATCATCTTTTCTTACACTTGTGCATTTTTCCACCATGGTTTCTCATTTGGGTTTACTATTTGAGTGAGAAGGAATTTATAGAAAAAGAAAAGAAAAGAGAAAGGGGAATATTATATGAGGTATGGTGAGAGAGAGAGAGGTATGGGCTTCTTTGACCAAGGACTCAACCATTTCCTTTGATCCCAACACTCATTTTCTTCCCCTCTCCCTCAACTCCCTACAGTTGTTGCTGCTCCTCACCTCCCTCCCCACTTCACCTCCTCAAAACATCACCAAAACCCCATATTTATTTCATTAAAAGTGTGCACAAGCTCAAGATCTACACATTGGACCAAGGAAGCAAGGATTTTGGCCACTAGGGGCAACTCAAGAAAATTCATGAGTTGCCAAATGAGGTATTTTTCTGGATCATTAACTTAGTTTTAGCATTTCCTTTACCCCCATGTTTAGATTGAACAGATATTGTGGAGTTAAGGAAAACCTAGTTAGGGTTTGAGGAAATTATGAGTTGTAATGTGAAATTGAGTTCAGTAGAGGCTACACCAACACCCTAGTGCATGAATTGAGACCCTAACCTGAGACTTAAGGCCCAGAATATGGATTTAGAAACCGATATGGAAAGTTTGTGGAATCTGTGAAGGTTATTTGAGATCTGCTATCAACCCGAGTCTCTGAAAATTATATTGAATGGACAGTAACATGTGCAGGCACCGTGGAAGCTAACCCCAAGACCCTAGCCCCTAACTCCTAGACCCGGCCATAGATTTATCCTGTTTGGCCGCAAATTGCGGCCTGGACCCTACCATTTTGCCTCGTTCTGGTTCTGTAGCTCCTACATGTGTAGATTAGGCCCCTGGAACGTATAGATTTGACTAATTTGACCTATGGTGAAATCTGGAGCCTTTTTCCTTAGTTGCTGTTTTGGATTCGTGTTTCCGTATTTCGTATTTATAGTTCTGAAATTATGTATTGTGTTTTATCTCGACCATTTGGCGTTTATACGACGATATCGAGGGTTTATTGATGGTCTTGAAGGCGTGCCCATAGGTTCTAACCTATAGGCCCCTTATCGTATCGTTTTAGATTTGGTGTGCCGTTTTAGCCTTGATTTAGTTTTAATACGCATTACGATACTTTGACGTGGAGGTACCTATGAAGACTTCAGGATGACGAGCGAGCGCGTGGCGATGTCGACAAATGAAGATGCAAGGTGAGCAGATTATATCTACAGGGGGAAGTCGGGGGATGACGTATAGCACCCCCCGCAGTCCGTAGTTGATATACTATATATGATAGTTATAGTGTGTCATGGATATTGTGTTAGGTGTTTTATGGATAGATTAGGCTTAGAAGTAAACTACTGTAGTTCATAGCCACGAACCCTAGAATAGGTTTACACCCACACGCACACCCTTGCATATTCACTATACTTACACTGCGTTGATGATGATATTGGATGACTTTGGATATGAGTCGATGATATTGGGCTTGGTGCCGTGAGATCGGTGATTAGATATGATTCGTATTTGGGATACGATATGTGATTCTTAGCGGGCCTTTGGGCATGTGTTTTACCCCTGCATTCATAATTATATAGATGCTATCAATTTGTGCTAGACTTAGATTCAGTATCCCAGATTATGTGTTATGATGATAAGAATACCAGGTACTTGATGAGATAATGTCATATTGACCCGTACCCAGCTATTGGGATATCGTACGACGATTTACCGTACGAGCTTTATATTGATGATAGATCCGCACTCATGACTTGAGGATTGTCATATGATATACTGTATTGTACGCGATACTATTGAGGCGGGATCACTGACTATTATATGTATATATATATATATATATATTTATACCGACTTAGATTTAGGTGGATTCCATACCCCTCCCGGTTGACTTGATACTTAGATCTGTGGTTTGCATAATAGATGTTAGACTAGACCCAAGTCATACCTATTACAAAAACCCCGATTTGTCTTATTTCAAATGGCAAGCTGCATTATTATTCATTTACCATTTATTCTACGGATCGCATTGCATTGCATGCTCATATCTTAATGATTCATATTCCTTGTGCACATGCCTTTACATAGTTGCATGCTTATATTAGTGTTCTTGTTGCATGTATTATAATTCATGGATTTCGCACTGTGATATGGTTGCATATGATGATTCTGGATTGTTTTACTCCTGCGTATATATATCAGTGGTATGGGACGCTGAAATATATATGTATACCCATAGAGTATATATATATTAGTGGTATGGGACGCTGATATATATATATACACATACTTAATATATCATCATGATGATCTATGCAAATTTACATATGCATTATGAGAGGAGCCTATGTGCTCGGAGCCTATGAGCTCTATGTGAGAGGAGCCTATGTGCTCGGAGCCTATGAGCTCGATGTGAGAGGAGCCTATGTGCTCGGAGCATATGAGCTCGATGTGAGAGGAGCCTATGTGCTCGGAGCCTATGAGCTCGATTGGAGAGGAGCCTATGTGCTCGGGGCCTTTATGGTCGATGGTATATTATATCTCCCCTACCCCACATTTATTGTATATGCATTGCATCACATATTAGTAGTACCTGATAGAGTACCTTCATGAATGCTGCATACATGTTGGATACATGATATATGGGTTTCATTTGATATTGAGATATATAGTTGTGTCAATGCTCGATGTTGATTTTTTGATGATTTCATTCACGATATCTCCTGTTTTCATTTTACCGCATACATACATCATATTTGTGATATATTGTTACGTGAGGCACTGGCATGAGCACTTGGCACTACACTTATGTTCAGATGTTACATTGCCACTTTACTATGCTTTAAACTTATTCATTTGAGGTTTATATTATTTCTGATCGTTATGACTTAGGTTTATGTCATGCTTCCAATTTCTGCTTGTAGATATTTTCTATTCACGAGTTGGCAACTCACCCCCGTTGTGCCACAGTTCTTGCAGGTTTTGCCGTACAGGTTCCATAGCGCCATTTCCGGCACATTGCTTCCTTTGCGGATGATTTGCTTGGTAAGTGGGTTCTTTGCATCAGAACCACCCTTGTATATGTATTATTCTTTGTATCTAGAAATTCCATCAGCCAAAACTTGTATATTGTTTCAGACTTAGACGCAAGTGATGTATTATTTCGACCTAAGAGTCGCGCTCAGTAGTATTACGATTTTCTTGCTTATTGGAGATTCTATTGGGTTTGATCCTCGCCCTTCGGCGTTGTATATTGTATTGCTTGTGTGGGTTGTGCTCTTTGCTTAGGCGTAGTAAGTGTTTGATAAAATGCCACATTGGAAAATAATTTACAAAATATGTTTCTTTACTCTAAACGGTTTTAGATTTATGGGCTTTTAGCTTACTTGGATCAGATGAAGTCCTATAGACTCCATATGGTTCAAGGGCCAGTCATGTGCTCTTTTGGGTCGTGACAATATCACAGCTTCTGATTCCGCAAAAGAAGCAGTCTGGATGAGAAAGTTCTTAACAGAAATTCAGGTGATTCCGTCCATTGTTGATCCAATACCTCTGTATTGTTACAACAATGGGGCTATAGCTTTAGCGAAGGAACCCAGGTCCCATCAGAAGTCCAGACACATCTTGAGGTGGTATCACCTGATCAGGGAGATCGTAGATCGCCGGGAGATCGAGGTTCGGAGGGTTGTTACAGAGAACAACACTACAGATCCATTCACAAAGGCCATCCCTCAGACGCTGTTTGAAAGGCTATTCGAGATGATAAGTCTGCGATATGCCAGCACATGGCCTTAGTACAAGTGGGAGATTGTTGGTGTAATATGCCCTAGAGGCCATTATTGTATAGTACTAGTATGTATATTACATTTTGGAAGCTTGGGATATATACACGGATTTATGACAGTCTTGCTCAATATGGTAGTATGCTGCTTGGTTTGTATCCATCTTAATATGTGTATGTGTTTCTTTTAACATATCGCTAATACATGTTTATAGAGCCCTTAAGATCTTTGCTTGACTACCAGCGTTGTGATGGCAGTCATGCTAGTGGGGGCTGGGTAATCTATAAGCACATCCTTATACAGGTCCCTAGTCATAGGATTATCGAGACATGGCATCGATACTCCAGAGTAGACTAGTGTATACGCTTCTCATCCCAGGAGGGGAGATGGTCTATCCCATAGCCATCAGTACGTCCCACTGGAGATAGTATGCAGGTGCTCGTTAGGTTACGAGTACACTGGACAGGACTCGTCGGGAACTGTTGGTTGGTATTATACCTATCGTCAGTTAGCAGTTCCCAGGTGACATGAGTATAGCTTAGTCCGTTGACTTGACACTGCTACTTCGCCTCAAGTGTATTCCCACTGTTCTTAGATTACTACCCTACCACGGCTCTATTGAGTCATACAAACAGGTAGTAGTTGGGTGCAGTCCCGAAGCACTTGGAGGCAGTGGCGGTTAGATAGGATTCGTCTCTCCCGGTATTGGGGGTTGATATCGTGCTGTGTTTGGAGAGCCATTACACAAAGTCTCTGACCAGGGCAAGAGAGATTTAATAGTAGGTACTCCAGTAGTTTCTCAGGATGTTTTGGACTACACTCCGACACGACTTATACCGCTATTAGGGGACTGACGTTTACCACCCCTAGGCCCGATATGCGATATTCTTAGACGAACAGACCGGACTATACGGAGATTGTCACATTCAGGCTCAGTAGGAATTCGGATGGGTTTTCCTCATCGGCCTTCTTATCGACATCTACCTGGGGACCGTTACGTACAGCTAGTACCGCTTGCAGCCTGTGGTTAAACCCACTGCCAGCGTAGTGTCGAGTCTTGAGAGTCCGACATAGAGGTTTTTCCACCTTTGGGCGAAACGAGGTAGAGGTTGTATGGTTTTACGATAGAGTTCGTTCACATACGCGCACTTGTGCGTGTTTGGTGTTCGGGCAGTTGATGCTTGTGGGCTTTGATTTATGCTGGATCCTAGTATTTGATTTTGGAATGGTTTAGTATCAATGTATTCGTGTTTCTCGGAACATGGATGCGGGTATGTATATACGGTTGATAGAGGCAAAGAAGGAGACACCTCATTAGGGTTTTGACCGTTGACTTGATTAAAACCGTTATGAGGTGGAGGAAATTGTTTACTAATTTTTATTAGAGATAATTGTGTCATGGCTAATTGGTTTGACCATTTGACTTGTTAACCATTAATGACTTAGATATTTTTGTTGAGTATAAGATATTTTGCTTAGCATTAATTGTGACATGATAATGGTCAAATCAAATGAACCATCACAATTATCCTAATAAAACTTATTATTCTTTTTCCTCTTATGTGAGCTCTCTTCATAATTCACATAGACATTCTCTCTCATAGCTTTCTCCTTCTTCATCTCTCAAGCCCTAGTGTTTCATAAGTTGAAAATCAAGGGCCATTGAGACCAAGCCACCAAAATCCTTCTCTACTCACTTTAGGGTTCTTAATTTAGCACACCAAGCACCCTAGTCACTTCATTATAGAGGTTGGAGCTCAAGGTAGAGACCTTCGAGAGGATCATCTTTGACGTAGAGAAGCCGGTGAGGTTGAACCATCCACAACCACTTCAAGGAGCTCACAATAAGGAGAAGAAGGACTTCAAGCTTGAGGTATAATCATCTAACATAGTAATTAGAACTCCTAGTTAGTTTGTTAGTTAATGTTTAGTAAAGATCCTAATGGCTAGTCTATATTACCTTGCAAAGAAAAATTCGATTTTTACCTATTCCGCCTCCCCGTTAACTACCGAGGTGAGTAACATAGACTTACAGACGATATATAAACATCAATCACGAGAAAACGGCAACTTACATTTTTAAAATGGTAATACGTTCTTAAATCCTTGCGGTTTCTCCAAATCCATAAATCTCAGAAATACGGAAATCCTCGAGAAAATTATAATACATGAATGTCAATGATATTAACAATATGAAATGCGATGCGGAACTAGAAAACTATGCAAGAACAATGATGCAATAAGATATGCGCATATGACTAGCAATCGTACGTATCCATCTTGATGAATTAATTATATCAAATGCAGGTTTATTAATCATAAATGGAACAATTGATAAGATTCGGATGTAAACAAGATATAAAGTGTTCGTGGCATAGCAATTACCAAGGCGTGTGTGTCCCCATGAATAGTGCCCGTGCAGCATAAACCAATGGTAATAGTGGGAGTGTCCTATGAGGTACTATCACAGTATATACATATATGATACATGATGCAATGAAACGGGATGATTAGCTAGGAACTACGCAAATTAGTGCAAGCACTAATCGAAATTCTAATTATTGGGCGTCTTACGCTATCCAAACGATTTCCCCGTAGATGTGTACATCTACTCACCGGAACGCCTCCGCTAGTCTGATCCAATCACCGTCTTTCCTTTCCGCGCCGCGTCCGATGTCTCCGCGACCGATCCTAGAATTACACAAAGCAACATACATAAGGCTAATATCCTGCAAAATGCGATATCAAGACCAGACGAGAAAACTAGCGTCGAAAGCTAAACGCGTGTGCACTCGAAGCACCAAAACGTGTGTGATGACGTCTGAAACCACCCCGACAAGCTGTGATAGACAGCAAACACCAAACCCAAACTCAGAACATACGTGTCGCGCAAGTATAAAAGTACTAAAAACAAGATAAATGATCCCAGATTTTGATACGAGTGGAACTAGGAAAAGTTGCATATACCAAAGACCTTAAATATACAGCAGACACCCATCAACCAAACCCCGACACCCAGGTCCCTACTCTGGCTGCAAATTGCAGCCATAACCCATTAATTTGTGGCCAACAAGGGGAATGGGGGTCTCGTGTTTCGGGTGTGCGATCCTAGTCCACTAACTATACTCAAGTAATTGCAACTTTTGTTTGCAACGTCTGGAATAAAAGCAGATCCCAAAAAGGAAGTGATTCTCAATAAAATCTCTAATTAAACACTAATTTAATACAATATGTTGTTATAGTGTAAACTGGTGAAAATATTTGGATTAAACGACACTAACAACACTTAGTTAAGCTACTCAAACCATAAAAACCATAACTTAATCTAATCTCCTCTTAAACCACATAATCAACACTAAATCCCACGTAAACACTACTTTAAGCTAAATAAACTAAAAGTTTAGCAAAAAGGGTAATGAAGGTTGGCTTTATACCTCAAGATGGTAGAGAAGGGGATGCATACATGCAAGTGCTATGGGAACTTGCCAAGAACCATGTTTGATTGCCAAAAAGGGAAGTTAGTGATGATTTTGATAGAATTGTGTTAAGCTTATGGATTTTTTTGATGGACTTGAGGCTTAGAAAGAAGAGAAGAAAAAAAAATGAAGGGGAGGGGCTACTGCTAGAGCTGCTGCTGAGAGCAAGGAGGGAGTGAGGGGGAGAGGGAGAGTGCCAAAAGTCAAGCCTGCATGCCTCTTTAATGCCCCATGCCTCTCTTTTTCATTTCTTTTCTTATTTATTTCAATTGTTTTGTATTAAAAAGGAAAATAGAACCATGAGGGAAATTAAAATGAAGACATGTTACAATATTAACCTAGGGTAAATTATTGGATTTGTGCATGCTAAACTAAAATTTTTGCTTAGAAAATAATAGTTAAGAAAATTAGATAAATATGTGAACAATAAATTAAAGGTTAATAAATAAAACAAAATTATATATATAATTACATGTTTTCACAATTAAAAAAGATTTATTCCAGTCTATGTGGAAATAATTATTAACGAGGTTTTATGAAAACACGCATTATCTCTAAAAACACGAAATTAACTTTAACGAATTTTCAAAACGTTACAATCTTCCCCCCTTAAAGAAATTCGGTCCCCGAATTTAAAAATCTAGCTAAGCGTACCTTCAAAGAGATGGGGATATATAAACATCGATCATGAGAAAACCGCAACTTACATTTTCAAAATGGTAATACGTTCTTAAATCCTTGCGTTTTATCTAAATCCATAAATCTCATAAATACGGAAATCCTCGAGAAAATCATAATACATGAATATCTATGATATTAATAATATGAAATGCGATGCTGAACTAGAAAACTATGCTTGAACAATGATGCAATAAGATATGTGTATATGACTAGCAATCGTACGTATCCATCTTGAAGAATTAAATATATCAAATACAGGTTTATTAATCATAAATGGCGCAATTGACAAGATTCAGATTTAAACAAGATATAAAGTGTTTGTGGCATAGCAATTACCAAGGCCTATGTGTCCCTATGAATAGTGCCCATGCAGCATAAACCAATGGTAATAGTGCGAGTGTCCTATGAGGTACTATCACTGTATATACATATATGATAGATGATGCAATGAAATGGGATGATTAGCTAGGAACTACGCAAATTAGTGCAAGTACTAATCGAAATTCTAACTATTGGGCGTCTTGCGCCATCCAAACGATTTCCCCGTAGATGTGTACATCTACTCACCGGAATGCCTCCGCTAATCTGATCCAATCACTGCCTTTCCTTTCCGCGCCACGTCCGATGTCTCCGCGACCGATCCTAGAATTACACAAAGCAACACATAAGGCTAATATCCTGCAAAACACGATATCAAGACCATACGAGAAAACTAGCGTCGCAAGCTAAACGTGTGTGCACTCGAAGCACCAAAACGTGTGTGCTAACGTCTGAAACCACCCCGACAAGCTGTGATACACAGCAAACACCAAACCCAAACTTGGAACGTACGTGTCGCGCAAATCTAAAAGTATTGAAAACAAGGTAAATTTTCCTAGATTTTGATACATGTGGAACAAGGAAAAGTTGCATATACCAAAGACCTTAAATATACAGCAGACACCCATCAACCAAACCCCGACACCTAGGTCCCTACTCTGGCCGCAAATTGCAGCCAGAACCCATTAATTTGTGGCCAACAAGGGTAATGGGGTTCTCGTGCTTCGGGTGTGTGATCCTAATCCAGTAACTATACTCCAGTAATTGCAACTTTTGTCTGCAACGTCTGGAATAAAAGCAGATCCCAAAAAGGAAGTGATTCTCAATAAAAACTCTAATTAAACACTAATTTAATACAATATGTTGTTTTAGTGTAAACTGGTGAAAAGACTTGGATTAAACGACACTAACAACACTTAATTAAGCTACTCAAGCCATAAAAACCTTAACTTAACATAATCTCCTCTTAAACTACATAATTAGCACTAAATCCCACTTAAACACTATTTTAAGCTGAATAAACTAAAAGTTTAGCAAAAATGGTAATTATGGTTGGCTTTATACCTCAAGATGGTTGAGAAGGGGAATCAAACATGCAAGTGCTATAGGAAGTTGCCAAGAACCATGCTTGATTGCCAAAAAGGGAAGTTAGTGATGATTTTGATAGAATTGTGTTAAGCTTGTGGATTTTTTTAATGGACTTGAGGCTTAGAAAGAAGAGAAGAAGAAGAAATGAAGGGGAGTGGCTGCTGCTGGAGCTACTGCTGAGAGCAAGGAAGGAGTGAGCGAGAGAGAAAGAGTGTGTGTCAAAGGTCAAGTCCCCATGCCTCTTTAATGCCCCATGCCTCTCTTTTTCATTTCTTTTCTTATTTATTTCAATTGTTTTGTATTAAAAAGGGAAATAGAACCATGAGGGAAAATAAAATGAAGACATGTTACAATATTAACCTAGGGTAAATTATTGGATTTGTGCATGCTAAATTAAATTTTTGCTTAGAAATAATAGTTAAGAAAATTAGATAAATATGTGAACAATAAATTAAAGGTTAATAAATAAAACAAAATTATATATATAATTACATATTTTCATAATTAAAAAAAGATTTATTCCAGTCTATGTGGAAATAGTTATTAACGAGGTTTTATGAAAACACGCATTATCGCTAAATAACACGAAATTAAGCTAAACGAATTTTCAAAACGTTACAACAATGCAATCTCCTTGCCTTGTACCGGGTCTTCCCTCTCCCCCTCCTCGGCAAGACGAAGCGAATAGCCAAGAGGAATGTGGAAACGAGTCCGGATAGTGGCGAGCTCATCTGCATGCCTCAGCGTGGAAGACTCACCAAGAACACCCGTGACCGGCGCTTTCGGGACCACCCCCGTCGCACGGCCCCGGGAAGCATGACTAACCCTAACTCCCCGGAAGGACTCTGACTCAGATGAGGAAGAAGCAGAGGAAGAAGATGTATGTCGACGTTAGACACCCCACTTGATGCGGGGAGGCGGAATAGGTAAAAAAATCATTTTGTTTAAGTTAACATCGACTAACTTTACGGATCATTGCTAAACCCTAACTAACAACTATTTAGAAGTGATTAACTACTATGATAGATAATTATACCTCAAGATTCTAGTCCTTCTTGTTCTTGTTGTTCACCTCCTCGTCGGCCTCCTCGATGTGATAGAAGATCCACCCGAGAGTTCCTTCTCCAAGCTTTAACCTATCACTTGAGGTAACTAGGTGGCTATGATTGCTAATCAAGGTAACCTAGAGGATATAGAGATGGATTAGGGATCTATTAGTCTTACTAACCCTTGGGATCTCAACACATGAGAGGATTAGGGTTAGGTCTTTGAAGAGTGAGAGCTTGAGGAGAGACAATGTGTTTGTAATAATGAAATTAAAATATAACTCATTATGTATGTAATGAAGCATAATAATTATCAAATAAATCATATAGATAATTACAACTATGCTTCATTTAATACAAATGAATGAATCATCTCATGAGTCATTAAGCAATAAATGCTTCATTAACTCATTTGGATGAATCACTTCATGAGTCACAAATTCATTTAATGCAAATTACACCTAAGCTCTCCACCTCATCTTTCTTCTAAAAGCTTCTCGACTAATTACGAGAATGCCCCTCCCATCCGTAAAAACACGGAAATACCGAGACTGTATAAATCCAATAATCTAATACTAGAATCTGGCTTAAAATAAAGCCCACTAGTATTATCTATCCGAACATCGCAGTGCAAAAATACACGTATGTGTTCGAACCCTGTCGTAAAACCATACGACCTATATCGTTTCGCTTGAAGCAGGGAAACTCTCTGTGTGGGACTCTAAAGACTCGACACTACGCTGGCAGTGGGTTTAACCACAGGCCGCAAGCGGTACTAGCTGTACGTAACGGTCCCCAGGTAGATGTCGATAAGAAGGCCGATGAGGAAACCCATCCGAACTCCTACTGAGCCTGATGTGACAATCTCCGTACAGTCCGGTCTGTTCGTCTAGGACTATCGCATATCGGGCCTAGGGGGGCGGCAAGCGTCAGTCCCCTAAAAGCGGTATAAGTCATGTCGGAGTGAAGCATATTACACCTTGAGAAGCTACTGGAAATCCTACCAGTAAATCTCGTTTTCCCTGGCCAGGGACTTTGCATAATGGCTCTCTAAACACAGCACGATATCAACTACCAATACCGGGAGAGATGAATCCTATCTAACCGCCACTGTCTCTAAGTGCTTCGGGACTGCACCCAACTGCTACCTGTTTGCACAACTCCTTTGAGCCGTGGTAGGGTAGCAATCTAAGAACAGTGGGAACACACTCGAAACGAAGCAGCAGTGTCAAGTCTGCGGACTATGTTGTACTCATGTCACCTGGGAACTGTTAACTGACGACGGGTATAATACCAACCAACAGTTCCCTGCGAGTCCTGTCCGGTGTACCCATAACCCAACGAGCACCTGTATAATATCTCCAGCACAATGTACTGATGGCTATAGGACAGACCATTTTCCCTGCTGGGATGAGAAGCATATACACTAGTCTACTCTAGAGTATCGATACCCTGTCTCGATAATCTTACGACTAGGGACCTAAAAAAGGATGTGCTTATAGACTACCCAGCCCCCACTAGTGTGACTGCCATCAAAACGCTGGTAGTCAAGCAAGATCCTATGGGCTCTATCAATATGTATTCGCCATATGTTAAAAGAAACATATACACATATTAAGATCGATATAAACCAAGTAGCATACTACTATGTTGAGCAAGACTGTTATTATAACTGTGAATATCCCAAGCTCCCATTAAGTAATATACAAGCTAGTATGATACAATAATGGCCCCTAGGGCATATACACTAACAGAAGAAGAAGAAGAGGAAGCTGCAGCAGACTCCCTAGACGCTACCTGGACTACTTCTACAGACTCCTCTGAAGAAGACATCTAACCTGATAAAGAGGATGTGTCCTCAGGGGAGAAAACGCAAGGAATACCACTTGAGAAGAAGAGCGCCGGGTTAACACGACTAGGGATGAGGAAATTATGGAGAGGTATGGGCCCTGATGAGGATCCCACCTCTATTTATAGCTGCCGGCGTACACATCCTACGGCTCCGATCGCTGCCCGCCAAAACAACGCTTCGCAACTAATGGACGACAACATCCCACCTGTCGCACTCACATTGGGCGTGTCCTATCGGGCGTGGGAATGCCTGCGGCCCGTCTCGTCAGCCAACCAGCGCCAGACACGTGGGCTGTCGTTCCGACGAACGTACAAACAAACCGGCACTTCCTCTTTAATGCGAGATCTCTCCCTTGATCCGCTAACGTCATCAAGAAAATACTTCTAATTGCCCGGGAATATGCACCGACGATATCTTCAAGTAAGAGCTCACCCCGAGTGAACAATCAGACCACTCTCGACCCGACCCAGGATCGAGTCGAGACGAGAGTGGGAGACTAATGATGATACTCGATATCGGTGACTCCCCAGATCATGACATGTGGCAGATGACGTGTCCCAGAGCTTACAAGAAAGGATCAAGAACGTTACGTTGGAAGCACACCCCTGGACTCCGATCCGAGGATGTTCCCGACCTTCGATGGCCTTCCAGGCCACCCCCCAGCTCGCCTCCGAGCTATCACAAAACTAAGATGCCTCGGCCTCCCGCTTGTTCCGAGCCTCCCGCCGAGCTCATCTTCCTCGGTCTCAACGACTGACCCAGAGTACCGACCACAGGCGCCTCTGCCACGGCTCCATGAATCTCGCCAGGCGCGAAATATCCGCCGCCCATGATCCCGCATTTCACACCATTACGATCCGCCATTAACGAGCGTGTCTCGTCATTAATGGGGAATACCGCCTATCAAGAAGGCGTGACGCCAGGGGCTTAACGGCCGGCATGAATCTCTTGCTCACCTTCCCGTTGCTGCCACTATATAAACCCCTCTCTCAGACGACTCGGGTAATCCATTTTTACTCCAATAAGCCGTTACTCTGCCAAAGTACCCAGTCTAACTTGATCGTCGGAGGGTCCTCAGTGGCACAACCTCCCCGGGACTTCCTTGCAGGTAGCTCGGCCTCAATCACATAAAACCCATTGAGATCCACACGCTTCAGGAGACAACCCTCCAAACTCAATCTCAGCCATCCATCAGGGCTCGCAGCAGATCAACGGAAGGTAACATCTGAAGGAGTTCCAGAGATCCATCAAGAAGCCTCTAGTTATATAATTATGGTTTGGATAATGAAGGGTTGAAAGAAGCGTATGCATGCCTATGACGGAAACACATGCACCAATTTCTAAAAATCGAATTTTAAAATTAATGTGTAACTTTTACATCTTGATCTTCATCAATGAAGGATCTGATCATATCCATAAAATTCCATTAAGGCATCCTTCACAAATGCAAAGGACTCCAACTGAAGTCCACCAACCTTTCTGGAAGAAACACCCACATGGATTGATAAGCATCCAAATATTTTAAGAGGAAATATTCATAATTCAAATTCTTAATTAAAGATCATTACTCATAGCAAGCACTTTCCCTCTTTATATAGGGTTGTGGTACGATACCTTAACCCTAAATATCCGATGTGGGACTAAAAATCCAGATATTAACAATACAACAATTATATTATTAATAAAAAAATTTCTTATGGTTGTGTCTAAGACTTCCACCGAAAGGCTTAATGGTGGAACCAAATGCGTCTCATATCAAAAGCAACTATCAACTAAATTAATTCGTAATTAATTAAATAATAGTTTTGATTTAAAAGTCAAACACCAATCTTTTCAATTGTTCATAAAAGCTCTACCATAATGTGAGATGACAATAAATATTAACTTACATTCAATCCTTTGCGACATCATGTTTTTTTTTTATCTTTAAGCTATTAAATGAGCATGACATGTTCACCTAATTGCTCAAGCCTAAAAATTCATTCCCCATTAACACAAATTCATTTCAAAGATAAATGTTAATATAATAATATAATTTCAAAAATATTTTTCAAAACACCTGTTCATAGGATTTTATACCTTCACAGGAATGAACAGTAAACTTATTCTTATCACGATGAGATTTTCGGATTCAATCTAGACACCCATTATCTTTTTAAATGTATTGAAGCATCCTAATATTTTATTTGTTATTCATGTCAGATGATAAGAAGTATCTTCATATCAAAACTTACTTAAATGAAAGATCGAAGACAACAATGTCATCAAATCAAACAGATTATGTAACTATTTAAATTTTATATCTCATAGGTGACGTGTCCTGGAGAATTCAAAAGTATTCATGTACTACATGTATCACAATATGTGATCATGACATACACCTGAAGAATATCCATTCTCGGTGACTGAGACACATCACCACATCTAACATGTCAGTGTCATGCATGATAGCCTGTTATAAATCTAGCTATCTGTTACGACCCAGAAATGGCACGTGATCGACACTTGAATCACGTGACGTCATTGTAATGCCTCCATAACCCAAGTAAGCAGAAAACTATGATCTAAAACATTTTAAATCAAATAATGGAAGGAAAAGATGCGTAAAGCCCAAGATAGGCAGAAGCATTGGGCTGTTGCAAAGCGCCGACACTTGAAGTTCCAACCCGGAGAATATGTATTTCTGAAAATCTCTCTGAACAGAGAGTGATATATTTTGGCAAACAGAGCAAACTTAGTCCAAGGTATATCGAACCATTCGACAAGCTTGAACGAGTTGGAGAAAGGGTGTACCGCTTGGGACTACCACCCTCACTGGATGTAGTGTACAACGTGTTCCAAACATCCTAGCTACAACGATATGTGAGTGACCCCAGAAACATACTAGATCACTCAGAACTCACAGTGCAAACCAATCTGATTTGCGAGCAGCAACCGATCGAGATCTTGGATCGAAAGGTGAAGACATTAGGGAACACAGAGGTGAATTTAGTATAGGTGATGTGGAGAAGGGATTCGTCAGGAGAATCAATCTGGGAGCGAGAAGATGATATGCGTATACGATACCCTCATCTATTTGATGGTTAGTTCTTTTTGAAAATTTCGAGAACGAAATTTTTATAAGGAGGGTAGAATGTAACGATCCTGAAATCTCTGTACAATTGTAACATATTCAATGTATATAAAGGTGTATTTCAGCCTGACTATGAGTTATAAGTTAAAATTGTTAAATAAAAAAAGAAACAACTTATAGCTCATTGGTTAATACTTTCCACTACTGTTCTTTACCCTGCGTGTTCGAATCCAATCAGCTATAATTATTTTTAATAATTTTCTTTATAACTTTTCGGAAGTCTAAGAGTTGCACGTGCCTTACACGGAGAAACGAAAAGTTTCAGAGAAATCAAACAGGATAAATGAGTATTTAAATATGATTAAAACACGTGGCACAAAACTTGAGACTCAACTCCCAATCTCAACCACTCATTTCCCCCTAAAAACTGCTATGGGCAGCTGTGATGGCACTAATTGCCTCCATGCTACGCCCGTGCATCCCTCTGACTTCCCTCGCTTTTAATACATTTTCATTATCTTTTTAATTCTCTCTATACCTATATTTCCTCCCTATAAATAACTTGTCTTTTCGCTTAGTTCTTCTCCAAATTTATTCTAAAAATACTAATCAAAATTCCTATCTCTCAAGTCTCACTCTAGCCAAAGAAGTCAAGCACATAAGTCCAAGCAAACTTCGTCGCTCAAATTCGTTCCTCCGCATGTTAGCTACCTAAATTTCGTTCTTGTACGTGTAATCGGTCCCAAGCTCAATATTCCATGCACCGTAGGTCTTGGTTCTTCAACTGAGACTTCTTTTCTTCTTTTCTCGCTTATACGAGTACAAGCAGAAATGGTAAGTCTTCCTACTTTTCTTTTTCTCTTCCTTAAATCTTTTCTTTTGCTATGTCGCCAATTCAATCCACGCCTTGAACTTCATCCATGAAAATCATGCTCAAGATAATACCCTTGTATCAAATATTTTATGTTTTATTAACCGATCTTTAATTTAGCAAGATAATGATAATTAATAATATTAAAACTTATAACCTATATTTCTTTTCATGAAAAATTTCATGTAACTTCTAGATTATTCACATTTTTTACATGAATTAGTTAAACTTGTTAATTTTAAAAAATATCATACACGGGGTAATGACCTACCCCACATAGGTGTTGGGTTATTTGGCACAACCACAGGGTTTCACAAAGAATCAAACATGCCAATTTCATATATTTCTAGTGTGCCAAGCAACCTAACCTAGGATCAAACTTGAGTTTTAGGAGCTAAACTAGAATGTAAACAACTTTACATAGAAAGTGAATGAGAAATACAACCTTTGTAAACCGGTCTTTCACTTCTAAAGCTCCATGTAGTAGTCCCTTCGCTCCATGTAAAGATCTCCCGAACACTAGTATGGGTTCTCTTAGAGAAATGAACAACCTTGCTCAAAGTCATCAAGGCCGAAGATGATCTACGTCGAGGAGACTCAAACCCAAGCTATCTCTTCACTAGGTGATGAACTTTGTGAAGAGAACACTCTAAACTAAATGGTAAGTAGTAAAGGATGATAAAGTAGGAAATGGGCTCACTTTAGATTTTATTTTCTCACCATTTTGAAAGCTAGAAAGCTTTCACGAGGAAGAAGAAGATGAAATGATTGAGATGAGAAATGAAAACTAAAATGATGTGAGAATAGCAACCATGGGTAAGTTAGTGTCATACACTAACCATTGCAGAGACATAACCATGGTTTAAGCTAATGGTTTGGTTAATAAATATCTTTAGTAAAACAAAACAAGTGGACTTGGTCAATGGTAATCTTTAAGCTTCATGAAGCTTCATGCCTTGACAAAAATGCCACCAATTTTGAATTACAAAATAAATAAAAATCATAACCATTATCTTAAGTATGGTGTAAGTCATACACATACCCAAGTTTGCATGTATCATCAAGCTTGATACAATCATTTACACAAATATATATCACATATACACTATGTGCACATCAAGTGAGAAAAACGATCTTAAGTGAGCCAATACTAGTTAATATAAAGTAATATATCAAATATATAATTATACATTAAATCATTAAATCAACACTTGATTTAATGATCCGATCATATCACATATAACCGACTAATATCTAGTGTATCAAATTATCGAATCAGTACTTGATTCGATAACCCGACTATATCTCATATAACCAACCGATGACACAAATTGTGAGAATAGAATACGGTATCACATACACGTAATAATCTCGGTCCCACACATATCTCATATGTGCTCCTACTCCGTTTCGCTTGAGCCTGGAAACCTCTGAGTAGGACTCTAGACTCGTCAATACGCCGGCAGTACGTGATGAACATATCAAAACACCCACAAGCCGCAAGAGGCGCGCTAAACGTAACGGCCAACCGGGTATTGAGCGATCAGAAGATCAACAAGCAAGCCTGCTCACACTCCTGCGAATCCAATCAGTAACACTACCGTACAGTCCGATCTCTTCTTCTGATATGTCGCATATATCGTCTAGGGGTGGTAAACGTTAGACACTAATAGCTTGATAAGTCATGCCGATATAAGGTCTATAACGGGCGTGAAACTATTGATAACACTTACCAGTAAATCACATCTACCCTGGCCAGGAATTTCCAGTTATGGCCAATCGAGCATAGCGCAACATCAACCCCCAATACCGGGAGAGACGAATCCCCTCCTATCGCTCATTGCCTCCATGTGACTCGGGTCTGTACACAAAAACCACCTGTTTGCATGACTCAGTAGAGCCGTGGTAGGGTGGAAATCAAAGCACGGTGGGAGACACACAAGACTATGACGATCTCGGGTCGACAGACTAACCTGTACTAGTGTCACCAAAGAACTGCTATCTGATGTGAGGTATAATACCATCTAGGAGTTCTCGGCGAGTCTGTTCAGTGTACCCAGTCAACACTGAGCACCCGTATACCAGCTCTGATGTCAAACACCAATGGATATGGGATCATCCATCGCCCATCACATAGGTCGAGAAGATATACGCTAGTCTACTCTGGAATATCGATGCCCTATCTCGATATTCCCACAACTAGGAACATTGAAGGATGAACTCATGGACTACCCAGGCCCCACTAGTATGATCTGCATCATAATCCTGGAAGTCAAGTACACATCATAAGGGCTTTATCAACATGTAACAGAGAGACAGTAAGTGTACATGTTAAGATAAAGAGAAACCAGATAGCGTACTATCATGTCGAGCAAGAAAGTTCCCCCTATATATGTCCAAGCATCCACTATAATATACATGTCATGTACAATAATGGCCTCTAGGCCATACATACAACTAACAATCTCCCACTTACACTTAGGACAGTTGTTGTAGTATAGCATACCCAACATCCTATAAAAGTCTCTCGCAGGAAAGGCCTCAGTGAGTGGATCCGCCGTGTTAACCTCTGAGTCTACTCTCCCAACCTCGATCTCTTAGAGATCAACCATCTCCATGATCAGGTGATACTGCCTTAGAATATGTCTGGGTCACTGATGGGATCGGGGTTCCTAGGCCTAAGCCACATCTCCATTGTCATACAATGGTAGGAACCTTGTTCATCTCATGAACAAATATACACCCAGACTGCCTCTTTGGTAGTTTCTTTGATAGTGATGTATCCAGCCTTTATCGTCTAGTTTGCCCCGGTATATAGCTTGGAACTTTCCAACATATCGTCCCTCCGCAGAGAGTAAAGATAGTACATGTGACTGACATTCAGTCGACCTTACCACCCTGCAAGCTATCCAGTGATTCTCCCCAGGATCGATTGATACCCTCTCACTACACCTAGTGAGAATCCTAACATCCACTTAGATCTATCTCATAGATCCAAAAACCAGGATTTAGGAGGTGTCACCTAGATCCTTCATGGAGAATCAATGTGATAAGAGGAGATTGACCGAGTGCAGCATAGGAAACACCTTTCCTATCAAGAGTATGGCATTTACGTACAATACGAGGAATACATCCTTACTCTCCACTATCTTTTTGTATATAAAAGGTTCATCTACCGTTTTGATGAAGTCAAACACTTTGACTATCACATCAAAACAGATGTTCCAACTCCGCGATGCCTGCTTTAATGCATAAAGCAACTTGCACATGTTTCCGCTGCTCCCACTATCTACGAAGCCCTCTGGCTGTGTACTTACAGACGTTCTCCTCTGAATCAGTATTTACAAAAGCAGTCATGACACCCAACCGCCAGATATCATAGTCATGGTATGTAGCAATGGCAAGTAGGATCTGGATGGACTTAAGCATAGTTACTGCAGAAAAAGTTTCATCATTATCCATACCTGGTCGATGACGAGAACCTATTTCAACAAACCTAGCTTTGAAAGTCTCAACTTTTCCATTTACAACAAGTAATCTTCTCAATATATACTTGCTTCTGATGGGGTTTTAACCCTTCAGATGTAGCAACCAAAGTCCATACTTTGTTGGTGTACATAGATTCCATCTCAGATCTCTCAGCATCCAGCCATTCTTACAGAGTCCCTACTCTTGATGGCCTGCTCAAAACTAGTTGGGTCATTATCTCATGATGCAATTCTCGCTCCTACTGTCATCGAGAAAACGAAGTATCTCTCAGGCAGATGAGGAACCCTACCAGATTGGCGGAGAGGCTGGGGTTCGTTGGGAACTATTGAATCCTCCGGTTTTACCAAATCATCAGCTGTAGTTTGTATAGCTGGAACTCCTTCCAGTTCTACCTCATGACCACTAATTTCTTTCATAAAAATTCCATTTCTAAAAAGGTGGCATGCCGAGAAATAAAACACATTTTGTTTCTCGGTGCGGTAGAAGATATTCCCTTGCGAAATTCTTGGGATATCCTATAAACTTCTACAGAACTAACCTTGCCTTGAGCTTGTCCGGATTTTGCTTTTAGAAATAGGCTGGACAACCCCAAATCTTAACATGCTTAAGATATGAGCTCTTCCCATTCTATATCGCATATAGAGTGGTAGGCACCTGATTTGGTTGGAACCCTATTCAATAGGTATGCATCTTCTTAAGTGCATAACTCCCGAAAGGAAACAGGTAACTTGGTAGTACTCATCATAGAGCGCACCATATCAAATAGGGTAAGATTGCTCTGCCCCGATACACTATTGTGCTGTGGTGTATACGGAGGAATAATGCTGAGATAGAATCTCTTTCTCCTTTAGAATAGTCCAGGATCTCCATGCTCAAGCATTCTCCTCCCTGATCTTATCATAGGACTTAAATACTTATACCCATTTTGGTTCTCTACTTCTGACTTATATTCATTGAATTTCTCAGAAGCTGAAGACTTATGTTTCAACATGAACATATGTCCGAATCTTGAGAGATCATCAATTAATGTAATGAAGTATAAAGAACCAGTCCTGACAGGTGTAGACATGGGACCTTTATACATCATCATGTATCAATCCCAAGAGTTCACTAACTCTTTCTCTATTTCTAGTAAACGGAGCTATGGTCATTTTATCTTTGTGACACGACTGGCAAGTTTCAAAAGATGTAAATTCAAACAGATTTAAATATTCATCTTAATGGAACTTAGCTAATCGGGTCGTATTGATATGACCTAGTCTACAATGCCTCAAGAAGGATTCGTTCATTTCTGAACTTAACCTCTTGTATATGTTCTTTACGTTGAGAACTGTGGTTTGATTTAGAACGTATATGCTTTTAGATAACGTGCCTGAACCGATCAACTCTTGATATAGGAAATGTTCAAAACATTATCCAACTATACAAAATTATATCCTTCTTTACAGAATAAAGAGACTGATATGATGTTGTATATCAGGTTCGGTATCTAATAAAATTCATTCAGAATCAATGTATTTGGTAATACAGGGTGATAACTGCCAATATCTTGGCTGCAACAATTGCACCGTTTCCAACTCTTGAAATTTTTATCACCCATTCTCAGTTCTCTACCTATTTGTAGCCTATGTAACATATTACATATACGGGATCCTGATCCGATATCACATACTCAGGATGTAGAGGATACTGAAAAACAGTTCTTGATAATGAACACACCCGAAAAAGATGCATCAACATGCACTTTCTTCATTTGGGCGGCGTGGGAATTCTGGTAATCCCCTATTTCCTGCTCGGTCTTATAACAATTATAAGTTGGAGCGGGACCAACATTCCCCAGCTCAGTATAACAAGAGGGTTCGGTCAATACATCCATATTATTATCTTGGTTATGGCCTGACATGGTCGCTACCTGGAGAGAGAGAAGAAAACACTCTGCGTGCGCTCTTGCAAGATTAGATTGGTTATACATTTTATCTAATCAGGATGGCTCCTACTATTTTTATCAAATCTTCCTTCAAACCTTAAAAGGATAGACTAGCCGGGATTAATTACACCCTACAAGTTCGCTAATCTTTCAGCCAGGCCAGTGCCGGTACTTTGAGGGAGGTTTCCCGTGCTATCGCACGGACCTAATTAAAATAAACCTCGTTTTCCCAAATGCATAACCCCGTTGGCACCTTTCTAGACACCTACTTGATCAGCTAATTGTAAAGTGCAAAACTCTCCCAGGAGTAACAATTACTCGCAGTGGGTATCAGGATCCAACTATCTCATAGAAGATATGCAATCTCATTGCAAATTTCAACACTTGAAACTCCCGATAATTGTTTTTACCCCTAGTGACTTATGACATTAACTATGGTCAACAAATCATAAGCACTAGTCAAGCTCTACCCGTCATTTCGTGATTAATTAGACCCACCCACATGCCTCTTAACTATGGTCAACAAAGTCACATGACTTTCCTAACTAATCGTATCATATGTTGTGTAGGAAGACATCACTTAGCTACCGTACACTGTGCCTTAACTATGGTCAACAAATACAGCATGAATACTAAGTACTCTACTTCCTAAAATGACGGAGAGTTGTGGATAGTTTTTAAGAAAACCTTCAACGCTTAGAACTTGATATCGTTGCAGAATCAAATGATTTTAAATGGAGTGTTTTTGAGGCTTTTGCTAGTTTCGCTAATGAGGTCACTCCCGGTGAAGGGATCTCGGCTCTTTCCTCGTCGAGTGAGGTGCAGGATATTCACAATACCACTATGCAAAGCAAGAACTAGAAAAGCAGTCAAAAGACAAAACCGAGGGTTGTAGCATCTACTAGTTATTGCTAAAGTGGTCACTCCCGGTGAAGGGATCTCGGCTCTTTCCTTATCGAATAAGGTGCAGGATATTCTACAAGGAACACCGCTATGCAAAGCAACAACTAGAGCTACTTATTTTTGAAAATTCGATTCCATAACATCTTTAGGTTTATTTTCCTTCATTAATCTCATTAATGAATGTCTCATCATTTAAGTTACCTAAATATCACAGATAAATACAACGTACGCTTATGCCATCCGCATTAGCTTCGATGTCCCGCCATGCACTGTTAGGTTAGATAACTAACGGCAGAGCGGGGCAGGGTTAGCGCGGGTGTAAAACATAAGCAAGGTCTATATAATATATCATATACTATATACAGTATCTATCTCATCATATCAAATGATCACATCACAGATATCGCAGCAGAAAACATTATATGAAATATTGGATATATTAGGATGTCCATGTTTTATTTTGAGCCTGTATAAAAAAAGGATTCCACGGTGGTGATGAATAGCCAATCCCACATCCTAAGACCCCTACGAGAGCGGCAAGCAACCCTACCAATTCTAGAGTTAGGAGACCCGGACTCGACTCCTCGAGATGGCCTCCCACTGGACTCTAGAACCCGGTTACTTGTGCTCTCCTCCTTGGGTCTATCCTAATGCGGAAAAGTAAATAATATACAACAACGGTGACATCTTCCTCAACCCGGAAGTTCCGCAATAAAAGAATATTACATACAAGTTATTATATGAATGAAAATGAAAAACTCTCATCTCACATAAAAAAAACCCGGCAATTCAAACACGACGATCCAATATATTATATCACAACAACACATAACAACACATGTCATCAACATAAGTAAATATGCGTATCCCAATTGTCGTTGACATATAGCAACGAAACCGGCAATACACCACATATTACACTTACGGTCGCATAAAAGAAAATGTCAAACTACAACATTTGGAATCCATAATAACTTTAGACATTATAAACCCGAAATATCACATATTACGGATTTCATGCCTAACTATATGAATTCCATATATTGTATCACAATCATAGATAGCTAGACGATGTTAAACCTTTCGACCGAATCAACGAATTCCCAAAACTTCCCAGAAAGCTCAACACTTGAGCAGTATTAAAAATACCCAGAAACATACCCCAGTTGCTACGGACCAACAGTAGAAGGCTCGGCCCAAGCATCACACATGACGCCGCGGAACCGCCGCCAAACCTATGGTTTGGCCGCGGTTCCGCGGTCATGTTGTCGAGTTAGTGTGTCATTCTTCTAGAGGGTCCATAGTTTTACCTGCATATTTTTCTGAATATTTTTAATGTGAAAATTTCAACATCTTGAAAATTTTCCAGAAAGTGGGCAATATCGAGTTTTCGGAGTTTGTTCGAACTTTCAACTTCGCCTAGACAACTCCTAATACTCTAGCAAGGCTTTGATACAACTGTTGGGTTATTTGGCACAACCACAAGGTTTCACAAAGCATCAAACATGCCAACTTCATAAATTTCTTGTGTGCCAAACAACCTAACCTAGGATCTAACAAAAGTTTTAGGAGCTAAACTAGAATGTAAACAACTTTACATAGAAAGTGAATGAGGAATACAACCTTTGTAGACTGGTACTTCAATTTTAAAGCTCCATGTAGTAGTACCTTCGCTCCATGTAAAGATCTTCCGAACTCTAGTATGGGTTCTCTTGGAGAAATGAACAACCTTGCTCAAAGTCTTCGAGGCCGAAGATGATCTACGTCGAGGAGACTCAAACCCAAGCTATCTCTTCACTAGGTGATGAACTTTGTGAAGAGAACACCCTAACCTAAATGGAAAGTAGTAGAGGATGATGAAGTAGGAAATTGGCTCACTTTAGATTTTATTTTCTTACCATTTTGAAAGCTAGAAAGCTTTCACGAGGAAGAAGAAGATGAAACGATCAAGATGAGAAAAGAAAACTAAAATGAGGTGAGAATAACAACCATGGGTGAGTCAGTATCATACACTAACCATTGTAGAGACATAACCATGGTTTAAGCTAATGGTTTGGTTAATAAATATCTTTAATAAAACAAAACAAGTGGACTTGGTCAATGGTAATCTTTAAGCTTCATGAAGCTTCATGCCATGACAAAATGCCACCAATTTTGAATTACAAAATAAATTAAAATCCTAACCATTATCTTAAGTATAGTGTAAGTCATACACACACCCAAGTTTGCATGTATCATCAAGCATGATACAATCATGTATACAAACTTATATCACATATACACTATGTGCACATCAAGTGAGAAAAACAATCTTAGGTGAGCCAATACTAGTTAATGTAAAGTAATATATTAAATATATAATTAAACATTAAATCATTAAATCAACACTTGATTTAATGATCCGGTCATTTCACATATAACCGACTAATATCTAGTGTATCAATTTATCGAATCAACACTTGATTCGATAACCCAGTTATATCTCATATAACCGACCTATGACATAAATCGTGAGAATAGAATACGATATCACATACACGTATTAATCTCGGTCCCGCACATATCTCATATGTGCTCTTACTCCGTTTCGCTTGAACCAGAAAACCTCTGTGTAGGACTTTAAAGACTCGTCAATACGCCGGCAGTAGGTGATGATCATATCAAAACACTCACAAGCCGCAACAGGTGCGCTAAACGTAACGGCCACCTGGGTATTGAGCGATCAGAGGATTAACAAGAAAGCATGCTCATAATCCTGCGAATCCAATCAGTAACACTACCGTACAGTCCGGTCACTTCTTTTGATATGTCGCATATCTCACCTAGGGGTGGTAAACGTCAAACTCTAGTAGCTTGATAAGTCATGCCGATATAAGTCCATAACGGACGTGATACTACTGATAACACTTACCAGTAAATCACATCTACACTGGCTAGGGATTTCCAGTTATGTCCAGTCGAGCATAGCGCACCCAATACCGGGAGAGACAATTTCCCTCCTATCGCTCATTGCCTCCATGTGACTTGGGACTGTACCCAAAAACCACCTGTTTGCACGACTCAGTAGAGCCATGGTAGGGTGGGAATCAAAGCGTGGTGGGAGACACACAAGACTCTATGACGATCTCGGGTCGACAGACTAACCTGTACTAGTGTCACCAGAGAACTGCTATCTGACGTGAGGTATAATACCATCTAAAAGTTCTCGGCGAGTCTGTTCAGTGTACCCAGTCTCCTATGAACACCCGTATACCATCTCTGATATCAAACACCAATGGATATGGGATCATCCATCGCCCATCACATGAGTCGAGAAGATATACGCTAGTCTACACTGGAATATCGATGCCCCATCTCGATATTCCCACGACAGGGAACATTGAAGGATAAACTCATGGACTACCCAGGCCCCACTAGTATGATCTGCATCATAATCCTGGAAGTCAAGTACACATCCTAAGGGTTTTATCAACATGTAATAGAGAGACAATATATGTACATGTTAAGATAAAGAGAAACCAGATAGCGTACTATCATGTCGAGCAAGAAAGTCCTCCTTATATATGTACAAGCATCCACTATAATATACATCTTATGTACAATAATGGCCTCTAGGGTATACATACAACTAACAATTGGCACACATTGGAAATATAGAACGATTTCTTGTTTCTATCAAAAGAAACAATTTTTATTAAAATACGCTCACATTATTGAAATACTTTTTGATCGGTATTTTTAACCATTTGCAATTATGTCTCTACAACTCTCATTAGAGAACCCATTTATGAATGGTGCGGATTATCGCGCGTCCTTAGAATAGTAGAGCAAGATGCAGAACACCTCACGAAGAATTAGGTCTCGAAAGGAATTAAAAATACGATCTCAAGAAATACGACTTTTAAAGCAATTTAAACCATTGGAAAATTATATAAAATTATGAATCCATATTTTCAACGAAAAAAATTGTGAAAACTATAATTTTAAATGAAAGATTTAAGTTTTATTAAAATACCATCAAATTTTCAAAAAGTGATATTTTTCATGAAAATACCATAAACTTTAAAAATTAGTTTTTACACTAAAATACCATAAAATATAAAATATGTTTTTTTACGAAAATCTTGACTTTTTAAACAACATATTTTTATTAAAAACTTGATCGAGACTTTAGGACGAATTAAAAACCCTCGATAATTTTTAATTGACGTTTTTATTAAAATACCCTAGAAATCAAAATACTAGTTTAGGTTACGTATTTATGTTGCCGATTTGTTTGAGTGACATCTGCTCTTATCAGTTGCCTCGGGGTTGCCGGAGAAAATGATGCACCACTTGTCTCTCCCTAAATATAGATCGTAATCTTAGGGTGGGAATTATCAAATGATAATCGTCTTTGAAAAATACACAAATCCTGCCATCCATATGCAGCAGTTATCGATATTTTTCAAACTCAAGAAATTCACAAGATTAAATCTAGTATAAGATATGCCTAGAATCTAAATACAAACTCGATTTTGGCTTCAACACTTGATCATAAACTTGAACACTTGAAATTGAATTGTAACATCCAAACTTGAACTTGAACACTTGATTTAACTTGACCGAACCATAAATATAACTTGACTTGAAAAGAATACTTGAATACAACTTGAATCTGAACTTGAATTCTTATATTCATGGATCCGGCCAAGACCTGTAACTTGAAATAGACAATAAAATACGCGGGGATAAGAGGTAGGCTGTTAAGAAACATTTGTCGTGGAATAGGAGGTCACTTTAAAAGACACCTCTTGAATATTTCGTGCGTTTTTATGTGGGTTATGATGGAGCCTTGTACTCTCTTGTACTTTTGGTCCTCACGGTAAACTTGATTACTCTTATATACACGCTCACTTTCCTTACAAAACTACAAACAACTATATTAGAATAGCCCCTTAAATACTTTAATGACATGATTAAGATACATTTACATAAAACCTTACCTGTTTATTTTTACTTCGTTTTTATTCATTTTGTATACCTTCATTTGTCATTACTTATTTTTTTTGGGGACTTACCGAGCGTTAGTTCACTGACGACATTTCTCTCTGTTCTTTTTACTTGGAATGTTCGTCAGGAGGACCAAATTCGGAGGAGATAGAGCCGAGCCTGGAGAACATGGACCGACTCACTGCCCAGCTAGATTACTAGTTTATTTTCTGCACTTATTTTTTGTAAGCTACTGTTTAGGCTTCCCAGTATTGTATCTTTTATTTTAGACATTGTATTTAAATTTGAATGTAAATAAAGTTGCTGTTTATTTTAATCATTCTTGTTATTCTTGTATATTGTTATATCGCTTACTTACGCTTACCGTATTTATTAAGCGAAATGACCTTCTCATAATAAATACGTTGCAGATCTCGTCACATGCCGTTACCGTCTTCTGGAAAGCAAAACGTAACATATTTTATGGGTGGTTTGTCTTGAAAAATATAACAGAGCTTTTAATGCATCCAATAAATCTATTCCTGGAATGATATGTCATGCTGAAGCGACCATCTTACTTTGGGAGAGTACGGCGGCAGCTAGGGTCTAAAAGAGAACCAGGTTGACCCCTTAGGAGCAGACAATCGAGGATAGACTTGTCGATGGGTCTTGTGTAGACCTGGACCCGATCCAGAACTGCTGATAAAATCTGGAGGTCTGGTATAATTTTGTCTAGACCCAAATCCGATCCGACCCATACCCATTTAACTAGTTAATAAATGGGTCGAGTTTTGGTGTGTTTGGTTTTGGTATCGACACATGTATCTTATATTAATAATTAATCTTAACCTTAATTTATCTATATAAAAGTACATGGTTCTAACTACTAATTTTCTCTACATGTTTCTCATTTGCATCTCTCTTCAAAGTTAGTTTTATATGCGGTGGATTATAATTATTAATTTATATTAGTTGCTAATTTTAGAAATATGATTATTAATCATTTGTGTTGATTTTTATTATATCTTAACATTAAAAAAGTTATCCCTAAACTTCTGAGTTATGGTAATGCACTTAGAAAAATTAAATTTGATTAAAGGTTATGGATAAACGGGTTTGAATTAATAATGGGTCCGGATCCACATCCATTACGTATAGACCCGTCGGTTAAATGGACTGGTCTGGATCCATAAAAATTAAATGGGTATGGGTACACGTTAGACCCGACCGGACCTATTTACGGGCCTAGTTGCAGAGGAGCTAGGATTGCATTCGGATACGGCTATTCGGATATTTATCCGGATCCGGATATTTTCGGATATGATTTTGAAATTCCGGATCCGTTCAGACAAGGATACAAATATATATTTTCAGATCTATTCAGATACGGATACGAATCTTTTCAAATTTTTCGAATACGAATTCGGATATCCACACTCATTAAGTTAAACATAGCATTTTAAATTAAATTTCAAATATATTTATACTTAATTAATTAATAATTCTATAGTAAAATTGAAATTAAATAATATATTAGTTTGTTTATTGTATTATTTTTATTTTAAAATATACATAATAGCACAATAAATATATATTAAATAATATATTAGTTTGTTTATTTTATTATTTTTATTTTAAAATATACATAATAGCACAATAAATATATATTAAATAATATATTAGTTTGTTTAGTTTATTATTTTTATTTTAAAATATACATAATACAACAATATATATATATATATATATATATATATATATATATATATATATATATATATTTATGTGCATATTTATTCGCTTTAAACATTTTAAGCGCTTATATTAGTATGTATCGGTTGCATGCATATTTTCACTTCACATTCACTTATTTTATATTATAAATATTTATTTATTAATATCCGATTCGTATTCGTATCCTTTTATCTCATATCCGATACGTATCCGTATCCGATTTTGTCAAATATGCATAAGAATATTTTTTACCGAACTATATTCGTAAGCAAATCCGTGTCTGAAAGCAAAAAGCGAATATGGATACGGTAATGCTCATATCCGATTCGTATCCGCTTGAATGGAATACTAGAAGTAGCGCCTTATCATTGTTCGGGTTGACGAGATGCCCCACACCGTGGTACCCGAAGGAGGGGCCACACACCCGGACGAGACCTGAGGGGTGGTCTCTTGTTCATGCTTCTTTTGTAGAAGTATGCCTCTTTTAGACATGGCTTTTTATCTTTTTGCTTGAGGACTGATATTTGGACTCAGTATCTTTTAGGTATGTTTCTTTTTCTCTCTTTATCCCGTAATTTCGTTAAATTTACTTTTATTTGGACTCTGTATCTTATAGGTTCGCTCCTTTTTCTCTCTTTCTCTTGATGTAATTCCGTTAAAATTATCTTTTAATGAAATGCATGGACGGATAGCTTTCTTTTAATAAGAAAAAGCTCCAGAAATAAAAATATACCCAATACTAAAAGTAATTTTGTTAAAAATCCATGACAAATTTGAAACTTCTCCAAATCTTCTTCTAAGCTAATAAATTTATAATAAGAAATTAAACTAATAAATTATAGATAAGTACCGAGTTAACACATTCCATTTAATTTTGGGATATCTTTTTTAGTCAGGTGCATCACTCACAAGTGCCAAAAAAGCTAGCACACATACAGTGCTACTGCTCTATGATCTATTCTGGCTTTCTTTCTTGACTAATTTCTCTCCATCGTCATGCGATCTTTTGTTCGTTTTTTTGGAATGTTAATTGGCTGCATCCTTTTCATGTGAATCAAGCGTTTTTATTATATATGGGAGAGCTTGTGCGGAGATGGTTCTATATATAGTTTGTTGTGGTCGGACCTTTCCATGACCTCCTTCATCACAAAAAAGAACTGGGGGCCGTCGTGTTCCTTGACAAGATGTTGAATCCATTGTGGCGCTTGCGCTTCGACATTAGAATCTCCGGATTCATCATTGATCAATGGCAGATTAAGAGAAGAAGAAGATCTAAGGAGACAAATAGAGAAGAGAGTAAGTAATGCCACATATATAGAATTAGTGGGTGAAGGGAGAGATGATGTTTGAATTATGACTAGGTTTAATTAAATTAAGTTTTCAAAAATCTCTGTTTTAAAATATTTATTTTTATCTGTGATGTATCTTTAACATGCACGGGCATCACACTTATAGAAGACCAGGATATTTATTGCCATCAAAATTCGAATACAGGCAATATTGATGTATTTTTAACATAGATGGGATTTTAATCCAATCGTCAAATATGAACCGCAATAGAATGTGCTGCATAAACTTAATTTAAATTGCAAATTGTAACCGCAATAGAAAACTTGATCCTATCGAATCCTAATTAATCATAATAAAATATAACCGTTGGTACCGATTTTTTTTTTATTTTATAAAATTCATCTGAGGAGAATTAGATTTATATATATGTAGGTTATATATATTCTAGAAATTCAAGTATATATCGATCCAATTCTAGTTTAAACTCAATCTTATCATGTATATAATGTATATATGTATCAATTTAAATTACACATCAATATTATTCTTATTAATAGTATATTTAATATTATTTAATTAGGTCAAATACTGAAAACTTGTTGCCTAATTTAGGGCTATATATGCCTAATCCCTCGTATATCGAATATATATTTGTTGCCTAATTTAGGGCTATATATACATAATTTAGGGCTATATTACCCTAATTCTAATCATAGTAGGAGTAACTAGAAACCTTAGTATCTACTCTCTCGTATATATATTGATCATTGAGTAGCCTATCTTTTGTTACATCAATCTTTATTAGTTCCATTAATTCATAAAGCATGGCGAAGTTTCTGCTGAAGCACAGTTGGTACGCTGCGTCTAATCTTCCGATCGCTCAGCCTTGTGTTAAAGAACTTGTCAAGAGACACCAGGGCATGCAACTCCGTCTCATTATGAAGAAAACCATAGAAATATCCGATCTTAGCAAACAACAGAACCGTCTCCTTATCCCTCGAACCGATGCCTCATCAAACCTAGCTCCGATGCGTATTTTTGATGAAGAAAAGGATGCCGCCAACTTTTGTTATGATGGTGCCCATAGCAAGAAAAAGATGAAGATAGAAGAAGAGATCGGAGATGATGATGACAACATGATGAAGAAGAGGAAAGAAGCTGGAAGAGATCACATAGGTTTGGAGATAGGGCTCTACAGTCATGATGCTAATGGGGAAAGGTTCATGTCGAATTTGGTATGTTGGGATTCGGATGCTGCGGTCATTAGAGGCGGTCAATGGATGATGTTTGCGATAGAAGTCCGCGGCTTCCAAGTTGGGGACAAGGTCGAGATGTGGGCATTCCGGTTACCGCGGATAGATGGAAACAAACTCTGTTTTGTGCTTGCCTAGCAATTTTATTAATTACTTTCTCTTTAATCATCATGTATGCATGCAATATTGTCTAAGTTTCTAAGTATTATGTTTTCTTGCATATATAAAGTCTTAATACCTAGTTCCTGGGTTTTAGGCTTTCTTAGCTTCATGTATTACTTGATTTTGTGTAAAATTTTCGGCTTTTTTTTATGATCTTTGGTTATGAAAGAGAGATGAATTTAACTTTGCCTATTATTTTTAAGAAAAAATATTTTTGATATGAAATATTGTTGATATTGTTGGGTCTTGATGAACAAAAATCAATTGAGTACCTTACTGATTAATTTAGGGTAAATGTATGAAAAACCATCCATTATTCAGAATTTTAAACTTTAAAGTTTATTGATGTCGATTCAAAACTCTGAAAATTTGATAATGTTTTTAACATTCCAAACAGTCATTGATATCACATGCTGCATGTTCGAAGTAGTTCTACTTTCCCCCAAAAATAACTTTAATTTTTATTAAAAAAAGTTCCTCAGGTTTGGATGTTTTTTCAATTAGAATTCAATACAATATGTAAATTAGAAATCAATATAATATATCCAATTTTCTTAAGATAATATCAAATCACATATATATTTGTTCAAAATGTCACACATATAATAAAAATATGTTGGCAAATTATTTCCTTTGTTATTCCAACTTAAAATAACTAGAGTTTTGGATTTGATATATTTTTAAACGCTGGTCGATGATATCTTAATTTTTTTTTAAAAGCTGGTTAAGGATTGATTTGATTAAATTTGTTATAATTATTGTACTTATTGTTAAGTATAATAATCCCTTCAAATATTTTTTTGTTGAAAAATTATTTTAAAGGCTTTGCAGTTATTGATTCCATAGGACAAAATGGTCGACAACTTGGTCTGCTGTCGTAGAATTATGGTTTTTTCAGGGTTTATGAAATATTTTATTTCAATTAAATATTAGACCGCCACACACCCCTTCTCTTTTTGTTATAATACTAAAAAAAGAAAGATTAACTTTTTTTGAGTTACTTGAGGTGTGCATTTGCCACGCACACGAAGAATTGATAAATTCGTAATTTATTTGATTTTTGTTAGTATATAGATAATAGTTTGAAAGTGGAATTATTAATTAATAGTTTTGCAATTTGCAGAGAGTTTAATTAAAAAATAAAAAAATAAGATGAACATAAATAAATATTTTCCAAAAGAAAATGCATGTTGCATCTATACCTATAATCAAGCCAAAAGGAAAACGAGTATCTAGGATAGTCAATCCTAGATAGAGTAACATCTGTAATTTATATCAATTTTCTTCTTTTTGCACGTCAAAATCCAATCAAAAAATTTCACCCAATCATAAGTACATTTAAACCAAAAGTACATTTTTAAACGAAAAGTTTCACCCAACCATACCAGCTCCAACAAGGTTTAAATGGTTGCATATATATATATATATATATATATATATATATATATATATATATAATGTAGGAAAGATGCCATAGGAGGGAATTTCCTCCTGTGGTGTCGAAAAAATACACCCCATATTCTGTTTTCCGACGATCGGAACCCATCATCTTCATCGTTATCATCTAAGATGTGGGTACACAAAATTTCAAGTGATTCTACAACTTTTTCACCGTTGAATTAGTGGGTTCAAAATTAACGGTTTACCGACAATAGAACTTTTTACATTGCTAAATCAGCGGTGAAAAAGTTGTAGAATCACATGAAATTTGGTGTACCCACATCTTAGATGATAACGATGAAGATGATGCATTCCGATCGTCGAAAAATACGATCGAGGGTGTGTTTTTTCGACGCCATATGAGGAAATTCCCTCCTATGGCCTCTTTCCTCCATTACTCTCTCTCTCTCTATATATATATATAGAGAGAGAGAGAGATGTTAATGGAGGAAAGGTGCTATAGGAGAGAATTTTCTCCTATGGCGTCGGAAAAATGCACCCTCCATGATTTTTTTCGACGATCGGCATACTTCACGTCCATCTTTATTATCCAAGATGTGGATACATCAAATTTCATGTGATTATACCATTTTTTCACCGTCGATTTAGTTGGTGCAAAATTAATGGTTTACCGACAATAGAACTTTTTACATTGCTAATTCAACGGCGAAAAAGTGGTCGAATCACATGAAATTTGGTGTATACTCATCTTAGATGATAACGATGATGATGATGGATGCCGATCGTTGAAAAAAATTGTAGAGGTTGTATTTTTTTGACGCCATAGGAGGAAATTCCCTCCTATGGCCTCTTTCCTCCATTATTCTCATATATATATATATATATATATATATATATATATATGGCCAATTAACCCCGCAAAAACAGTTTCACCAAGCCATAAGTACATTTAAACCAAAAGTATATGCTACCTAATAATATGTGCATATATATAGCCAATTTCTCTACCCACTTAGTGTGAGTCTCATACATTCATATTCTATGTATCATCAAGCATGATATAATTTCCATTATATATATATATATATATATATATATATATATATATCAAGAGATGAAAATCATTTAGTGAGCAATAGTATTAGTTAGTATATAAATATATCAAATATAAATATATATTAAATTATTAAATCAACACTTGATTCAATAATCTGGTTATATCATATATAATCGACTAATATCATATATATATGTATATCAAATTATCCAATCAACACTTGATTCAATAATCCGGTTATATCACATATAACCGACTAATATTCAATATACAATATCAAATCAACACTTGATTCAATAATCCGGTCAAATCATATATAACCGGTCAATATCAAATATATATACAAATAACAAATCATTGAATCAACACTTGATTCGATAATCCGGTTATATCATATATAAGCAGACCGATATCAGATAACTGCCAGATTAGAATACGGTATCACATACTCGTATTTAATTAGGCCCCCCGCACATATCAGCATATGTGCCCTACTTCGTTTCGCTTGAATTAGAAAACTTCTGTGTGGGACTCTAAAGACTCGTCAATACGCCAGCAGTAGGTGATGATCACATCAGTCACCCACAAGCCGTTAGCTGTACTAGATGGACGTAACGGCTACCCAGGTATTGAGCGATTAGAAGATCAACAAGCAAGCTTGTCCATACTCTCCATGAAGCTTATAAGTAACACTTACCGTACAGTCCGGTCTCTTCGACTGATAAGTCGCATATCGAGTCTGAGGGTGGAATCGTCAAACCCCAATAACTTAATAAGTCATGCCGATATATGGCTCATAACGGTTCGAGAAACCACTGATAACACTTACCGGTAAATCTCATCGATAGCCTGGCCAAGGACTTACTATTATAGCCAATCGAGCACAACGCAATATCAACTCCCTATAGCGGGAGAGACGAAAGCCCTCATATCGCTCATTGCCTCCATGTGACTCGGGACTGTACCCAAAATCCACCTGTTTGCACGACTCATTTGAGCCATGGTAGGGAGAAAATTAAAGCACAGTGGGAACCACACAAGACTCTATGACGATCTCGGGTCTACAGACTAACCTGTACCAGTGTCACCAGAGAACTGCTATCTGACGATAGGTATAGTACCATCTAGGAGTTCTCAGCGAGTCTTTTTCGGTGTTCCCATTTTCTAATAAGCGCCTGTATACAATCTTTAATGTCAAACACCAATTGATATGGGATCAACCATCGCCCCATACAGGATCAAGAAACGTACATACTAGTCTACTCTGGAATATCGATACCCTGTCTCGATATTCCCTCGACTAGGAACTATTGAAGGATGTGCTTGTGGACTACCCAGGTCCCAGTAGTATGATCTGCATCATAGTCTTAGGAGTCAAGCCAACATCCTAAGGGCTTTATCAACATGTATATGAGAGACGGTATAATAATACCAGTGAACATGTTAAAATAAAGGAAATCAGATAGCATACTATTAGTTGTATGTATGCCTTAGAGGCCATTGTTGTACATGATTGTATACTATAATGGATGCTTGGACATATATAGGGAGAACTTTCTTGCTCGACATGATAGTATTGATGGATGAATATGCCCTAGAGGCCAGTACTGTATATGTATACATATGGATACTGGGGATATGTATGTACAAAACAATCTTGCTCAGTTTTATAATATATTATTTGACTTGTCTTTATCGGGATATGTGTATTTATTTGTATTGTTGTTATATCTAGCTTGCACATATTGATAAAGACTCAATACGGTGGTATACTATAGTGGTTTGTCTTTATCTTAACATGGCATATATTATACTCGTTATTACATATTGCGGTTACATGTTGATAAATCCCCTAGGATCTTGCTTGACTACCCGCGTTGTGATGGCGATCATACTTGTGAGAGTAGGTTAGTCCATATGCACATCCTTAAATGGTCCCTAGTCGCGTGAGTATCGAGACTGGGCACTGATACTCCAGAGTAGACTGGTGTGTACGTTTCTACCCCCGTCGGAGGGATGGTTGGTCCCGCAGGCATTGGTCTGATGCACCTAAGATTGCATACAGGTGCTCACTGGGTGCGAGTACACTGGACGGACTCGCCGAGAACATTCATGTGGCACTATACCTATCGTCAGATGGAAGTTCTCAGGTGACATGTGTACAGGTTAGTCTTTGGACCCGGGATCGGCATTTGTCTCGTGTGAGTTCCTACTGAACTTTGATCACTACCCTACCACTGCTCTACTGATTCGTGCAAACAGGTTTTGGTTGGGTTCAGTCCCGAGCCACATGGAGGTAGTGAGCGATTGTCGGGGATTCGTCTCTCCCGGTATAGAGAGTCGATATCGCACTGTGATTCGATTGGTCAGGACCATAAGATCTTAGCTAAGGAACATGGGATTTACTGATAGGTTGATCAGTAGTTTCCCGGATTGGTCCTGAGCCACATCGGCATGACTTATCAGGTTATTAGGGTCTGACGTTCACCATCCCCTAGACCTGGTATGCGATACTCTTTAACGAAGAGAACGGACTGTACGGATATTGTCACGGATAGGCTCAGTAGAAGATCCGGATGAGTTTGCTCATCGGCCTTCTTTTCGACAGGTACCTGGGTAGCCGTTACGTACAGCTAGTGCCGCTGACGTGCTTGTGGTTAAACCCACTGCCAAAGTACTGTCGAGTCTTTAGAGTCCCACACAAAGAGTTTCCCTGATTCAGGCGAAATGATGTAGTAGCCGTATTGGATACGTGCAGGGTCCGGTCGATTGATGTACTTTGTACTCGGATTTTTGATCAGACAGTTGGTAATACTAGCCGGCTCGGGTTTGAGCCGGATAATTAAATCAGGTATTGATTTAATAATTTACGTATATGTATTTCGATATATATATTCTAGTATTACGTTCTTCGTGTTATTCTATCTCTTTGGTCGTTCGGATTTTTATCTGATTGCCGGTATATATGTACTGTAGACGGAAATCCGTATTTATTACAGTTTCCTTCTAGAAGGTGGCCACCTCATTTTGGATTTTCCATTTATTTGATAAGTGGAAATGAGGTGTAAATTGTGAGGTGAGGGAGGAATGGAGGTGACCATGCTTCAATAGTGAGCAAATGAATTTATAATTCATTTTGGGTTTACTATTGAAGCATGGTTGCTATTGTTTAATGAAAGAAAATAGCATACAAAACCTTTGTGTGTTATTTTCTCTCTCATGCTTGATAATTATTTTCTTGAGCTCCATTTTCTCTCCAAGCTCCTCCATCCTCTTGCTTTCCTCCATCTTCATCTTCTTCTTCTTCACTAACACTCTCGTGTGTTGAGAAACAAGTGAAAAGGCTAGAAAGAAGATAGCAAACACTTTGACAACCCCACTACATCCTAGACCATCTGGACTAGCATCCCAAGTTCTCTAGTTGCTCTTTTGACATATTGCAAAGAGCTAGAGCCATGGATCATACTCCCCGGGTGGATTATCTACGACAAAGGAGGCCGGAGAATAAGCTCGATCCCGGAGGACCGATGGAGCCGGAGTTGGAGTTCAAGCATGTTCAAGGTGGATGCATGGAGCTAAGGATGAAGAACGAAGACCGAAGGACTTGATTCTTTTGGTATGAATTCCTCATCATAGTAGATAGAACTCTAGTATAGCTAACTAGGATTATGGTTAAAGATCCGGGTTAAGTTTTATTCTAGTGCCAAAATTTTGATCGTCTTAAAATTTTTGTTCCGCATTTGGCCACGGAAGTCACCCGGGGCACTAGGGTAACCCTTCATGGTATCAAAGCCAGCCCATAAACCCTTGTATACCATGTTTAAGCAACGTTAAAACAACGAAACCGAAACTACGCCACAATACCAAAACCAAACTTGCACTTTCTGTTGATTTTAAAAAGGTCTCTGAAATTTTTTTAAACAAGTGCAGAATGGTCTTTACCTTATGAGAAGTACCCAGAACAAAAACGAGGAAGTTTCACCTTAATTTTGCCGGCCACATACAAGCTAAAACTGGCCTCCTCTGTTTTCCCATGGGCAAGTTCAAATTTTTTTGGTTCTGGGCACTTATTTAAAGGAATTTGGTCTTTTGGTGTTGTTTAATTTTTGCCCAATTTTGATTCTCTGTTGTTTTCAGTACGGGGCAATTATGTGTGTTTCGAAGTCGTTAATTTTAACATTGTTTAATAGTTAACAGTACTTTTACTTTTATCTGCGACCGGGAATGTCACTTGATCGGTAAACTCGTCTGATTGCTATATGTTCTTTCAGCCGGGTTTGCGAACGTGACATCCACATTGATATTTTGTACTTGTGCTATGTTTGTGGTTGGATTGTCGTGATGAATAACAAGTGGTGCAATGTTAGAATACAGTTTATATTTCACTTGTACATTTGTTATTGCGGGGCGAGCGTCCGAAATGTGGACTGCCGTCTTTGCCGGGTTGTATATTATTTTGGGGCATGACCGGGTTGTGGTCGATGTCACCGCCTGTATATATTAATTTCATTTTCTATATTAGGATTACCCCGCGGTGGGGTGCACGAGTAGCCGGGTTCTAGAAGGTAACAAGCTCGCATCTCATGGTGCTGAGACGGAGGGGGCTTCATTCTAGAACTGGCGGGCTATTCGCCGCACTCGTAGGGGGTACAGGTTTTCATTGCACAGGCTATCCACACGACCGGGAACGTCGGGTTTTATTTGCGGCTCAAATGAAACCCGGGGCTCCAAGATTATCCACCATTCTATATTGTTATCTGTGATGTTGTTTATTATCATGCCTGGGACGAATGTTATATATACTTATATATATACTAGTAGATGTTGTATATGTTTTGCACCCGCGCTAGTCCAGCCCCCGCTCTGTCGTTAATTAAGTAACCTAACGGGTGATGACGGGGCCCTGTGGCGAATGCGGATGGTATATTCGTACATCATATTTTCGTTCTTTTCTGGTGTGATAGGTTACAAATTGATGGGACCACATTAATTTTGATTAATGAGAGATAATAAACCTAAAAGATGTTGTTGGAACCAAACTTTAAAAATTGACATTACAGACGTTCTCTTTTGCTTTGCACAGTGGTATTCAGTTTGGAATATCCAGCACCTCATTCGATGAGGCAAGGGCCGAGATCCCTTCACCGGGAGTGACCCCTTGAGTAAAAGTTTGCGTCAGGGTAATAACTTCACTATAGTCGATTATTTTTTGCTTTGAATCGTGGTATTCATTTTGGAATATCCTGCACCTCATTCGACGAGGAAAGAGCCGAGATCCCATCACAGGGAGTGACCTCTTTAGCAAAGGTTTTCGCCACTATATATTTAAAAACTACTCAGGTTCCTTCAACGATATCAAGTTCATTACGTTAACGGGTTTTTCGCCAAAAACCCAGCCGTAGCCCTCCGTCATTTCCTACAAGTACTACTTAGTATTCGAGCTGCGTATTTTGGCATTGTCAAGGCGTAGTGATCAGTAGCTGAGTATTGCTTGTTTGTAGCTTTATTTCAGATTATTTAGGACAGTCGCATACCTATGTTGGCATTGTACAGGGATATGCGGGTGGGTCTAAGTTAATCAAGATAATGACGGGCCGAACTTGACTAGCGGCTTATGATATGTTGGCATTGTCAAGTTCATAGAGCCGTTAGGGGTAAAAACCACATCGGGAGTTTCAAATATACAGGAAACTTGCATATTTAGCATACCTTCTGAAGTGTGGTGACTAGAGTGAATTCCATCTAGTGCATCACACAATGATAGTTGGATCCCGATCCCACTGATGAGTAGGATTACTCTTGAGAGATTTTTTCACTTAACAATCAATGCTATAAACCAAGTAGGTGTCTAGAACGGTGTTAGCGGGGCTATGCCTCCAGGGAAAAGAGCTTATGTAATTAAGGAACTTCGCAAAAGCGTTGGAAAACCTCCCTCGAAGTACCAACACCAGACTGGCTGAAAGGTTAAGCAAGTATTGTGACGTGCGATTAATCCTGACCAGTTCTTCTTTTAGGGTTTGAAGAAGAATTTGAGGAAACAGTGGGAGCCATCCTGGTTAGATAAATTAATAACCAATCTAATCTTATAAGAGCGCACGCTGAGTGTTTTCATTCTCTCTCCAGGTAGCAACCATTTCATGGCCTAATCAAGATAATAAAATGTATCGCTTGACCGATCCGAATTCTTATTCGGGGCTGGGGAACGTCGGATCAACTCTAACTTATGACAACAGTTATAAGTATGAGCAAGGGAAAGAAGAAAGTTTGAATTTCTTGATAAACCCATCGAAGAAGAAACATACTGTTGCGTTTTCTTCAGGTGTTCTTGTTATTGAGAACTGTTTTTCGGTCATTCCTACCTCCTGGGTACTAGATATCGGATCAGGATCTCATATCTGTAATTTATTACAGGGACCGAGAAAAAGTAGGATAGTTGCACCCGGTGATATGTCCCTCAGAGTAGGGAATGGAGCACAAGTTAAAGCTGCGGCCGTCGGTGAATATCACCTATTGTTTCCAAATGGCAATACTATGATTTTGAACAATTCCTACTATGTACCTTCCATGCTTTGCAACATCATATCAGTTTCTTTACTTGATAAAGATGGATATAACTTTGTTCTTGATAGAAATATCATGAACATTTACCTTGATAAGGTACTGGTTGCAGAAGGCACACTGTGTGTCACGACCCGAAATTGGCACATGACGGCCCTTAAACTACGCAACGACCACAGGAGTAACGCAATTTAAGTAAGCCAAAAACTCCGCAATCTAAACCATCAAAAGAAGTAAGAATTAAGAACATTTTTAAAATCTATGAAATCGCAACCCAAACTCTTAAAAAATCCAGCTTTATTCCCTTTAAAATTTTGGCAGCACCTCCTTTGTAAAAACTAGCCCCAAAAATGGGTACAACATAAATATAAGTAAAACATCCCCAAACGGGAGCAAATACACACCCAAAGGCGGAAAACAACCACCACAACAGATATACGACGCCGTAGCGAAGAAATAAAAGACGATAAAAAGGAAACTGTATAAAAGAACACCAAGTCACAAAATAATATACAATATCGTCCTCACCAAGACTCTAAGTCAACATGAAAATAGTAGATGGAGAGTACAAGGATACAACGAATAAACAATACAATAACGAATAACCGCAAAACCCATCTAAAGTAAACTGCACACTGTGAGCTGATGCGGTATCCGTAGCAAAAGATGATAAGATAGGTGAATAGCCTGCCTCGACTACTTTGGGGAACACCCTGCAAAACAACTGTGGCACAACGGGGAGAGTTGCCAACTCGTGAATAGTAATTAACATATGCAGGTAATCGCAATTATGCACGTACAACGCGAATCTAACATATGCAATTAACATCAATAAAAGGGCATATGTATGCAATAATCATGAAAAGTACACTAACGGTTACTACAAATACATGAAGAAATGCATAAACAATAAATGTGGAGTATGGAATGAAACATGTCATTTCCACGGAATCCTGACATCGTGGTAGGATCAAAATCCATCAAGACAATTCAAATCCCAATTTCCTCAAATCAGCCCCCAAATTGGCTCCATATCATATAAGTCTCACAAATCCTGATGTACAATATCGAATATCTCCCATATATCCTGAATGTACAAAATCAGTAATCTCATATATATATATATATATATATCCCGTATCAAATCTCAAATAAATCTCCTATATCCCAAATCAATATCAAGTAAATCTCTAATATCCTAAGTATAATTGCATGATAAATATGATGATGTATATGAATTGATATATATACATATATATTAACGTCCCATTCCACTAATACACACACACACACACACACACACACACATATGCACATATAACAGCGTCCCATTCTACTGTTATATATACTTGGAAGTAAAAATATCATGAAAACAATGTGTCAAGTATCGACACAGAAATACTCAAATCAATACGTTCCTTGAATCGTAAGTGTCCGGTATCGACGCCCGTGATCCACGTATCGGTCTTTTTCATGTTTATACGTTCCTCGAATCGTAAGCACCCGGTATCGACACCCGTGATCCACGTATCGGTATATACGTTTCTCGAATCGTAAGTGTTCGGTATCGACACCCGTGATCCACGTATCGGTTTAAAACAAATCTCAGAGTGGATGCATCCAAATATCAAGTAAAGAAAAATAAATACTTGCAAAATTTCATGAAAAATCCAAACATCAATGCGAAAATCCATGAATATAATATATGCAATATAAAACTGAAATGCAAGCATATAAAGGAAAAGCCGCTAATTAACTCCAACAAGTTAATATAAAATATCATGTGGTTCCTATTTTCTCCAATTCTAAATAACATCAAGTAAAGGTAAACATGTAGCTATAACCATATATATGTGTAAACATAAAGGTATAGCAAGATATAGATATCTATCTACTAGTAATGATGTGATATACCCTCCAGGTATAAGTGAAATACGTATGCAAAGTATACAAGTAGCTATATCATTATGTGTGTATGTACCTATCACTAATGGTACAATACTCTATAGGTATACAGGTAACTAGCATGTAAGTATGTGAAGGCCTATGTGTAATCATGTAGGTATACAGGTATGCTATATATCATATGCAATAAGAAATATGAATCAATGTCACAATGTCCCTAACCAAACTATATTATATCTATAAGTGGGTTGTGCGTGTCATGGCAATTATTGACTGTGTGTGTGGCATACGATCAGTGCTCGTGCAACTTGAGCCGTTAATAAAAGTGCAGTGTCCTAAGGATACTAGTCCAAGCACAACAATAACTAAGCAGTAGGTTTAATGTGCAATTCTAAATATGAAATAGAATATATGACAAGCCAAGTCAATTCTAGCCTAGACGCATAACGCCATGAGGGCGATTCCCCTGTAGATGTTAAATCTACTCACCAGCGCTCCTGGTTAAGGGAAGCCTACCACCTGTTTTCCCTTTGTCGCAGCGTCTGAAGTTCCCGCCTGCGAACCTGCAACATTACAACAAAATAACAGAAATATATTAGGAATAGACCCAAAACACATACAAACTACATTTGACCAACGCAACAACACAAAAGATACTCTCAAGTGTTCGTATTGTGGCTAACGTGCGTAGCGACACGACGGAAACAACCTAAGAGCAGAATCACACAAAGTGCACGATCCGTGTCGTATAACGTATCGCTCTTAAACGAAACACAAGAAACTACCTAGGTGATCCCAGATTTTGTATAATGAGAAAACTGAACAACCAAACAAGACCAAATACACCCAAACCACAGCATAGACCTACCCACAAAAACCTAAATCCCAACTCAGCCTAGGGGCCGAGGTCGCCGAATCTCCCTTCAGACGTCGCCGGCCAAGGTCCGAGCAAGGGCGGTCGTGCTTGAGGTAATGTCCTATGGTCTTAGGTACAACACAACTATATTGTTTGGTTTTCTAGTAACATCTCGGGGTCACAGCAGAACACAGATATCATAAAACGACACTAAAAATACGATATTATGCACAACACATAACTTTACACTATCTAAACTGAAACTAAAAGTCTACACAACACAAAAACTATATAAAGAACAGATAGAGATCATTACCTACACTAAAGAACTCAAAGATCCAAGCTTTGCACACTCCATGGCATCCAAGAGGCAAAAGGTGATCAAAGATGTGATTTTTGATGAGATTGTGATGTTTTGTGATGGTTTTTGTGAAGAACTTGATGTTGTTCAGTTGTGAGATGAAAGATAATGAGAGAATAAAAGAGATAGAAGAAATGAGAGAGTGTGTGAGGATAAGAGAGAGGGAGGTGAGTGTATGGTGAGATTTGAGGTGAGTGTAACATTAGCATTAATTCTCACATTAATGCATTCACACCACCATTGCCACCTCCTCACTTCCAAAAGAATATCTTCTCTCTTCTCACAAAATATCTAGGATTAATCAAGATAAAGGATTAAAGCAAAAGGTGGATTAGGGTTATGTGTCATGGTCACTAATACTAGATTAGCATAAACAAACCTCACATTTACGTGCACACGTGTGTGCATTCCCATAACAAATAATAATAAATTATTAATTAAATGTTATAAAATGTGAGGAATCCGAATTGGTAAACTGTTTACAGTAAACCCGCATTAACGTCTAAACGAACACTAAACGAAATCTAAGGCGTTACAATCTCCCCCATATAAAAATTCGTCAGCGAATTTAAAGTTCTCACTAAGCGTACCTTCAAAGAGAAAATTACAAAACTCTCATATCTTGCTTGCAGCCTCCCAAGTGATTATCTCACTATACGGCTACGTCCAAGAAAAACCCTTCACAGATGGCAAGACCCTTGACCGAAGTTTCTCCACCTGCCGAGCCATTAACATAATTGGCTGCTGGTGAACGAAAGATCGCGTCTCAAGACAAATGGTCTGGTGCTGAATCATGTGAGAAAGGTCATGAAGTTAATTGCAAAGTATCGACACAAAGAATACGGGGTGAATACTCAATAATCTGGGCGGAAGTGCCAAATTAAAGGCAACGGAACTAACTCGCTTTAAGGATCTCAAAAGGACCTACAATCCTGGGATAAGCTTCCTAAAACTCAATACGTCATTTATCGGAAAAATCCATTGGAATACATGATCTCCCACTGCGAACTCAAGTCTGCGACCACCATGGTCGGCATAAGACCTTTGTCCGCAATGGACAACTCTCATCCTGACCTGAATCAACTGGATCTTCTCCGAAATCTCTAGACTAGCTGGGGTCCAAAAATCCTACTTACGCAGAGTCAGAAGTGCTGGATATAGTGCCCTTAAAGCCAATTATTGGATCGCAGGCACGTGACTACAATGATTGAGGGAGGACCTATGCCGGTAGGATAGTCTTACTCAAGATGATAGTATGCTATCTGGTTTATCTTTATCATCGTGTACTGCTTCAGGTGATGTTACAGATCACTAGTGCACGTTGATAGAGCCTATAGGATTCTTGCTTGACTACCAGCAGTATGATGGCGATCATATACGTGAGAGTTGGGTAGTCTATAAGCACATCCTTAAAGTGGTCCCTAGTCGTGAGAGTTTCGAGACTGGGCATCGATACCCCATTACTAGACTAGTGTATACGATCGAGACCCCGATGAGGGGCGGTGGTTGGTCTCACAAGCCATTGGTGTCAGTTGGTTCACCTAAGACGTATACAGGTGCTCATTGGGTTATGAGTACACCGGACAGGACTCACCGGGAACATGCTAGTTTGTATTATACCTGACGTCAGATAGCAATTCCCTAGTGACATGTGTACAGGTTAGTTCATCGACCTGAGATCGTCATTTGTCTCGTGTGAGTTCCCACTGTGCTTTGATTACTACCCTACCACAGCTCAAAGGAGTCGTGCAAACAGCTTTTAGTTAGGTACAGTCCCGAGCCACATGGAGGCAGTGAGCAGATCGGCAGGGGTTTTGTCTGTCCCGGTATTGGGGGTGAGATCGCACTGTGTCTAGGAGAGCCATTGCACGAAGTCCTTGGCCAAGGCAGGAGATTTACTGGTAGGTATTCCAGTAGTATCTTAGGGTGTTCTGGGCTACACTCCGACACGACTTGTACCGCTTTTGGGGGTCTGACTTTTCCCAACCTCCTAGGCCCGACATGCGATGCTCATAGACGAACGGACCAGACTGTATGGATATTTTCACTGACAGGCTCAGTAGGGTGTCAGGATGAGTTCGCTCATCGACCTCCCTTTTGGTCAAAACCTGGTAGCCCGTTACATACAGCTAGTACCATTGATGTGCTAGTGGTTAAATCCACAGCCAGTGTATTGACGAGTCTTTAGAGTCCCCCACAGACAGTTTCTCAGGTTTCGGGCGAAACGTTGTAGAGGCCGTATGGTATTATGGCAGGGCCGATCATATACCTGTAGTGATGTACGGATCATGATCGGACGGATCATACTAGTGGGCTTTGGTTTAAACCGGATCCTAGTATTAGATTTGTTGGATTACTTTAGTCTAATTGCATTCGCATTCGGTCGGAATGCGGTTGCAGGTATGTATATACAGATGAGGGGTATCCTTGTGATCCGTCACGAGTATACTTTGGATGTTGCCGTATCTTTTTGTTGTCGTAAACATTTGGGTTAATTTTTACAAATGGAAATTATGAGCAAGAAATCATGATTAGGAGCATTAATTGTGACACATGCACAAGTGGTGACTCATGGTCTCTTTCTTTGTGCATGTGTTACATTTTTTGATTGATTTAGTGTTGATATGATAAGAAGAGAGAGAGAGAGGGCAGCCAAGAGGAGAGTTTGGCTCTTGTATTTTTCACTCTCTCACTCTCTTATTTTGTCATACACAACATAAGAAAGAAAGGCTCCTCCTCTTCTTCTTCCTCTAGCTCATAATCTCCATTGATGGCTTCATCTTCAACCTCCATCCATACACTCTCATGCGTTGAGAATCAATGGATGCAAGAGATAAAGTGATCACACACATTCTCTAAATCACCTTGGACACGTCGGCTAGCAAACTTCATGTCTGAGTTGCTTCGGACGAAGCGGGAGCCCGTAAAAAGACTCGAAGATGTGGTGCCCTTTCCGACGAGGAGACCGGAGATCGGAGATGCCGGGAGGAGCTAGGAATGGTGGCTAAAGACCGAAGGACACGGATCGATCGGTATAGCTTTTCTAACCTTTCTCTAGTTGCTAGTTATTGGTTAATGGTTCGATCCAGGATTAAAGTCTGCGATAGCACCGGTTTCTAATTTAGAAAAAGTTTTCGTTTCCCCATTTTGGCCTCGGACAGACGGCCGGGGTGCTACCGTAGACTTACATGGTATCAGAGCCACGCCATTAACCTTTACTAGCTTGTTCTAACGCGTTTAAAACATCGATCGATCGAAATTTCCGAATCGTGTTTTCATTTCAGTGTGCTTGCTGTCGATTTTCAAAGTTGGTCAAAAAAATATTTTAGGCATCTTTAAAATGCATGAAGGCATAACTAAAGCTACATAAAACGTTTGAAGACCTAACTCCAAAATTCCGCCGCAGAACCGCCGCTCAATGTCGCATTTGGCGGCCCTTCCACGGCTCTTTTTGGGCTACAGTAACCCAAATTTTTTCTGGGGCTTTATTTCATGGAAATATGATTTTTTTGATATATTGTTTTGGCCAAGATTATTTTGAGTGCTGGAACTGTACTTGGGGCCCACTTCGGAAAGTTTTGTCGATCGGAATTTTAAATACGTTAGTTTATAGTACTTACATTATATCTGCGTCCGTGAATGTCATTCGAGAGTTAAATCTTGTCTAATTGCTATAGTCCTTTTAGACGGGTTTGCGAACGTGACATTCACGTTGATGTTCTGTGTTGTGCTGTGATGTTGCGGATTTGTCGTGGTGGATAGCCTGGATGCCATGTTAGTACAGTTTGGTTATATTTGTACATTTGATATTGCGGGGCGAGCGTCCGACATGTAGACTGCTGTCACTGCCTGTTTGTATATTATTCTTTTGGGGCACGACCGGGCTGAGGTCGATGTACCCGTTGTATATTTTACTTCCTGTACTAGGATTACCCCACGGTGGGGTGCACGGATAGCCGGGTTCTAGAGGGCAACAGGCTCGCATCTCATGGCTTTGAGACGGAGGGGGCTTCACTCTAGAATTGGCGGGCTATTCTCCGCACTCGTAGAGGGTATAGGTTGACTCAAGGAGGGGTGCTCAAGTTATCGGATTCCGTGAAGTGCTGGGTAGTCCATTCACTTTGTTGAAGGGGGCTGCCTCGCTTCAGGTTTTGACGGGTAACTTGCCGCGCCCGTAGGGGTCTAGGATTTCACTGCACAGGCTATCCACACGACCAGGGGAACATCGGGTTTCAGTAGCGGCTCTATGAAACCCGGGGATCCCAGATTATCTGTATTGTTTTGTGATGTTTATTACATTTCTGTGATGTTGCATTTTATCACGCCTTGAGCGATTATTATATATTGATATATATACTAGTAGATGTTGTATATGTTTTACACCCACGCTAGTCCAGTCCCCGCTCTGTCATTAGTTAAGTAACCTAACGGGTGATGACGGGACCCAGTGGCGAATGCGGATGGCATATACGTACATCATATTTTCGTTCTTTTGTGGTGTGATTAATTGATGGGACTGCATTGATTCAGATCAATGCAAGCTAAACAAACCTATTCTGATGTTGTTGGAACATCTTTCAAAAAAAGCTGTTATTGCAAGGACGTTTTCTTTTGTTTTGCACAGTGGTATTCGGTTATGAATATCCAGCACCTCAGTCGACGATGCAAGGGCCGAGATCTCTTCACCGGGAGTGACCCCTTGGACAGAAGTTTGCGTCAGGGTAATAACTTCACTATAGCCGATTACTTTTTGCTTTGCATCGTGGTATTCAGTTGGAATATCCTGCACCTCATTCTACGGGGAAAGAGCCGAGATCCCTTCACCGGGAGTGACCTCTTTAGCAAAGGTTTTCGCCACTATATTTTTATAAAAAGCTATCCGGTTTCTTCAACGATATCAAGTTCATTACGTTAAAGGTTTTTCGCCAAAAACCATTCGTAGCCCTCCATCATTTTAGACGGGTAGCACTTAGTATTCATGCTATGTTTGTTGGCCAAAGTCAAGGCATAGTGTATGGTAGCTATTGGTTACTTTTCTGTTGCATAGATAGATGCGTTGGTTTGGGACAGTCGTACTGCTTTGTTGGCCAAAGTCAAGGGTAGGTACGGGTGGGTTCAAATTAACCTGGATAATGACGGGTAGAACTTGACATGTGACTTATGATTTGTTAGCCAAAGTCAAGGTCATAAGAGCATGGGGTAAAAATCACATCGGGAGTTTCTAAAGAAACTGAAACTTGCCAGGCATGCGCATACCTTCTGGAGTGTGATAACGTGAGTGGATTCCATCACATTATCATGCGATGATAGTTGGATCCCGATTCTCACTGATGAGTTGGTTTACTCCTCGGGTGATCCCGACTAATTCTTCTTTCAGGTTTAGAGGAGAATTTGAGGTTAAAGTGGGAGGTTTCCTGATTAGATAAAGTGATAACCATTCTGATTTAGGTTAGAGTGCACGCAGAGTGTTTCTTTTCTCTCTCTTTCTCTTTGGCAGCGACCATGGCCCGACCCTAGATTGTAACTCAGTGACCAAGTTAACCGAACCTTCTTAAAACACTAGCTTTTGGATTGTCTAAGTTACATACCTCATTGCCACTCCTACTTTTACCTTTTTCTCCAAGACACCCCGTATTACTACGAACATCCACTTCCATTGGATAAAACTATCGTATGGTTATATACGAACTAGAAGGAACTTGTTCCAGATTCGAGGATGGTTTCCGGTTCTGGATAAAATGAATAGGACTATTCAGTTGTCTTTTCCTTTTACCTTCTCACAGGTTGCGAGTGCTCCTTGGATTAGGACAGTACACCTATTACGCTTATTGGATAGTCTTCTTCCAAACCATAGGCGGGTGCCGAACGGTAGGGAATGAAGAAAACTAATTAGCCTAACGATGGTATACAGAAGGTAATAAGTTAAGACAAATAAAGGGATTAGAAAGAGGGTAGAGTAAATTGCGACTGCTATTCACGACCAAACCAAGTATTTTATCGCCACTCCTATTTCATCTTTGTATTTCTCCGGAACACTCTGTGTCACTACGAAGATCCATAGTTTATTGGATACTCCATCGTATGGTTATATACCAACTCGAAGGGACTTGTTCCAGTTCGGGGATGGATTCTAGTTCAGGAGAAATAGGAATAAGGTTTTATTCAGTTGTCTTTTATCATTACCTTCTCTCGGGTTGCGAGTGCTCCTAGAATTAGGACAGTACACCTATTACGCTTATTGGATAGTCTTCTTCGAAACCATAGGCTGGTGCCGAACGGTAGGGAAGGAAGAAAACCATTTAGCCTAAAAGGGTGTACAGAAGGTAATGACTAAAGACATATAAAGGGATTTGGAGAGATGGTAAAGAAATATACGGTTATAGTTGTGAATCTGATAATGGGAGAGGTATTACTAAGAATACCCGGATACCCCTTCGAAACATTTACATATTTCAGTTTCACTGTACATTGTTAAAAGAAAACTGAATTCCCATTTAGTCCTTGCTCCAGGGTATGTATTTACCAGGTATGATTCTCATATCTGTATGGTTTTACAGATGATGAGTGGGAGTAAGTTATTGGGAATTGGGTAATCATCCTTATTATATTGGGATTCGTTGTAATTGGTGATATTTAAGGAAATCGCCTGGGTTGTTTGCCGGACGACAAATATTTGGTTTTGAATATCCATTGTAATGCACCAATATCAAGTTGATATATCCGTACGTTTATTTTTATAAAGTGAGATATAACTTTTTGAAATTATGTCTATGACATTAACCTATATCAGTGGATGGTTAGGTAAGGAATATTAAACAGCGGTGTAATTCTTCTTAACCATATGTACAGTTTTCAACCTACGACACACAGGGAATGAGTTATTAGACTCAGGGGACTTATACAGAGTATTGTATGTTGTCCAGTGTCCATGAGGACAGAGGGGTTAGTACTCGTACTATATTCTGTTTACTTGTGACTTTTCTAGTTCTTAGACATGTGTTTCGCAGAAATGCAAGGTCTAAGATTTGAGAAGTTATAGGTATAAGAATAAAGTAGAGAACCCGGCCTTGCAAGTATCAGGATTCTTCAAGGTGATCGAAGATGTAGATACTTGTGTATGGTATTCAGTTAATATTAATGATTAAGAGAACTTACTTCTCTTTCAGGTTACTCATAATTGGAAGCACTCTTAAGTTGAGTAATGATGATCGGCCCCTCTCCATTTAGTTGACATGCACTGGAGACAACTGCATGATTTGAATCTGGCTCCAACTAAATCAGTGCCTCTGTTTCTATATTGGATATAGAATAGTTCATATCTTAACAATGTTAAGGTACGGAGAGTTTTCCGGCTTATGCTTAAAACCAGACTCTGGATAACTCAAGGCACGTTTCTGTAATGGCTGTTTGTGGATTGACCCGGGCTATGATGAGGGTTGACTTTCTACCATCTGGAAGATCAATAGTGATATTGTTCTTGACTCACCACAGATTTAATAAAAATGGATTTTTTAAGAAAACAGTAGTCGGAGTATGGTCGAACTGGAAGTGATTCCAGAACCGCAAACGATTACTGAACATTTGATAAGAACCTAAAGATTCAATCTGGTTTGATATTCTATTAGCCACTACGCAGATATGATGGGCAACATCAGGCACTCGAGAGGTACTTCGGTATGCTCAAAGACGGTGACAAGGAGGTTCTTGTTTACCCAAACTTGCCATTATTGTTGTTCCAAGCTATGAGACCCGGCAGGAGGATGAGTATAGCGTCGTTCTAGACTAGCTCTAGAAGTGCACGTGTATATGACTCTGCCAGAGGGTTGTCGTAGTCAGTGGGAGCAGCGGAGGTATACTGGACAAGTAGCTTATGTCTATTTATGGACTAAAGCAGATATAGCGGAGATAGATCATCTATTTCTGATGTGACGGTCATAGGTTTGACTTCATCAGAATAGGGGATGGATCTGTTAAGAAGATAGTAGGGTGTGATGTCCTGGTATTTGGATGACATACACAGAGTAGGAAGTGAAATTCCTATACTACGATCGGTTATACTTTAGTTGTCACGCAGTGGTTTCTCCACATAAAGCTTGAATATTATATCAGACATTCTGGATACTAGATCTATGGTTTTAGATCTAGATTTGGGTAGTGTCCCAATCTGGGTACTTAGACAGTGTTCTAAAGGTGTTTTAGAATGGACGACTCCTGGCACGGTAGTGTACCTGCAGGTGATGGAGTCACCCTCTATAAAGGTGTCTTACAGACTAAAGGGGAGAGGGATGTGCATGATTGGCATATCACTTGCTTAGGCAATTGAATTGATCATGAGATGTCAAGTACCACACCAGATGTTGTTTTAGCACGAGCTGCAATAAGTTGATATTAATCCTATATTGGAGAAACGTTCGGAAGCAGTTTTAGAACATAAGTGGATGTTCTAGGGATATGATAACAACAGCCTCTTTCGGGAGACGGTTATCATTCCAGGCTTCCAAGGAGACCTGGATGACAGAGTGACTGTCAGAGTTATAGTTTTCCCTCTGACGAGGGGCAGTTGTTTGGACAGGTGGTCCAAGGGGATACTGAGGGAGGCATGGCGGAGGATACTGATTAAGTTCAGTTGACGATACATTCTAAGAAGTTTGGATTTGGAGTTCATTTATGAACTAGGTCCCATCAGATATCCAGACATATTCTAAGACAGGTATTGCTCATTTCGGGAGATGGCTTTCTCCGCGAACTTGAGATTAAGAGAGACATAGAAAGAAACATCAGGGCGGATCCACTCACTGAGGCTATTCCTCGAACGTAATAGTTTCACAAACGGGCTTTGTGAGACTGATCTGTAGAGGAGTTGGGTGTTCGGTATCACACGGGCTGTGGGTATGCGACATCGCAATAATTATCCTTGAGTGCAAGTGGGAAATTGTTGGATATAGTGCCCTCAAAGTCAATTATTGGAACACAGGCACGTGATTGCAATGATTGAGGGATGACCTATGCCGGTAGGACAGTCTTACTCAAGATGATAGTATGCTATCTGGTTTATCTTTATCATCGTGTACTGCTTTAGGTGATATTACAGATCACTATTGCACGTTGATAGAGCCCTTAGGATTCTTTCTTGACTACCAGCAGTATGATGGCGATCATATACGTGAGAGTTGTGTAGTCTATAAGCACATCCATAAAGTGGTCCCTAGTCGTGGGAGTTTCGAGACTGGGCATCGATACTCCATTAGTAGACTAGTGTATACGATCGAGACCCCGACGAGGGGCGGTGGCTGGTCTCACAAGCCATTGGTGTCAGTTGGTTCACCTAAGACATATACAGGTGCTCGTTGGGTTATGAGTACACCGGACAGGACTCGCCGGGAACATGCTAGTTGGTATTATACCTGACATCAGTTAGCAGTTCCCTGGTGACATGTGTACAGGTTAGTTCATCGACTTGAGATCGTCATTTGTCTCGTGTGAGTTCCCACTGTGCTTTGATTACTACCCTACCATGGCTGAAAGGAGTCATGCAAACAGGTTTTAGTTGGGTACAGTCCCGAGCCACATGGAGGCAGTGAGCGGATCGGCCGGGGTTTCGTCTCTCCCGGTATTGGGGGTGAGATCGCGCTGTGTCTAGGAGAGCCATTACCCGAAGTCCTTGGCCAAGGCAGGAGATTTACTGGTAGGTATTCCAGTAATATCTCAGGGTGTTCTGGGCTACACTCCGACACGACTTGTACCGCTTTTGGGGGTCTGACTTTTACCAACCCCTAGGCCTGACATGCGATGCTCATAGATGAACGGACCGGACTGTACGGATATTGTCACTGACAGGCTTAGTAGGGTGTCAGGATGAGTTCGCTCATCGACATCCCTTTTGGTCAAAACCTGGTAGCCCGTTACGTACAGCTAGTACCACTGACGTGCTAGTGGATAAATCCACAGCCAGTGTATTGACGAGTCTTTAGAGTCCCCCATAGACAGTTTCTCAAGTTTCGGGTGAAACGTTGTAGAGGCCGTATGGTATTATGGCAGGGTCCGATCATATAAGTACAGTCATGCACGGATCATGATCGGACGGATCATACTAGTGGGCTTTGGTTTAAGCCGGATCCTAGTATTAGATTTCTTGGATTACTTTAGTCTCATTGCATTCGTATTCGGTCGGAATGCGGATACAGGTATGTATATACATGTGAGGGGTATCTTTGTGATCCGTCATGAGTTTACTTTGGATGTTACCGTATCTTTTGTTATTGTAAACATTTGGGTTAATGTTTACAAATGGAAATTATGAGCTCGAAATCATGATTAGGAGCATTAATTGTGACACATGCACAAGTGGTGACTCATGGCCTCTTTCTTTGTGCATGTGTCACATTATTTGATTGATTTAGTGTTGATATGATAAGAAGAGAGAGAGGGGGGGCAGCCGAGAGAGGAGTTTTGCTCTTGTATTTTTCACTCTCTCACTCTCTCATTTTATCATACACAACACAAGAAAGAAAGGCTCCTCTTCTTCTTCTTCCTCTAGCTCACAATCTCTATTGATGGCTTCATCTTCAACCTCCATCCATACACTCTCATGCGTTGAGAATCAATGGATGCAAGAGACAAAGTGATTACACACATTCTCTACATCACCTTGGACACGTCGGCTAGCTAACTTCGTGTCCGAGTTGCTTCAGACGAAGCGGGAGCCCGTAAAAAGACTCGAAGATGTAGTGCCTTTTCCGACGAGGAGACTGGAGATCGGAGATGCCGCGAGGAGCTAGGGATGGTGGCTAAAGACCGAAGGACACGGATCGATCGGTATTGCTTTTCTAACCTTTCTCTATTTGCTAGTTATAGGTTAATGGTTCGATCCGGGATTAAAGTCTGCGATAGCGCCGGTTTCTAGTTTAGAAAAAGTTATCGTTTCCGCATTTTGGCCTCGGACAGATGGCCGGGGCGCTACCATAGACTTACAGAAGAACAGACTGGAGATCGACACGACATAACAACTAAACCTAATGGTTTCCAATTGGAATGCCTCCTGATAACTGCTACCGAAGAAGAATCCTAACAATGGCAAGTGACGATCCGAACTGCCGACAACAATTAGTACGTACGCACAAGCATATCCTCCAGAGTCTGTATAGCCTGCTCTCACAAAACCATCATCCAGCGGATGGAAAGACGGAGATAAAGCTCAACCAGTACCCAAGGCTTCCTGAAGCTCCTGCCCAAGACGGCAAGTGAACATGGTGCCTTCAATGGATACAACCCATGAAGGAACCCGTGCTACACACAAGCCTAAAAAAGGACAACTGAGCAAACCGAGTATAACCGGACGACAAACATTCAAATGGAGTCACATCCTGACTAAACCTGGGTAGACACCATAACGAAATTCGTGGAGATCGGCTCCCATTCCCACCTCGGAACGGTTAAAGGTTGCAACTCTCCAGCCGGTCTCAGATGCTCAACCTTAGCACATAACAAGACAGACACCACGAAACGAAATCCGAAACTTCACTTTTCATCCCTGCCCACTTGTAACTATCTCACAAGTCACGTCAAATGTTGGTGGAACTTGCATGAATACAGAGAGTTGACAGATGTGCTTGCTCTAGGATTTCACGTCTCTACCCAATAGTATCAGGTATACATACGTGTCCCTAAACTTAGCACACCCTTGTCATAAATCAAGGACTCTGAATCATTACCCAACCAAGTATGCTCAGAATTTTTGACAACCGAGCATCGGCGGGCAGTGCCTCGTGGAAACGATGAAGGAAAAGTGGTCGGGCGCGGATATGAGCAAGATGTCCCCTCAGTAGAGGCGAACTTAAACTGTACTCAAAGATCGAACAAGAACTGTAAATCTGCAGAAGACTGTCTCAACAATCAACACCCGCTGCAGGAAGATGTACATTAAGCTCTGGTGGTCCGTGAAAATCTGACACGACTCACCGAACAAGTAGTGTTTCCAAATATCCAATGCAAGACCATCGCGGCCATCTCCAGATCATGAGTAGGATATCCTGCTCATACTTCCTCCAACCGTCGGGAAGCAAAAGCGATAACTCTATAGTATCGACTCTGTACACAATCGAGCCCCACTCGCGAAACATCACAGTTAAACAACAAAGTCGCCCGAACCAGAAAGCAAAGAAAGAACTGATGCAGTTGTCAACCGAGTCTTCAACTGCTGAAAACTCTGCACGCATGCCTCAGTCCAAAGAAAAGGAACCTCCTTACTGGTCAGTCCAGTCAACGGTGCAGCACTACACTAGCAACCCTGCACGAAATGGCGGTAAAAACCTGCTAAGCCCAAAATCTGTGGACCTCCATCCTGCACACAAGTGTGGGCCTAAGCTGTATGGCCTCGATCTTCCTCGGAACCATACAAAAACCGTTTCCCATAACTACAAGACCTAGGAGTCAACACAATCAAGCCTGAAGGAACACTCCGAGAATCTAGCAAACAGCTGGCGCTCTCCCAATGTCTGGAAAACAAATCCTCAAGTGCTGCTCCTGTTACTCAAGACACATTAGAATAGACCAGAGTGTCGTCAATAACACAACAATAACTGGTCGAGGAACGGCCTGAAGAAATCTGGTTCATCATATCTACGAATGCTGCTAGGGCATTGGTGAGTCCAATGACACCACCAAAACACACAAAGCCCGTAGCACGCATAAGGAAGTCTTCGAAATGTCATCACTCCGAACCCGCAACAATGATGACCTGATCCCGAACAAACTTAGAAAAATGTCTTGCACTTGCGAGGTGATCGAAGAAATCGTCAATGCGAGGTAAATGATACCTATCCACACCATAAACCGGTTCAATTGACAATCAATCAATACACAACCTCAACTGCCGTCCTTCTCCTTGATGAACAGAAATATGAGCTCCCCAATGCGAAACACTCAGACGCACAAGCCCCCCAATAAACAACTCTGCAGCTGATCCTTAAGCTCCCGAAGCATCGCCGGCTCATCTGGAACAATGTCGGAAAACTCTCGCACGAAAAGAACCCGGTCCAACAAACCCACTGTGGCTCCGGTATTACGAATGAACGCCAAGAATCCCCGACATCCTCTCCTCAAAAGCCGACTAGCGAAAAAGGCTGAATTCAAGCTGTGAGAGGCGGCACCACTGTCCCCCTGCACAACAAGAACTGACTCGTCGGGAAAACAAAACCTGACTGTTTTCTCGCGGCAGTCCACAAACGCCTAGCACGTAGCTAACCAGTCCGTGCCCAGGAGAACGTCAAATCCAGCATCTCTAAAGGGATCGCAACGACGGACGAATCTCTATCTCCTATCCGATTGGTACACGACCGAAATACGTGTCGCGCAACAAAAGAATCGCTGACAGAAGTTAACACAACAAACGGCTGATCTACCTGACACGACTCCCGTCCCAACCACGGCACAAAGTGTGTAAAACAAACAAGTACATCAAAAGAATATACGAATTAAGAATACCTGAAAACTCTGCATTGGATGCCCGCGCGTCTCGATGAGTAGAAGCAAACTCTCGTGTCTGCCCCCTACCCGTAACTGGCTGAAATCCTTCTCTGCTAACCTGTCCCCTCTGAGCGAACCTTCCGCATCCACGACCTCTCTGAAAATGACCCTGACGCAGTGCTAAGGAACAATCCCTGATGAGGTGATGAAGGCTCCCGCATCGAAAACATCCATACGATGGCTGCTGACCCTCTTGGGCATAAGAGCTGAACGACTGTCCTCGTCCTAAGCCTTTGCTACTCCCACGACGGTCACGAAATCTGTCTCGATGACTAGGCCTTTGTCTCTGGGCTGGTACACCGGTACGAGTCCTCCACTATTCCGGAACTCTCAAAGTCTCTGGAAGGCGTGCCTCTTCAACTGGGGCTGCATCCACTGGTGTGCTATGTAGGTGACAGAATGCTGCATGCTGATCGCAAGGAACAACTGAGTAACATGGGTGACAACCTCCTGTCGCTGCACCCGAACGGCCTCAACCAATGAACTCATAGTCTAGCGCATGTCCTGTAACTCTGCCACAAGCCTAGCGATACTATCTGCCGAAGGCGGATCATCTGCACCTATGCAATGAGCGTGCCATCCTGGTCAGTCCTCGTCCCACCCGAACAACCTCTGACCTCGGCCCTCGCTGCATCACTCTGAGTCTCCATAATCATCGGCGGCAAGGCTATAAATGGAAATAAGATTCGATAAGAACACAGAAATTGAATCACAAGGATATAAATCATCAAGAAAGGAATTTCAAGAAATTTGTACTTAGGTCACTTTGGGCGGAGTACCGCATCGTGAGTATGCCGCGGACATACACACACTACGTTACTCTGCTTAAGCTACCTATTCCATCATACCAAGGTTATCCTATACTCCGAAAGGTAAAACCTAGCGCTCTGATACCAACTTTGTCACGACCCGAAATTGGCACATGACGGCCCTTAAACTACACAACGTCCACAGGCATAACGCAATTTAAGTAAGCAAAAAACCCAGCAATCTAAACCATCAAAAGTACTAAGTGTTAAGAACTGTAAGTCCATGTCACGCACCCCACGAACTTCCGGGAAGGCGAAATATATGAAAAACGATTATCAAAGCTTCGTAACACGGACTTGAGCGCATGAATCATTATCTAAACCATTACTAACTAAAAGCTAGAGGTTTAACTACTCGGATACGAAGTTATACCTCACGTTACTTGTCCTTCGGGTCTTCATCGCGGTCCTCCACTCCTCGTAGGCTCCTTGGAACATCGGCACCTCAACGGCCTCCTCAAATCAAAGACGATCCACCCGAAAGCTCCTACGCCAAGCTTAATCTCAAACTTGAGATAACTAGGTTGCTTAAAGTGCTAATCTAAGCTACCTAGGGGATATAGAGTGAGTTTATGGATGTATTAGTCTAGCTAACCCTTGATCTCAACACATGAGAGGTTAGGGTTAGGGTTTGAAGAGAGAGTGAGCTTGAGGAGAGAGAAGGTAAAGAAGAGAATGAAATGAGATAATGATCTATCATAATATATATCAAGCATTATCATTTATCCAATAAAAGAAAATAAAGGATTAATAATCATGCTTCATAAATACAAGAGGGTGATTCATCTCCATGAGTCATTAAGTATTTATGATGCATTAATGACATGGATGAATCACTCACACGACTCACTAATCTCATTTAATGCATATGCCAACTTAACCCCCAAGTCACCATCTTCTAGAAGCTTCTCGCGTAATTATGAGAACGCCCCTCCTATCCGTGAAAACATGGAAAAACTTTAGACTGTATAAATCCAATAACCCGATACTAGAATCTGGCTTAAACCAAAGCCGGCTAGTAAAAACTGTCCGAAAAGTCGTACGTGCGTAAACACACGTATGCGTCCGAACCCTTGTCGTAAAACTATACGACCTCTATATCGTTTCGCCTGGAGCAGGGAAACTCTCTGTGTGGGACTCTAAAGACTCGACACTACGCTGGCAGTGGGTTTAACCACAGACCGCAAGCAGCACTAGCTGTACGTAACGGTCCCCACGTAGATGTCGATAAGAAGGCCGATGAGGAAAACCATCCGAACTCCTATTGAGCCTGATGTGACAATCTCCGTACAGTCCGGTCTGTTCGTCTAAGACTATCGCATATCAGGCCTAGGGAGCGGCAAGCGTCAGTCCCCTAATAGCTGTATAAGTCGTGTCGGAGCGAAGCCCATTACACCCTGAGAAGCTACTGGAACCTACCAGTATATCTCGCTTGCCCTGGCCAGAGACTTTGCGTAATGGCTCTCTGACACAGTGCGATATCAACTCCCATTACCGGGAGAGACGAATCCTATCTAACTGCCACTGCCTCCAAGTGCTCGGGACTGCACCCAACTGCTACCTGTTTGCACGACTCCTTTGAGCCGTGGTAGGGTAGCAATCTATGAACAGTGGGACACACTCGAGGCGAAGTAGCAGTGTCAAGTCTGGGAACTATGCTGTATTCATGTCACCTGGGAACTGTTAACTGACGATAGGTATAGTACCAAACAATCAGTTCCCTGCGAGTCCTTTCCGGTGTACCCGTAACCTAACGAGCACTTGTATACTATCTCCAGTACGACGTACTGATGGCTGTGGGACAGACCATCACCCCAACTGGGATGAGAAGCGTACACACTTAGTCTACTCCGGAATATCGATGCCCTATCTCGATAATCCAACGACCATGGACCTGTATAGGATGTTGCTTACAGACTACCCAGCCCCACTAGTGTGACTGCCATCATGACGCTGGTAATCAAGCAAAGATCCTATGGGCTCTACTAATATGTATAAGTGATATGTTACAAGAAACATATGCACATATTAAAGTAGACACAAACCAAGTAGCATACTACCATTTTTAGCAAGACTGTTATATACAACTGTGAATATCCCAAGCTTCCATTAAGTAATATACAACCTAGTATGATACAATAATAGCCCCTAGGGTATATACACTAACAATCTCCCACTTACACTAGGGCCATGAGCTGGCATATCGTAGACCTATCATCTCGAATAGCCTCTCGAACTGCGTCTGAAGAAGGACCTTTGTGAATGGATCAGCAACGTTATTCTCCGTCTCTACTCTCTTCACCTCGATCTCCCGGCGATCTACGATCTCCCTGATCAGGTGATACTGCCTTAAGATGTGTCTAGACTTCTGATGGGACCTGGGTTCCTTCGCTAAAGCTATAGCGCCGTTGTTGTCACAATACAGAGGTATTGGACCAACACTGGTAGGAACCACCTGAAGTTCTGTGAGGAACTTCTTCATCCAGACTGCTTCTTTTGCGGCATCGCAAGCAGCTATGTACACTACTTCCATCGTGGAGTCAGCAACGGTCTCCTGTTTGGAACTTTTCCAACAGACCGCCCCTCCATTGAGGGTAAAGACATAACCCGACATGGATTTGGAGTCATCCTTGTCACTCTGGAAGCCGGAGTCCGCAAAGGCCTCACTCTGGAGGTCTTTTCCGCCATACACCAAGAACATTTCTTTAGTCCTCCTTAGGTACTTGAGAATGTTCTTTACTGCTATCCAGTGCTTCTCCCCTGGGTTTGCCTGATACCGGCTTACAACGCTCAATGTGTATGCTACATCTGGTCTGGTACATAACATCACATACATTATAGAGCCTACCGCAGAAGCGTAGGGTATAATCGACATGCGATCCCTTTCCAAATCAGTCTTGGGAGACATCTCTTTGGAGAGGGTGATTCCGTGACAAGCCGGTAGATTACCGCGCTTAGAATCATCCATACTGAATCTCTTCACTATGGTGTCTATGTACCTGGACTGCGAAAGTCCTAACATCCTCTTTGATCTATCACGATAGATCCGGATCCCCAGAATGTAGGTGGCATCACCCAGGTCTTTCATGGAGAATTTATGTGATAAGAATCTTTTGACTGACTGTAACATAGGAATATCATTTCCTATTAGGAGAATGTCATCCACGTACAAGACGAGGAATACTACAGCTCTCCCTACAATCTTACTGTATATGCAAGGTTCATCTGGATTTTTGATAAAGTCGAATTCTTTGACAGCATCATCAAAACAGATGTTCCAACCCCGCGATGCCTGCTTTATTCCATAAATGGACTTAAGCAGCTTGCATACTTTACTGCTGCTCCCACTCTGAATGAATCCCTCTGGCTGATCCATATAGACGCTCTCTTCCAAATTGCCATTTAGAAAGGCCATCTTTACGTCCATCTGCCGGATTTCATAATCGTGGAAGGCAGCAATAGCAAGAAGGACCCGAATAGATTTAAGCATAGCCACTGGAGAAAAGGTTTCGTCATAGTCCAAACCAGGTCTTTGACGGAAACCCTTTGCAACAAGTCTAGCCTTATAGGTTTCAACCTGTCTATCTACACCAATCTTCTTTTTGAATATCCATTTGCATCCTACGGGTTTTACCCCATCTGGAGCAACGTCCAAAGTCCATACTTTGTTAGTGTACATAGACTCCATTTCGGTTCGCATTGCATCCATCCATTTTACTGAGTCACCACTCTGAATGGCTTGCTGGAAGCTAGTAGGCTCATCATAGTCAATAGTGCAATCCTCTGTATCCCCGTCAATGAGAAAACCGTAGTATCTCTCGGGCGGATGAGATTGCCTACTGCTCCTGCGGAGTGGCGTCGGGATGTCCTGTTCTCCTGAACCTTCTGGTTCTTCCAAGGTTTCAGTAATAGCTTGTGGTTCTGGAATTTCTTCCAGTTCTATTGTGTCCCCACTCTTCTGATTTTCTAAAATCTCAGTTTCCAAGAAGCAGGCATAATGAGAAACAAAGACCTTTTGTTCCTCTGCGTAATAGAAATAATATCCCTTGGAATTCTTTGGATATCCCACAAATTTGCATTGTACTGAGCGTGCCTCGAGCTTGTCCGTATGCTGCTTCTTTACAAAAGCTGGACATCCCCATGTCTTAAGATACTTAAGACAAGGTTTCTTTCCACTCCACATCTGATATGGTGTGGTAGGCACAGTCTTGGTTGGAACTCGATTCAAAAGATATGCAGCTGATTCTAGTGCATATCCCCAGAATGATCGCGGCAACTCAGTGTTACTCATCATGGAACGAACCATATCGAATAGGGTTCGGTTCCGTCTCTCCGATACACCGTTATGTTGTGGTGTGTATGGAGGAGTAAGTTGAGAGAGAATTCCATTCTCTTTTAAGTAACCCAGGAACTCGGCACTTAAGTATTCACCACCTCGATCAGATTTCAGTGTCTTGATACTTTTTCCGGTTTGGTTTTCCACTTCATTCTTGTATTCTTGGAATTTCTCAAAAGCCTCGGATTTATGCTTCATTAAGAAGACATATCCATACCTAGAGAAATCATCCGTAAAAGTAATGAAGTAGGAATAACCACCTCGTGCATGTGTAGACATTGGACCGCACACGTCACTGTGTACGAGTCCCAAGAGCTCGCTTGCTCTTACTCCGTGTCCAGTAAATGGAGTTTTTGTCATCTTTCCTATGAGACAAGATTCACAAGTAGCATAAGATTGATATTCGAACGGATTCAAATATCCATCTCTATGTAACTTAGTTAACCTTCTCTCATTGATGTGACCTAGTCTACAATGCTATAAGAAAGCCTGATTTATTTTTGGAGACTTTCTTTTAAGTGTGTTCTGGACACTGAAGATATGAGCTTGATTTAATACGTATATCCCGTTTTTTAATGTACCTGACCCAATCATATCTTGATTTAGGTGGATGTGAACTACATCACTTACGAATGTAAAATCATATCCTTCTTTAGAAAGTAAGGATACAGATATGATATTACAAGTCGTACCTGGTACATAAAAACAGTTACGCAGAATCAATATCTGCCCAGTTGTCAGTCCAAGATGATATTCCCCTATGAATTCAGCATTCATGCTCATTCCGTTAGCAACCGTGAGGGTCATGTCACCTATCCTGATAACCCTACGGTTTCTTAGAGCCTGTAAAGAATTACAGATATGAGTTCCTGACCAGGTATCCAATACCCAGGAAGTAGGGTTAACTGACATACAGTTCTCTATTACAAACACACTCGAAGTCGAAGCCACAACATGCTTCGTATTCTGGCTACTGGCTTCAAAAGCCCTACACTCATTCTGCCAATGTTCATTCCTGTAACAATAGGAACGTCCCTCTTTTACTATATCCAGTCCCGAAACTTTTGCCCTTCTCTTTCCTTTTACTTCCCTGGTTTCCTTCAGGGTAGGAGGCAGAGACCGTAGAATCAAGTCAGCATCTGACTCGGTTCCCAACACGGTCTCCAGGTCCTGGAGCTCATCAATACAGCTAGTCATTGTAAGGACGTTGTCCCCTACAGATGACCCGTCAGCCAACCTCGTTTGAATTAATTCGTTCGAGGTCTCATATCTTGCGATATGAGATTGCTCTCCATATAAATCTTTGTTATGGAGAAAGATGGAAACTAAGTCCATCTTCTCATGCTGCTTCTGGTATACACCATCAACTGAAGTTAACACGAGGCACTTAGCTTTCGCTTTATCTTTTTCCCTTGTCTGACGGATATTCATATCCGTGACAGTGGAAACTGGACCTGGGACGGCGGGATCTTGAGTAGTAATAGGGTGGTCTAGCTTGTCATAGGCAATGGACATCTGGACAGACCTTTGCCATTCATATAAGTCAGATTCAGTCAATTTGTTATCTAGATGTAACTTATGTGCGGTCACAAGGTCGCTGCAATTTTAAGAGAGAGAAGAAAATACTATTAGCATGATGCTCTTGCAAGTTTAGAGTGGTTTAATTTATCTAAACAGGATGGCTCCCACTGTTTCTCAAATCCCTCCTCAAACCATAAAAGAAGAATTAGCTAGGACTATTCTCACCGTACAATTCTTGCTTAACCGTTCGGCCAGGTCAATGTCGATACTTCGAGGGAGGTTTTCCAACGCTTTCGCGAAGTTCCTTAATTAAATAACCACTTTTCTCTATGGGCGTAACCCCGCTGACACATTTCTAGGCACCTACTTGGTTTATAGCATTGATCGTTAAGTGACGAATCTCCTGATAAGTAGTATATACTCACAGTAGGATCGAGATCCAAAATATCATCGTATGATAATATTGAAGGAATCCTACCAACATTCATCAAACTCCAAAATGGTATGCTCTCTCTGCAAATTTCACTTTCTTTAGAAATTCCCGATATGGATTTTTTCCCCATGCTCTTATGACCATGACTTTGGCCAACAAATCATAAGTCACATGTCAAGTTCTACCCGTCAATATCCAGGTTAATTTGAACCCATCCGTACATACCCTTGACTTTGGCCAACAAAGCAGTACGACTGTCCCAAACCAACGCATCTATCTATGCTGCATACGAATATTCAATAGCTACCAAACACTGTGCCTTGACTTTGGCCAACAAACACAGCTTGAATACTATTGACTATCCATATGAAATGACGGAGGGCTACGACTGGTTTTGGCAAAACCGTGAACGTAGTGAACTTGATATAATCGAAGGAACCTGATACTTTTTAAAAGGAGTGGTTAAAGCTCCGTAATTAAAAATTCTGACCCTTTTTAAAATAACCGAGTGGTTTCTTTTAAATTTGTTCCAACGACTTAACTTTGGTTTATTTTCTTTGCATTATAATAATGCGTCCTATCATTTATCCTATCATTGCAGAAAACAACGAAAATAGCACGTCCTCTTATGCCATCCGCATTCGCCACGGGGTCCCGTCATCACCCGTTAGGTTACTTAACTAACGACAGAGCGGGGGCTGGGCTAGCGCAGGTGTAAAACATAAGTGACGTCTAATAGCTATCATATATAGATATTGTACATTCGCCAGACGCAATAATAAGCATTCCAGATCACAGCTGAACTTTATTTGATATACTAGCAATCCGCATTTGCTTTGAGCCTGCAATAAAAGACGGATTACACAGTTGTGATGAATAGCCATTACCCCACCCTAGACCCCTACGGGTACGGCAAACTACCCGCCAAGTACCCGAAGTGAAGCGGTCTCCCTCAACTAAGCGAGTAGGCCACTAAACACTTCAAAGTACCCGGTAGTTTGTGTACCCCGCCTTGGGTCTATCCTAGGAGCAAAAACAGTAAAAAGAAATAATACAACGGTGGCTACAACTGCAACCTGGATGTGCCCCGTAAAAGAATATTACATCATATTACATTTACATCGAATGAATGAATATTAAACCCATCTCAAACCCCGGCTAATCATCACAACATTCCAATCAAGTCCATATACACAAACAGTAAACATTACAGAAATGTGCAACTCCCTGCCAATCGACATACTAGCAGTTAGGGGAGGTTTACGAACACATTAAACATTACAGATAAAAACCCAATTAGCAAATATCTTAGAATATCGATCGATTACCATATTCCGTGTCTACCCCAAAAGAAAACCTGCACTGAAGTATCCTGGGAAGAAACAGAATATACAAGAAAACAAAAAACCAAAAATAATGAATTACAGATCAAATCCGAGTCAACTCGGAGTTGACTCGGCCGCGGATCCGCGGCCAAAAGCACCATTTGACCGCGGTTCCGTGGTTGTCAAGTCGAGTTGAGCCTTCGTATTTTCCCAGAATTCATTAAATTCCCTGCTGTGAATTTTAGGGTATGTCAAATAATTTTTCAGACACTTTTAAAATTAACAGAAACTTAGGGTTTTGAATTTTTGTTTTCGTGTTTTTCTGTCGATCGAACTTCTAATCAGTTGCTAACAAGCTAGTAATGGTTTGGTTGGCTCTGATACCACTGTAAGCCCATGTCACGCACCCCATGAACTTGCAGGGAGGCGGAATATATGAAAAACGATTATCAAAGCTTCGTAACACGGACTTGAGCGCATGAATCGTTATCTAAACCATTGCTAACTATCTACTAGAGGTTTAACTACTCGGATACGAAGTTATACCTCACGTTACTTGTCCTTCGGGTCTTCATCGCGGTCCTCCACTCCTCGTAGGCTCCTTAGAACATCGGCACCTCAACGGCCTCCTCGAATCAAAGACGATCCACCCGAAAGCTCCTACGCCAAGCTTAATCTCAAACTTGAGATAACTAGGTTGCTTAAAATGCTAATCTAAGCTACTTAGGGGATATAGAGTGAGGTTATGGATGTATTAGTCTAGCTAACCCTTGATCTCAACACATGAGAGGTTAGGGTTACGGTTTGAAGAGAGAGTGAGCTTGAGGAGAGAGAAGGTGAAGAAGAGAATGAAATGAGATAATGATCTATCATAATATATATCAAGCATTATCATTTATCCAATAAAAGAAAATAAAGGATTAATAATCATGCTTCATAAATACAAGAGGGTGATTCATCTCCATGAGTCATTAAGCATTTATGATGCATTAATGACATGGATGAATCACTCACAAGACTCACTAATCTCATTTATTGCATATGCCACCTTAAGCCCCAAGTCACCATCTTCTAGAAGCTTCTCGCGTAATTACGAGAACGCCCCTTCTATCCGTGAAAACATGGAAAAACCTTAGACTGTATAAATCCAATAACCCGATACTAGAATCTGTCTTAAACCAAAGCCGGCTAGTAAAAACTGTCCGAAAAGTCGTACGTGCGTAAACACACGTATGCGTCCGAACCCTTGTCGTAAAACCATATGACCTCTATATCGTTTCGTCTGGAGCAGGGAAACTCTTTGTGTGGGACTCTAAAGACTCGACACCACGCTGGCAGTGGGTTTAACCACAGACCGCAAGCGGCACTAGCTGTACGTAACGGTCCCCAGGTAGATGTCGATAAGAAGGCCGATGAGGAAAACCATCCGAACTCCTACTGAGCCTGATGTGACAATCTCCGTACAGTCCGGTCTATTCGTCTAAGACTATCGCATATCAAGCCTAGGGGGCGGCAAGCGTCAGTCCCCTAAAAGCTGTATAAGTCGTGTCGGAGCGAAGCCCATTACACCCTGAGAAGCTACTGGAACCTACCAGTATATCTCGCTTGCCCTGGCCAGGGACTTTGCGTAATGGCTCTCTGACACAGTGCGATATCAACTCCCAATACCGGGAGAGACGAATCCTATCTAACTGCCACTGCCTCCAAGTGCTCGGGACTGCACCCAACTGCTACCTGTTTGCACGACTCCTTTAAGCCGTGGTAGGGTAGCAATCTAAGAACAGTGGGACACACTCGAGGCGAAGTAGCAGTGTCAAGTCTGCGGACTATGCGGTACTCATGTCACCTGGGAACTGTTAACTGACGATGGGTATAATACCAACCAATCAGTTCCCTGCGAGTCCTGTCCGGTGTACCCGTAACCTAACGAGCACCTGTATACTATCTCCAGTACGACATACTGATGGCTGTGGGACAGACCATCTCCCCAACTGGGATGAGAAGCGTACACACTTAGTCTACTCCAGAATATCGATTCTCTATCTCGATAATCCAACGACCAGGGACCTGTATAGGATTTTGCTTACAGACTACCCAGCCCCCACTAGTGTGACTGCCATCACGACTCTGGAAATCAAGCAAAGATCCTATGGGCTCTACTAATATGTATAAGTGATATGTTACAAGAAGCATATGCACATATTAAAGTAGACACAAACCAAGTAGCATACTAACATTTTTAGTAAGACTGTTATATACAACTATGAATATCCCAAGCTTCCATTAAGTAATATACAACCTAGTATGATACAATAATGGCCCCTAGGGCATATACACTAACAAGAACATTTTTAAAATCTATGAAATCGCAACCCAAATTCCTTAAAAGTCCAACTTTATTCCTTTTAAAATTTTGGCAGCATCACCTTTGTAAAAACTAGCCCCAAAATGGGTACAACATAAATATAAGTAATGAATCCACAAACGGGAGAAATTGTTAGTGTATATGCCCTAGAGGCCATTACTGTATCATACTAGCTTGTATATTACTTGATGGAAACTTGGGATATTCACAGTTGTATAGACAATCTTGCTCAAAATAGTAGTATGCTAATTGGTTTGTTTCTACTTTAATGTGTACATGTGTTTCTTTTAGTATATCACCTATACACATTAGTGGAGCCCTTAGGATCTTTACTTGATTACCAGCGTTGTGATGGCAGTTACACTCGTGGGGGCCGGGTAATCCACAAGCACATCCTTATATAGGTCCCTAGTCGTAGGATTATCGAGACAGGGCATCAATACTCCGGAGTAGACTAGCGTATGAGCTTCTCATCCCAGCAGGGGAGACGGTCTGTCCCACAGCCGTTAGTATGTCGTACTTGAGATAGTATGCGGGTGCTCGTTAGGTTACAAGTACACTGGACAGGACTCGTCCGGAACTGTTGGTTGGTACTATACCTATCGTCAGTTATCAGTTCCCAGGTGACATGAGTACAGCTTAGTCCGCTGACTTGACACTGTCACTTTGCCTCGAGTGTGTTCCCACTGTACTTTGATTACTACCCTACCACGGCTTAAAGGAGTCGTGCAAACAGGTAGTAGTTGGGTGCAGTCCCGAAGCACTTAGAGGCAGTGACGGTTAGACAGGATTCGTCTCTCCCGGTATTGGGGGTTGATATCGTGCTGTGTCTAGGAGAGCCATTACACAAAGTCCCTGGCCAGGGCAAACGAGATAAACTGGTAGGTTTTCCAGTGTTATCTCAGGGTGTTCTGGGCTTCACTCCGACACGACTTGTACCGCTATTAGGAGACTGACGTTTACCACCCCCTAGGCCCGCCATGCGATATTCTCAGACGAACAGACCAGACTGTACGGAGACTGTCACATTCAGGCTCAGTAGGAGTTCGGATGGGTTCACCTCATCAGTCTTCTTATCGGCATCTACCTGCGGACCGTTACGTACAGCTAGTACCGCTTGCGGCCTGTGGTTAAACCTACTGCCAGCGTAGTGTCGAGTCTTTAGAGTCCCACACAGAGAGCTATTCGCCTTTGGGCAAAAATGTTAGTTATATGTATGCCCTAGAGGCCATTACTATACATAGGATGTATATTGTAGTGGATGCTTGGACATATATAAGGAGGACTTTCTTGCTCGACATGATAATATGCTATCTGGTTGCTCTTTACCTTAACGTGTACACTGATTGTCTCTCTGTTACATGTTGGTAAAGCCCTTAGGATGTGTACTTGATTACCTGGACTATGATGCGGATCATACTAGTGGGGACATTGTAGTCCATAAGTACATCCTTCAAGGTCCCTAGTCGTAGGTGTATCGATATACCAGAGTAGACTAGCGTATACCTTCTCGACCCATACAGATGGGCGATGGATGCTCCCATATCCATTGGTGTTTGACATCAGAGATGATATACGGGTGCTCAGTGGAGACTGGGTTCACTGGACGGACTCGCCGAGAACTCCCAGATGGTATTATACCTCACGTCAGATGGCAGTTCTCTGGTGACACTGGTACAGGTTAGTCTGTGGACCCGAGATCGTCATAGAGACTTGTCTGATTCCCACTGTGCTTTGATTTCCACCTTACCACGTCCAAGAGGGCGTGCAAAATGGTGGTTTTTGGGTACAGTCCCGAATCACATGGAGGCAATGAGCGATGGGAAGGGATTCGTCTCTCCTGGTATAGGGAGGTTATGTTGCGCTGTGTTCGATTGGCTATAACCGGAAATCCCTGGCCAGGGTTGCTGAGATTTACTGGTAAGTGTTACCAGTAGTTTCTCGAACTGTTATAGACCTCATATCGACACGACTTATCGAGCTATTGGGGTCTAACATTTACCTCCCCTAGGCGAGATATGCGACATATCAGACGATGAGACCGGACTGTACGGTAAGTGTTGCTGGTTGGATTCACAGGAGTATGAGTGGGCTTGCTCGTCGATCTTCTGATTGCTCAATACCCGGGTGGCCGTTACGTTTAGCAGACCGCTTGCGGCTTGTGGGTGTTTGATATGATCATCACCTGCTGCCGGCGTACTGACGAGTCTTTAGAGTCCTACACAGAGGTTTCCCGGCTCAAGCGAAACGAAATAGGAGCGCATATGAGATATGTGCGGGACGGAGAATAATACCAGTATGTGATACTGGATTCTATTCTCGCGATTTGTATCATCGGCAGGTTATATGAGATATAGCCGGGTTACCGAATCAAGTGTTGATTCGATACATTGATACACTTGATATTAGTCGGTTATATGCGATATGACCGGATCATTAAATCAAGTGTTGATTTAATGATTTGATGTATAATTATATATTTGATATATTACTTTACATTAACTAGTATTTGTTCACTTAAGATGGATTTTCTCACTTGATGTGCACAAGTAGTATATGTGATATATTTTTGTGCACTAGATTGTATCATGTTTGATGATACATGCAAGCTTGGGTGTATGTTTACTTTAAACCATGGTTAAGTGAATGGTTAGGGTTTTGAATTATTCACTTATTCATTTTATTTATTTATTTATTTATTTTGGAAAGAATAAAATGGTGGCTTAATTTGTTTCATTCTTGAAACTTCATGAAGCTTTGAAAGCTTTGACCATTTTGTTTTTTTCCTTAACCCTAACCATTCAACTAAACCCTAGTTTATTCACTACACTTGTTAAACCGTGGAATCCGTGTTTTATACTGGCTTGTATTAAAAACACGGACGTCCTAGTATATCCAATATTTCATATGATATTTTTTTTCTGCTGCGATATCTGTGATGTGATCATTTGATGTTCTGTGATAGATACTGTATATAGTATATACGATATATTATATAGACGTTACTTATGTTTTACACCCGCGCTAGCCCTGCTCCGCTCTGCCGTTAGTTACCTAACCTAACGGTGCACGAGGGGACATCGAGGCGAATGCGGATGGCATAAGTGTACGTCGTATTTATCAATGATATTTAGGTACTTTAAATGATGGGACTTCATTAATATGATTAATGAAAGTAAAAGAAACATAAAGATGTTGTGGAATCGAATTTCAAAAATAAAACAGGTAGCTACAGTTCTTGCTTTGCACAGCGGTATATATGATATATCCTGCACCTTATTCGATGAGGAAAGGGCCGACGATCCCTTCACCGGGAGTGACCCCTTTAGCAATAACTGGCAAATGCTACAAACCTTGGTTTGTCTTTTGATTGCTTCTATAGTTTTTGCTTTGCACAGTGATATATATGATATATCCCACACCTCATTCGACGAAGAAAGGGCCGACGATCCCTTCACCGGGAGTGACCCCTTTAGCAAAACTAGAAAAGCCTAAAAAACACTCCATTTCAAAATTCATTCGATCCTACAACGATATCAAGTTCATTACGTAATAGGTTTTCAGAAAAACCTGTCGTAGCCCTCCGTCATTTCAGATAAGTCCTGTTTAGTATTCGTGCTGCGTTTGTTGACCTTGTCAAGGTGCAGTGTGCGGTAGCTAACCAGTATTTATCTGCTTATGCATATGATGCAGATTGGGTTAGGGCAGTCGTACGGCCTTGTTGACCTTGTCAAGGGTCGTGCGGGTGGGTTTGATTCAATCAAGAAATGATGGGTTGAACTTGACTTACGGTCTATGGTTTGTTGACCTTGTCAAGGTCATAGATCGTTTGGGGCAAAATATTATCGGGAATTTAAAGTGTTGAAATTTGCAATGAGATTACATACCTTCTATGAGATAGTTGGATCCCGATACCCCCTGCGAGTAAGAGTTACTCCTGAGAGAGTTTTACACATTACAATTAGCCGATCAAGTAGGTGTCTAGAAAGGTGTTAACGAGGTTATGCCTCTGGGAAAACGAGGTTTACATTAATTAGGTTCGTGCGAAAGCACGGGGGACCTCCCTCAAAGTACCGACACTGGCCTGGCTGAAAGATTGGCGAACTTGTAGTGTGTAATTAATCCCGGCTAGTCTTTCCTTTTAGGGTTTGAAGGAAGATTTGATAAAAACAGTGGGAGCCATCCTGATTAGATAAAATAATAACCAATCTATTCTTGCAAGAGCGCACGCTGAGTGTTTTCTTCTCTCTCTATCCAGGTAGCGACCATATCACGCCTTAATCAAGATAATAATACGGATGTATTGACCGAACCCGCTTGTTATACTGAGCTGGGGAACGTTGGTCCCGCTCTAACTTATAATTGTTATAAGACAGAGCAGGAAATAGGGGATTACCAGAATTCCCGTGCCGCCCAAACGAAGAAAGTGCATGCTGATGCATCATCTTCGGGTGTATTCATTATAAAGAACTGTTTCTCAATGTCCTCTACGTCCTGGGTATTTGATACCGGATCAGGATCCCATATATGTAATCTATTACATTGGGCTACAGAAAGGTAGAGAACTGAGAACGGGTGATAAGTTTCATGAGACAGAAAACGGGGCAAGTGTTGCAGCCAAGTCTGTTGGTCACTGTCACCCAGTATTCTAAATACATTGATTGTAAATGAATGTTATTAGATACCGAACCTGATATACAAAATCATATTAGTCTCTTTATTAGTAAAGAAATGATAAAATTTTGTATTGTTGGATAATGTTTTGAACATTTCCTATATCAAAAGTTGATCGGTTCAGGCACGTTATCTAAAAGCGTTGATGTTCTAAATCAAACTACAGTTCTTAGTATACAGAACACACACAAGAGGAAGAGTTCAGAACTGAACGAATCCTTCTTGAGGTATTGTAGACTAGATCATATCAATGCGACCCGACTGGCTGAAGTTACATATAGATGCATATTTAAATCAGTTTGAATTTACAACTTGTGAAACTTGCCAGTCATGTCACAAAGATAAGATGACCATAGCTCCGTTTACTGGAAACAGAGAAAGAGTTAGTGAACTCTTGGGATGATACATGTTGATATATAAAGGTCCCCTGTCTACACATGCCAAGACCGGTTCTTTGTACTTCATTACATTCTCTGATGATCTCTCAAGATTCAGACATATGTTCCTGTTGAAACACAAGTCCGAACCTTTTGAGATATTCACGGAATATAAGTTAGAAGTAGAGAACCAAAATACGGGTATAAGTATTATGTCCTTTGATGTGATCAGGGAGGAGAATACTTAAGCACGGAAATCCTGGACTATTCAAAAGGAGAATGAGAATCTCTCTCAGCATTACTCCTCCGTATACACCATAGCACGATGGTATATCGGGGTGGAGCAATCACACCCTATATGATAAGGTGTGCTCTATGATGAGTACTACTGAGTTACCTAGTTCCTTTTGGGAGTTATGCACTTGAGAAGCTGCATACCTATTGAAAAGGGTTCAAATCAAATCAGTTGCCTAGCACTTCATATGTGATATGGAAAGGGAAGAGCCCATATCTTAAGTTAGATAAGATTTGGGGTTGTCCAGCCTATGTCTGAAAAGCAAAATCCGGACAAGCTCGAGGCAAGATCTGTTATGTAGAACTGGAAATGTTTCAGCTATACAAACTGCAGCTGATAATTTGATAGAACCAAAGGATTCAGTAGATTCCAACGAACCTCAGCCTCTCTGCCGATATAGTAGGGTTCCTCACCCACTTGAGAGTTACTTCGGTTTCTCTATGACAGTGGGAGCGAGGATTGCATCATGAGATGATGACCCAACTAGTTTTGAGCTGGCCATCAGGAGTGGGACTCTGTAAGAATGGCTGGATGCTTAGCGATCTGAGATGGAATCCATGTACACCAACAAAGTATGGACTTTGGTTGCTATATCTGAAGGGTTAAATCCCCATCAGGAGCAAGTATATCTTGAGAAGATTACTTGGTGTAGATGGAAAAGTTGAGACTTTCAATGCTAGACTTGTTAAAAGCTTTTCGTCATCGACCAGGCGTGGATAATGATGAAACCTTTTCTGGGGCCTATGCTTAAGTCCATCCAGATCCTACTTGCCACGGTTACATACCATGACTACGATATCTGGTTGTTGGGTGTCATGAAAGCTTTTCTAAATGATGTTTTAGAAGAGGGCGTCTATAAGTACACAGCCAGAGGGCTTCGAAAACAATGGGAGCAGCGGAAACGTGTATTAGATGCTTTATAAGATAAAGCAGGCATCGCGGAGTTGGAACATCTGTTTTGATGTAGTAGTCAAAGAGTTTGACTTCATCAAAATGGTAGATGAACCTTGTATATACAAAAAGGTAGTAGGGAGTATGGTGGCGATCCTCATAGAGTACGTGGATGACATACTCTTGATAGGGAAGGAGTTTCCTATGCTACGCTCGATCAATCTCCGCTTATCACAATGATTCTCCACATAGGATCAAAGTGATACCTACTAAATCCTGGGTTTTGGATCTATGAGATAGATCTAAATGGATGTTAGGATTCTCACTAGTTGAAGTGAGATGGTATCAATTGATCCTGGGGAGAATCACTGGAAGTGTTCTAGGGTGACTGAATGTCAGTCACAGGCATTGTCTTTACCCTTAGTAAAGGGACGGTATGTTGGAAGAGTTCCAAGCTAGATACCGTGGCATACTAGATGATAAAGGCTGGATACATCGCTACTTAAGATGCTACCAAAGAGACAGTCTAGGTGTATATTGGTTCATGAGATGAACTTAGTTCCTCCCATTGTGTGACAATGGAGTTGTGGCTTATGCCAAAGAACGTCCGTCCCATCTGTGATCCAGACATATTCTAAGGCAGTATCACCAGATCATGGAGATAGTTGATCTCCAGGGTGATCGAGGTTAGGAGAGTAGACTCAGAGGACAATACGGCGGATCCACTCACAAAGGCCTTTTCCCAGAGAGAGACGTTTATGGGTTGGTTGAGTGTGAGATACTGCAACCACTGCTATCAGATGGCCCTAGTGCAAGTGGGAGATTGTTAGTTATATGTATGCCCTAGAGGCCATTACTATACATAGGATGTATATTGTAGTGGATGCTTGGACATATATAGGGAGGACTTTTTTGCTCGACATGATAGTATGCTATCTGGTTGCTCTTTACCTTAACGTGTACACCGATTGTCTCTCTGTTACATGTTGGTAAAGCCCTTAGGATGTGTACTTGATTACCTGGACTATGATGCGGATCATACTAGTGGGGACATGGTAGTCCATAAGTACATCCTTCAAGGTCCCTAGTCATAGGTGTATCGAGACGGGGCATCGATATACCAGAGTAGACTAGCGTATACCTTCTCGACCCATACAGATGGGCGATGGATGATCCCATATCCATTGGTGTTTGACATCAGAGATGATATACGGGTGCTCAGTGGAGACTGGGTACACTGGACGGACTCGCCGAGAACTCCCAGATGGTATTATACCTCACGTCAGATGGCAGTTCTCTGGTGACACTGGTACAGGTTAGTCTGTAGACCCGAGATCGTCATAGAGTCTTGTGTGATTCCCACTATGCTTTGATTTCCACCTTACCACGTCCAAGAGGGCATGCAAAACGGTGGTTTTTGGGTACAGTCCCGAATCACATGGAGGCAATGAGCGATAGGAAGGGATTCGTCTCTCCCGGTATAGGGAGTTGATGTTGCGCTGTGTTCGATCGGCTATAACCGGAAATCCCTGGCCAGGGTTGCTGTGATTTACTGGTAAGTGTTACCAGTAGTTTCTCGAACTGTTATAGACCTCATATCGACACGACTTATCGAGCTATTGGGGTCTGACGTTTACCACTCCTAGGCGAGATATGCGACATATCAGACGACGAGACCGGACTGTACGATAAGTGTTGCTGGTTGGATTCACAGGAGTATGAGTGGGCTTGCTCGTCGATCTTTTGATCGCTCAATACCCGGGTGGCCGTTACCTTTAGCAGACCGCTTGCGGCTTGTGGGTGTTTGATATGATCATCACCTGCTGCCGGCGTATTGACGAGTCTTTAGAGTCCTACACAGAGGTTTCCTGGCTCAAGCGAAACGAAATAGGAGCGCATATGAGATATGTGCGGGACCGAGAATAATACCAGTATGTGATACTGGATTCTATTCTCACGATTTGTATCATCGGCAGGTTATATGTGATATAGCCGGGTTACCGAATCAAGTATTGATTCGATACATTGATACACTTGATATTAGTCGGTTATATGCGATATGACCGGATCATTAAATCAAGTGTTGATTTAATGATTTGATGTATAATTATATATTTGATATATTACTTTACATTAACTAGTATTTGTTCACTTAAGATGGATTTTCTCACTTGATGTGCACAAGTAGTATATGTGATATATTTTTGTGCACTAGATTGTATCATGTTTGATGATACATGCAAGCTTGGGTGTATGTTTTCTTTAAACCATGGTTAAGTGAATGGTTAGGGTTTTGAATTATTCACTTATTCATTTATTTGTTTATTTTGGCAAGAATAAAATGGCGGCTTAATTTGTTCCATTCTTGAAACTTCATGAAGCTTTGAAAGCTTTGACCATTTTGATTTTTTTCCTTTACCCTAACCATTCAACTAAACCCTAGTTTATTCTCTACACTTGTTAAACTAACCCAAGGTTGCATTATGATAAGAATCACATTTTTTTCCATTTATTCAATATTCTTATCATATTCTTTTTCTTCTTCTTCTTCTTCAACAAGAAGAAAGCTTGCTACCATTAATGGCAACATGAGAAAAAGAGTGAGAAATCCAATTCTAAAGTGAACCCACTTCCTATTTCTTCATCCTCTACCACTTGCCAAGTAGTAAAGGGTGTTTTCTTCATAAGTTTCGTGATTTGGTGAAGTTGGAGCTTGATCTTGAGTTTCTTCGACGTAGATCATCTTCGGCATCGAAGTCGACGACCTAGCCCGATCATTTCTCCGACGAAACCATCGCCAGAGTCCGGATTCCGATAGGTACAGCGGAGGGACGTCATCACGGAGCTATGGAGGTGGAGGACCGGATCTACAAAGGTTGTATTTCCGTTCACTTTAGAGTAAAGTTGTTCATTCGCATTTGTTTCGCCTATTCTCTAGTTAACGATCTTTGCTTAGGGTTTCTCGGCATATAATTTTTGAATTTGGCATGGTTGATGCCTTGTGAGACCTCATTAGAGTGCCTAGGAACCCTATAAAAAAGAGTAGAAGTCGCATGGTTTTACGACAGGGTTCGGTCACATCCGCGCACTTGTGCACGTTTGGTGTCCGGGCAGTTATTACTAGCGGGCTTTGGTTTAAGCCAGATCCTAGTATACGTTTTGGGATTGGTTTTATATCGTTTGTATTCGTGTTCCTCGGAACACGGATGTGGGTGTGTATGCACAGTTGACAGAGACAGAGGCAGAGGATCTCTTTGTATTCGTGTTCCTCAGAACACGGATGCTGGTGTGTATGCACAGTTGACAGAGACAGAGGCAGAGGATTCTCATTAGGGTTGTTGACTGTTGACTTTTTCTAAACCCTAATGAGAATAAGAAATATGATTAATAATAATATTAATTAAGTATTATTATGCCATGGTTGGGTTGAAAGTTTGACCTTGTTGACTTGTTGACTTTGTTGACCGGTTGACTAGTTTGGACTTGTTGACCATCATCATTGCATGGCTATCATTTCATGGCTATGACTTTTTCTTGCTTGTTGTTGTTTACAAAATGAATGCATGAAATGATAATGCCATTGACATGAACCATCACAAATACTTAATTATTATTTATTATCATGATTATTTTTTGTTTTTGAGAGCATGGTTGTAAAAGTTTTTTCTCATTCTATCATTTCCACCCTCTCTCATCCAAGCTCTCTCTCTTCCTCTTCCTTTTCCTCTTGCTCATGGTTCTCTTGTCTCATGAGTTAAGAAACAAGAACCATTGAGATAAAACCCTAAAACACTTCTCTACTCATCCTAGAGTACAAGGTCTAGCAAGCCAAGTATTTTAGTTTCCTCTAGATTGAGGTTTGAGCCAAAGGTAGAAGCTTTCGGGTGGATCCATCTTCGGCACAAGGAGACGACGAGGTGAGGCCGATCCGACCACCACAAGGAGTCGAAGAGAAGGAGTTCAAGATTAGGTATAACCCCTAACATAGTAGCTAAACTCTTAGTTAGGTTGTTAGATAGTTTGTTTAGCAAAGATCCGGTTTTTTGAGTCCATGTTACCTCCACCGAAAAATCGTTTTTGACCATTTCCGCATCCCCGAAAGAACCGGGACGGGTAACGTGGACTTACAGAAAATACACGCCCAAAGGCGGAAAACAACCACCACAACAGATATATGACGCCGTAGTGAAAAAATAAAAGACGATAAAAAAGAAACTGTATAAAAGAATACCAAGTCACAAAATAATATACAATATCGTCCTCACCAAGTCTCTAAATCAACATGAAAATAGTAGATGGAGAGTACAAGGATACAACGAATATACAATACAACAACGAATAACCGCAAAACCCACCTAAAGCAAACTACACACTGTGAGCTGATGCGGTATCCGTAGCAAAAGATGATAAGATAGGTGAATAGCCTACCTCGACTACTCTGGGGAACACCCTGCAAAACAACTGTGGCACAATGAGGGTGAGTTGCCAACTCATGAATAGTAATTAACATATGCAGGTAATCGCAAGTATCCACGTACAGCGCGAATCTAACATATGCAATTAACAGCAATAAAAGGCCATATAAATGCAATAATCATGAAAAGTACACTAACGGTTATTACAAATACATGAAAAAATGCATAAACAATAAATGTGGAGTATGGAATGAAACATGTCATTTCCACGGAATCCTGACATCGTGGTAGGATCAAAATCCATCAAGACAATTCAAATCCCAATTTCCTCAAATCAGCCCCCAAATTGGCTCTCATATCATATAAGTCTCACAAATCCTAATGTACAATATCGAATATCTCCCATATATCCTGAATGTACAAAATCAGTAATCTCATATATATATATATATCCCGTATCAAATCTCAAATAAATCTCCTATATCACAAATCTAATATCAAGTAAATCTCTGACATCCTAAGTATAATTGCATGAATAAATATGATGATGTATATGAATTGATATATATACATATATATTAGCGTCCCATTCCACTAATATATATATATATATGCACATATAACAGCGTCCTATTCCACTGTTATATATACTTAGAAGTAAAAATATCATGAAAACAATGTGTCAAGCATCGACACAGAAATACTCAAATCTATACGTTCCTCGATTCGTAAGCGTCCGGTATCGACACCATGATCCACGTATCGGTCTTTCTCATGTTTATACGTTCCTCAAATCGTAACCACCCGGTATCGACACCCGTGATCCACGTATCGGTATATACGTTCCTCGAATCGTAAGTGTCCGGTATCAACACCCATGATCCACGTATCAGTTTAAAACAAATCTCAGAGTGGATGCATCCAAATATCAAGTAAATAAAAATAAATACTTGCAAAATTTCATGAAAAATCCATATCTCAATGCGAAAATCCATGAATATAATATATGCAATATAAAACTGAAATGCATGCATATAAAGGAAAAGCCACTAATTAACTGCAACAAGTTAATATAAAATATCATGCGGTTCCTATTTTCTCCAGTTCTAAATAACATCAAGTAAAGGTAAACTTGTTGCTATAACCAGATATATGTGTAAACATAAAAGTATAGCAAGATATAGATATCTATCTACTAGTAATGATGTGATATACCATCCAGGTATAAGTGAAGTATGTATGCAAAGTATACAAGTAGCTATATCATTATGTGTGTATGTACCTATCACTAATGGTACAATACTCTATAAGTATACAAGTAACTAGCATGTAAGTATGTGAAGGCATATGTGTTAGCATGTAGGTATACATGTATGCAATATATCATATGCAATAAGAAATATGAATCAATGTCACAATGTCCCTAACCAAACTATATTATATCTATAAGTGGGTTGTGCGTGTCATGGCAATTATTGACGGTGTGTGTGGCATACAATCAGTGCTAGTGCAACTTGAGCCGTTAATAAAAGTGCAGTGTCCTGAGGATACTAGTCCAAGCACAACAATAACTAAGTAGTACGGTGAATGTGCAATTCTAAATATGAAATAGAATATACGACAAGTCAAGTCAATTCTAGCCCAGACGCATAACGCCATGCAGGCGATTCCCCTGTAGATGTTAAATCTACTCACCAACGCTCCTGGCTAAGTGAAGCCTACCACCTGTTTTCCCTTTGTCGCAGCGTCTGAAGTTCCCGCCTGCGAACCTGCAACATTAAAACAAAATAACAGAAATATATTAGCAATAGACCCAAAACACGTACAAACTACATTTGACCGACGCAACAACACAAAACATACTCTCAAGTGTTCGTATTGTGGCTAACATGCGTAGTGACACGACGAAAACAACCTAAGAGCAGAATCACACAAAGTTCACGATCCGTGTCGTATAACGTATCGCTCTTAAACGAAACACAAGAAACTACCTAGGTGATCCCAAATTTTGTATACTGAGAAAACTGAACAACCAAACAAGACCAAATACACCCAAACCACAGTATAGACCTACCCATAAAAACCCAAATCCCAACTCAACCCAGGGACCGAGGTCACCGGATCTCCCTTCAGACGTCGCCGGCCAAAGTCCGAGCAAGGGTGGTCATGCTTGAGGTGATGTCCTATGGTCTTAGGTACAACACAAATATATTGTTTGGTTTTCTACTAACATCTCGGGATCACAGAAGAACACAGATATCATAAAACGACACTAAAAATATGATATTATGCACAAAACATAACTTTACACTATCTAAACCGAAACTAAAAGTCTACACAACACAAAAACTATATAAAGAATAGATAGAGATCATTACCTACACAAAAGAACTCAAAGATCCAAGCTTTGCACACTCCATGGCATCCAAGAGGAAAAAGGTGATCAAAGATGTGATTTTTGATGAGATTGTGAAGTTTTGTGATGGTTTTTGTGATGAACTTGATGTTGTTCAGTTGTGAGATGAAAGATAATAAGAGAATAAAAGAGATAGAAGAAATAAGAGAGTGTGTGAGGATAAGAGAGAGTGAGGTGAGTGTAGGGTGAGATTTGAGGTGAGTGTAACATTAGCTCACATTAATGCATTCACACCACCGTTGCCACCTCCTCACTTCCAAAAGAATATCTTCTCTCTTCTCACAAAATATCTAGGATTAATCAAGACAAAGGATTAAAGCAAAGGGTGGATTAGGATTAGGGTTAAGTGTCATGGTCACTAATACTAGGTTGGCACAAACAAACCTCACATTTACGTGCACATGTGCGTGCATGCCCATAACAAATAATAATAAATTATTAATTAAATGTTATAAAATGTGAGGAACCCGGATTGGTAAAATTTTTACAGTAAACCCGCATTAACGTCTAAACGAACATTAACCGAAATCTAAGGTATTACACTTTGTAATGGTATCTATGTTCTAAATCAGAATACAGTTCTCAATGTACAAAACACACGCAAGAGGAAGAGTTCAGATACGAACGAATCCTACTTATGGCATTGTAGACTTGGTCATATCGGAGAGAAAAGACTGAGTAAGTTACATAAAGATGGACTCTTGAATACGTTCGAATTTTCATCTTATGGAACTTGTCAGTCTTGTCTCAAAGGAAAGATGAACAAATCTCCATTCACCGGGCATGGAGAAAGAGCAGCAGAGCTCTTGGACTCATACACAGTGATGTATGTGGTCCGATGACTATACATGCAAGGGGTGGGTTCTCGTACTTCATCAGATTCACTGACGATCTCTCTAGATTCGGATATGTGTATCTTATGAAACACAAATCTGAAGTTTTTGAGAAATTCAAAGAATTCAGAATGACGTAGAGAACCAGACTGGCAAAAGTATCAAGATCCTCCGATCTGATAGAGGAGGAGAGTACTTAAGTACGGAATTCCTAGATTACTTAAAAGAGAATGGAATTCTCTCTCATCTTACTCCTCCTTATACACCATAGCACAACGGTGTATCGGAGCGGAGGAACCGTACCTTATTGGACATGGTTCGCTCCATGATGAGTAATGCCGAGTTACCTCTTTCATTCTAGGGACTTGCGCTACAAACATCAGCGTATTTATTGAATCAGGTTCCTTCTAAATCTATACTTAAGACACCATATGAAATATAGAGTGGTAAAAGACCATATCTTGAACGTATTAAGATATGGGGTTGTCCGGCCTATGTAAAGGTACAAAATCCGGACAAGCTTAAGGCATGATCAGTTTTGTGCAAATTTGTGGGATATCCTAGAAATTCTCTGGGATAGCTGTTCTACTACACTGAGGAACAGAAGGTGTTCGTTGCTCGTCGCGCCACTTTTTTAGAGTGGAAATTTCTTGCAAAAGAAATAAGTAGGAGCACGGTAGAACTGGATGAAACATCAGATCCACAAACTCAAACTGAGGATTTAGTAGAACCAGAAAATTCAATAGTCCCGGACGAACCTCAGCCACTCCGTAGATCTTATAGGATTTCTCATCCGCCCGAGAGTTACTACGGCTTTCTCATTAATGGGGATCGAGAGGATTGCATCTTGGAAGAAGATGATCCTACTAATTTCAGGCAGGTCATTATTAGTAAGGACTCTGATAAGTGGCTGGATGCTATGCAATCTGAAATGGAGTTTATGTACACCAATAAAGTGTGGACCCTGGAAGTTGCTCCACCTGGGGTAAAACCCGTTAGATGCAAATGGATCTACAAGAAGAAACTTGGTGTAGATGGGTAGGTGGAAACCTATAAGGCTAGACTCGTTGCAAAAGGTTTTCGTCAAAGACCAGGAGTGGACTATGACGAAACCTTTTCTGCAGTAGCTATGCTCAAATCCATTAGGATCCTGCTTGCCATTGCTGCCTTCCATCACTATGAAATCTGGCAGATGGATGTAAAAACGGCTTTTCTAAATGGAAGTTTAGAAGAGTGCATTTATATGGATCAGCCAGAAGGTATTGTAGACAGTGGGAGCAACGGAAATGTGTGCAAGCTGCTTAAATCCATTTATGAATTAAAGCAAGTATCGCGGAGCTAGAACATCTGTTTTGATGAGACAGTCAAGGACTTTGACTTCATCAAAAACGAGGATGAGCCTTGTATTTATAAGAAGATTGTAGGACGAACTGTCGTGATCCTAGTCTTGTACGTGGACGACATTCTTTTGATAGGAAATGACATTCCTATGCTACAATCGGTCAAGTTATTCTTATCACAAAGGTTCTCCATGAAAGACCTAGGTGATGCCTCGTACATTCTGGGGATCAAGATCTACAGAGATAGATCCAAGAGATTACTGGGACTTTCACTGTCCAGGTACATAGAGACCATACAAAAAAGATTTAGTATGGAATATTCCAAGCGTGGTAACATACCCGCATTGTATGGAATCACTGTCTCCAAGGAAATGTCTCCCATGACTAACGAGAAGAGGGTTCGCATGAGCACTATACCCTACGCTTCGGCGGTAGGATCTATAATGTATACGATGCTATGTACAAGACCAAATGTAGCTTATGCGCTAAGCGTGGTGAGCCGGTATCAGTCAGACCCAGGAGAGAACCACTGGACAGCAGTAAAGAACATTCTCAAGTACATGAGAAGGACTAAGGAGATGTTCATGATTTACGGTAATGGAGACCTCAGGGTCGAGTCCTTTACCGACTCAAGCTTCCAGAGTGATAAGGATGACAGTAAGTCTGTTTCGGGTTTTGTGTTTACCCTCAACGGAGGGGCGGTATGTTGGAAGAGATCCAAGCAGAATACCGTCGCAGACTCGACGATGGAGGCTGAATACATAAGCGATGCCGCAAAAGAGGCAGTCTGGATAAAGAAGTTCATAGCTGAACTTCAGGTGGTTCCGTCCATTGTTGATCCAATACCAGTGTATTGTGATAACAATGGGGCTATAGCTTTAGCGAAGGAACCACGGTCCCATCAGAAATCCAGGCACATATTAAGGCGGTATCACCTGATCAGGGAGATCGTAGATCGCCAGGAGATCGAGGTCCGGTGAGTGGATACGAAAGACAACACGGCGGATCCATTTATAAAGGCCCTCCCTCAAGCACAGTTCGAGCGACTTTTTGGGATGTTGGGTATGCGGTACGCCAGCAGCTGGCCTTAGAACAGACGTTGGGTATTCGGTACGCTAATCACTGGCCTTTAGTGCAAGTAGGAGATTGTTGGATGTATATGCCCTAGAGGCCAGTATTGTATATGTATACATATGGATACTAGGGATATGTATGTACAGAACAATCTTGCTCAGTTTTATAGTATATTATTTGACTTGTCTTTATCGGGATATGTGTATTTATTTGTATTGTTGTCATATCTAGATTGCTCATATTGATAAAGACTTGATACGGTGGTATACTATAGTGGTTTGTCTTTATCTTAACATGGCATATGTCATACTCGTTATTACATATTGCGGTTACATGTTGATAAAACCCCTAGGATCTTTCTTGACTACGCGCGTTGTGATGGCGATCATACTTGTGGGAGCAGGGTAGTCCATAAGCACATCCTTAAATAGTCCCTAGTCGCGTGAGTATTGAGACTGGGCACTGATACTCCAAAGTAGACTGGTGTGTACGTTTCTACCCCCGTCGGGAGGATGGTTGGTCCGCAGCCATTGGTCTGATGCACCTAAGATCGTATACAGGTGCTCACTGGGTGGAGTACACTTGACGGACTCGCCGAGAACTCCCATGTGGTATTATACCTATCGTCAGATGGAATTTCTCAGGTGGCATGTGTATATGTTAGTCTTTGGATCCGAGATCGACATTTGTCTCGTGTGAGTTCCCACTGAACTTTGATCCCACTGAATTTTTTTTTGGTGATGATGTCACCAGGGCACGGCGGTTCCGCGGTAGGAGTAGGGGTACTGCGGCGGATCCGCGGTGGTTTGGGAGGTTCGAGTCCCGAGAAAAATTCTGCTCCTCTGTTATTGTAAATCTCTGTTGTTCAGATCTGCTGTTTTCTATTTTGATTTCTGGATTTTTTTAGATCCGAACTCGATTGTAGATCCTGCAAAATTCACCCAAAAATACCCTTCAAAAAAATAAAAGATGATAAATTTTTATATTTTTAATTTTTCAGTTTTTATGATTTTTTAATTTTAGATTAACCCGAAATTGCAAAAAGAAAATAACACGCCATCCCCGGCAACGGCGCCATTTGATTAATCTCAAAAACTATCTATTAACCGCAATTAAGAACGGCGTCGCTTTGAAGCTAGCCGGTGAGTACGGGTCGGTCCACAAGGATGTTGTGAATTTCCTAATCGCTCTTACGAGTTAATTCCAAATGGTGTGAATGGATTAATTAAATCTAAAAACTAAATTAATCTAGGGCAATTGAATTAAAGATCTAACTATCTAACTAAGGCAAGAAATTAAATTTAATCTAGGGCAGAGAATGAAATATTACCTAGGGCAGAATTGAAATTACCTACTTACTTTACAGATAGCTCTCTCTAAACATCAACACAAGACTTGTCAGATCTGAATTTCTGAAATGAAAAGAGGCGTCGATGCTCTCCAAAAGAAATCTAAATTTTATTGATAAAAAGAGGCATAGGGAGGCATTGGCTTTACAATGATTTAGAGTTCCTATTTATAGAGGATAGGAAACCCTATGTTACAATTGATTCGCACATCTACATTTACAAAAATATCCTTAGGAAGACCTAGTCAAAGTAGACTCCAAGCTTTGGTAAAATTTTATGTCTCTGTCTCTTTAAAAGGAAGTATTGGGCCTTGAAATTTCCTATGTTGGCTCTTCTGTCTTTGGGCTTCCTTATTATTTGGTTCTTTTATTAAAATAGCTTCTATGTTTCTTCCAGATCTCCAGTGAATAATTGCGGTGGACTTTTAACCGTTCGCTTTGTAATCTTGGACCTTGCATTGCCTTGTACTTTGTGAATTTTATCTTTGATGTAGGCTTGATCAAGAGTCTTCTGTTTGTTGGTCAAAGTCCACTTTTGCATCGTCTTTTTATTGTTTTCACTGTTTTCTGTCCAAGAACCTGTAACCTATAATATGTGGCAGACATGCGTCAAAAGCACCTGTTTATTTATAAAATGAATAAGAATGGGGAATATAATAATACAATATTATGGTGTGAACAAATACCCCCAAACTGTTCTTTTTCTCGTCCTCGAGCAAACTTATTTTTTATTCTCTACAAAAACATAACCACACTTTCGCAGGGAAACGTGATTACACTGAGCTCATGCAACAAGCCGTTAAACCTATAGGTGTCCCTAGTAGGAGGAGTGTTGTCTCCTGAGGGTTTTCAGCGGATACTACCCATAAAATCCTATCAATTTGGTTTTTCGACTTTAATTCTCCAATTAGGTTTTCTAACAAGGAATTCTATTATCGTCGACTTGTAAATTATCCACCCATATTCTTCACACTTCCTCATCATCTAACTTAAGATTATATATGTTCTGCTGACCTACTTAGCTTTCGGTATCTCTTAAGTTTTCCTTCTAGGGTTCCTTCTCCACTTAGGAATTTCTATCAACTCTACTAAACATACAAGTTCTATTCTTCACTCCTTTCTCTCATCTAAACTCCAATCACGTATCCCCATGTGTGTGTATAAATCACCCCTACACTTGGAAATTCAAATCAAGTAATCATACCCTTGTCCGTTGTTCAAAGTACTTATTAGTAGGTGAATTTTTAATTGAATTTTGCTTACACATCCATCATGCGACCGTTAATACTTCTTGAGGTACCAAGAACCGATTACAAGATATGTTTGCACTTTAAAGCGTAATTCCTAGTCTTGCAACACCTAAGGCTTTTAGCAGTGACTCTCAAACCAGTTGGTCTAAGGCACTAGATGATGAAGCACCCTCGCTAAATATTTTTCTATTTTTGCAGCCTTAAGTAATCACAAAAACCAGTGTTCATTTTTTTCTCTTTTCACTTGTATTTTTTATATTTTTCTTCATACTACGGACTTAAGACAAGAGCATTTCAAGGTCACCTCTACTATTCCAAGTTTCAAGGTGCATGTTTGTGCAAATTGTAGGGTATATATTTTCAGAATCTATACCTAAGCTAGGAATTATTTTTCAAACTTATACTCTAATAAAAATATCAATACTTTTCCCTTGTTTCGACTTAGCCCAAAAAGTGAACCCAAAATTTTGCCTATTTCTAAATAAACTATAAAGACATATACTTTCTACCGTTAAACTTTAAGAAAGGTTATTTTTATGGTTTTTAATTTAATACGTCTAAGATCTAGTTGTTCCTAGCTAGTTAACCTATCTGTCAAACTCTAGTCAAATAAGCCAAAATTGAATACAATAATTTTTATAATTTTTGAAATTTTTTCAATTTTTATGGGTTTTAAAAATAAGTATGCAAATGCAAAAATATACATACGAATGCGAAGGAAGAAGACTTACCGAGCATACCCCCAAACTTAAACTTGACAGTGTCCTCACTGTCATTCTACACCAAGAGCGTCAAAATACCGGCACTCCCCTGTTTATTTACTTATAATTTTTTTTATGTATTTTTTTTTGTTTTGAATTTTTTTTTATTTTTTATAGAAAAAGAAAACAAAAATATACATATATACAACAAGGTTCCCCCCCAAACTTAAGCAAGGCCTTACACAAGCCAAATGTTAGCACCAACCATTCAAAAATTCTATCGTGATAATGGTAGAGTTGGTGAAAGAATGGAGTGTAGAAAAATGAGATGAGAAGCACACGAGACCGTGTCGAGATAGACGCAGTATACGGTCTCGGTGGAGGAGAAGAATGGCAGAAGGGGAAAAGAAATGGTAGTGGTTCTACTTCTTCAAGTGGAGATTGATTAATCACAAAATTCGTATCGTTTAAGAATGCGAGTTCATCGGAAATATCTTCGAAACTGTCATCGAAGGTCTAATTGAAAATTATCGAACTCAAAATATCAGATTGTGATTCATCAACATTCGGCATCATTAAAGGAAGACTAGTAGAACCAAAGAAAGTGGGAATACGAACTTAAGGGTGGGGGTGGAGTGTATAAATTAGCACAATTTGTAATGACCGATGTATAAAAAACGATTGTGCTAATCTATCAACCCGCGGAAAAATGACATTAAATCCCTCAAGATTCGTGAGCAAACATGGGTACGTCGAACTTGGTATTGGAGATGAAAGCGTAACGGTCTCTTGCAAGGTCGGAATGTGGACGGAGGGAAGTGAGTAAGGAAGGGTATCAGTTAAAGATTCAGGAGGGTGTACACAATCAGTGGAAGGGACATGATGAATTTGGAAATCCGACTCATCAAACAAAACTGGTTCCTCCTCAATAATTTCCTCAATATTCTCCTCAAAATTTTGCCTATCTATGCCATTATCATCAAAATCAAGACGCATATGAAGTTTGGGAGAAACATTTAATGACTCGGGGTGATGAATTGGACATAAAATTTCAATCAAATCGACAGGTTCATCATCCGAAATATTCCCGGCGTCTATATCCTCAATCAAGTGAAAATCAATTTTTTCTGACACCTCATCAAAAGCATGGATATTTATCGATTTAGGTTCTAGATTGGAGGTGTAAAGATCGAAAGAATTAAGTGTGGTTTCACTCGAAAGGGGTTCTTCACAATCTGGCAAATAAAGCACTACAAAGTCACACAACTCGTTAGATATTTTATTTTTAACTTGTGAATCATTTGGGGCAATCGATGGAAAACCGGAGTTGTGGGCTTCAATTGGGTATCGGTAGGTTTGATTTGGAAAGGTGTAAAACTCACTCTCTCTTCTCAAATTCTCACTCTGTCCAACTGCCTCCTCATACATTGAAAAATTTGAAACTAGTGGGAAACTAGCTACAGGTTCACTAGGTTGTAGAAGGGCGGAGATGGACGCATCCACATTCCTCGTCATTTTGTTTGTTGCTAAGATATAAGCCTCCAACGACTGTTCCAAACTAGACATGGGTTGTGAAGGGGTTTCGGTAAAAGATTCGAAATTGTTTGGATAAGTGAAACTCCCAAATGGCTGTATAGAAGCATTTTCTAGTGAAGGTGGGAAAGTCGGGTAGGACTGGTAGGAAGTGGATGGTTGGACAGGTGTAGGATCAATATGTGGATAAAAAGATGAATGGACTTGTTGATCCCTAAAACTGGATGTGCGGAGAGGGATGAAAGATCGGCTACGAGACTGACCAATGTGCTCAGCAGTAGACATCGGCTTAGGAGCTACAACAGTACTCGAAAAAGTGGTGTCAACGTACGAAGGTCGTAAATGTGGACATGGTTGACACAAAGTGGGTTGCAACGTCGAACTGTTTCTCCTAGATGCTTCTATTTGATCTTTCAAAGAAATTTTGGGCACGGAGGGATCTTCCTTAAATCGACCGAAACAATTGACGTACGAGGCAAAGTTAGGTTCGGGATACCAAAGTTCGGTAAGAGATTTATGATGTGGGGTACCCATGACAGAAGAAAGAGAAGAGAAAGAAGGTAGGTGGTGCAAGGATTTATTTGCGGCAAAAATTGGCAAGTTTTTTTTAAAAAAAATTATCCTTTTTCCTTTTTCTCTTTATTTAGAACTGTTTGCAAAAAGATTTTCGAGAAAAGAGCTAAGACACACTTTCGATCAACCAAAAATGCACAATCAGGCCTAGATCTAGGGTCACCTAGGTCAGCTAGACAGCTCCTAACTGTTCCAAAGGGCTAGAAATAGGACCTCAAACCGCCTCTTCACCGCCAATTGGGGCCAGGTAAGTGCCAGGTAAGTGGGAGGCTCCCCGCTACAAGTAGCGGTCCTAATTAAGTAACCACTTGCCTTAGACACACTTGCCTAGACACCACAAAGTCAGGTTAGGATAAACGGTCGATGCCTATAACTAGTCCTCTGCCCTATTGAGCTCGAAGTCCTTAGGGCTGAGTCTAGTATTTTTTAATTAAGAATGGTCAATGCAAATGCCTTATGTGATTTCTGGGGCCCTGGGAAGGGTGATGAAATCCCCACCAAATCTGAATTGGTCAAAAGCCCCTTAAAATCCGATTAAAAATATGCAAAACAGTAAATCACTTGCAATCAAAGATTTTTTTATTGCAATTTGAGAAAAGATATGCAAAACAGAAAAGATTTCTTGCAATCAATTTTTATTTTAAACGCGCGCAAAGAATCCTGCACAAGATTTGTTATTTGGAAGGGGAAGATTTTTTAAGCGCAAAGAATCCTGCAGAAGATTTGACAGAGGAGAGAGAAAAAGCTTACAGTTTTATTTTTTTTTGCCGCGCTTCCGCCGCCAAAGTGGTACTACCGCCGCGGTTCCGCGGCCGTTTCTTTTTTTTTTTGGTGATGATGTCACCAGGGCGCGGCGGTTCCGCGGTAGGAGTAGGGGTACTGCGGCGGATCCGTGGTGGTTTGGGCGGTTCGAGTCCCGAGAAAAATTCTGCTCTTCTGTTATTGTAAATCTCTGTTGTTCAGATCTGTTGTTTTCTGTTTTGATTTCTGGATTTTTTCAGATCCGAACTCGATTGTAGATCCTGCAAAATTCACACAAAAATACCCTTTACAAAAATAAAAGATGATAAATTTTTATATTTTTAATTTTTCAGTTTTTATGATTTTTTAATTTTAGATTAATCCGTAATTGCAAAAAGAAAAAATAACACGCCATCCTCGTCAACGGCGCAATTTGATTAATCTCAAAAACTATCTATTAACAGCAATCAAGAACGGTGTCGCTTTGCAGCTAGCCGGTAAGTACGGGTCGGTCCACAGGGATGTTGTGAATTTCCTAATCGCTCTTACGAGTTAATTCCAAACGGTGTGAATGGATTAATTAAATTTAAAAACTAAATTAATCTTAGGCCATTGAATTAAAGATCTAACTATCTAACTAGGGCAAGGAATTAAATTTAATCTAGGAAAGAGAATGAAAAATTACCTAGGGCAGAATTGAAATTACCTACTTATTTTACAGATGGCTCTCTCCAAATATCAACACAAGACTTGTCAGATCTGAATTTCTGAAATGAAAAGAGGTGTCGATGCTCTCCAAAAGAAATCTAAATTTTATTGATAAAAAGAGGCATAGGGAGGCATAGCCTTTACAATGATTTAGAATTCCTATTTATAGAGGATAGGAAACCCTAGGTTACAATTGATTCGCACGTCTACATTTACCAAAATATCCTTAGGAAGACCTAGTCAAAGTAGACTCCAAGATTTGGTAAAATTTTATGTCTCTGTCTCTTTAAAAGGAAGTATTGGGCCTTGAAATTTCCTTTGTTGGCTCTTCTGTCATTGGGCTTCCTTATTATTTGGTTCTTTTATTAAAATAGCTTCTATGTTTCTTCCAGATCACCAGTGAATAATTGCGGTGGACATTTAACCGTTCGTTTTGTAATCTTGGACCTTGCATTGCCTTGTACTTTGTGAATTTTATTTTTGATGTAGGCTTGATCAAGAGTCTTCTGTTTGTTGGTCAAAGTCCACTTTTACATCGTCTGTTCATCGTTTTCACTGTTTTCTGTCCAAGAACCTGTAACCTGTAATATGTGGCAGACATGCGTCAAAAGCACCTGTTTATTTATAAAACGAATAAGAATGGGGAATATAATAATACAATATTATGGTGTCAACACCGGCTCGGGTTTGAGCCGGATTGTTAAATCAGGTATTGATTTAATAATTTACGTATATGTATTTCGATATATATATTCTAGTATTAAATTCTTCGTGTTATTCTATCTCTTTGGGCATTCGGATTTTTATCTGATTGCCGGTATATATGTATTGTAGACGGAAATCCGTATTTATTATAGTTTTCCTTCTAGAAGGTGGCCACCTCATTTTGGATTTTCCATTTACTTGATAAGTGGAAATGAGGTGTAAAGTGAGAGGTGAGGGAGGAATGGAGGTGACCATGATTCAATAGTGAGCAAATGAATTTATAATTCATTTTGGGTTTACTATTGAAGCATGGTTGCTATTTTTTAATGAAAGAAAATAGCATACAAAACCTTTGTGTGTTATTTTCTCTCTCATGCTTGATCATTATATTCTTGAGCTCCATTTTCCCTCTAAGCTCCTCCTTCCTCTTGCTTTCCTCCATCTTCATCTTCTTCCTCTTCACTAACACTCTCATGTGTTGAGAAACAAGTGAAGATGCTAGAAAAGAGATAGCAAACACTTAGACAACCCCACTACATCCTAGACCACTTGGACTAGCATCCCAAGTTCTTTAGTTACTCTTTTGACATATTGCAAAGAGCTAGAGCCATGGATCATACTCTCTGGGTGGATCATCAACGACAATAGGAGGCCGGAGAACAAGCTCGATCCCGGAGGACCGATGAAGCCTGAGTTGGAGTTCAAGCATGTTCAAGGTGGATGCAAGGAGCTAAGGATGAAGAACGAAGACCGAAGGACTCGATTCTTTCGGTATGAATTCCTCATCATAGTAGATAGAACTCTAGTATAGCTAACTAGGTTTATGGTTAAAGATCCGGGTCAAGTTTTATTCTAGAGCCAAAATTTTGATCGTCTTAAAATTTTTGTTCCGCATTTGGCTACGGAAGTCACCCGGGGCACTAGGATAACCCTTCAAGTATGCTATCTGGTTACTCTTTATCTTAACATGTAGACTATTATTATGATACTGTCTTTTCTCTCATATGTTGATAAAGCCCTTAGGATGTGTACTTGACTACCAGTACTATGATGCAGATCATACTAATAGGACCAGGGTAATTTACAGGTTCATCCTTTAATTATTCCTAGTTAAGGAGTATCGAGACAGGGCATCGATATTCCAGAGTGGACTAATGTGTACGTTTCTTGAACCTGTATAGGGCGATGGATGATCCCACATCCATTGGTGTTTGACATCAAAGATTGTACACATGTTCTCATTGGTGAATGGGTATACCGAACAAGATTTGCCGAGAACTCCAAGATGGTATTATACCAAATTTCAAATAGCAGTTCTCTGGTGACACTGGTACCGGTTAGTTTGTAGATCTTAGATCGTCATAGAGTTTTGTGTGATTCCCATTGTGCTTTAATTTCCTCCTTACCACGTTCAAGAGAGCATGCAAACAGGTGGATTTTGGGTACAGTCCCGAGTCACATGGAGGCAATAAGCGATAGGAGGGCTTTCTTCTATCCTGGTATTGGGGGTTAATGTTGCGCTATGCTCGATTGGCCATTACAGGAAGTCCCTGGCCAGGGCTGATACTGAGATTTACTGGTATGTGTTATCAGTAGTTTCTCGACCCGTTATGAACCTTACATCGGCATGACATATCAAGTAATTGGGGTCTGACATTTACCACCGCCAGACTCGATATGCGACATATCAGACGAAGAGACCAGACTGTATGGTAGTGTTACTTACTGGATTCACGAGAGTATGGACAAGCTTGTTGATCTTCTGATCGCTCAATACCTGGGTAGCCGTTACGTCCAGCTAGTACCGCTGATGGCTTATGGGTGACTGATATAACCATCAACTACTGCCAGCGTGTTAACGACTCTTTAGAGTCTTACATAGAGGTTTTCCTGGCTTAAGCGAAACAAAGTAGGGCACATATGTGATATGTGCGGGACCGAGATTAATACGTTTATGTGATACCGTATTCTAATCTCGCGATATAGGTTATATGTGATATAACCGGATTATTGAATCAAGTGTTGATTCAATAATTTATTATAGGTATATTTGATATACATATAAATGATATTAGTCGGTTGTATGTGATATAGCCGGATTATTAAATCAAGTGTTGATTTAATAATTTAATATATAATTATATATTTGATATATTAATATATATTAACTAATATTAGCTCACTTAAGAATTTATTTTCTACAAATACATAAATATATATGTGATATTTATTAATGTATTTATCTTTTGTGTCATGCTACATGATACATTGGACTTGGGTGTATGAGACTCATACCCAACTAAAGATAATTTGGGTGATTAATAATTAAGGGATAAATCAAAATTAGGTGGAAAATGTCATGGCATAAGATGCTTGTGGAAGTATGTAGAAGCCTTGACTTAGTCCACTAATTTTGTTTTACTCTAGATATTTATTATCCCGACCTTTACCTTTAGCCATGGTTAAATCACTACAAGTGATATATGAGATATTTTCACACCATGGTTCCTGACATGATCTTGATTCATCTTCTTCTTCATCTCACTTTTCTTATCTTGATTTCTAGTGAGGTGAAAACAGAAAGAGAAAATTATTTCTAAAGTGAGCAAAATTCCTACTTCATCAATCTATACAAAACTAGCAATTTAGATAGGTTGTTTGCTTCACTAATTCATCAATTAGTGAAGAGGTAGCTTGAGTTAAAGATTCTTCGACATAGATCATCTTCGGCCTCGAAGATCCTTGAGCAAGCTCGTTCCTTTCGCCTAGTGGAGCCTAAGGAGAGTCCGGGACACCAATACTGTTAGTGTATATGCCCTAGAGGCCATTACTGTATCATACTAGTTTGTATATTACTTAATGGATGCTTGGGATATTCACCTTGTATATACAATCTTGCTCAAAATAGTAGTATGCTACTTGGTTTGTTTCTACTTCAATGTGTACTTGTGTTTATTTCAGTATATCACTTATACGCATTAGTGGAGCCCTTAGGATCTTTGCTTGATTACCAGCGTTGTGATGGCAGTCACACTAGTGGGGGCTGGGTAATCTATAAGCACATCCTTATACAGGTCCCTAGTCGCAGGACTATCGAGACAGGGCATCGATACTCCGGAGTAGACTAGCGTATGCGCTTCTCATCCCAGTGTGGGAGATGGTCTGTCCCACAGCCATCAGTACGTCGTACTGGAGATAGTATACGGGTGCTCGTTGGGTTACGAGTACACTGGACAGGACTCGTCGGGAACTGACAGGTTGGTATTATACCTATCGTCAGTTATCAGTTCCCAGGTGACATGAGTACAGCTTAGTCCGCTGACTTGACACTGGCACTTCGCCTCAAGTGTGTTCCCACTGCACTTTGATCACTACCCTACCACGGCTCAAAGGAGTCGTGCAAACGGGTGGTGGTTGGGTGCAGTCCCGAAGCACTTGGAGGCAGTGACGGTTAGACAGGATTCGTCTCTCCCGGTATTGGGGGTTGACATCGCGCTGTGTCTAGGAGAGCCATTACACGAGTAGTCCCTGGCCAGGGCAAACGAGATATACTGGTAGGTTTCCAGTGTTATCTCAGGGTGTTTTGGGCTTCGCTCCGGCACGACTTGTACCGCTATTGGGGGACTGACGTTTACCACCCCCTAGGCCCGCCATGCGATGTATCAGACGAACAGACCGGACTGTACGGAGACTGTCACATTCAGACTCAGTAGGAGTTCAGATGGGGTTTCACCTCGTCAGCCTTCTTGTCGACATCTACCTGGGGATCGTTATGCACAGCTAGTGCCGCTTGCGGTCTGTGGTTAAACCCACTGCCAGCGTAGTGTCGAGTCTTTAGAGTCCCACACAGAGGGTATTCGCCTCTGGGCAAAACAGAGTAGAGGTCGCATGGTTTTGCGACAGGGTTCGTTCTCATCCGCGCACTTGTGCACGTTTGGAGTCCGGTCGGATTATACTGGCAGGCTCTGGTTTGAGCCAGATACTGGTATGTGTTTTGGGGTTGCTTTTATATCTTGGTATTCTTGTTTTTCGGAACGAGAATGCAGGTGTGTATGCACAGTTGCTTGAGGAGGAGAATGAGGTTTTTCATTAGGGTTTCGGAACGGGTGCGTATGCACAGTTGACAGTCTTTATTTTCCAAACCCTAATGGATTTATTTATTATCTATTAATAATAATAATTAAATGAGAATTATGTTATGGTTGTTCTTTGTTGACTTGTTGACCTTGGTTGACTTGTTGACCATTGACCACTTTCATGCCTTCAAAAGTCTTCCTTGATTTATGCTTACATTTTTTAAATGAAGCATGGTTGTGGTCATTCCAAACACTACCATCAACTATTCTCATTTTCAATTATTATCATTTAGATAATATTATTCTTTTGCATTATGGTTGCAAGAAGAGAAAATAATAGCTCATTCTATCATTCTCATTCTCTCTCCTCTCTTCATCTTCTTCTTCCTCTAGTAAAGAGAAACCTTCTCATGAGTTGAGAATCCTTCTCTTTAAAAAGAAAAGCAAACCCTAGTCACTCTCTACTCACCCTAGGATCAAAGGATTAGCAAGCCGGAGATTCTAGTTCACTCCAAGTCCGAGAAAGAGCCCAAGGTTGAACCCTCGAGGTGGATCCATCTTCGACGGAAGAAGGCGACAAAAGAGAACCATCAACCTCTACAAGATTTCAAGAAGAAGGAGTTCAAGTTTAGGTATAACCCTCATCCGAGTAGCTAACTCCTTTTAGCGTATTTGCTAGTTTAGTTTAGATACGATCCCGACCTTGTTTAGTCCATGTTGCTTCTTGCACTAAAAATTTGATTTTTATACCGTTTCCGCCTCCCCGTAAGAACCGGGGGTCGCAATATGGACTTACAGTGGTATCAGAGCCTAACTAAACTTAAACTAGCTAGGTAGTAAAGTGTAACGAAGTTCGGAACCGAAAAAAATCACAAAACCGGAAAACTACAAAATCTGAGTTTCTGTTGAAATTTTTTCTGGTCAAAATGAAAAACTTTATACTCCTAAATTCGTCTCAGGGTTTTGTTAGAACACCCATGAAAAACGATTCACCAATTCGTCTAAACCGCCGCGCTTCCGCCGCGTGACCCTTCTTGGCCGCCGCGGAAGCGCCGCGGTTTATTGTCGTTAGTGCGTCGTTTTTCGTGCAGTGTGTGTCTGTGTTGGTTTTGGGATTTTTAAAATATATTATATGTACCCAGATTTTCCAGAAAAGAAATTTCCTTTTGGGGTCCTATAATTCCGTATTTTTTTTCCGAACTTCACTACACTTTGACTATGATGGTTATATCTGTGATGTTTGCTTGTATTGAACGTCGGCTAATCGCTATAAGACGATTAGTCGGGGTTATACAAGATCTGTAATGTGCTGGAATGTGTATATAAATATGTTGGATTGTCGCGGGTGAATAGCCGGGGGTTGTGAGACGAGAGTTTTCTTTTCTTGCAATTCATTGTAAATGTAAATTGATGTAATTATATTATTTGTTTGGCCGCACAACCGGGTCGGGGTTGTAGCCGTCATTGTATAATTCTTTTTACTGTTTTTGCTCCTAGGATAGACCCATGGAGGGGTGCACAAACTACCGAGGACTTGGCGGGTAGTTTGCCGCACCCGTAGGGGTCTTGGGTGGGGATTTGGCTATTCACCGCGACCGTGTTATCTGTTTTTTGTTACAGGCTCGTACAAATTACAGATTGCTAGTATATCCAATGTATTTATCTGTGATCTGAAATGTCTATCATTGCTTTCTATTTAGGCGTTGCTTATGTTTTACAGACGCGCTAGCCCAGCCCCCGCTCTGTCGTTAGTTAAGTAACCTAACGGGTAATGACGGGGCCCCGTGGCGAATGCGAATGGCATAAGCGTACGTCATATTTTGGTTGTTTTCTGCAATGGTAGGATTAAATGATGGGACGCATTAAAAGTACTAATGCAAGAATATCACGCATTAAAAGAACTAATGCAAGATAATAAACCAAGTTTAAGTCGATGGAACACTTTCGAAAAACCACTCGGTTCTTTTCAAAACTAACTTTTAAATGCGGAGATTGAGCCACTCCTACTAAAAGCTATCTCGTTCCATCGATTAAATCAAGTTCACTACGTTCACGGTTTTGCCAAAACCATTCGTAGCCCTCCGTCGCTTCGCATGAATAGGCAATAGTATTCAAGCTATGTATTTTGGCCAAAGTCAAGGCATAGTGATTGGTAGCTATTGGGTGTTCATGTGTAGCATAGATAGATGCGTTGGTTTGGGACAGTCGTGCTGCCATTTTGGCCAAAGTCAAGGGTAGGTACGGATGGATCCAAATTAACCTGGATAGTGACGGGCAGAACTTGACATGTGACTTATGATATTTTGGCCAAAGTCAAGGTCATAAGAGCATGGGGCAAAAATCCACATCGGGAGTTTCATAAGTACTGAAACTTGCTAGATTTGCATACCATTTGGTGTGTGGTGATTCTGGTAGGATTCCTTCAGTTTCGTCACGCGATGATATTTGGATCCCGATCCTACTGTGAGTATATGCTACTCCTCGGGAAATTTCTCACTTAACGATCAATGCTATAAACCTAGTAGGTGCCTAGAAAGGTGTTAGCGGGGTTACGCCCCCAGGGAAAAGAGGTTCTTTAATTAAGGAACTTCGCGAAAGCGTTGGAAAACCTCCCTCGAAGTACCGACACCGGCCTGGCTGAACGGTTAAGCAAGTATTGTACGGTGGGATTGACCCTGACTAATTCTTCCTTTATGGTTTGAGGAGGGATTCGAGAAACAGTGGGAGCCATCCTGTTTAGACAAACTAAAAACCACTCTAAACTTGCAAGAGCATCATGCTGAGTGTTTCTTCTTCTCTCTCCTAATTGCAGCGACCAATCAACATGACTGGACTTAAGTTACTCCTAGATAAAAACAAGCTGACAGGGCCAAACTACAAAGATTGGCTCAGGAATGTCAAGATAGCAATCACTTATGACAAGCTGGGGTATCTTCTTACCACCAAAGCTCCCCCTGTCCCTGGTCCAACTTCCAGTATCGCGGATAAGGAAATCCGCAAGACTTGGGAGATTGATAGCGCGAAGGCCAAGTGCCTCCTGCTTGCCTCGATGGACAACGAACATCAGAGGAGGCATGAGAATATGGACATGGAGTCCATATTGCTCCATACAAAAGAACTGTATGGAGAGCAATCACGTATCGCAAGATACGAAGCGTCGAAAAAGTTGTTTTCGACAAAGATGGCCGTCGGATCATCAGTAGCCGAGCACGTGCTAAAGATGATCGGCTACATTGAGGAGCTCGCTGACCTAGGGATCACATTGGAGAGTGAGCTATATACGGATATAGTTCTCCAGTCCCTTCCTTCCACTTACGCCCAGTTTATACTGAACTTCAACCTACAAGAAAAAGAGGTTGAACTATCAGAGCTCCTCAACATGCTGAGGAGCGCAGAGGGCACCCTACAGAAAAGTAGGGATACATCCACTTTGTTTGTAGGAGGATCATCTTCTTCTAGGTCCAAGGCGAAAGCCAAGGGAAAGAAGAAGAAGGCCCCCGCCAAACCAAGGGGCGGTGTTAGTAAAGTGGATACGAAGGGAAAAGGTAAAGCAACAAAGATAGCGGGGAAGCTTGTGGATAAGGAAGAATGCTTCTTTTGTCATAAGAAAGGACACTGGAAGAATGATTGCAGGGCCTGGAAGGCCAGAACACAGGAATTGAAGCAGGTTGCAGCTTCAGCTTCAGGTGTGTATGTTATTGAAAACTGTCTTTCAATAAACTCTACTTCCTGGGTATTGGATACCGGATCAGGATCTCATATCTGTAATTCTTTGCAGGCGTTGAGAAACCGTAGGGATTTGAAGGCAGGTGACATGACCCTCAGAGTTGCGAACGGAGCTAGCATGGATGCTAAAGCCGTGGGGGACTATCACCTGGGAATGTCAGATGGACATGTTTTGGTTTTGCGTAATTGCTTTTTTGTACCCAACGCAACTTGTAATATCATTTCTGTATCTTTAGTTTCTAAAGAAGGTTATGAATTTGCGTTTGTAAGTAATGTTGTAAACATTCACCTTAATCAAGTATTGATTGGGTCAGGTACTCTGAGTAATGGTATATACGTGTTAAACCAACCACAGATTTTCAATGTCCAGAATACACACAAAAGAAAGTCTCCAGAAATAAATCAGACTTTCTTATGGCATTGTAGATTGGGTCACATCAATGAGAGAAGGTTGACTAAGTTGCATACAGAAGGATATTTGAATGCGTTCGAATATCAATCATATGCCACTTGTCAATCTTGTCTCAAAGGAAAGATGACAAAGACTCCGTTTACTGGACATGGAGTAAGAGCGAGCGAGCTCTTGGGACTCGTACACAGTGACGTGTGCGGTCCAATGTCTACACATGCCCGAAGCGGACATTCTTACTTCATTACTTTTACGGATGACTTCTCAAGGTACGGTTATGTCTTCTTAATGAAACATAAGTCCGAGGCCTTTGGAAAATTCCAGGAGTATAAGAATGAAGTAGAGAAACAGACCGGCAAAAGTATTAAGATTCTAAGATCGGATCGAGGTGGAGAATACTTAAGTGCCGAATTCCTGGACTTTTTAAAAGAGAACGGAATTCTCTCTCAGCTTACTCCTCCATACACCCCGCAACATAACGGTGTATCGGAGAGACGGAACCGCACCCTATTGGATATGGTGCGGTCCATGATGAGTAACGCTGAGTTACCGCGATCATTCTGGGGGTATGCGCTAGAATCAGCTGCATACCTTTTGAACCGAGTTCCCACTAAGACTGTGCCTACCACGCCATTTGAGATGTGGTGTGGGAAGAGACCCCATCTTAATCACATTAAGGTATGGGGAAGTCCAGCTTTTGTCAAAAAGCAGCATGCGGACAAGCTCGAGGCACGCTCAGTACTGTGCAAGTTTGTGGGATATCCAAAGAATTCCAAGGGATATTTCTTCTACTGTGAAGAGGAACAAAAAGTTCTTGTTTCTCGTCATGCCCACTTTCTAGAACACCAGTTCATAGAAAAAGAAATAAGTGGGAGCGCAGTAGAGCTGGAAGAAATTCCAGAACCACAGACTGTTACTGAAAGTTTGGTGGAACCAGAAGGTTCAACAGAACAGGACATTCCTACGCCGCTCCGCAGGAGTAGTAGGCAGTCTCATCCGCTACGGTTTTCTCATAGACGGGGATCGAGAAGATTGCATCATAGATTATGATGAGCCTACTAGCTTCCAGCAGGCCGTTCAGAGCGTTGACTCAGTGAAATGGCTGGATGCAATGCGGACCGAAATGGAGTCCATGTACACCAACAAGGTATGGACGTTGGACATTGCTCCAGACGGGGTAAAACCCGTAGGATGCAAGTGGATCTTCAAAAGGAAGATTGGTGTAGATGGACAGGTTGAGACCTATAAAGCTAGGCTGGTAGCAAAGGGTTTTCGTCAAAGACCTGGCTTGGACTACGACGAAACCTTTTCTCCAGTAGCCATGCTGAAATCCATTCGGATCCTTCTTGCCATTGCTGCCTTCCACGATTATGAGATCTGGAAAATGGACGTAAAGACAGCTTTTCTAAATGGAAATTTAGAGGAGTGTGTCTATATGGACCAGCCAGAGGGTTTCATTCAGAGTGGGAGCAGCGGAAAGGTGTGCAAGTTGCTTAAGTCCATCTATGGACTAAAGCAGGCATCGCGGAGTTGGAACATCTGCTTTGATGAGACAGTCAAAGAATTTGGCTTTATCAAAAATCCAGATGAACCATGCATCTATAGTAGATTTGTAGCGAGAACTGTAGTATTCCTCGTTTTATACGTGGACGACATTCTCTTGATAGGAAATGACATTCCTATGCTACAATCTGTCAAGGGGTTCTTGTCACAAAGGTTCTCCATGAAAGACCTGGGTGATGCCTCATACATCCTGGGGATCCGGATCCATCGTGATAGATCCAAGAGGATATTGGGACTTTCTCAGTCCAGGTACATCGACACCATAGTGAAAAGATTCAGTATGGAAGATTCCAAGCGCGGTAACCTACCGGCTTGTCACGGGATCACCCTCTCTAAAGAGATGTCTCCCAAGACTGATTTGGAGAGGGATCGCATGTCTATTATACCCTACGCTTCTGCGGTAGGCTCTATAATGTATGCGATGTTGTGTACCAGACCGGATGTAGCTTATGCACTGAGTGTGGTAAGCCGGTATCAGTCTAACCCTGGGGAGAAACACTGGATAGCAGTAAAGAACATTCTCAAGTACCTGAGGAGGACTAAGGAGATGTTCTTGGTGTATGGCGGAAAAGACCTCCAGATCGAGGCCTTTGCTGACTCCAGCTTCCAGAGTGACAAGGATGATTCCAAGTCCATGTCGGGTTTTGTCTTCACCCTCAATGGAGGGGCGGTGTGTTGGAAGAGTTCCAAACAGGAAACCGTTGCAGACTCGACGATGGAAGCGGAATACATCGCTGCATCTGATGCCGCAAAAGAAGCTGTCTGGATGAGGAAGTTCTTGAAAGAACTTCAGGTGGTTCCGTCCATTGTTGACCCAATACCTCTGTATTGCGACAACAACGGGGCTATAGCTTTAGCGAAGGAACCCAGGTCCCATCAGAGATCCAGGCACATCTTGAGGCGGTATCACCTGATCAGGGAGATCGTGGATCGCAAGGAGATCGAGGTTCGGAGGGTTGCTTCAGAAGAGAACACTGCAGATCCATTCACCAAGGCCTTGCCCCAGACTCAGTTCGAGCGGCTGATCGAGATGATAGGTCTTCGATACGCCAGTACATGGCCTTAGTGCAAGTGGGAGATTGTTAGTGTATATGCCCTAGAGGCCATTACTGTATCATACTAGTTTGTATATTACTTAATGGATGCTTGGGATATTCACCTTGTATATACAATCTTGCTCAAAATAGTAGTATGCTACTTGGTTTGTTTCTACTTCAATGTGTACTTGTGTTTATTTCAGTATATCACTTATACGCATTAGTGGAGCCCTTAGGATCTTTGCTTGATTACCAGCGTTGTGATGGCAGTCACACTAGTGGGGGCTGGGTAATCTATAAGCACATCCTTATACAGGTCCCTAGTCGCAGGACTATCGAGACAGGGCATCGATACTCCGGAGTAGACTAGCGTATGCGCTTCTCATCCCAGTGTGGGAGATGGTCTGTCCCACAGCCATCAGTACGTCGTACTGGAGATAGTATACGGGTGCTCGTTGGGTTACGAGTACACTGGACAGGACTCGTCGGGAACTGACAGGTTGGTATTATACCTATCGTCAGTTATCAGTTCCCAGGTGACATGAGTACAGCTTAGTCCGCTGACTTGACACTGGCACTTCGCCTCAAGTGTGTTCCCACTGCACTTTGATCACTACCCTACCACGGCTCAAAGGAGTCGTGCAAACGGGTGGTGGTTGGGTGCAGTCCCGAAGCACTTGGAGGCAGTGACGGTTAGACAGGATTCGTCTCTCCCGGTATTGGGGGTTGACATCGCGCTGTGTCTAGGAGAGCCATTACACGAGTAGTCCCTGGCCAGGGCAAACGAGATATACTGGTAGGTTTCCAGTGTTATCTCAGGGTGTTTTGGGCTTCGCTCCGGCACGACTTGTACCGCTATTGGGGGACTGACGTTTACCACCCCCTAGGCCCGCCATGCGATGTATCAGACGAACAGACCGGACTGTACGGAGACTGTCACATTCAGACTCAGTAGGAGTTCAGATGGGGTTTCACCTCGTCAGCCTTCTTGTCGACATCTACCTGGGGATCGTTATGCACAGCTAGTGCCGCTTGCGGTCTGTGGTTAAACCCACTGCCAGCGTAGTGTCGAGTCTTTAGAGTCCCACACAGAGGGTATTCGCCTCTGGGCAAAACAGAGTAGAGGTCGCATGGTTTTGCGACAGGGTTCGTTCTCATCCGCGCACTTGTGCACGTTTGGAGTCCGGACGGATTATACTGGCAGGCTCTGGTTTGAGCCAGATACTGGTATGTGTTTTGGGGTTGCTTTTATATCTTGGTATTCTTGTTTTTCGGAACGAGAATGCAGGTGTGTATGCACAGTTGCTTGAGGAGGAGAATGAGGTTTTTCATTAGGGTTTCGGAACGGGTGCGTATGCACAGTTGACAGTCTTTATTTTCCAAACCCTAATGGATTTATTTATTATCTATTAATAATAATAATTAAATGAGAATTATGTTATGGTTGTTCTTTGTTGACTTGTTGACCTTGGTTGACTTGTTGACCATTGACCACTTTCATGCCTTCAAAAGTCTTCCTTGATTTATGCTTACATTTTTTAAATGAAGCATGGTTGTGGTCATTCCAAACACTACCATCAACTATTCTCATTTTCAATTATTATCATTTAGATAATATTATTCTTTTGCATTATGGTTGCAAGAAGAGAAAATAATAGCTCATTCTATCATTCTCATTCTCTCTCCTCTCTTCATCTTCTTCTTCCTCTACTAAAGAGAAACCTTCTCATGAGTTGAGAATCCTTCTCTTTAAAAAGAAAAGCAAACCCTAGTCACTCTCTACTCACCCTAGGATCAAAGGATTAGCAAGCCGGAGATTCTAGTTCACTCCAAGTCCGAGAAAGAGCCCAAGGTTGAACCCTCGAGGTGGATCCATCTTCGACGGAAGAAGGCGACAAAAGAGAACCATCAACCTCTACAAGATTTCAAGAAGAAGGAGTTCAAGTTTAGGTATAACCCTCATCCGAGTAGCTAACTCCTTTTAGCGTATTTGCTAGTTTAGTTTAGATACGATCCCGACCTTGTTTAGTCCATGTTGCTTCTTGCACTAAAAATTTGATTTTTATACCGTTTCCGCCTCCCCGTAAGAACCGGGGGTCGCAATATGGACTTACAAATACATAGAGCAAAGAGACTACTAAACGGAGTTTTAGAAGTGAAGGACCGGTCTACAAATGTTGTGTTCGTATTTCACTTAGTGTAAAGTTTGTTTACATGCAATAATAACTCTAATTCTCTATTTAGATCCTTGGTCGGGCTCGCTCGAGAACCTAAAAATTTTAAATAGCATACTTGATGCATGGCGAAACATAACGGGGGTGCTAAGCAAATCCAGCAGTGGTATCAGAGCCATGCTACAGCATTAAGAGTACTCTAGGCGAAGTTAAAGTGTTCGATCGACTTTTCGAAACCCGAAATACCCACTCTGTGGAAATTTTTCAATAGTTGGAATTTTTCAAATTAAAAATATTCAGAAATTTGTGCAGGGTTTTCTATGGATTCCCAAGAAAAACGACGGCTCAACTCGACCAAACGACCACGGAAGCGCGGTCAAAACATGCTTTTAGGGGGGTTCCGCGGCGCCGTTGGTGAGGCAGGGAGCGTGCTTTCTTGTATTGGTCTATAGGTACTTGGGGCACTCTCTGGGTATTTTTAACCGTGACTCAAGTGTTGAGGTCTCTGGGAATTTTGGTTGTTCGATAAATAGATCAAAATGTTTAACACCGTCTAGATATATGTGATTTGTGATACAATATTTGGATTCCACATTAATTAGTTTTAATTAGAATTTTGTAAATCTAGCAATTTAGTCTTTATTGATCGGTTGCCACGGGGTTCTGATTCGGATCAAAACTCCGTCGCAATCTCGTATAGTACGCGAATACTCATCAGGTAACACTACTTGATAGCCACACCCTATAGCCCCGACCAAGTGACTGTAGGAGAACCCTGTAGCCAAAAGCATCCGTTCGGGTGCTCATGGCCGCGGTGTTCCGCCTAAGTGCACTTTGTCGACGGCATCGGGGGTGCGGCCGTCCACTAATGTTTCCGACGAGAATTCGATCATTTGTTGGGAATCTTTTTTAATTGCCCGACTGGTTATTGCAAAGTGTTTTCAATTTGAGACTAAAATGCTGGGTTTATAATGTTAGGCATGAAATTCGGAATATGTGATATTCCGGGTTTATGATGTCTAAGGAATTTTTATACGGTTAGGCATGAAATCCGAAGTATGTGTTATTTCGGGTTTATCATGTCTAAGGTGGTTGTGGATTCTAATTATTGTAGTTTCCATTTCTTTTCTGCGATCGTAAGTGTAATATGTGATGTATCGCCGGTTTCGTTGCTCTATGTCAACGACAATTGGGATACGCATATTTACTTACGTTAATGACAGGTGTTGTTATGTTTTGCTGTGATATGTTATATTGGATCGTCGTGTTTGAATAGCCGGGGGTTTTTGCGTGAGATGAGAGTTTTTCATTGTTCATGTAAAAACTTGTATGTAATATTCTTTTATTGGGACACTTCCGGGTTGAAGATGATGTCACCATTGATAGATATTATTTACTTTTCTGAATTAGGATAGACCCAAGGCGTGGAGCACAAGCAACCGGGTTCTAGAGTCCAGTGGGAGGCCATTTCGAGAAGTCGAGACCAGGTCTCTTAACTCTAGAATTGGTAGGATTGCTTGTCGCTCTCGTAGGGGTCTAGGGATATGGGTTTGTCTATTCATCACGACCGTGGATTCCGCGTTTTTTACTGTCTTAATTTAAAACACGGACATCCTAGCATATCCAATATTTCATATGTTGACTTCTGCTGCAATATTCTGTGATGAGATCATATAACTGCGTGAGACAAATGTTTTATATTATATATATGATATATAATAAACGTTGCTTATGTTTTGCATCCACGCTAGTCCTGCCCCCGCTCTGCCGTTAGTTAACTAACCTAACGGTGCATGACAGGACCCCGTGGCGAATGCGGATGGCATAAGCATACGTTGTATTTTCGTTTCTTTATCTGTGATGCTTAGGAAGTATAAATGATGGGACTTCATTAATGAGATTAATGAAAACGAAAGGAACCTAATGATGTTGTGGAATCAAATTTTCAAAACTGGTAGCTCTAGTTCTTGCTTTGCATAGTGGTATTCCTTGATGAATATCCAGCACCTCATTCGATGAGGAAAGAGCCTAGATCCCTTCACCGAGAGTGACCTCTTTAGCAAAAGCTAGCAGAAGATACAACCACTTGATTTATTTTTAAAAATTCGATTTTAAAAGCGGAGCTTAAATCACTCCTTTTCAAATCACTCGATTCTACAACGATATCAATTTCATTACGCAAAAGGTTTTCTTAAAAAGCTGTCGTAGCCCTTCGTCATTTCAGATAAGGACTATTTATTATTCGTGCTGCGTTTGTTGACCTTGTCCAGACGTAGTGTGCGGTAGCTGATTATTGCTTATCTGCAACGCATATGATGCGATTGGATTAGGGTAGTCGTACGACCTTGTTGACCTTGTCAAGGGCCGTGCGGGTGGGTTTAATTCAATCACGAAATGAATGGGTTGAACTTGAATTGCGCTTTATGGTTTGTTCACTTTGTCAAGGTCATATATCGCTTAGGGCAAAATATTATCGGGAATTTCAAGTGTTGAAATTTGCAATGAGATTGCATAACTTCTATGAGATAGTTGGATCCTGATACACACTGCGAGTAAGAGTTACTCCTGCGAGAGTTTTACACTTTTCAATTAGCTAATCCAGTAGGTGTCTAGAAAGGTGTCAAAGGGGTTAAGCCCCTGGGAAAACGAGTTATATTTTAATTAGGTCTGTGAGAAAGCATGGGGAACCTCCCTCAAAGTACCGACACTGGCCTGACTGACCAGTTAGCGAACTTGTAGGATGTAATTAATCCCGGCTAGTCTTACCTTTTAGGGTTTGAAGGAAAATTTGATAAAAACAATAGGAGCCATCCTGATTAGATAAGATGATAACCAATCTAATCTTGCAGGATCGCACGCAGTGTTTTCTTCTCTCTCTCCTGGTAGCGACCATGTCATGCCTTAATCAAGATAATAATATAGATGTATTGACCGAACCTGCTTATTATACTGAGCTGGGGAGCATTGGTTCCGCTCTACCTTATAATTGTTATAAGTCTGAGCAGGAAATAGGCGAATATCCGGATTCCCACGCGACCTGAACGAGGAATGAGCATATTGATGCATCTTCTTCGGGTGCGTTCGTTACCGAGAACTGTTTCTCAGTACACTCTACGTCCTGGGTATTAGATACCGGATTGGGGTCCCACATATAGAATATGTTACATGGGCTAAAGAAATGTAGAGAACTGGAAAAATGTGATCATTCTGTAAAAATAGGGAATGGTGCAAGTGTTGCAGCCAAAACAGTTGGTGAACATCACCTTATATTACCAAATGGGAATACATTGATCTTGAACGACTATTATTACGTACCATCTATGATATGTAATTTAATATCGATTTCTTTATTAGATAAAGAAGTATATTAGTTTGTAGTAGAGAAAAATGTTATGAACATTTTTCTAATTCAAGTGTTGATTGGGTTTGGTACGTTACATAACAGTTTATACGTTCTGAATCAAAACACGGTTCTTAACGAACAGAACACACATAAGAGGAAAAGTTCAGAAATAAAAGAATCCTTCTTATGACATTGTAGACTAGGTCATATCAATGCGACACGACTATTTAAGTTATATAAGGATGTATATTTGAACCCGTTTGAATTTACATCTTATGAAACTTGCCAGTCATGTCTCAAAGGCAAAGTGACCAAAACTCCATTTACTAGACACGGAGAAAGAGCTTCTGAACTATTGGGACCGATACATAGTGATGTATGCGGTCCCATGTCTACATATGCCAGGAATGGTTCATCATACTTCATTACATTCACCGATGATTTCTCAAGATTCGGACATGTGTTCCTGTTGAAACACAAGTTTGAAGGTTTTGAGAAATTCAAAGAATATAATTGCGAAGTAGAGAACCAAACGGGTAAAAGTATTAAAATCCTTCGATCTGATCGGGGAGGAGAATACTTGAGCACAGAGTTCCTGGATTATTTAAAAGAGAATGGGATTCTCTCTCAGCTTACTCCTCCGTATACACCACAGCACAACGATGTATCCGAGCGGAGTAATCACACCCTATTAGATATGGTGCGCTTTATGATGAGTACTGCGGAGTTGTCTATTCCCTTTTGGGGTTATGCATTTGTGAAACCGAATACCTATTGAATAGAGTTCCAACCAAATCGGTGCCTACCACTCCATATGAGATATGGAATGGAAAGAGACCATCTCTTAAACGAGTTAAGATATGGGGTTGTCCGGCTTATGTTAAAATGCAAAATCCGGACAAGCTCGAGGCAAGGTCAGTTCTTTCCAAGTTTGTACGATATCCAAAGAATTCACAAGGATATATTTTCTACCATTCTGAGGAACAAAAGGTGTTTTGTTTCTTGGAATGCCACCTTTTTAGAAAATGAATTTCTTATGGAAGAAATTAGTGGTCATGAGGTAGAACTGGAAGAAGTTCCAGCTACACAAACTACAGTTGATGATTTGATAGAACTAGAGGATTCGATAGTTCCCGACGAACCTTAGCCTCTCCGCAGATCTAGTAGGGTTCCTCATCCACTTGAGAGATACTACGGTTTTCTTATTCATGGTAGGAGCGAGTATTGCATCATGGAAGATGATGACCCAACTAGTTTCGAGCAGGCCATCATGAGGGGGGACTCTGTGAAATGGCTGGATGTAATGCGATCGGAGATGGAATCCATATACACCAACAAAGTATGGACATTGGAAGTTGCTCCTGAAGGGGTCAAACACATTGGGAGTAAGTGGATCTTGAGAAGATTCTTGGTGTAGATAGAAAAGTTGAGACTTTCAAAGTTAGACTTGTAGCAAAAGGTTTTCGTCAACGACCAGGTATGGATTATGACGAAACCTTTTCTCCAGTGGTTATGCTTAAGTCCATCCGGATCCTACTTGCCATCGCTGCATACCATGACTACGAAATCTGGCAGATGGACGTCAGGACCGCTTTTCTAAATGGTGATTTAGAAGAGAGCGCATACATGACACTTCCAGAGGGCTTCGTAGACAGTGGGAGTAGAGGAAAGGTGTGCAAGCTGCTTAAATAAAAATACGGATTAAAACAGGCATCACGGAGTTGGAACATCTGTTTTGATGTGGCAGTCAAAGTTTTTGACTTCATTAAAAACATAGATGAACCATGTATATACAAGAATGTTGTAGAGAATAAGTTTGTCTTCCTCGTATTGTACGTGGATGACATACTCTTGATGGGAAATGATGTTCCTATGCTACACTCGGTCAAACACTACTTATCACAGTTTCTCCATGAAAGTTCTGGGTGATGCCTCCTACATCCAGGGATTAAGATCTATAGAGATAGATCTAATAGGATGTATCATACTCACTAGGTGTAGTGAGTAGGTGACAATTGGATCCTGGGGAGAATTACTGGACAGTTATGAAGAACATTCTTAAGTACTTGAGAAGCACTAAAGAAATGTTCTTGGCGTATGGTAACGGTGAACTCCATGTCGAGTCTTTTACCGATTCGAGCTTCCAGAGTGATAAGGATGACTGTAAGACGGTCTCGAGTTTTGTATTTACCCTCTGTGGAGGGACGGTATGTTGGAAGAGTTCCAAGCTAGATACCGTAGCAGACTCGACGATAAGGGCTAAATACATTGCTACCAACGATGCTTCCAAAGAGGCTGTCTGGATGAAGAAGTTCATGAGATGAACTTGATGTGGTTCCTACCATTATCCAATACTTGTGTATTGTGATAACAATGGAGCTGTGGGTTAGGCCTAGGAACCCCGGTCACATCAGTGATCCAGACATATTCTTAGGCAATATCACCAGATTAGGGAGATAGTTGATCTCCGGGCGATCGAGGTCAGGAGAGTTGAGACGAAGAATAACACGGCGGATCCACTCATGAAGGCCATACCCCAGATTCAATTTGAGAGATTTTAGGATGTTGGGTATGAAATACTACAACGATTGGCCTTAGAGCAAGTGGGAGATTGTTAGTTGTATGTATGCCCTAGATGCCATTATTGTACATGATTGTATATTATAATGGATGCTTGGACATATATATGGAGGACTTTCTTGCTCAACATGATAGTATGCTATCTGGTTACTCATTATCTTAATATGTAGACTAGTATTGTGATACTGTCTTTTCTCTTACATATTGATAAAGCTCTTAGGATATGTACTTGAATACCAGGACTATGATGCAGATCATACTAGAGGGTCCAGGATAGTCCACAAGTTCATCCTTTAATTGTTCCTAATCGAGGAGTATCGAGACAGGGCATCGATATTCCAGAGTAGACTAGTGTGTACGTTTCTTGACCCTGTATGGGGCGATAGATGATCCTACATCCATTGGTATTTGACATCAAAGATTGTACACAGGTGCTCATTGGAGAATGGGTACACCGAACAGGACTCGCCGAGAACTCCTAGATGGTATTTTACCTAACATCAGATAGCAGTTCTCTGGTGACACTGGTATAGCTTAGTCTATAGACCCGAGTTCATCATAGAGTCTTGTGTGATTCCCACTGTGCTTTGATTTCCTCCCTACCATGTTCAAGAGAGCGTGCAAACAGGTGGATTTTAGGTACAGTCACATGGAGGCAATGAGCGATAGGAGGGGTTTCTTCTCTCCCGGTATTAGGGGTTGATGTTGCGCTATGCTCGATTGGCTATAACAGGAAGTTCCTGGCCAGGGCCGATACTGAGATTTACTGGTAAGTGTTATCAGAAGTTTCTCGACCCAATATGAGCCTCACACCTGCATGACTTATCAAGTTATTGGAGTCTGACGTTTACCACCACCAGACTCGGTATGCGACATATCAGACGAAGAGGTCGGACTGTACGATGGTGTTACTTACTGGATTCACGGGAGTATGGAAAAGCTTGCTTGTTGATCTTCTGATCGCTCAATACCTGGGTAGCCGTTACGTCCTTGTAACGTTTTGAAAATCGTTTCGGTGAAATGTCGAAAAAACGGTAAAATGGGCTAATTTTAATCTTTAAAATCATGTTAATTAAAATATAGTTGTAATATAAATTTTTAGTATTTTATTTCAAGTTTTAATGGGTTTTTATTTTGGAGAAAAAAAATAATTTAATTTAAGCTAAAACTTGCAAATATGAGTTTTGAAGGGGTTTTTCTTGGAAATTTAATACAAATACCCCTCACACTCACCCCTCTCCCTCATGGCCGGCCCAAAAAAGTCTGCACCATCCCACACTTCACCACATGGCCAATTCTTTTCTACTTAAAGTACACAAATTAATAGAATAATGATAGCTAAAGAGGTATGGATTTTTTTATTCCCTTGACTTGTAAATTACCCCCACACCAACAACCCCACTCCTACATGGCCGAGCCCTCTCTCCAAGTGCAGGAGCAGCCTCCCCCAAATGCTTCATCCATTTTCCTCTCAAAAAATTCTCCGTTTTTCTTCAAAAATCAACACAAGATTTCCACCAAATCCAAATCCAATCTCTACCCATTTCTCCTTAGCCTATTCTACTATGGATCTTGGAGCTAGAGAGCATTTTGGGAGTCTAGATTTCATGGGAGATCTCAAAAATTGTGAGGTATAATTTTAACCATATACTTATATTGTTGTTTGATTGCTTCCATGTTAACAATTTAGATGTTTAATTGGGTTGTATTGCAAGTTTGGAAAATTCAAGAAAAGGGTTTGAATGCAAGTTAGGGTATTATGAAATTGGTGTATGGTTGTGATGGGTAGCTTACCATCTTAGGATTTGTAGAAAGTAAACTAGTAGTTAGATTTCATATTGTTGCATGGAAATGTCTAAATTAAGTTATTTTGCTAACTAGAGTTTTTGAAAAAATTATCAAATGCTTAGATTAAAATATAATTAAGTTTTCATGTCATTATAAATATTATAATGAGTGGTTTAATGACTTTGGTTGATGCAAAACCAAGCTTAATTGATGAATTGTGAATTTTTCTTTAAAAAGTGTTAAAATTGATATTTTTGCAAACTAGGATTTTGGAAATTATGAAATTTATTGGGATTAAATTATGGAAATTGTTTTTATGACTTATTTAAGATATTTAATAAGTATTATGGCCACTAGATTTGTTTAAACATCATGTTCTGTACAAAAACGACGAATTGTGCTTGCTAGATTTTCGGAAAAATGACTTTTTAAGTGAAATTGGGGTTTTGTGAATTTAAACCTATTTTATATCAAAATTAGTGTTCTTGAATGTGCAAATGAGTGTGTTTGGGTTTTTCTCGATGGTTTGGCGTTTGTACGCCGACGTCGAGGGTTTTTGGGTTGATTTGTGAAAGCAACCATAGGTTTTGACCTATGTGGGATTCGTGCGTCGTTTTGGTCATGAGTTGGATTTTAATGCGATACGGTGCGTTATGATATGTAGGTACCCCATGCGGACTTCGAGACGACAAGCAAGCGCGTGGCGACGTCGGCACCGGCGAGCGAGGACCAGGTGAGTAGATTTATATCTACGGGGAGAAGTCGAGTAGATGGCGTATAGCACCCCCGCAGTCCGTGGTGATGTATACGGATGCGTATACACACCAACAATTTATGATATGTTGTTAGGATTTATTATTGATGATTTTAGATGGATATTGGTGTTGGATTGGCGCATGGTTACGAAACCTTAGGTAGTGGTTGCACCACACATACACACACACCCATATTTGCATACATTCTTCTTTCATATGTGCGTACATGGGATTATATATTGATGTGTATATTTACACATGGGTATGGGACTATGTGTTTATATATACTGGATTTGAGGATAGTAATTGGGATTTGAGATAAGTCGATGATATTGGGCTTGAGGCCAGAAGATCCGTGATGTGTTTTGGTTCGTATTGAGATATGACATGATGTTTTAGCGGGTCTTTTGACGTAGTGATTCTTACATGCATGCATACATAGATGGTATCAATATTATACTAGACGTAGATCAGTACCCCGATCATGATATTTGATAAAGAGGATATCAGATGAATAGTATGATGAATGTGATATTGACCCGTACCCAGATTTGGGATGCCGTACGACAGATTTACGTACGAGCTATATTTTGATGATTGATCCGCACTCTTGACTTGGGATGTCTGATTATAGATATGGTATCGGATAAGATATTATTGAGGCGGGATCACCGACTATACATATACAGGTAGGTATATGTATCGACTCAGATGATAGGCGGTTTCCTTACCTGTAGTTCAGCTTGTTAGTTCAGCCGTATAGTTTAGTGTAGTTGTTAGATTAGATTAGACTCCTACCTTTTTCAAAAACTAACGAATCGTGGGTATTTTAAAAGACAGCCCAAAGGATCCTACGGATATTTCAAAAGACTTATCTTTTTATAAAAACACCGTAGCCCCTATATTCAAAACCCCATGATTTGTGTTATTTCAAAAGGCACCATTTGTAGAACTTATATTAGATTAATGCAGATTAGTTATAGTTGCGTCTAGTATTCAGCTCCCGCTTATTATTGTGGTTCGCTTCGCATCGCATACTTATGTTATAATTTCTTATTGAAATGTTGATATCTTATTGTTAGGACACCAGCACCATTACCGATGATGTGTATGTACCACGTACACTTACTTGCCGGCTCACACACATCTTCATCGGTAATTGCCATGTCACGTACACCTTAGAAAATATTATTGCTTAACTTAGCTTGATAGCTAGTATTTTGACATAATATTAGTGTACTTACCTTATATGCCAGCTTAGATATTGTAGTTATTACTTGTCGCTTCATGCATACTGTTATTCATTCTCATGCTTATATTCATGGTTTTACATGGTATTGATGATTCGGATTTCCATGATATTTTCTGGATTTGGAGGAAAACCGCAAAACATATATAAACTGCTTTCTCTCTTTTAAAATAAAAATGCGGTTTTCCCATGATGTATGAGTCGTCCACCATGAGTTTGCTGATGGATTTCGAGACCCGATTCGAGGAGTTGGATGAACCATTTCGGGTACATGGTGGACCCGGTATGGTACCCCGGGGCAAGATGAATGTGGTGTTGACGTTGAGCCTGGCAGGGGACAGATTACCTACCGGTGATATTACCCGACGCGTCGGATATCCGGAGGATACCGTCGTGGTCTTGAGATGGATGGTAGGGGCCGGTCTGGACTGACGGCGCCCTAGATATTGTGATTGAGACATTGGGATTTTTGAGGTTTTGAGGTACAGAGATTACGGCATAGAGATATCGAGATATTTGGATACTTGTTTTGGGTCGATACTGGGCACTGTTTTATCCTGATTTCATTTATGGTACCTCCTGTTTTAAAATAAGGAAATCTCACTAAACTATGAAAACAGTTCTTCATTTACATGTATTCTACTTTCATGCATTCATACCTCATTCATATGATATATTGCTACCTGAGACACTGACACGGGTACATGAGATTACATTCGGGTTAGATATTTACCCTAGCCTTGTTATAGGCTGCATGTTATACATTTGAGGATTATATATTATGATCATATGACCTATGATTGCGTCATACATGCGATTCCCTTTCGTAGATGTTTTTCTATTCACGAGTTGGCAACTCACCCCCGTTGTGCCCCAGTTTCTTGCAGGTTTTGCCGTACAGGTTTCTTTACGGCTTGCGGGCATAGTTTCCTTCGGGTGATTTGCTAGTAGGTGGGTTTACTGTATCGTATCCCCCATTATATAACTTGTATATTATTATTCAGTTGTATCTAGAAGTTCCATCAACCAAACATGTATTTATTTTTGAGATAGAGACCAGTGATGTTATTCTTTCGACCTTAGAGTCGCGCGTATATTTCTGCGGTTTTCTTGTGGTTTCGAGTTTCCTTTTGAGTTTTTGATCCTCGCCGTTTGCGTTGTATATTATATTGTTGTGTGGTTGTGACCGTCGATTGACGAAGAGCTAGCTCCCGCTTGGGGATGCATTTTTATTGATTTCGTATACTATTCATGTTGTATCCCGTTTGGGGGCCAGTATTTGCAAAGGAGACTTTGCCGAAATTTTCGGGAAATATTTGATGTTTTTTTTTACCGCATAATTCGGCTTATGCTATTAAACTACTTGTTTTCAATTGGTTTTCCTTCACTCTACTAATTTTCTTGGTTTGGATTTCTGGGTTTTCGGTTTACTTAGAATACGTATGCCTTGAGACGTTCGTAGTTTAAGTGCCGGTCATGTTCCGTACTTTCGGGTCGTGACAAAGTTGGTATCAGAGCGTTAGGTTTTAACCTTCGGAGCGTAGGATGACCCTTGGTTGATGGAATAGGTGACTAAAGTAGAGTGACATACCGTTGGTATGTTCCGCGGCATATTTACGACACGCCACTCCACTTATGAAGCCTTAGGATGTACATTTCCTTGTTCAGTATTATATTCTTTCCTGATCTAGCCTCATCGGTACCAGTTTGATTTTGCTGCTACGGTTACGGGCAGGGAGAGATACGGCTAGAGTTGCGGTCAGCACAAGCTCGTCACGAACGAGGAATGACCAGGGCGAAATTCCGGCGACACACGATTGCAGAGATGTGTTTTTTTACTGTGTTTCCGCGCCACGAGCGTTTGGCGGATCGCCTTTATGAGGTTACTCGGAGGTGCTGATCGACACTAGGGAATTGAGCCAATGATGGAGGCCAGTCAGATTTTGATGACCGTTGGTGTGTTGCTTACTCCTGATGATTGAGGCACGGTTCAGCATGCAGACGAGTGAGCCAGTTATTGCTGCGAATGATGAGATATCGCCCCAGATGTTGGAGCTATTGCAGTATAAGTTGTACTAAGAGATGATAGAAGGTCGCTGGTCATCGAGGATGAATGACTGGGACATGTAGATCGTTCGCCTACCCCGATGCGAGGTCATCAGATAGATTGATTCCAGCTAGAGACGACTTCACGCGGAGACGTTGGGAGTCGACAGAGACGATCGAATGTGAGAAACTTATTATTCCAAGTTTAAGGTAGTCGGAAAGACATGCAGGCAATTCTATGGTCCCTCTAGAAGAATGAAACCCTAACTCGACTTAATGACCGTGTGAAAGCCTTTGAACCTTAGGGTTTGCGGCAGTTCTGCGGCGCCATTAGTGAGGCTTGGGTTTGCCCTTCTACGGCTGGACCACCGATGCTGCGGTATGTACTCGATACTATTAAACTGTGCCCAAGAGGTTGAGCTCTTGGGGGATTATGAGGTTTTGACGACTCGATCGGATGGCTCGACTTAATTCGGATGCTAGGTGGTGAGATGCATTTTTGGGAGACTTCAGATACGAGGATAGTCGTTGGAGCTCAGTCCATGCAGCCACGATGAGATGAGTCCAAAGCAGACGACATTAGAGAAAATTGGAGTAAGAGGTTCGCACCAGATCTAGATGAGATGACGTTCCACTCGTCGACATCAGAGATGCGATGCGCATGCCGAGGCATGGTACTTGGACTTACCTTCCAGAAGGAGTCGCGGTGAGTATGCGGTCGTTCTAGAGCAAGATGCAGATATAGGAAAGGACAATGACTTCCGGACAGTTGGCAGAGACGAGACATGGAAGAGACCGTAAGTAGGATTCCTTCCAGGACACTGCTGCAATGATACTTGCACCCAGGATCAGATGTGCCAGGTACATTCAGAGAGCCAGAGGCCGACGCCAGTGATATGCGGTCTTACGAGTTGTCGTGATGATTGACCGGGAGATGACAAGAGATGTACCAGAACTGGATCATCCCCGTTAGCACACACGACAGGGCCGATGAGCCGATGGACTGAAAGATTGGTAATTCACAGTGAAGACCCTGACCCAGGAGTGGTCATGGTTACGCACACCAGCAGGACAGAGTTCATGATCATCGATGAGACGTCCCACTAGTGACCGCGACAGTTAGCCGAGATTCTTAGAGGATGCGCTTGAGCGGTACTATGCCGCCATTATTGATTTCGATGTTTTGGGTGATTTATTCGCATGATTTGATTTTGATGATTGAGGATTTACGATCTTTGCACAGTGTTGCACTTGATATCGTTTTCGTGCTTGGGTTTCACATGTTTGTGATTTTACGGTTTTAGACCATTGAGTTGATTTTGTGCGTATGCACGCACACGAATTGGTTCCTGCACTCTGTATAGTTATTATATGCTTGCAGTGTGCACTGGACTTCGATTTCGATTGTGATACTCGATATTTGTTTTGTGCACCTTGTGCACCTGATTGATTTTGCGCACGTTCGGCGCTTGATATTGGATTTCATGATTTCGTGCACGATGGATGCACCTGATTTCGATTTTCGCGCAGGTTGGGCGCATGTTATGAGATGCGATTTGGTGCACACCAGATGCACTAAATTGAGATTCTTCGTGCATGAGACGCACATGTTTTTGCTGTCAGGCACACACTTGGCCAGGACAGATGTTTCGTGCACACCCGATGCACTTAGATGTTGTTTCTGTGCGCTGGTATGGCACATATATGGATTTTGATTTCCGTGCGCACAAGACGCGCGTAGTATTCATACGCGTATTTTGGGATTGATTTTTCTTATAGAGCAGTACGTTTTTATGATATTGCTATGTGTTTTCGTACTGAGCAGGACTAGTCAGAGGACAGTACCTGACTATATTTTACATGTATAGTTTCGAGTTATATCATATTGATTTTGCTTTGGATTTGGTATTGATGTCTTCCCCATGACTCCGATGATTGCGGGATGCTTGAAGGAGTTCTGATTTGAGTTATATGCTCATTTTTCATGCGCATGCGTTGCGCTACGATTTGTTTTATGTATTTATGATTTCGGAGCCCCGGCGATTTGATGGTTTTGGCTGAAATATTTTAGTATTTAGGAGAAATTTTAATTTAAATTCGGGGACCGAATTTCTTTAAGGGGGGAAGATTGTAACGTTTTGAAAATCGTTTCGGTGAAATGTCGAAAAAACGGTAAAATAAGGGGGTTTTCTGTAAAAATTCAAAATGCAAATATCTTTATTATAAAATTAAATATACATATTCTAGCTATGTAATTACTAGTATTTGGTGTTTATTGAGCCACTGGTGAAATTTCAAATTTTCTGAAAAAAATATTATTTTAATATTATTTTAAGCCGGTAAGAAAATACATTAAATTACCGATAAATACAAATTTAAATGGGCTAATTTTAATCTTTAAAATCATGTTAATTAAAATCTAGTTGTAATATAAATTTTTAGTATTTTATTTCAAGTTTTAATGGGTTTTTATTTTGGAGAAAAAAAAATAATTTAATTTAAGCTAAAACTTGCAAATATGAGTTTTGAAGGGGTTTTTCTTGGAAATTTAATACAAATACCCCTCACACTCACCCCTCTCCCTCATGGCCGGCCCAAAAAAGTCTGCACCATCCCACACTTCACCACATGGCCAATTCTTTTCTACTTAAAGTACACAAATTAATAGAATAATGATAGCTAAAGAGGTATGGATTTTTTTATTCCCTTGACTTGTAAATTACCCCCACACCAACAACCCCACTCCTACATGGCCGAGCCCTCTCTCCAAGTGCAGGAGCAGCCTCCCCCAAATGCTTCATCTATTTTCCTCTCAAAAAATTCTCCATTTTTCTTCAAAAATCAACACAAGATTTCCACCAAATTCAAATCCAATCTCTACCCATTTCTCCTTAGCCTATTCTACTATGGATCTTGGAGCTAGAGAGCATTTTGGGAGTCTAGATTTCATGGGAGATCTCAAAAATTGTGAGGTATAATTTTAACCATATACTTATATTGTTGTTTGATTGCTTCCATGTTAACAATTTAGATGTTTAATTGGGTTGTATTGCAAGTTTGGAAAATTCAAGAAAAAGGTTTGAATGCAAGTTAGGGTATTGTGAAATTGGTGTATGGTTGTGATGGGTAGCTTACCATCTTAGGATTTGTAGAAAGTAAACTAGTAGTTAGATTTCATATTGTTGCATGGAAATGTCTAAATTAAGTTATTTTGCTAACTAGAGTTTTTGAAAAAATTAACAATGCTTAGATTAAAATATAATTAAGTTTTCATGTCATTATAAATATTATAATGAGTGGTTTAATGACTTTGGATCATGCAAAACCAAGCTTAATTGATGAATTATGAATTTTGCTTTAAAAAGTGTTAAAATTGATATTTTTGCAAACTAGGATTTTGGAAATTATGAAATTTTTTGGGATTAAATTATGAAAATTGTTTTTATGACTTATTTAAGATATTTAATAAGTATTATGGCCACTAGATTTGTTTAAACATCATGTTCTGTACAAAAACGACGAATTGTTCTTGCTAGATTTTCGGAAAAATGACTTTTTAAGTGAAATTGGGGTTTTGTGAATTTTAACCTATTTTATATCAAAATTAGTGTTCGTGAATGTGCAAATGAGTGTGTTTGGGTTTTTCTCGATGGTTTGGCGTTTGTACGCCGACGTCGAGAGTTTTTGGGTTGATTTGTGAAAGCAACCATAGGTTTTGACCTATGTGGGATTCGTGCGTCGTTTTGGTCATGAGTTGGATTTTAATGCGATACGGTGCGTTATGATATGTAGGTACCCCATACGGACTTCGAGACGACAAGCAAGCGCGTGGCGACGTCGGCACCAGCGAGCGAGGACCAGGTGAGTAGATTTATATCTACGGGGAGAAGTCGGGTGGATGGCGTATAGCACCCCCGCCGTCCGTGGTGATGTATACGGATGCGTATACACACCAACAATTTATGATATGTTGTTAGGATTTATTATTGATGATTTTAGATGGATATTGGTGTTGGATTGGCGCATGGTTACGAAACCTTAGGTAGTGGTTGCTCCATACATACACACACACCCATATTTGCATACATTCTTCTTTCATATGTGCGTACATGGGATTATATATTGATGTGTATATTTACACATGGGTATGGGACTATGTGTTTATATATACTGGATTTGAGGATAGTAATTGGGATTTGAGATGAGTCGATGATATTGGGCCTTGAGGCCAGAAGATCCGTGATTTGTTTTGGTTCGTATTGAGATATGACATGATATTTTAGCGGGTCTTTAGACGTAGTGATTCTTACATGCATGCATACATAGATGGTATCAATATTGTACTAGACGTAGATCAGTACCCCGATCATGATATTTGATAAAGAGGATATCAGATGAATAGTATGATGAATGTGATATTGACCCGTATCCAGATTTGGGATGCCGTACGACGGATTTACGTACGAGCTATATTTTGATGATTGATCCGCACTCTTGACTTGGGATGTCTGATTATAGATATGGTATCGGATATGATATTATTGAGGCGGGATCACCGACTATACATATACAGGTAGGTATATGTATCGACTCAGATGATAGGCGGTTTCCTTACCTGTAGTTCAGCTTGTTAGTTCAGCCGTATAGTTTAGTGTAGTTGTTAGATTAGATTAGACTCCTACCTTTTTCAAAAACTAACGAATCGTGGGTATTTTGAAAGACAGCCCAAGGGATCCTACGGATATTTCAAAAGACTTATCTTTTCATAAAAACACCGTAGCCCCTATTTTCAAAACCCCATGATTTGTGTTATTTCAAAAGGCACCATTTGTAGAACTTATATTAGATTAATGCAGATTAGTTATAGTTGCGTCTAGTATTCAGCTCCCGCTTATTATTGTGGTTCGCTTCGCATCGCATACTTATGTTATAATTTCTTATTGAAATGTTGATATCTTATTGTTAGGACACCAGCACCATTACCGATGATATGTATGTACCACGTACACTTACTTGCCGGCTCACACACATCTTCATCGGTAATTGCCATGTCACGTACACCTTAGAAAATATTATTGCTTAACTTAGCTTGATAGCTAGTATTTTGACATAATATTAGTGTACTTACCTTATATGCCAGCTTAGATATTGTAGTTATTACTTGTCGCTTCATGCATACTGTTATTCATTCTCATGCTTATATTCATGGTTTTACATGCTATTGATGATTCGGATTTCCATGATATTTTCTGGATTTGGAGGAAAACCGCAAAACATATATAAACTGCTTTCTCTCTTTTAAAATAAAAATGCGGTTTTCCCATGATGTATGAGTCGTCCACCATGAGTTTGCTGATGGATTTCGAGACCCGATTCGAGGAGTTGGATGAACCGTTTCGGGTACATGGTGGACCCGGTATGGTACCCCGGGGCAAGATGAATGTGGTGTTGACGTTGAGCCTGGCAGGGGACAGATTACCTACCGGTGATATTACCCGACGCGTCGGATATCCGGAGGATACCGTCGTGGTCTTGAGATGGATGGTAGGGGCCGGTCTGGACTGACGGCGCCCTAGATATTGTGATTGAGACATTGGGATTTTTGAGGTTTTGAGGTACAGAGATTACGACATAGAGATATCAAGATATTTGGATACTTGTTTTGGGTCGATGCTGGGCACTGTTTTATGCTGATTTCATTTATGGTACCTCCTATTTAAAAATAAGGAAATCTCACTAAACTATGAAAACAGTTCTTCATTTACATGTATTCTATTTTCATGCATTCATACCTCATTCATATGATATATTGCTACCTGAGACACTGACACGGGTACATGATATTACACTCGGGTTAGATATTTACCCTAGCCTTGTTATAGGCTGCATGTTATACATTTGAGGATTATATATTATGATCGTATGACCTAGGATTGCGTCATACATGCGATTCCTTTTCGTAGATGTTTTTCTATTCAAGAGTTGGCAACTCACCCCCGTTGTGCCCCAGTTTCTTGCAGGTTTTGCCGTACAGGTTTCTTTACGGCTTGCGGGCATAGTTTTCTTTGGGTGATTTGCTAGTAGATGGGTTTACTGTATCGTATCCCCCATTATATAACTTGTATATTATTATTCAGTTGTATCTAGAAGTTCCATCAACCAAACATGTATTTATTTTTGAGATAGTGACCAGTGATGTTATTCTTTCGACCTTAGAGTCGCGCCTATATTTCTGCGGTTTTCTTGTGGTTTCGAGTTTCCTTTTGAGTTTTTGATCCTCGCCATTGGCGTTGTATATTATATTGTTGTGTGGTTGTGACCGTCGATTGACGAAGAGCTAGCTCCCGCTTGGGGATGCATTTTTATTGATTTCGTATACTATTCATGTTGTATCCCGTTTGGGGGCCAGTATTTGCAAAGGAGACTCTGCCGAAATTTTCGGGAAATATTTGATGTTTTTTATAACCGCATAATTCGGCTTATGCTATTAAACTACTTGTTTTAAATTGGTTTTCCTTCACTCTACTTCTTTTCTTGGTTTGGATTTCTGGGTTTTCGGCTTACTTAGAATACGTACGCCTTGAGACGTTCGTAGTTTAAGTGCCGGTCATGTTCCGTACTTTCGGGTCGTGACAGTCCTGCTAGAACCGCTGACGGCTTGTGGGTGACTGATATGATCATCACCTACTGTCGGCGTATTGACGTGTCTTTAGAGTCCTACACAGAGGTTTCCTGGCTGAAGCGAAATGAAGTAGGGCATATATGTGATATGTGCGGGACCGAGATTAATACGTGTATGTGATACCGTATTCTAATCTTACGATATAGGTTATATGTGATATAACCGGAATATTGAATCCAGTGTTGATTCAATAATTTTTTATATGTATATTTGATATACATATAAATGATATTAGTCGGTTGTATGTTATATAGCCGAATTATTAAATCAAGTGTTGATTTAATAATTTAATATATAATTATATATTTGATATATTAATGTATATTAACTAATATTAGCTCACTTAAGAATTTGTTTTCTATAAATATATAAATATATATGTCATAAATATTAATGTATTTATCTTTTGTGTCATGCTAGATGATACATTGGACTTGGGTGTATGAGACTCATACCTAACTAAAGATAATTTGGATGATTAATAATTAAGGGATAAATCAAAATTACGTGGAAAATGCCATGGCTTAAGATACTTGTGGAAGCATGTTGAAGCCTTGACATAGTCTACTAATTTTGTTTTACTCTAGATATTTATTAACCCAACCATTATCTTTAGCCATGGTTATGTCTTTACAAGTGATACATGAGATATTTTCACACCATGGTTCATGACTTGATCTTGATTCATCTTTTTCTTCATCTCACTTTTTTTCTCTTGATTTCTAGTGAGGTGAAAAGAAAAAGAGAAAATTATTTCTAAAGTGAGCAAAATTCCTACTTCATCAATCTATACCAAACTAGCCATTTAGTATAGGTTGTTTGCTTCACTAATTCGTCAATCAGTGAAGAGGTAGCTTGAGTTAGAGATTTTTCGACGTAGATCATCTTTGGCCTCGAAGATCCTTGAGCAAGCTCATTCCTTTCGCCTAGTAGAGCCTAAGGAGAGTCCGAGACACCACTACTTGGAGCATAGGGACTATTGCGCGGAGCTTTAGAAGTGAAGGACCGATCTATAAAGGTTGTATTCCTATTTCACTTAGTGTAAAGTTTATTTACATGCTATAATAACCCTAATTCATTAGTTAGATCCTTGGTCAGGCTCTCTCGACACCCTAAAAATTTTAAATAGCATACTTGATGCGTGTCGAAACATAGCGAGGGTGCTAAGCGAACCCAGCATATACTATCATGTCGAGCAAGAAAGTTCTCCATATATATGTCCAAGCATCCACTATATCATACAATAATGGCCTTTAGGGCATACATATCACTAACAATCTCTCACTTGCACTAAGGAGAGTTGTTGTAGTATCTCATACCAAACATCCCAAAAAGTCTCTCAGTTAGCATCTTGGGGAGGGTCTTGGTGAGTGGACTCGCTGTGTTATCCTGAATTTCAACTCTCCCGATCTCGATCTCCCGACGATCTACTATCATCCTGATCAGGTGATACCGCTTAAGAATTTTTCCGGATCACTGATGGGACCGGGGTTCCTTGGCCAAAGCCACAGCTCTATTGTTATCGCAATACACAGGTATTGGATGCTCAATGGATGGAACATCACCAAGTTCATCTCATGAACTTCTTCATCCAGACAGCCTCTATGGAAACATCGTTGGTAGCGATGTATTAAGCCTTCATCGTCGAGTCTACTACGGTATCTAGCTTGGAACTCTTCCAATATACCGTCCCTCCACTGAGGATGAAGACAAAACCCGAGACCGACTTACTGTCATCCTTATCACTTTGGAAGCTCGAATCGGTAAAAGACTCCACCTGGAGTTCACCATTACCATATACCAAGAACATCTCTTTAGTCCTTCTCAAGTACTTAAGAATATTCTTCATAGCTGTCCAATGTTTCTCCCCATGATCTGATTGATACCTACTCACTACACCTTGTAAGTAAGCTACATTCGGTCTGGTACATGAGATCGCATACATGATAGACCCGACTGCTGAAGCATAGGGTATCTCTTACATGCGAGCCCTCTCCAAATCAGTCTTGAAAGACATCTCTTTGGAGAGAGCGGTTCCTAAACAAGCGGGTACATTACTATGCTTAGAATCTTCCATACTAAAGCTCTTTAGTATGGTGTCTATGTACCTGGATTGGGAAAATCCCAACATCCGTTTAGATCTCTCTTTATAGATCTATATCCCCAGGATGTAGGAGGAATCACTTAGATCTTTCATGGAGAACTTGTGTGAAAAGAAGAGCTTGACCGATTGTTGCAAAGGAACATCGTTTCCTATCAAGAGTATGTCATCCACGTACAATACGAGGAAGACAAGCTTACTCTCTACGACCTTCTTATATATACATGGTTTATCTACATTTTTGATGATGTCAAACTCCTTGACAGCTTCATCAAAACAAATGTTCCCACACCGTGATGCCTGCTTTAATCCGTAGATTGATTTAAGCAGCTTGTACACGCTTCCGCTGCTGAGCCATCTGGCTGTGTCATGTACACGCTTTCTTCTAAACCACCATTTGGAAAAGCGGTCTTGACATGCAACTGCCAGATTTCGTAGTCATGGTATGCAGCAGCGGCAAGTAGGATCCTGATGGACTTAAGCATAGCTACTGGAGAACATATTTCATCATAGTTGAAACCTGGTCGTTGACGAAAATCTTTTGCTACAAGTCTAGCTTTGAAAGTCTCAATTTTTCCATCTACAACAATTATCTTCTCAAGATCCACTTTCTCCCTATGGGTTTTACCCCTTTAGGAGCAACTTCCAAAGTCCATACTTTGTTGGTGTATATGGATTCCATCTCTAATCGCATAGCATCCAGCAATTTCACAGAGTATCCACTCATGATGGCCTGCTCGAAACTAGTTGGGTCATCATCATCCATGATGCAATCCCCTCTCCCACTATCTATGAGAAAACCGTAGTATCTTTCACGTGGATGAGGAACCCTAATAAATCAGCGGAGTGGCTGAGGTTCGTTGGGGACTATTGAATCCTCCGGTTCCACCAAATTGTCGGTTATAGTTTGTGTTGCTGGAACTTCTTCCAGTTCTATCTCATTGCCACTGATTTCTTTCACAAAAAATTCCTTTTCTAAAAGTGTGGCATGCCGAGAAACAAATACCTTTTGTTCCTCGGTGTGTTAGAAGATATTCCCTCGTGAATGTTTGGGATATCCTACAAACTTGCACAGAACTGCCCTTGCCTGGAGTTTTTCCGGATATTTCTTTTTAACATAGGCCGGACAATCCATATCTTAACTCGTTTAAGAAATGGTCTCTTCCCATTCCATATCTCATATCAAGTGGTAGGCAACGTATTTGGTCAGAACTCTATTCAATAAGTATGCAACTATCTCATATGCATAACCCTAAAAGGAAATAGGCAACTCAACAGTACTCATCATAGAGCGTACCATATCTAATAGGGTACGATTTCTCCACTCCAATACTCCGTTGTGCTGTGGTGTATACAAAGGAGTAGGCTGAGAGAGAATCCTATTCTCTTTTAAATAGTCTCTGAATTCCATGCTTAAGTATTCTCCTTCCCGATCATATCGAAGGACTTTAATACTTTTATCCATCTGGTTCTCAACTTCGTACTTAGATTCCTTGAATTTCTCAAAAGATTCAGATTTGTGTTTCAACAGGAACACATGTCCGAATCTTGGGAGATCATCGATAAATGTAATAAAGTATGAGGAACCATTCCTGGCATGTATAGACATAGGACTGCATACATCACTATGTATCTGACCTAAGAGTTAAGTAGCTCTTTCTCCGTGTCCAGTAAACGGAGTTTTGGTTATCTTGCCTTTGAGACTTGACTGGCAAGTTTCATAAGATGTAAATTCGAACGGATTCAAATATGCATCTTCACGCAACTTTAGCTAGTCTTGTCGCATTGATATGACGTAGTCTACAGTGCCACAAAAAGACTTCGTTTATTTCTGAACTATTTCTCTTGTGTGTGTTCTGTATACGTAGAACTATATTACGATTTAGAACGTATTTACCGTTATATAACGTACCATACCCAATCAACACTCGATTTAGGAAAACATTCACAATATTTTTTGTACAAAATAACAGTCGCTCAGAATCATTGTATTACTCATTGGTAACACTACGTGATATTCGCCAACTGCTTTGGCTACAACAATTGCACAATTCCTTACTGCTAGATGCTTATCACCCTTTTCCAATTCGCTACCTCTCTTCAGCCCATGTAACAAATTACATACGTAGGATCCTGATCCGGTATCCAATACCCAGGACGTAGAGCAAACTGAGAAACAGTTCTCGGTTATGAACGCACCTAAAGACGATGCATCAACATGCTTATTCTTCGATTGGGTGGCGTGTGAATCCGGATATTCCCCTATTCCTTGCTATGACTTATGACAGTCATAAGATAGAGCAGATCCTAGCCCAGTATAATAAGTGGGTGCAGTCAATACATCCATATTATTATCTTGATTAAGGCATGTCATTGGTCGCTGCGAGGAGAGAGAGAAGGATAATCACTTTGCGTGCGTTCATTGCAAGATTAGATTGGTTACTATTTTATCTAATCAGGATGGCTCCCACGGTTTTTATCAAATCTTCCTTCAAACCCTAAAAGGTAAGATTAGCCGGGATTAATTACACCCTACAAGTTCGCCAATCGTTCGGCCAAGCAGGTATTGGTACTCCGAGGGAGTCTCCCCATGCTTTCGTATGGAACTAATTAAATAACCTTATTTCCGCAGGGGCATCACCCCGTTAACACCTTTCTTAGACACCTAATGGATCAGCTAATTGTAAAGTGGATAACTCTCCCGGGAGTAACACTTACTCGCAGTGGGTATCGAGATCCAACTATCATATAGAAAGTATTCAATCTCATTGCAAATTTCAACACTTGAATTTCCTAATAATAGTTTTTACCCCTAGCTTCCTATGACCTTGACGGAGGTCAACAAACCATAGGCTGCTAATCAAGTTCAACCCGTTCTTTCCTATATTGAATTAAACCCACCCACACGACCCTTGACGGAGGTCAACAAGGTCGTACGACTACCCTATCCAATTGCATCACATGCGACAGATAAGCACTAATCAGGTATCGCACACTATGCCTAGATAGAGGTCAACAAACATAGCACGAATACTAAATAGTACTTATCTGAAATGACGGAGGGCTACGGCTGGTTTTAAAGAAAACCTTTAATGTATTGAACCTGATATCGCTATAGAATCCAGTGATTTTGAAAATGAGTGGTTTAAGTTCCGCTTTTAAAATCGAGTAGTTTTCAAAATCAAACCGAATAGCCTTTACTAGCTTTTGCTAAAGTGGTCACTCCCCGTGAAAGGATCTCGGCTCTTTCCTCATCGAATGAGGTGCTGGATATCCTTCAAGGAATACCACTATGCAAAACAAGAACTACAAAAGCTATGATGATAAACCAAGTGGGTTGTAGCATTTGCTAGTTTTGCTAAAGAGGTCACTCCCGGTGAAACGATCTCGACTCTTTCCTCATCGAATGAGATGCTGGATATTCATCAAGAAATACCACTATGCAAAGCAAAAACTAGAGCTACCTTTTTTGAAAACTTTTGATTCTACAACATATCTAGGTTTCTTTTCTTTTCATTAATCTTATTAATGAAGTCCCATCATTTAATGATTCCTAAACATCATAGAAAATGAAACAAAAATAGAACGTACGCTTATGCCATCCGCATTCGCCACGGGGCCCCGTCATGCACCGTTAGGTTACTTAACTAACGGCAGAATGGGGTCTGGACTAGCGCTGGTGCAAAACATATGTAACGTTTATTATATATCATGTATATAATATAGCATTCTTCTCATGCAGTTATATGATGACATCACAGAACCAAGTAGCAGAAATAGACATATGAAAAATTGGATATACTAGGAGGTCCGTATTTTAAATTCAGCCAGTAATGAAAAATACGGATTCTACAGTCGTGATGAATAGCCAAACCCACATCCCTAGACCCCTACGAGAGCGGCAAGCAACCCTGCCAATTCTAGAGTTAGGAGACCCGGTCTCGACTCCTCGAGATGGTCTCCCACTGGACTCTAGAACCCGGTTACTTATGCTCCCCACATTAGGTCTATCCTATTGCAGAAAAGTAAGTAATATATATCAGTGGTGACATCATCCTCAACCCGGAAGTGTCCCAATAAAAGAATATTACATACAGATTTTACATGAATGAAAATGAAAAACTCTCATCTCACGCAAAACCCCCCGGCTATTCAACCATGACGATCCAATAAAACATATTACAGCACCACATAACATCACATGTTATCAACATAAGTAAATGCGCGTATCCCAAATTCCGTTGATATATAGCAATGAGATTTGGGATACCCCACATATTACACTTACGGTAGCAGAAAAGAAATGAAAAACTACAATAATTAGAATCCTTATATCCTTAGACATCATAAACCTGGAATATCTCCTATTCCGGATTTCATGCTTAACTTATAAACCTTGTATTTTAGTCTCAAATTGAAAACTCTTTTCAATAAGCTGTCGGATAATTCAACAAGATTCCCGGCTAAGTGATCGCATACTATACGCAATTACGATGGAGTTTTGATCCGAATCAAAACTCCATAGTAATCGATCAAACGAGACTAAACGACTAGATTTATACTATACTAACTAGTTTTCACAAAACTAATTATTCCGGTTTCTAACAATTGTATCACATATCATCAAGATCTATATAACGTTAAACATTTCGATCGATTTATCGAACACCAACTAATTCCAGAGACCTCAACAACTTAAGCATCATTAAAAACATCAAAAAGTGCCAAATTTACCAATGGAGCAGCACATAAAAATTCAATCTATGACTCCACAAAAGTGCGGTGGAACCACGGCCAAACTAGGGTTTGGGCGCGGTTCCGCGGTGGTTTGAAGGGGTCAGGGGTTTGAATTTTCTGGGGATCCATAAAAAATCCTGCGCGATTTTCTGCATATTTTTAATCACCAAAATTCCAACTTTTGAAAAATCGACAGAAACTTGATAAATCTAGATCTCGAAAATTCGATCGAAATCGTAAGGACCTACCCAAATGTTCTAGCTTGGCTCTGATACCATGAAAGTGTTTGCTAGCACCACGACGTGGTTTAAACGGGCATCACACATGCAATTTTGAAAAATTCGTGGTGCTAATGAACACTTAACAAGATCTTAACTAGAATATTAGGGTTTAACAATGATGATATGATTAACTAAGAGAAAGGAAGGAGGCTACAACCTTGGTAGACCGTGTCCTTCTCTTTTAAAGCCCCAGGTAGTAGTCTACGCGACTCCACTAGGCACTACTTGAAGAAGGTGCAAGCTTCCTTCGATGACCTTCGTGCCGAAGATGATCCACCCGAAGCGCCGCAATCTAAGCTATCTCTTCACTATTCTTTTTAGAGAAGGAAACATGCTACACTTGATTGCTAATCATGTGTAGGATGGTGAAGTAGAAGTGTTGTATGCTCACTAGGGATCTCAAGCTCTATGGTTCACATCATATGTGAGGGTTTAGAGCTTGATGGTGGAGGTGAGGAAAATGGTAAAAGCTAGAGAGCAAAAGAGCTCAACTCAAAAGTCAACTCATGAAAAGAAACACAAGTCTAGAATGAATATGTGAAGCATGGCAACTTTATCCTATTTTCACCATTCCTCCCATTTTCCACCTCATTTCTATTTTCACAAAATAAAAATTCTACCATTCTTCATATATATATATATATATATTAATATATATATTATGAAGAATAATTAGTGAGCTAATAATATTAGTTAAGATATAATTATATTAAATATAATATGTATCATATTATTAAATCAACACTTGATTTAATAATCCGGTTATATCATATATAATCGACTAATATTATTTATCTGTATATCACATTATCAAATCAACACTTGATTCGATAATCCGGTTATATCACATATAACCTGACCGATATCGGATAACTGCCAGATTACAATACGGTATCAAAAACTCATATTTAATCAGGCCCCCCGCACATATCAGCATATGTGTCCTATTTCATTTCACTTGAACTAGGAAACATCTGTGTGGGACTCTAAAGACTCGTCAATATGCCAGCAATAAGTGATGATCACATCCGTCACCCATAAACCATCAGCTGTACTAGCCGGACGTAACAGCTACCCACGTATTGAGCGATTAGAAGATCAATAAGCAAACTTGTCCATACTCTTCATGAAGCCTATAAGTAACACTTACCGTACAGTCCGGTCTCTTCGTATGATATGTCGAATATCGAGTCTGAGGGTGGAATCGTCAGACCCCAATAACTTGATAAGTCATGCCGATGTATGGCTCATAACGGTTCGAGAAACTACGATAACACTTACCAGTAAATCTCATCGATAGCCCTGGTCAGGGGCTTACTATTTTAGCCAATCGAGCATATCGCAACATCAACTCTCTATACCGGGAGAGACGAAACCCCTCCTATCGCTCATTGCCTCCATGTGACTCGGGACTGTACCCAAAATCCACCTGTTTTCATGACTCCTTTGAGCCGTGGCAGGGAGGAAATTAAAGCACAGTGGGAACTGCACAAGACTCTATGACGATCTCGGGTCTACAGACTAACCTGTACCAGTGTCACCAGAGAACTGCTCTCTGACGATAGGTATAGTACCATGTAGGAGTTCTCGGCGAGTCCTGTTCGGTGTACCCATTCTCTAATGAGCACATGTGTACAATCTTTGATGTCAAACAACAATGGATATGGGATCAACCATCGCCCCATACAGGGTCAAGAAACGTACACACTAGTCTACTCTGGAATATCGATGCCATGCCTCGATATTCCCTCGACTAGGAACTATTAAAGGATGTGCTTGTGGACTACCCAGGTCCCAGTAGTATGATCCGCACCATAGTCCTGGTAGTCATGCTTACATCCTAAGGGCTTTATCAACATGTATATGAGAGACGGTATAATAATACCAGTGAATATGTTAAGATAAAGGAAACCGGATAGCATACTATCTTGTCAAGCAAGAAATTCTTCCATATATATTTCCAAGCATCCACTAAATCATACAATAATGGCCTCTATAGAATACATATCACTAACAGCGAGAATGATTGCGTTTTGTTCTGGAATGAACATGGCACACTCAGAAACTTCCCCATGTCCGGGTCTAGCCGATTCAAGCTTAAGAAAGACCCTTAGTCGAGTTATGTGCCCGTGAATATTCTCTGTCATTTTCGACTAATATCGAGGCTGCAACGTTTATTTATGTGTGAAGAGACGGCGTCCAAAATGCAGTTGCACCATAAAGCGCCCCGTGAGGAGGGAAAAATGAGTTATCCTAAAGATTCGATCTCATAGAAACTTTTAGATGAAAAAAATCCTATGTTCAGCAAAGACCCTCGTAACATAAGGCTGGGAATTGCGAGCGATAGTTTCAGTCCATTTGTGATTGCTCGTGGCAGGCGTACTCACAGTACTTGGCCCGTTGTGATGACTATATACAACCTTCCGCCATTGAGGGCTATGACGCAGTCTTATCTTATGGTAGCACTTTTAATCGACGGTCTCTTGTTCCCTGAGAAAAACATCGATGTATACCTTCAACCCTTGATCGGTGAGTTAAAGTCGATGTGGGAACCTGGCGTGTGAACCTATGATGCACAAGGTAAACAATTTTTTCAGATAGGGTTTGCCTGTTGTGGACAATTAATGATTTTCCTGCCTATGGTATGTTGTCGAGGTGGACAACTCAAGAAAAGCTTGTGTACCCTTGTTATCCTATTCATACGAGTAGCGTACACTTGAAGTTTAGTAGGAAAGAGTCGTATATGAGTCACCGACATTTCTAGCCTATAACTCACAGATTCTGGAGGAATAAAGAAATGTTCAATGGCAAGATGGAGATCGGTAGACCTTCTAAACCATTTTCTGGTAACGGCATACTGCAACAATGGGGATCTTATTAGAATATCACATTCGGAAAGACACGGAACAAAGATACAAAGTCATGCCCAAAAGGTTAAAAGAAACTTAGTGGTTTATTTCAGCTTCCGTACTGGTCCGATCTACCGCTGCGCCATAATTTAGATGTCATGCATATCGAGAAGGGCGTTGCCAAGCCACCATCAATCTTTTGCTGCGTAAGGATGGAAAAAAGGACAATCTCAATGCCCGTCATGATTTGATGGATTTGGATGGTTTTTATAATTAGAAAAAAATTGATGCCTCGTCCTGTGGCCGGAAAACCGAGTTATTATGAGATCCTAACGGCAATCTACAACCGGGACAAAGAGAAGAAGTAGCGGTTCTTATGGGTGTTGAAAGAATTGTAAATTCCCGACGGTTTCTCATCAAACATTGCAAAACAAGTGTAGATAGAAAACGGAAAAATCGTAGAACTCAAGAGTCACAATTACCAAGTACTGATGCAACACCTTCTTTCCTTTATGCGTCAGAGCATCGCTAAATTCAGATGTTGTTCTCGTGCTTAACGACTTTTGCACCTATTTTCGGCAATTGTGTAGTTAGATAGTAAACCTCGAAGAAGATATTCCTTTGATCCTATGTAAGCTGGAATCTATCTTTCCACCTTAATTTTTTGACATTATTGTTCACCTGTCAGTCCATCTGGCAACCGAGGTCAAGATTGGCGGTTCGGTGCATTACCGTTGGATATATCTCATCGAGAGGTATGAAAATGTTTATTAGGCATCATTTAAATTGCAAAACATTATCATAAATTATTAATATCCATTATTTTTCAACATATATCTATTAACTTTAAAAAAACTATATTCATAACAAGTATCGTCCTAAAGGTTCGATTACGGAATATTATCTCTTGGAAGAAGTTATTTTTTCTATGCTCGTTTCCTGAATGACGATGTCAGGAAGAAGCTGAAAAAACCGCCGCATGTGCCCGATGGTCCAATTGGAGTAGGAAAACTAAATAACATGACTTACAATCTCCAGGGCAGGGTACATGCGTACATCTTGCTAAACTGCGAATATTTTGCTAATTATGCAAGATATGATTTTCTAATTTCATCTATTTAAACATTCGAAATTATATTTAATCTAACTTATATAACTGTAAATTAACGAGCAGAGTGCATAAAACTATACTCAAGAGATCGAATCCTAGACGTGCTCAGATGATAGAATCGAAGAAGAATAGAGGCGCACTTTTGCCGCATGGTACAGACAAGAAGTCGATGGACAATTGAATCTTATAGAGAAGATTGACAGAGAGGTCCATGACCTTCTAAGGGGTCCAACGATTGCAGATATATTTTACAATGGGTATGGGGTTTCTGGCTACAAATTTGAGATAAAAAGGACGGAACGTATTAGAATTACACAAAATAGCGGCATCGCAACCGTCGATGACAAAGGAAATCCCTAATACGGTGTTCTTGAAGAGGCTATAGTAGTCTCATACATGCATAAAGATATCCCATTTCATATATTCCAATGCAGATGGTACGTTCTAAGTTTGATCGGGGTAGGAAGTTCGATGAATACGGTCTCACTTTGGTAAACAACAAATTGACAACCTACAAATATGATAGCTTTATCTTTCCATAATTGCAACACAGATATATTATTCTCAGGATTTGAAGAATGTTGACTGGAGTATTGTTTGTCGTTGGAAACCAAAAGATTATTATAATGTACTGACGTTGAATGACTCTGAATATGAGAGTGATGATGAAGATCCCGCGATAACACATCTCATTCCTTCTACTGAATGTACCAAGGATCCAAACTACTCTGCGTCGTCCATCAATACATTGGTAAGACATGATATCGGCCAATTTGTTTTTACGGCCAAGATTTTGAGAATCCACCTTGAGAATCTTCAGCCAATAAAGCGAATAAACATGTCAGGTATTGAAATTGAAATAAATGTTTTAAATTGCTTAATGATTATATGTAATGAAATAATATTTTGATATATACATATAGGGTCTGATGGCAGGAGTCATAATAAGAAAAGTCATTTAGACGATATTATCCAGAGCTCAATAGCTAGAGCAGAGATGCCTATCCCTACCAGCACCCCGCATACAAGCACCACAACACCACTATCAGCGCCCATATCCCTACCATCATCCCTCCTACTAGTGCCACAACACCACCATTAGCACCGCCTATCACTACCAGCACCCTTACTAGCGCCACAGGACCCGTAGGGACCGCAGCAGCCACGCCTATCCCTATTAGCGCAGTAGCAGATCCTCCTACCTAGTGTTCACACCAGAATATAGCATTTAATACCATCCATTCTTCTGCTCGTTTGTTTATAGGCCGGTGCTTTTGATCTGTGTTTACTATATATTTACAGGTTATAGCTTTCTAGTATAAAATAATGCAAATCATATAAAATCTCCACAGTTACGCCAAAATCCAGAACATCTGCCACAAATAGATAAAATTCGGGTTCCGGTCATCCGCATCCGTCCAGTGCCGCTTACCAGTTCAAGAGACAAGACAAATAACAGTGGTCATTCGTGTCTTGGTCAAGCACAAAGCACGAGAGGGGAAGCACAAAATTCTATGGATGCATGGAGCTCGAAGGAGATAAATGTCAAATGAATTAAAATCGAAGCCATTTTGGACTGTTGGAAATCTGAAGGTATATTGGAACCATTTTGCAATTTGGGAGCTGTAGAACAGAAGAAGAAAGAAACATAAGAAATCCCAAAAAAACGACAAACCAACTCCTCCAAACCGCTGCGGAACCGCGGCCAATAGCCAATTTTTGCGGCGGTTCCGCGGCCGAGTCAACTCAGTGCGAGATGGTGTTTTGGGGGTAGTTTTGAAATTGTGTATGGGCTCGGAATTTAGCCCTAGGGTTTCAGCTCTCTTCCTATAAATACTCCAGTTTTGAGCCATTGTAGATGTCTTCTTCTTTGTTAGTATTTAGTGTAGATTAGTTTGTATTTCTTCTTCTTCTTCATTTATTCTCCATAAAAGTGTAGTGAGAGCTCTTGAGAGGAAAATCAATGAAGATGAGGGTTTTTATTTAACTTGTATCTTTATTTTCTTGTCTTGTAATTTTAATTCCTAGTGTAATTTTATTTATTGTTGTTAAGTAGTTGTTGTTATGTCTTGTTATCTTTTTCTTTTCTTCTTATTCGTATTTTTCTCAAGCCATGATACTCTATGGAGTTTCTATCTTAAATGAGGGCTCAAGTAATTAGCTTGCTATCATTTGTAAAACCGCATTTTCCTTTCTTTCTTTACTTCCTTCTTGTTTTGTTTTTATTTTCATTTAAATGTGTGAATAATTTTCACACTTGTTAGGGGCTAAGGTTAGTATGAGGGACGGAAAAATCCCTTGTGTTTCTCTTCACCAAACTATCTAAAATGAACCTAGACCAAACAAACACAACCCCCTCACTTAGGCGCGCTATACGTAACATAGCTGCGACCTAAGTCAAGAAGTCCTTTGGGAGTACTACAACTTGACATGTAATTGTGACTTAATTGGATACATGATTGTGGGTGTTTGGCCTAGGGTTGGAAATAAGCGAACCTAGCTGAAGGACAAGTGCCACTAGGAATGGATTTAGCATTGGAAAGCTTGCATAAACTCGCAAATCTCATTCTTATGTCCTCTTAATCCCCACTACTTTCTTTTATCCCAACATCATTTTAAAAATGGGAAAAAAAAAGCACAAGACTAATACTAACTCTACTAGCCAACCATAACCCTAACAAGTTTATTTGAACATAAATACGAACACTTAGGATATATTTGAACATACACATATACATTCTTGAATTGACTCGTCTAAAACAAGAACGTGTTGGCAATAGTGCCCTCAAAGTCAATTATTGGATCGCAGGCACGTGATTGCAATGATTGAGGAAGGACCTATACCGGTAGGACAGTCTTACTCGAGATGATAGTATGCTATCTGGTTTGTCTTTATCATTGTGTACATGCTTCAGGTGATATTACAGATCATTATTACACATTGATAGAGCCCACAGGATTCTTGCTTGACTACCAGCAGTATGATGGCGATCATATACGTGAGAGTTGGGTGGTCTATAAGCACATCCTTAAAGTGTCCCTAGTCGTAGGAGTTTCGAGACAGGGCATCGATACTCCATGAGTAGACTAGTGTATACGGATCAAGACCCCGACGAGGGGCGGTGGCTGGTCTCACAAGCCATTGGTGTCATTTGGTTCACTTAAGATGTATACAGGTTCTTATTGGGTTATGAGTGTAAGTCCATGCTACATCTCCCGGTACTTTCGGGAATGCGGAATTTGATAAAAAACGATTTTTACGGAGGTGGTAACATGGACCTAAAACCCGGATCTTGGTTAAACATCTATCTAACAACCTAACTACGAGTTTCTAGCTACTCGGTTAGGGGGTTATACCTTACTTGTCTTGAACTCCTTCGTCTTCAAGCTCCGATGGTGGTCCGGAATGGCTTCCTCCCGTCGTCTCCGTACGCCGAAGATAGATCCACCTGAAAGCTCCAACCTTTGGCTCCTTCTTCGTTCTTTGAAGAAACTAGTTCACTTGGTTTGCTAAACCTAGTGAACTAGAATGAGTAGAGAAGAGTTTGTGTGGGATTTTATCTATGGTTCTTGATTCTCAACTCATGAGACAAGAGAACCATAGAATCAAGAGAGGGAGCAAGAGGTTGAGGGTGAGAGCAAAAACAAGAGAGCTCAAGAACAAGAGAGAGAATGAGCAAGAAAGAATGAGCAAGTATTTTGTCTCTCACCCTCTCATAATCCAAAGTCATGATAACTCATCATATCAAAAAAAGTCTTATGTGATGGTTGAAGCAACCATAACCATATCATTTCATGCACTCATTTTACACAAATGAGCAAGCAAGTAAAAGTCTTTGCCATGAAATGATGGCTATGGTTATCATGATGGTCAACTAGTCAAGCCTAGTCAACCGGTCAACAAAGTCAACAAGTCAACAAAAGTCAACAAGTCAACAAAGTCAACAAAAGTCAACAACCATGTCACCATAATACTTAATTAATATAATAGTTAATCACATATCATATTCTCATTAGGGTTGAGCAAAAAGTCAAATAGTCAACGGTCAACTGTCAACAACCCTAATGAGAATCCGCTGCCTCTGCCTCCCTGTCAACTGTGCATACACACCCGCATCCGCGTTCCGAGGAACACGAATGCACACTGGATAAATCCAATCCCAAAAGGTACACTAGGATCTGGCTTAAACCAAAGCCCGCTAGTGTAAACTGTCCGGACACTGTACGTGCACAAGTGCACGGATGTGACCGAACCCTGTCGCAAAACCATGCGACCTGTCGCAATACCATGCGGCCTCTACTCTTTTGCCTAAAGGCGAAAAGCTTTCTGTGTGGGACTCTAAAAACTCGACACTACGCTGGCAGTGGGTTTAACCACAGACCGCAAGCGGCACTAGCTGTGCGTAACGGTCCCCAGGTAGTGCCGACAAGAAGACCGACGAGGCGAAACCCATCTGAACTCCTACTGAGCCTGAGTGTGACATTCTCCGTACAGTCCGGTCTGTTCGTCTCATACATCGCATGGCGGGCCTAGGGGGCGGGAAACGTCAGTCCCCCAATAGCGGTACAAGTCGTGCCGGAGCGAAGCCCAAAACACCCTGAGATAACACTGGAAACCTACCAGTATATCTCGTTTGCCCTGGCCAGAGACTACTCGTGTAATGGCTCTCCTAGACACAGCGCGATGTCAACCCCCAATACCGGGAGAGACGAATCCTGTCTAACCGTCACTGCCTCCAAGTGCTTCGGGACTGCACCCAACCACTACCTGTTTGCACGACTCCTTTGAGCCGTGGTAGGGTAGTGATCAAAGTACAGTGGGAACACACTCGAGGCGAAGTGACAGTGTCAAGTCAGCGGACTAAATTGTACTCATGTCACCTGGGAACTGATAACTGACGATAGGCATAATACCAACTAGTCAGTTCCCGACGAGTCCTGTCCAGTGTACCCGTAACCTAACGAGCACCCGCATACTATCTCAAGTACGACGTACTGATGGCTGTGGGACAGACCGTCTCCCACACTGGGATGAGAAGCGCATGCGCTGGTCTACTCCGGAGTATCGATGCCCTGTCTCGATAGTCCTGTGACCAGGGACCTGCATAAGGATGTGCTTATAGATTACCCAGCCCCACTAGTGTGACGGCCATCACATCGCTGGTAATCAAGCAAAGATCCTAAGGGCTCCACTAATGTGTATAGGCGATATACAAAAATAAATACATGTACACATTGAAGTAGAGACAAACCAAGTAGCATACTACTATTTTGAGCAAGATTGTATATACAAGATGAATATCCCAAGCTTCCATTAAGTAATATACAAACTAGTATGATACAGTAATGGCCTCTAGGGCATATACACTAACAATCTCCCACTTGCACTAAAGCCATGTACTGGCGTATCGAAGACCTATTATCTCGATCAGCCGCTCGAACTGAGTCTGGGGCAGGGCCTTGGTGAATGGATCTGCAGTGTTATCTTCTGAAGCGACTCTCCGAACCTCGATCTCCTGGTGATCTACGATCTCCCTGATCAGGTGATACCGCCTTAAGATGTGCCTGGATCTCTGATGGGACCTGGGTTCCTTCGCTAAATCTATAGCCCCGTTGTTGTCGCAATACAGAGGTATTGGATCAACAATGGACGGAACCACCTGAAGTTCTTTCAAGAACTTCCTCATCCAGACAGCTTCTTTTGCGGCATCAGATGCAGCGATGTATTCCTCTTCCATCGTCGAGTCTTCAACGGTTTCTTGTTTGGAACTCTTCCAACACACCGCCCCTCCATTGAGGGTAAAGACAAAGCCCGACATGGACTTGGAATCATCCTTGTCACTCTGGAAGCTGGAGTCAGCAAAGGCCTCGATCTGGAGGTCTTTTCCGCCATACACCAAGAATATCTCCTTAGTCCTTCTCAGGTACTTAAGAATGTTCTTTAACGCTATCCAGTGTTTCTCCCCAGGATTTGACTGATACCGGTTTACCACACTAAGTGCATAAGCTACATCCGGTCTGGTACACAACATCGCATACATTATAGAGCCTACCGCAGAAGCGTAGGGTATAATAGACATGCGATCCCTCTCCAAATCAGTCTTGGGAGACATCTCTTTAGAGAGGGTGATCCCGTGACAAGCCGGTAGGTTACCGCGCTTGGAATCTTCCATACCGAATCTTTTCAGTATAGTGTCGATGTACCTGGACTGTGAAAGTCCTAATATCCTCTTGGATCTATCACGATGGATCCGGATCCCCAGGATGTATGAGGCATCACCCAGGTCTTTCATGGAGAACCTGTGCGACAAGAACCCCTTGACAGATTGTAGCATAGGAATGTCATTTCCTATTAAGAGAATGTCATCCACGTATAAAATGAGGAATACTACAGTTCTCGCTACAAATCTACTATAGATGCATGGTTCATCTGGATTTTTGATAAAGCCAAATTCTTTGACCGTCTCATCAAAGCAGATGTTCCAACTCCGCGATGCCTGCTTTAGTCCATAGATGGACTTAAGCAACTTGCACACCTTTCCGCTGCTCCCACTCTGAATGAAACCCTCTGGTTGGTCCATATAGACACACTCTTCTAAATTTCCATTTAGAAAAGCGGTCTTTACGTCCATTTGCCAGATCTCATAATCGTGGAAGGCAGCGATGGCAAGAAGGATCCGAATGGATTTCAGCATGGCTACTGGAGAAAAGGTTTCGTCATAGTCCAAGCCAGGTCTTTGACGAAAACCCTTTGCTACCAGCCTAGCTTTATAGGTCTCAACCTGTCCATCTACACCAATCTTCCTTTTGAAGATCCACTTGCATCCTACGGGTTTTACCCCGTCTGGAGCAATGTCCAACGTCCATACCTTGTTGGTGTACATGGACTCCATTTCGGTCCGCATTGCATCCAGCCATTTCACTGAGTCAACGCTCTGAACGGCCTGCTGGAAGCTAGTAGGCTCATCATAATCTAAGATGCAATCCTCTCTATCCCCGTCTATGAGAAAACCGTAGTATCTCTCGGGCGGATGAGTCTGCCTACTACTCCTGCGGAGCGGCGTAGGAATGTCCTGTTCTTTCGAACCCTCTGGCTCCACTAAACTCAGTAATGGTCCGTGGTTCTGGAATTTCTTCCAGTTCTACTGCGCTCCCACTTATTTCCTTTTCCTTCTCCAAGAACTGGTGTTCTAGAAAGTGGGCATTACGAGAAACAAGGACTTTTTGTTCCTCTGCGTAGTAGAAAAGATACCCCCTGGTGTTCTTTGGGTATCCCACAAACTTGCACAGTACTGAGCGTGCCTCGAGTTTGTCCGCATGTTGCTTTTTGACAAAAGCTGGACATCCCCAGATCTTCAGATATTGAAGATAGGGTTTCTTCCCACTCCATAACTCATATGGAGTGGTAGGCACAGTCTTAGTGGGAACTCGGTTCAAAAGGTATGCGGCTGATTCTAGCGCATATCCCCAGAATGATCGCGGCAACTCAGCGCTACTGATCATGGACCGTACCATATCCAATAGAGTGCGGTTCCGTCTCTCCGATACACCGTTATGTTGCGGAGTGTATGGAGGAGTAAGCTGAGAGAGAATTCCGTTCTCTTTTAAATAGTCCAGGAACTCGGCACTTAAGTATTCTCCACCTCGATCCGATCTTAGAATCTTAATACTTTTTCCGGTCTGTTTCTCTACTTCATTCTTATACTCCTGGAATTTTCCAAAGGCTTCGGACTTATGTTTCATTAAGAAGACATAACCGTACCTTGAGAAGTCATTCGTAAAAGTAATGAAGTAAGAATAGCCGCTTCGCGCATGTGTAGACATTGGACCGCACACGTCACTGTGTATGAGTCCCAAGAGCTCGCTCTCTCTTACTCCATGTCCAGTAAACGGAGTCTTTGTCATCTTTCCTTTGAGACAGGATTGACAAGTGGCATACGACTGATATTCGAACGCATTCAAATACCCTTCTGTATGTAACTTCGTCAACCTTCTCTCATTGATGTGACCCAGTCTACAATGCCACAAGAAAGTCTGATTTATTTTTGGAGACTTTCTTTTGTGTGTATTCTGGACATTGAAAATCTGTGGTTGGTTTAATACGTATATACCATTACTCAATGTACCTGACCCAATCAAAACTTGATTAAGGTGAATGTTTACAACATTACTTACAAACGCAAATTCATAATCTTCTTTAGAAACTAAAGATACAGAAATGATATTACAAGTTGCGTTGGGTACAAAAAAGCAATTACGCAAAACCAAAACATGTCCATCTGACATTCCCAGGTGATGTCCCCCACGGCTTTAGCATCCATGCTAGCTCCGTTCGCAACTCTGAGGGTCATGTCACCTGCTTTCAAAACACTACGGTTTCTTAACGCCTGCAAAGAATTACAGATATGAGATCCTGATCCGGTATCCAATACCCAGGAAGTAGAGTTTATTGAAAGACAGTTTTCAATAACATACACACCTGAAGCTGAAGCTGCAACCTGCTTCAATTCCTGTGTTCTGGCCTTCCAGGCCCTGCAATCAATCTTCCAGTGTCCTTTCTTATGACAATAGAAGCATTCTTCCTTATCCACAAGCTTCCCCGCTTTCTTTGTTGCTTTAGCTTTTCCCTTCGTATCCACTTTACTAACACCGCCCCTTGGTTTGGCGGGGGCTTTCTTCTTCTTTCCCTTGGCTTTCGCCTTGGACCTAGAAGAAGATGATCCTCCTACAAACAATGTGGATGTTTCCCTACCTTTCTGTAGGGTGCCCTCTGCGCTCCTCAGCATGTTGAGGAGCTCTGAAAGTTCAACCTCTTTTTCTTGTAAGTTGAAGTTCAGTATAAACTGGGCGTAAGTGGAAGGAAGGGACTGGAGAACTATATCCGTATATAGTTCACTCTCCAATGTGATCCCTAGGTCCGCGAGCTCCTCAATGTAGCCGATCATCTTTAGCACGTGCTCGGCTACTGATGATCCGACGGCCATTCTTGCCGAAAATAACTTTCTCGATGCTTCGTATCTTGCGATACGAGATTGCTCTCCATACAGTTCTTTTGTATGGAGAAATATGGATTCAAGGTCCATATTCTCGTGCCTCCTCTGATGTTCATTGTCCATCGAGGCAAGTACGAGGCACTTGGCCTTCGCGCTATCAATCTCCCAAGTCTTGCGGATTTCCTTATCCGCGACGCTGGAAGTGGGATCAGAGACAGTGGGAGCTTTGGTGGTAAGAAGATACCCCAGCTTGTCGTAAGTGATTGCTATCTTGACATTCCTGAGCCAATCTTTGTAGTTTGGCCCTGTCAGTTTGTTTTTATCTAGGAGTAACTTAAGTCCAGTCATGTCGATTTGGTCGCTGCAATTAGGAGAGAGAAGAAGAAACACTCAGCATGATGCTCTTGCAAGTTTAGAGTGGTTTTTAGTTTGTCTAAACAGGATGGCTCCCACTGTTTCTCGAATCCCTCCTCAAACCATAAAGGAAGAATTAGTCGGGATCAATCCCACCGCACAATACTTGCTTAACCGTTCAGCCAGGCCGGTGTCGGTACTTCGAGGGAGGTTTTCCAACGCTTTCGCGAAGTTCCTTAATTAAAGAACCTCTTTTCCCTGGGGGCGTAGCCCCGCTAACACCTTTCTAGGCACCTACTAGGTTTATAGCATTGATCGATTAGTGAGAAATTTCCCGAGGAGTAGCATATACTCACAGTAGGATCGGGATCCAAATATCATCGCGTGACGAAACTGAAGGAATCCTACCAGAATCATCACACTCCAAATGGTATGCAAATCTAGAAAGTTTCAGTGCTTATGAAACTCCCGATGTGGATTTTTGCCCATGCTCTTATGACCTTTGCGTGAGGTCAAAATGTCATAAGTCACATGTCAAGTTCTTCCCATCATTATCCAGGTTAATTTGAATCCACCCGTACCTACCCTTGACGTAGGCCAAAATGGTAGTACGACTGTCCCAAACCAACGCATTCTATCTATGCAACAGATAAATATCCGGCAGCTACCAATCACTATGCCTTGGCGTGAGGTCAAAATACATAGCTTGAATACTACCGAATATTTAACTGAAATGATGGAGGGCTACGAATGGTTTTGGCTAAACCGTGAACGTAGTGAACTTGATATAGTCGATGGAACGAGATAGCTTTTAAAAGGAGTGGCTCAAGCTCCGTATTTAAAAGTTGTTTTGAAAAGAACCGAGTGGTTTTTCGAAAGTGTTCCAACGACTTTAACTTGGTTTATTATCTTGTATTAGTTCTTTTAATGCGTGATATTCTTGCATTAGTTCTTTTAATGCGTCCCATCAATTAATCCTACCATTGCAGAAAACAACAAAAATATGACGTACGCTTATGCCATTCGCATTCGCCACGGGGCCCCGTCATTACCCGTTAGGTTACTTAACTAACAACAGAGCGGGGGCTGGGCTAGCGCGTCTGTAAAACATAAGCAACGCCTAAATAATATCATATATAGATATACTGCAATGATAAACATTTCAGATCACAGATGAATACATTGGATACACTAGGAATCTGTAATTCGCACGAGCCTGTAACGAAAAACAGATTACACGGTCGCGGTGAATAGCCAAATACCCCACCCAAGACCCCTACGGGTGCGGCAAACTACCCGCCAAGTACTCGAAGCGTAGTAACCTCCCTCATCTCCATGAGTAGGCCACTCGACAATTCGGCATACCCGGTAGTTTGTGCACCCCCTCCATGGGTCTATCCTAGGAGCAAAAACAGTAAAAAGAAATTATACAATGACGGCTACAACCCCGACCCGGTTGTGCGGCCATACAAATAATTATTACATCAATTTACAAATTTACATGAATTGAAAGAAAAGAAAACTCTCGTCTCACAACCCCCGGCTATTCACCCGCGACAATCCAACATATTCATATCCACATTCCAGCAACATTACAGATCACAGATTTGTATAACCCCCACTAATCGACATATAGCGATTAGTAGACGTTCAATACAAATATCACAATACAGAAAAACCCGTTAGCTAAAGTCTTTTAGAAGTTCGATCAAAAATACGGATTTTCGGGACCCCAAAAATAAATTTTTCGTTCTGGAAAATCTGGGCAGAAAATATATATTCCAAAAATCCCAAAATACCCCCAGAAGAACACTGCACCAAAAATGGACCACGGCCGAGTCAACTCGGCCGCGGATCCGCGGCGGGAGCGTGCTCCCGCCGCGTTTCCGCGGCGCTTTGACTCGATCGTTGGACCAATTTTCGTGGGTGTTCACAGAAAAGCCTGAGCCGATTTTAGGTGTGAAAATAATCAACTTTTGAACAGTATAAAAATCGACAGAAACTTCGAATTTCGGGGTTTGTTTTAGGGAATTTTTCTTTGATCGATCTTCTAGTTACTTGCTAACATGTTAGATAGAGTTTAACTAGGCTCTGATACCACTGTAAGTCCATGCTACCTCTCCCGGTACTTTCGGGAATACGGAATTTGATAAAAAACGATTTTTACGGAGGTGGTAACATGAACCTAAAACCCGGATCTTGGTTAAACATCTATCTAACAACCTAACTACGAGTTTCTAGCTACTCGGTTAGGGGGTTATACCTTGCTTGTCTTGAACTCCTTCTCTTCAAGCTCCGATGGTGGTCCGGAATGGCTTCCTCCCGTCGTCTCCGTACGCCGAAGATAGATCCACCTGAAAGCTCCAACCTTTGGCTCCTTCTTCGTTCTTTGAAGAAACTAGTTCACTTGGTTTGCTAAACCTAGTGAACTAGAATGAGTAGAGAAGAGTTTGTGTGGGATTTTATCTATGGTTCTTGATTCTCAACTCATGAGACAAGAGAACCATAGAATCAAGAGAGGGAGCAAGAGGTTGAGGGTGAGAGCAAAAACAAGAGAGCTCAAGAACAAGAGAGAGAATGAGCAAGAAAGAATGAGCAAGTATTTTGTCTCTCACCCTCTCATAATCCAAAGTCATGATAACTCATCATATCAAAAAAAGTCTTATGTGATGGTTGAAGCAACCATAACCATATCATTTCATGCACTCATTTTACACAAATGAGCAAGCAAGTAAAAGTCTTTGCCATGAAATGATGGCTATGGTTATCATGATGGTCAACTAGTCAAGCCTAGTCAACCGGTCAACAAAGTCAACAAGTCAACAAAAGTCAACAAGTCAACAAAGTCAACAAAAGTCAACAACCATGTCACCATAATACTTAATTAATATAATAGTTAATCACATATCATATTCTCATTAGGGTTGAGCAAAAAGTCAAATAGTCAACGGTCAACTGTCAACAACCCTAATGAGAATCCGCTGCCTCTGCCTCCCTGTCAACTGTGCATACACACCCGCATCCGCGTTCCGAGGAACACGAATGCACACTGGATAAATCCAATCCCAAAAGGTACACTAGGATCTGGCTTAAACCAAAGCCCGCTAGTGTAAACTGTCCGGACACTGTACGTGCACAAGTGCACGGATGTGACCGAACCCTGTCGCAAAACCATGCGACCTGTCGCAATACCATGCGGCCTCTACTCTTTTGCCTAAAGGCGAAAAGCTTTCTGTGTGGGACTCTAAAGACTCGACACTACGCTGGCAGTGGGTTTAACCACAGACCGCAAGCGGCACTAGCTGTGCGTAACGGTCCCCAGGTAGTGCCGACAAGAAGACCGACGAGGCGAAACCCATCTGAACTCCTACTGAGCCTGAGTGTGACATTCTCCGTACAGTCCGGTCTGTTCGTCTGATACATCGCATGGCGGGCCTAGGGGGCGGTAAACGTCAGTCCCCCAATAGCGGTACAAGTCATGCCGGAGCGAAGCCCAAAACACCCTGAGAGAACACTGGAAACCTACCAGTATATCTCGTTTGCCCTGGCCAGGGACTACTCGTGTAATGGCTCTCCTAGACACAGCGCGATGTCAACCCCCAATACCGGGAGAGACGAATCCTGTCTAACCGTCACTGCCTCCAAGTGTTTCGGGACTGCACCCAACCACTACCTGTTTGCACGACTCCTTTGAGCCGTGGTAGGGTAGTGATCAAAGTACAGTGGGAACACACTCGAGGCGAAGTGACAGTGTCAAGTCAGCGGACTAAGCTGTACTCATGTCACCTGGGAACTGATAACTGACGATAGGCATAATACCAACTAGTCAGTTCCCGACGAGTCCTGTCCAGTGTACCCGTAACCTAACGAGCACCCGCATACTATCTCAAGTACGACGTACTGACGGCTGTGGGACAGACCGTCTCCCACATTGGGATGAGAAGCGCATGCGCTGGTCTACTCCGGAGTATCGATGCCCTGTCTCGATAGTCCTGTGACCAGGGACCTGCATAAGGATGTGCTTATAGATTACCCAGCCCCACTAGTGTGACGGCCATCACATCGCTGGTAATCAAGCAAAGATCCTAAGGGCTCCACTAATGTGTATAGGCGATATACAAAAATAAACACATGTACACATTGAAGTAGAGACAAACCAAGTAGCATACTACTATTTTGAGCAAGATTGTATATACAAGGTGAATATCTCAAGCTTCCATTAAGTAATATACAAACTAGTATGATACAGTAATGGCCTCTAGGGCATATACACTAACAATGAGTACACCGGACGGACTCGCAGGGGTACTGCTAGTTGGTATTATGCCTATCGTCAGGTAGCAGTTCCCAGGTGACATGAGTACAGCTTAGTTCATTGACTTGACACTGCTACTTCACCTCAAGTATGTTCCCACTGTTCTTTGATTGCTACCCTACCACGGCTCAAAGGAGTCGTGCAAACAGGAAGTAGTTTGATGCAGTCCCGAAGCACTTGGAGGCAGTGGCGGTTTGATAGGATTCGTCTCTCCTGGTATTGGGGGTTGATATCACGCTGTGTTTAGGAGAGACATTACACAAAGTCCTTGGCCAAGGCAAGTGAGATTTACTGGTAGGTATTCCAGTAGTTACTCAAGATGTTCTGGGCTACACTCTGACATGACTTATACCGCTATTGGGGGTCTGACATTTACCATCCCCTCTAGGGCCGATATGCGATACTCATAGACGAACATACCGGACTGTACAAAGATTGTCACTGATAGGCTCAGTAAGGTCTCAGGATGAGTTCGCTCGTCAGCTTCTCTTTCACTCAATACATGGGCAGCCGTTACGTACAGCTAGTGCCATTGAAGTGCTTGTGGTTAAACCCACTGCCAGCGTATTGACGAGTCTTTAGAGTCCCCCACAGAAAGTTTACCAAGTTCGGGCGAAACGTTGTAGAGGCTGTATGGTTTTATGGCAGAGTTCGATCATATACGTGCACTTGTGCGCGGATCATGATTGGACAGATCATACTAGTGGGCTTTGGGTTAAGCCAGATCCTAGTATTAGATTGTTGGATTATTTTCGTCTCGTTGTATTCGTATTCAGTCGGAATACGGATGCAGGTATGTATATACAGATGAGGGGTATTCTTGTGATCTGTCATGAGTTTACTTTTGAAGATGCCATTCTAGTTATTGTTTTAAACATTTGGATTAATGTTTATTATGTGGAAATTGTGAGTGCATGTTTTGTTCAAGAGCATTAAATATGGCATGTGCAATTTTGGTGACTCGTGGTGTGTTTTCTTGTGCCATATCTTTTCTCTTGATTGATTATTGTATGGAATTAAGATATGAAGAGAGGGAGGGCACCCATATGAGGGCAAGGGTTTGGTCTTGAGATTATTATTAGAGCTCTCACATTTATCTCACACAATAAGCAAGCTCATTTTCTTCACTAGCTTTTTCTTAAGCTCACAACTTCCATCAATGGCTTCTTCTTCAACCTCCACTCTATCCCTCTCATATGTTGAGAATCCTAGAGTGCTATAAGGCAAAGTAATCACACACTATCTCTACTTCACCTTGGACATGTCGGCTAGCAAACATCATATCCGAGTTGCTTCGGTTTGAAGCGGGAGCCCGTATAAAGAATCCTCGACATGGAGCCACTTCGACGAGCGAGATCAAAGAGCGAAATTTATCGGGGCAGCCGGCGAGGAGCTAGGCGCAGAGATTGAAGACCGAAGGACATGGATCGATTAGTATAATCTCTAAACTCACTTTACAGTTTGCTAGTATACGGTTAATGGCACGATCCGGGTAATTGGTTGTGGTAGCGCCAAGTTTGAAAAGTTTTTGTTCCGTATTTGGCCATGGATTGATGGCCGGGCCACTGCCGTAACCCAAATGGTATCAGAGCCAACCTATTAACCCTACTAACTAGTTTGCACAAGGTTAAAATCTCGATGGATAAATTTTTCCGAATCACGAATCTATGTTCATTTGCTTGCTGTCAATTTTCAAAGTTGTTCAAAAAATTTTTTTGGGTATCTTAGAATTGTGTTCAGGAAAAACTAGAGGTACAGAAAACATTTGGAGACCTAACTCCAAAATTCCGCCGCGGAACCGGAGTAAAATGTCTCATTTTGCGGCCCTTCCGTCGCGCTTTTTGGGCTACAGTAACCCAAAATTTTTCTGGGGCTCTAGTTCATGAAAATATGATTTTTGTGATATATAGTTTTGGCCTAGATTTGTTTGAGTGCTGGATTTGCATTTGGGGCCTATTTGGAAAAGATTAATCGATCGAAATTTTAAATGTATATTTTTCAGTACATACATTTCTATCTACGACCGTGAATGTCATTTGATCGGTGCAACTTGTCTAATTGCTATAGTTCTTTTAGACGGGTTTATGAACATGACATTCACGTTGATGTTCTGTGGTGTGCTGTGATGTTGCGGATTTGTCGTGGTAGATAGCTTGGGTGCAATGTTATTACAGTTTAGTTTTATTTGTACATTTGATATCGCAGGGCGAGCATCCGACATGTGGACTGCTGTCACTGCCTGTTTATATATTATTCTTTTAGGGCACGACGGGGTTGAGGTTGATGTACCCGTTGTACATATTTTCTTTTCTGTACTAGGATTACCCCGCGGTGGAGTGCACGGATAGCCAGGTTCTAGAAGGCAACGGGCCCGCATCTCATGGCGTTGAGAAGGAGGGGGCCTCACTCCACAATTGGCGGGCTATTCACCGCACTCGTGGGGGTACAGGTTGACCCAAGGAGGGGTGCTCAAGTTACCCGATTCCGTGAAGTGCTGGGTGGCCTATTCACTTTGCTGAAAGGGCTACCTCGCTTCTGGTTTTGGCGGGTAACTTACCGCACTCATAGGGGTCTAGGTTTTCATTGCACAGGCTATCCACACGATTAGGGGAACGTCGGGTTTCACTTGTGGCTCAAAGGAAACCCGGGGCTCCCAGATTATCTGTATTGTTCTGTGATGCATTTTACTTTTCTGTGATGTTGCATTTATCACGTCTGGAGTGATTATTATATATTGTTATATATATACTAGTTGATGCTGTATATGTTTTACACCCGCGCTAGTCCAGTCCCCGCTCTGTCGTTAGTTAAGTAACCTAACGGGTGATGATGGGAACCCGGGGCTCAAAGGAAACCCGGAGCTCCCAGATTATTTGTATTGTTCTGTGATGCATTTTACTTTTCTGTGATGTTGCATTTATCACGTCTGGAGTGATTATTATATATTGTTATATATATACTAGTTGATGTTGTATTTGTTTTACACCCGCGCTTGTCCAGTCCCCGCTCTGTCGTTAGTTAAGTAACCTAACGGGTGATGACGGGACCCAGTTGCGAATGCGGATGGCATATACGTACATTATATTTTAGTTCTTTTGTGGTGTGATTAATTGATGGGACTGCGTTGATTTAGATCAATGGAAAGAAAACAAACCTATATGATGTTGTTGGAACAATTTTCAAAAAGCTGTTATTACAAGGACATTCTCATTTATTTTGCACAGCTGTATTCGGTTATGAATATCCAGCACCTCATTCGACGAGGCAAGGGCCGAGATCCCTTCATCGGGAGTGACACCTTGGGCAGAAGTTTGCGTCAGTGTAATAACTTCACTATAGTCGATTACTTTTTGCTTTGCATAGTGGCATTCGGTTATGAATATCCAGCACCTCATTCTACGAGGAAAGAGCCGAGATCCCTTCACCGGGAATGACCTCTTTAGCAAAGGTTTTCGCCACTATATATTTGTAAAAATCTATCCAGTTCCTTCAACGATATCAAGTTCATTACGTTAAAGGTTTTTTGCCAAAAACAAGCCCTAGCCCTCCGTCATTTCAGATTAGTATTGTTTAGTATTCGTGCTACGTATATCGTGCTCAGCCTAGGCGTAGTGTGCGGTAGCTCTGTAATGGTTTTCTGTCTCATGGATATTTGATTGGTTAGGACAGTCGTACGGTCATTTTGGCTCAGTCAAGGACTCATGCGGGTGGGTATAATGTAATTAAGATAATGATGGGTTGAACTTGGCTAGGATCCTTTCATATGTTGGCTCAGTCAAGGTCACTTGGGTCCTAGGGGTAAAAATCACATCGGGAGTTTCTAAAGAAACTGAAACTTTCCAGGCATGCGCATACCTTCTAGAGTGTGGTGACTTTAGTGGATTCCATCAAGTTATCATGCGATGATAGTTGGATCCCGATACCCACTGATGAGTTGGTTTACTCCTCGGGTGATCCCGACTAATTTTTCTTTCAGGTTTGGAGGAGAATTTGAGGATATAGTGGGAGACATCCTAATTTGATAAAGTGATTAACCATTCTGATCTAGGTTAAAGTGCACGCTGAGTGTTTCATTCTCTCTTTCTTTGACAACGACCATGGCCCAACCCTAGAATATAACTCAGTGACCAAGTTAACCGAACTTTCTTAAAACACTGACCTTTAGATTGTCAGAGTTGCATACCTCATTACCACTCCTACTTTTACCCTTTGCTTTTCTCCGGAACATTCTGTATCACTACGAAGATCCCATTTTCATTGGATATGACCATCGTATAGTTACATACGAAGTCGAAGAAACTTGTTTCAGATTCGAGGATGGTTTTCGGTTCTGGAGAAAACGAATAGGACTATTCAGTTATCTTTTCCTTTTACCTTCTCTCAGGATATGAGGGCTCCTAGGATTAGGAGAGTGTACACCTATTATGCTTATTGAATAGTCTTCTTCTAAACCATAGGCAGGTGCCGAACGGTAGGGAATGAAGAAAACCAATTAGCCTAAGTGTGGTGTACAGAAGGTAATAAGTAAAGACAAATAAAGGGATTAGAAAGAGGGCAAAATAAATTGCGACTGCTATCATTCACGACCAAACCACGTATTTCATCGCCACTCCTACTTCACCTTTGTATTTCTCCAGAACACCCAGTATCACTATGAAGATCCTCGGTTTTTGGATAATCCATCGTATGGTTATATACGAACTCGAAGGAACTTGTTCCAGTTCAAGGATGGATTCTGGTTCAGGAGAAATAGAATAAGAATTATTCAGTTGTCTTTTATCTTTACCTTATCTCAGGTTGCAAGTACTCCTAGGATTAGGAGAGTACACCTATTTTACTTATTGGATAGTCTTCTTCCAAACCATAGGCTGGTGCTGAACGGTAGGGAAGGAAGAAAACCACTTAGCCTAAGTGTGGTGTACAGAAGGCAATGAGTAAAGAAAAATAAAAGGGATTTGGAGAGATGACAAAGAAATATACGGTTACAGTCGTGAATCAGATAGAGGAAGAGGCATTACTAGGAAAACCCGGATATGTATTTACCAGGTATGATTCTCACATTTGTATGGTTTTACAGATGATGAGTGGGGGTAAGTCATTAGGAATTAGGTGATCATCCTCATTATATCGGAATTCATTGTAATTAGTGATATTTGAGGAATCGCGTGGGTTTTTGCCGGACGTCAAATATTTGGTTTTGAATATCCGTTATTATGCACCAATTTCAAACTGATATATCTGTACGTTTATTTTATAAAGTGAGATATAAACTTTTGAAATTATGTCCATGACATTTACCTATATCAGTTGATGGTTAGGTAAGGAGCATTAAACAACTGTGTAATTCTTCATAACCATAGTACAGTTTTCAACCTACGATGCACAGGGTTTGAATTAATCAACTCAGGGAACTTGTATAAAGTATTGTATGTTTTCCAGTGTCCATTAGGACAAAGAGGTTTGTCCTCATACTATATTCTGTTTATTTGTGACTTCTCAAGTTTTAGACAATTGTTTCGTAGAAATACAAGGTCCAAGTTTTGAGAAGTTATAGATACAAGAATAAAGTAGAGAACCATGTGTTGTAAGTATCAGGATTCTTCAAGGTGATCGAAGAAGTAGATACTTGTGTTTAGTATTCAGTTGATAGTAATGGTTTTAGAGAACTTGCTTCTCTTTCAGGTTCCTCATTTCTGGATGCACTCCTAAGTTGAGTAATGCTGATCGACCTCCTTCCATTTAGTTGACACGCACTGGAGACAGCTGCATGATTTGAATCTGGTTCCAATTAAATCAGTATCTCTGTTTCTATATTGTATATAGAATGGCTCATATCTTAACAATTTTAAGGTATATGGAGTTTTCCGGCTTATGCTTAAAACCAGACTCTGGATAACTCAAGGCACGTTTCTGTAATGACAGATTGTGCGTTAACCCTGGCTATGACGAGGGATAGCTTTCTACCATCTGGAAGATCAATAGTGATATTGTTCTTTAGTCGCCACAGTTTTAGTAAAATGGACTTTTCAGAAAATAGTAATGGGGGTATGGTAGAACTGGAAGAGATTTCAGAACCACAAACGATTACAAAAAATTTAATTGGAACTAAATATTCAATCAGGTTTGACATTCTATTAGCCACTTAACAGATATGGTGTGTAAGCTCAGAAGCCCGAGAGGTACTTCGGCATCCTCAAAGACGGTGACAGGGAGGTTCTTGATTTCCTAGACTTTACACTACTGTTGTTCCAGACTATGAGACTCGGCAGGAGGATGAGTATAGCATCGTTCTAAACTAGCTTTAGAAGTGCACATGTATATGACTCTGCCAGAGGGTTGTTATAGTCAGTGGGAGCTGCGGAAGCATGGTGGAGAAGTAGCTTATGTCTATTTATAGACTGAAGCAGATATAGCGGAGATAGATCATCTATTTTTTGATGTGACAGTCATGGACTTTGACTTCATCAGAATAGGAGATGGATCTGTTAAGAAGGTAGTAGGGTGTGATGTCCTGGTATTTGGATGACTTACACGTTGTAGGAAGTGAAATTCCTATACTACGATCGGTTATACTGTGTTTGTCATACAGTGGTTTCTCCACATAGGATTTGAATATTATATATGGCATTCTGGTTACTAGGTCTATGATTTTAGATCTAGATTTAGGTAGTGTCCCAATCTGGGTACTTAGACAGTATTCTAAAGGTGTTTTAGTATCGACGACTCCTGGCATGGTAGTGTACCTGCAGATGATGGAGTCACCCTCTCTAAAGGTGACATACAGACTAAAGGGGAGGGGGATGTGTATGATTGACATATCACTTGCTTAGGCAATTGATTCAGTCATGAGATGTCAAGTACCACACCAGATGTTGTTTTTGCAATAGATGCAATAAGTTGATATATCAATCCAATCCTGGAGAAACGTTCGGAAACAGTTTTATGAACATAAGTGGATGTTTTAGGGATATGATAACGGCAGCTTCCATCTGGAGACGATAGTCATTCCAGGCTTTCAAGGTGACCTGGTTGACAGAGTGATTTTTAGAGTTATAGACTTTCCTCTGTGAGGGGCAGTAGTTTGGACAGATGATCCAAGCGCATACTGAGGGAGGCATGGTGCAGGATACTGATTAAATTCAGTTGACGATGCAGTCTAAGAAGTTTGCTGGATTTGGAGTTCATTTGTGAACCGGATCCTATCAGATATCCAAACATATTCTAAGACAGGTACAGCTCATTTCGGGAGATGGTTATATCCGCGAACTTGAGATAAAGAGAGACATAGAAAAAAACATCAGAGCGGATCCACTCACTGAGGCTATTTCTCGAAAGCAATAGTTTCACAAACGAGCTTTGTGAAACTGATTAGTAGAGGAGTTGGGTGTTCGGTATCACACGGGCTGTGAGTATGCTGTATCGCAATAACTAGCCTTAAGTGCAAGTGGGAGATTGTTGGCTATAGTGCCCTCAAAGTCAATTATTGGATCGCAGGCACGTGATTGCAATGATTGAGGGAGGACCTATACTAGTAGGAAAGTCTTACTCGAGATGATACTAGGCTATCTGGTTTGTCTTTATCATTATGTGCATACTTCAGGTGACATTACAGATCACTATTACACATTGATAGAGCCCATAGGATTCTTGCTTGACTACCAGCAGTATGATGGCGATCATATATGTGAGAGTTGGGTGGTCTATAAGTACATCCTTAAAGTGTCCCTAGTCGTGGGAGTTTCGAGACAGGGCATCGATACTCCATGAGTAAACTAGTGTATACGGATCAAGACCCCGACTAGGGGCGGTGGCTGGTCTCACAAGACATTAGTGTCATTTGGTTCACCTAAGATGTATATAGGTGCTCATTGGGTTATGAGTACACCGGACGGACATGCAGGGGTACTGCTAGTTGGTATTATGCCTATCGTCAGGTATCAGTTCCCAGGTGACATGAGTATAGCTTAGTCCGTTGACTTGACACTGCTACTTCACCTCAAGTGTGTTCCCACTGTTCTTTGATTGCTACCCTACCACGGCTCAAAGGAGTCATGCAAACAGGTAGTAGTTGGGTGCAGTCCCGAAGCACTTGGAGGTAGTGGCGGTTAGATAGGATTCGCCTCTCCCGGTATTGGGGGTTGATATCGCGCTGTGTTTTGGAGAGCCATTACACAAAGTCCTTGGCCAACGCAAGTGAGATTTACCGGTAGGTATTCCAGTAGTTACTCAAAGTGTTCTGGGCTACACTCCGACACGACTTATTCCGCTATTGGGGGTCTGACGTTTACCATCCCCCTAGGCCCAATATGAGATACTCATAGACGAACAGACCGGACTGTATGGAGATTGTCACAGATATACTCACTAGGGTTTCAGGATGAGTTCGCTTGCCAGCTTCCCTTTCACTCAATACATGGACAGCCGTTACGTACATCTAGTGCCACTGACGTGCTTGTGGTTAAACCCACTGCCAGCATATTGACGAGTCTTTAGAGTCCCCCATAGAAAGTTTCCCAAGTTCGGGCGAAACGTTATAGAGGCCGTATGGTTTTATGGTTGGGTTAGATCATATACATGCACTTGTGCACGGATCATGATCGGACAGATCATACTAGTGGGCTTTGGTTTATGCCGGGTCCTAGTATTAGATTGTTGGATTATTTTCATCTCGTTGTATTCATATTCAGTCGGACTACGGATGCATGTATGTATATACATATGAGGGGTATTCTTGTGATTCGTCACGTGTTTACTTTAGAAGATGCCAATTTATTTATTGTTTTAAACATTTGGATTAATGTTTATTATGTGGAAATTGTGAGTGCAAGTTTTATTCAAGAGCATTAAATATGGCATGTGCAATTTTGGGGACTTATGGTGTGTTTTCTTGTGCCATGTCTTTTCTCTTGATTGATTATTGTGTGGGATTAAGATATGAAGAGAGAGAGGGGAGCTACATGAGGGCAAGGGTTTGGTCTTGAGATTATTATTAGAGCTCTCACATTTATCTCACACAATAACCAAGCTCATTTTCTTCACTAGCTTTTTCTTGAGCTCACAACTTCCATCAATAGCTTCTTCTTCAGCCTCCACTCTATCCCACTCATGTGTTGAGAAGCCTAGAGTGTTATGAGACAAAGTAATCACACACTATCTCTACTTCACCTTGGACATGTCGGCTAGAAAACTTCATGTCTGAGTTGCTTCGGTTTGAAGCGGGAGCCCGTGTAAAGAATCCTCGACGTGGAGCCACTTCGACGAGCAAGATTGGAGAGCGAAATTCGTCGGGGAAGCCGGCGAGGAGCTAGGCGCAAAGATTGAAGACCGAAGAACACGGATCGATCGGTATAATCTCTAAACTCACTTTACAGTTTGCTAGTATAGGGTTAATAACATGATTCGGGCAATTGGTTGTGGTAGCGCCAAGTTTGAAAAGTATTTGTTCCGCATTTGACCGAGGATTGATGGCCGGGGCACTGCCGTAACCCAACAGAACGGACATACTACCATCTCCCTGCGGATCGACCCGTGCTCAACAGGCTAGCTGCAAAGCGACACAGTCTTCATTGTGGTAAGCAGAACAAACATAACAAGTGGAATGCGAGTTTCTGCAACAATCAAATGGCGTCGTTGCCGGAGAGACGGTAACGTAGTTCTTTCTTGTTATTCATGTTAATATTTTTTTGTGTCTACATATATAAACAAATATATAAAAAAAACTTGTTATTTTTGATATTTTTTGTGTGCAAGTGTGCAGGCTAATCTGGAGCAAGTACAGTGATCAAATAAAGAAACAGAGTCTGTAGGGTTTCTTAGCGCGGCAGCAAGGTTTCGGAGGCATCGTCCATGCCATTTTTAAATTTTTGTAGTTCTAAAGAACCCTAACCCTATAATCTTAACTAGATTTTTAAATGAAACGATATGTAAACAACTTTACATACAAAGTGAATGCCGAATACAACATTTGTAGACCTGTCCTTCACTTCTAAAGCTCCATGTTGTAGCCCCTTCGCTGCGAATAGTGAACTCCCGGACTCTAGAGAGGGTTCACTTCAAGAAAAGAACAACCTTGCTCAATGTCTTCGAGGCCGAAGATGATCTACGTCGAGAAGACTCGAGCTCATGCTACCTCTTCACTAATTTTTTAATTAGTGAAGCAAACACCCTAAACTAAATTGCTAATAGTAGAGGATGATGAATTAGGAAGTGGGCTCACTTTAGTTTTTATTTTCTCACTCAATTTCACCACTTCAAGAAAATCAAGAGAGCTTCAAACAGCAAGAAGAATATGAAAGTGAAAGTAATGAAGAGAAATAATCTCATGAGGTTAGAAATGCAACCATGGTTGGTATATGCCATGCCAAACCCTTGTAGAGAATAAACCAAGGCTAAAAGTTAAGAGTTGGGTTAACAAATATCTTAAGCTAGACAAACAAATGGACTAAGCCAATGTTCTACTAACTTCTCCAAGCTCATCCATGACTAATTCCAAATGTTTGAATTAATTAAAAATAATAAAACCCTAGCAATAACCTAGCATGGTGTGAGTCTCATACAAATATGTTGCATCTGTAATCTTACATGACACAACAATATATATCACATATATATTTTGTGCAAAAAGAAAACAATACATTTAACATTTATCACATATATATCAATGTATCATAGGTGAGAAAAATGAATACTTAAGTGAGCTAATATTAGTTAATGTAATGTAATATATCAAATATATAATATTACATTAAATTATTAAGTCAACACTTGAATTAATAATCCGGCTATATTCTGTATAACCGACTAATATCAAAAGCAACAATTTATTGAATCAACACTTGATCCGATAACCCGGCTATATTACATATAACCGACCAATGTCACAAGTCATGAGAATAGAATGCGGTATCACATATGCGCATTAATCTCGGTCCCGCAGATATCATATATGTGCTCCTACTCCATTTCGCATGAACCAGGAAACCACTGTGAAAGACTTTAAAGACTCATCAATACGCCGGTAGTAGGTGATGATCATATCAAAATGTAACGGCCACCCGGGTATTGAGCGATCAGAAGATTAACAAGCAAGCCAGCTCATACTCCTGCGAATCCAATCAGTAACATTACCGTACAGTCCAGTCTCTTCGTCTGATATATCGCATATCAACAGCCTGGGGTAGTATAACGTTAGACCCCAATAGCATGATAAGTCATGCCGATGCAAGGTTTATAACGGTTTGAGAAACTAATGATAATACTTACCAGTAGATCTGAGCAACCCTGGCCAGAGATTTCCTGTTATGGCCAATCGAGCATAGCTCAATATCAACTCCCAATACTGGGAGAGACGAAACCCCTCCTATCGCTCATTGACTCCATATGACTCGGGACTGTACCCAAAAACCACCTTTTTGTACGATCTCTTGACCGTGGTATGGTGGAAATGAAAGCACAGTGGGAATCACACAAGTCTCTATAACGATCTCGGGTCTACAGACTAACATGTACCTGTGTCACCAGAGAACTGCTATCCGACGATAGGTATAATACCATCTAGGAGTTCTCAGCGAGTCCGTTCAGCGTATCCAGTCTCCACTGAGCACCCGCATACCTTCTTTGATGTCAAACACCAATAGATGTGGGATCATCCATCGCCCATCAAATGGGTCGAGAAGCGTATATGCTAGTCTACTCTGGAGTATCGATGCCCTGTCTCGATACTCCCACGACTAGGAATATTTGAAAGATGTACTTACCGACTACCATGTCCCTACTAGTATGATCTGCATCATAATCCTGGTAGTCAAGTACTCATCCTAAGGGTTTTATCAACATGTAATAGAGAGACAATAAGTGTAAATGTTAAGATAAAGTGCAACCAGATAGCATACTATCATGTCGAGCAAGAAATTCCTCCCTATATATGTCCAAGCATCCACTACAATATACATCACATGTACAGTAATGGCCTCTAGGGTATACATATAACTAACAATCTCCCACTTGCACTAAGTCCATCTGTTGCAGTATCCAATACCCAACAATATAGCATGGTGTAGTATCCCATACTCAACCATCCCAAAGAAGCCTCTCTAGGGGAAAGGCTTTTGTGAGTAGATCCGCCATGTTATCTTTCGTGTCAACTCTCCTGACCTCGATCGTTTGGAGATCAACCATCTCCTTAATGAGGTGATACTTGCCTCAGAATATGTCTGGAATGCTGATGGGACCGGTGTTCCTAGGCCAAAGCCACAAAGCCATTGTTGTCACAATAACAGTTATTGGATGCTCAATGGTAGGAACCTTGTTCATCTCATGAACAAGAAATGTCCAGAAAGCCACTTTAGCTGCATCCTTGGTAGTAATGTATCCAGCCTTTATCATCTAGTATGTCACGGTATCTATCTTGGAACTCTTCCAACATACCGTCCCTCCTTAAGGGTAAAGACAGTGGCTGTGACTGACTCTTAGTCGTTCTTATCACTCTGGAAGCTCGAACCAAGAACTTTCTTTTAGTGCTTCTCAAGTACTTAAGAATGTCCTCACAGCTATCCAGTGATTCTCCTAAGATCCGATTGATTCCTGATCACTACACCTAGTGAGTCATCTACATCTGCTCTGGTACATAACATCGCATAAATGATAGAGCGTAGTGCCGAAGCATAGGGTATCCCTTGCATGCGAGCTCTCTCCAAATCAGCCTTGGAAGACATCTTTTTGGAAAGAGTGATTCATGAGTAAGTGGGCGAACTACTACGCTTAGAATCCTCCATACTAAACCCCTTTAGTATGGTGTTAATGTACCTGGATTTGGGACACTCCTAACATCCACTCAGATCGATCACCTAGATCATAATCCATAAGATGTAGTAGGTATCATCCAGATCATCTATTGAAAATCCCCGTGATAAGAGGAGCTTGACCGAGTGTAGCATAGGAAACCATTTCCTATCAAGAGTATGTCATCTACGTACTATACGTGGAAGACAACCTTACTCTCTACAAGCTACTTGTATATACAAGGTTCATCTACCATTTTGATGAAGTCAAACTCTTTGACTACCATATCAAAACAAATATTCCAACTCCGCGATGCGCGCATTGATCCTGATGGACTTAAGCATAGCTTTGAAAGTCTCAACTTTTCCATTTACACCAAGAATCTTCTCTAGATCCATTTTCTCCCAATGGATTTTATCCCTTCAGGTGCAACATTCAAAGTCATACTTTGTTGGTATACATGGATTCCATCTTTGATCGCATAGCATCCAGCCATTTCACAAGTTTCCACTTATGATGGCCTGCCTGAACCTAATTGGGCCATCATCTACCATGATGCAATCCTCGATCCCACTGTCACCAAGAATACCATAGTATCTTTCAAGTGGATGAGGAACCCTACAAGATTCGCGGAGAGGCGGAGGTTCGTTAGAGACTATTGAATCTTTTGGTTCTACCAAATCATCAGCTGTTAGTTTGTCTAGCTAGAACTGCTTCCAGTTCTACCTCATGACAAAAATTTTCTTCATAAGAAATTCTTTTTCTAAAAAGGTGGCATGTTGTGAAACAAAACACCTTTTGCTCCTCAGTTAGGTAGAAGATATACCATCGCAAATGTTTGGGATATCCTAACAAACTTACACAGAACTGACCTTGCCTCGATCTTGTCCGTATTCTGTCTTTCAAAATAGGCCAGACAACCCCATATCTTTACTCGTTTAAGACATGGTCTCTTCCAACACCATATCTCATATGTAGTGGTAGGCTCTGATTTGGACGGAACCCCATTCAATAGGTATGCAGCTTCTCAAGTGCATAACACCCATAAGAAAACAAGTAACTCAGAAGTACGCATCATTGAGCGCACTATATCTCATAGGGTGTGATACCTCCGCCCCGATACATCGTTATGCTGTGGTGTACTCGAAGGAGCAAGCTGAGAGAGAATCACATTCTCCATTTAGAAAATCCAGGAACTCCATGCCTTGTATTTTACTCCTCGATTTCATCGAAGGACTTAATACTTCTACCCGTTTGGTTCTCAACTTCAAGCTTGTATTCCTTGAATTTCTCAAAAGTTTCAGACTTTTGTTTCAACAGGAACATATGTCCGAATCTCAAGAGATGATCAGTGCATATAATGAAGTACGAAAAACCAACCTTGGCATTTATAGACATAGGACCGCATACATCATCATGTATCCGTTCCAAGAGTTCAATAACTCTTTCTCTGTTTCCTATAAATGGAGATTTGGTCATTTTACCTTTGAGACAAGACTGGCAAGTAGCATAAAATGAAAATTCGAACTGATTCTTATATTCATCCTTATGTAACTTAGCTGGTCATGTCGCATTGATATGACCTAGTCTACAATACCTCAAGAAGGATTCGTTCATTTCTGAACTACTTCTCTTGTGTGTGTTCTAGATACTTTGAACTGTAGTTTGATTTAGAAAATATATGCTATTATATAACGTGCCTGATCCAATCAACACTTGATTTAGGAAAATGTTCACAACATTATCCCCTGTACAGAATTATATCCTTCTTTAACTTTATAAAGAATCTAATGTAATGTTGTATATCAGGTTCAGTATGTAATAACATTTGTTTAGAATCAATGTATTTACCATTTGGTAATACAAGGTGATATTTGCCAACTGGTTTGGCTGCAACAATTGCACCATTCTCTAACACTTAGAGACATATTACACATTCTCAGTTTTCTACCTTTCTGTAACCTATGTAACTCTTACATATATGGGATCCTGATCGGGTATCTCATACCTAGGATATAGAGGATACTCAGAAACAGTTCTCGGTAATGAACACACCCGAAGAAGACGCATCAACATGCAATTTCTCCGATTGGGTGGCATGGGAATCCGGATATTCCCATATTTCCTTCTCGAACTTATAACAGTTATAAGATAGAGCGGAACCAACGTTCGCTAGCTCAGTATAATATGTAGGTTCGGTCAATGCATCCTTATTATTATCTTGATTAAGGCGTGGCATGGTCGCTACCAGGAGAGAGAGAAAGAGAGAGAGAGAGAGAGAAGAAAACACTCTGCGTGCGCTCTTACAAGATTAGATTGGTTATTATTTTATCTAATCAGTATGGCTCCCACTATTTTTATCAAATATTCCTTCAAACCCTAAAAAGTAAGACTAGCCAGGATTAATTACACCCTATAAGTTCGCCAATCTTTCAGCCAGGCCAGTGTCGGTACTTTGAGGGAGGTTCCCCGTGCTTTCGCACGGACCTAATTAAAATAAATCTCGTTTTCCCAGGGACGTAATCCCGTTAACATTTTTCTAGACACCCACTTGATAGGCTAATTGTAATGTGTAAAACTTTCTCAGGAATAACTCTTACTCGCAGTGGGTATCGGGATCCAACTATCTCATAGAAGGTATGCAATCTCATTGCAAATTTTAACACTTAAAATTCCCGATAATATTTTGCCCCTAGCAACTTATGACCTTAACAAGGTCAACAAATCATAAGCGCTAGCCAAGTTCAACCCGTCATTTCCTGATTGAATTAAACCTACCCGCACGACCCTTAACAAGGTCAACAAAGTCGTACGACTACCCTAATCCAATCGCATCATATGCTTATGCAGATAAGAACTAATCAGCTACCGCACACTATGCCTTAACATGGTCAACAAACGTAGCACGAATACTAAGTAGTACTTATCTGAAATGACGGAGGGCTACGATAGGTTTTTATGAAAACTTTTTGCGTAATGAACTTGATATCGTTGTAGAATCAAGTAATTTTGAAAAGGAGTGTTTTGAAGCTTTTACTAGTTTCGCTAAAGAGGTCACTCCCGGAGAAGGGATCTCGCTCTTTCCTCATCGAATGAGGTGAAGGATATTTCACAAATACAACCATGCAAAGCAAAAACTATAGAAGCAATCAAAAGACAAATCAAATTGGTAGTAGCATCTGCTAGTTTCGCTAAAGAGGTCACTCCCGGTGAAGGGATCTCGGCTCTTTCCTTATCGAATAAGGTGCTGGATATTCTACAAGGAATACCGCTATGCAAAGCAAGAACTAGAGCTACCAGTTTTTAAATAAGTTTCTACAACATCTTGAGGTTTCTTTTATTTCATTAATCTCATTAATTAAGTCCCATCAAATTATGCTTTCTAAGCATCACAGAAGAAACGAAAACAGCAATATTTATCATATATCATATATATAATATAGGCATTCGTCTCAGAACACATCAAGTGATCACATCACAAAATATCAGCAGCAGAAGAATCACATATGAAATATTGGATATACTAGGAATTCCGTGTTTTAAATTAAGCCAGTATAAAACACGGATTCCACGGTCGCGATGAATAGAGAAACCCACATCCCTAGACCCTTACGAGAGCGGCAAGCAACCCTCCAAATTCTAGAATTAGGAGACTCGGTCTCGACTCCTCAAGATGGTCTCCCACTGGACCCTAGAACCCGGTTACTTGTGCTCTCCGCCTTGGGTCTATCCTAATGCGGAAAAGTAAATGATATACATCAATGGTGACATCATCCTCAACCCGGAAGTGCTCCAACAAAATAATATTACATACAAGCTTTTACATGAATGAAAATGAAAAAAATCTCATCTCACATAAAAAACCCCGGCTATTCAAAACACGATGATCCAATATAACATATCACAGCAACACAAAACATCACATGTCATCAACGTAAGTAAATATGTGTATCCTAATTGCTGTTGACATATAGCAACGAAACCGGTGATACACCACATATTACACTTACGGTCGTAGAAAAAAAAGAGAGAAACTACAACAATTGGAATCCGCAACCAGCTTAGACATCATAAACCCATTGTATCACATACTTTAGATTTTATGCCCAACAAATGAATTCCTTAGACATCACATGCCTAACAATTATAAACCCCGCATTATAGTCTTGATATTGAAAACACTTTCCAATAACCTATCGGGTAATTCAACAAGATTCCCAATAACTTGATCGAATGCTAATCGGAAACTTTAGCAGACGACCGCACCCCCCGATGCCATTGATTAAGTGCATTAAGGCGGAACACCGCAGCCGCGAGCACCCGAACGGATGCTTTTGGCGATGGGGTTCTCACACAGTCACTTGGTCAGGGTTTTGGAGCATGGCTATCTATTAAGGTTACCCGGCGAGTATCAGCGTATACTACGTAATTGCGATGGACTTTTGATCCACATCAAAATTCCGTAGCAACCGATCAAATGAGACTAAACTGCTAGATTTATAAAATTCAAACTAGTTATCTCTTAACTATTTGTGGATTCCAAATATTGTATCACAATCACAGATAGGTAGATGATGTTAAACTTTTCGATCGAATAAGCAAGGACCCAAAATATCCCAACAAGCTCAACACTTGAACGGAGTTCAAAAAATACCCAGAACATGCCACAGCTGTTATGAACCAGCCGTAGAGGGGTCAACCAATGCCTCACCTATGGCACTGCTGAACTACCACAAATCCTAGGGTTTGATGGCGGTTCTGACGGTCACAGAATCGAGTTAGGGTTTCGTTCTTCTAGAGGGTCCACAGAATCGCTTGCAAGATTTTCTAAAAATTTTAAACTTGGAAAAATCCAAATCTTGGAAAATTTCAGCGAGGGAGAAATTGGGTTATTGATATCCGTACGAACATTTTAATATCGTCTAAATAACCCGAATACATGTTAGAATTATGACTATGAAACACTCCGAATTTTCTTTGCAGAAAGTTAACATCACATGCAAATTTAACAAAAATTAACAACACGTGAAACACCAAAACCCAGAGACTGGAACACCATGAAAATTAGAAGCCCAAAAGCCTAAATAGACCCGGTGAGCTCGGTTTTGGGGGGGGGGTTGTAGCCGGCCAAAATTGCATAAAAATGCCTCAAATTTTCATAATATTCATGTTATATCACATACAACATTCTGCAGTTATTTAAAAAAAATTTGACACCTCTAAAAATTCGACAGAAACTAGATTTTGTATTTGATGTTTCGGAGTAGTTTCGGTTTCGTAATCTAACAAACATCGTTTAAATCTCTAGCTTGGCTCTGATACCACTGTACGGTTTCTTAGCGCGGCAGCAAGGTTTTGGGTGGCATCGTCCATGCCGTTTTTAAATTTTTTCTGTTCTAAAGAACCCTAACCCTATAATCTTAACTAGAGCTTTAAACGAAACGATATGTAAACAAATTTACATACAAAGTGAATGCGGAATACAACCTTTGTAGACCGGTCCTTCACTTCTAAAGCTCCATGTTGTAGTCCCTTCACTGCGAATGGTGAACTCCCGGACTCTAGAGAGAGTTCACTTCAAGAAAAGAACAACCTTGCTCAATGTCTTCAAGGCCGAAGATGATCTACGTCGAGGAGACTCGAGCTCATGCTACCTCTTCACTAATGGTGTAATTAGTGAAGCAAACATCCTAAACTAAATGGCTAATAGTAGAGGATGATGAAGTAGGAAGTGGGCTCACTTTAGTTTTTATGTTCTCACTCAATTTCATCACTTCATGAAAATCAAGAGAGCTTCAAAAAGCAAGAAGAAGATGAAAATGAAAGTGATGAAGAGAAATAGTCTCATGAGATTAGAAATGCAACCATGGTTGGTATATGCCATGCCAAACCATTGTAGAGAATAAACCAAAGCTAAAGGTTAAGAGTTGGGTTAACAAATATCTTAACCTAGACAAACAAGAGGACTAAGTCAATGTTCTACTAGTTTCTCCAAGCTCATCCATGACTAATTACAAATGTTTGAATTACTTAAAACTAATAAAACCCTAGCATTAACCTAGCATGGTGTGAGTCTCATACAAACGTGTTGCATGTGTAACCTTGCATGACACAACAATATATATCACATATATATTTTTTGCAAAAAAGAAAACAATACATTTAATATATATCACATATATATCAATGTATCATAAGTGAGAAAAATGAATACTTAAGTGAGCTAATATTAGTTAATATAATGTAATATATCAAATATATAATTATAAATTAAATTATTAAATCAACACTTGATTTAATAATCCGGCTATATTCTGTATAACCGACTAATATCAAATGCAACAACTTATCGAATCAACACTTGATTCGATAGCTCGGCTATATCACATATAACCGACCAATGTCACAAGTTACGAGAATAGAATGTGGTATCACATAATCTCGGTCCCGTACATATCACATATGTCCTCCTACTCCGTTTCGCATGATCCAGGAAACCTCTGTATAGGACTCTAAAGACTCGTCAATACGCCGGCAGTAAGTGATGATCATATCAAACACCCACAAGCTGCAAGCGGCATGCTAAACATAACGGCCACCCGGGTATTGAGCGATCAGAAGATCAACAAGCAAGCCTTCTCATACTCTTGCGAATCCAATCAGTAACACTACCGTACAGTCCGGTCTCTTCGTCTGATATGTCGCATATCAACAGCCTGGGGGTGGTATAACGTCAGACCCCAATAGCCTGATAAATCAAGCAGATGCAAGGTCCATAACGGTTCGAGAAACTACTGATAACACTTACCAGCAGATCTCAGCAACCCTGGCCAGGGATTTCCTATTATGGCCAATCGAACATAGCACAATATCAACTCCCAATACCAGGAGAGACGAAACCCCTCCTATCGCTCATTCCCTCCATGTTACTCAGGACTGTACCCAAAAACCACCTTTTTGCACGATCTCTTGACCGTGGTATGGTGGAAATCAAAGCACGGTGGGAATCACACAAGACTTTATGACGATCATGGGTCTATAGACTAACCTATACCAGTGTCACCAGAGAATTTCTATCCGACGATAGGTATAATACCATCTAGGAGTTCTCGGCGTGTTCGTGTAGTGTACCTAGTCTCTACTGAGCACCCGTATACCTTCTCTGATGTCAATCACCAATGGATGTGGGATCATCCATCACCCATCATATGGGTCGAGAAGCGTATACGCTAGTCTACTTTGGAGTATCAATGCCCTGTCTCGATACTCCCACGACTAGGAACATTGAAGGATGTACTTACCGACTACCCTGTCTCCACTAGTATGATCTGCATTATAATCCTGGTAGTCAAGTACTCATCCTAAGGGCTTTATCAACATGTAACAGAGAGACAATAGGTGTACATGTTAAGATAAAGTGCAACCAGATAACATACTATCATTTCGAGCAAGAAAGTCGTCCCTATATATGTCCAAGCATCAAGTACAATATACATCACATGTACAGTAATGGCCTCTAGGGCATACATATAACTAACAGAGTCTTTTATACAAAAGAGTATAACTAGGGGAGTGTACAGGACAAGTTTAGTGCTCCAACTCATCAACCCCACCGCGGAACCGCAGCTAAAAGGTGGTTAATGCGGCGGAACCACAGTGGTTCTGTGTCTTTGTGCCCCTAATTTTTTTCTGGCCTCTTATCTGCTCTAAAATTCTCCTCTGAACTCCACTAAATTGTATTTTCTACAGGTTTCTTTGCACAGATTGCGCCGCCTCCAAATAAAATTTTTGTTGTTTAGATTTTGTTTGTTTATCGCTTTGCATATAATAATATGGATATTAAGGGGCTTGAACACCAATTAAAATTGGGTGGGGATTTCATCACCCTTCCTAAGACCCCTCAAATCAGTAAAGGCATACGCATCACCTTGAGTTAACAAAAAAATATCTAGACCAAACCTATAAGGTCTTGTCGCGCTCATTTAGGACAAGTGAAGGTTGCGGGGAATCAGTCGTTTATCTAAACTTGACTTTGTGGCGCCTAGGCTAGATAAGTGAGGAGGTAATTTTAAAAGCCCTTCTCACGGTGATTCGTGAGCGGAACCCTCCTTACCTCACTTGTACTTACCTGGCCACAATTGTCAGTGAAGAGGCGATTCGAGGGTTATCTTTCAACTTGTCGTTTGAAAGTCTTGGAGCGGTTTCGTTGGATTTTGAAGACCCTGGATCTAGATATTGTTTTTGCATATTGTGATTGTAATTGTGCTTGTGTAAAATTTAGTCCCATAATTTTGTATTCTTTCAAAAACCAACAAACAAATTTCGAAAATTGCAAAAACAAAAAAATTCAAAAATTTATAAAAATTCACCCACCATCCACCCTCCTTGACTTTTCATAACATGGGTACCCCAGAACGAGTAACTCTTGCCGAAATTTAGTACCCACAACCAGACATTTCTTCATACGGTTCTTTCTTTAGCCGAACTTCGAACGATCCATCCATGCCTAAAATTTCATTGAGGGATCGAATAGAAGCGTCTAAGACAAACAATTGGACTCCGCACTCTACTTCGTATCAACCGTTTCAACCTTCCCCACCCTCTTACGGTGATACCTTTTTTTAGAGTCATATTCCGACTCCAAGACCCATGTCCATTGCCGAAAGAATCGAACAACCTCATAGCCGATCTTTCACTCCTTTCACCATTTCGAATTCTTTTGATCAACGATTCTAATCACCTTCTTATCATAATGTTGATCCTAATCATGTCCAACCATTCGATTCCTATCAATCCTACCCGACTTTTATACCTTCTCTAGACATTTTTTCTGAATAGCCATTTAGGAGTTTCATGTATCCAAACGAGTTTGAGCCATTTATTGAAACCCCTTCACAACCCATGTCTAGCCTTGAACAGTAATTAGAAGAATTTCGGGTTGAGTCGTACCACAAATGATGGATTTGAATGAGTCCATGGCTTCCCTCATAAAACCTAACGAACCGGCAGCTAATTTCCAACTAGCTCCGAATTTTCCAATGTATGATGAGGCGATTGGACAGTTTGCGAATTTCGTGGTGAGAGTGAGCAGTACACCCTTTGAAATCAAACCTACCCGTTTCAAATTGAAATCTACAACTCCAGTTTCGAAAGTCAATCGAGTGTCCCAAATGATTCACCAATTGAAGATAGAATGTTTAATGAGTTGTGCGATTTTGTAGGGTTTGATTTGCCCGATTGTGAAGGGTCCATTTCAAGTGAAACCAATGCCAATACCGTTGATCTCTATACCTCCACTCTAGAACCACAATTGATTGAAATCCATGCTTTTGATGAGGTGTCTGAGAAATTTAACTTTCACTTGATTGAGGATATCGATGCTGGGAATATTTTGGATGATGAACCCGCAATTTTGGATAAGTTTTTCTCACCAATCCATCATGTCCTTTCACTTCCGTGTGGAAATCATCCCGAACCATTAACTGTTTTTCAAAAACCCCATATGCGTCTGAAAATTGATGATGAATGCATGGATGAGCTGAATTTTGAAGAGAATTTTAAGGTTATTATTGAGGATGAAGCAGTTTTATTAGATGAGTCGGATTTTCCAATTCATCATATCCCTTCCACTGACTGTGCACATCCTCTTCAACATTTAACCGATACCATTCCTTAATCACTTCCCTCCATCCTTTCCATCGTTCCCGCTTTGCAAGACGCCGCATCACCTTCACTTCTTATGTCCGGTTTACTAAATTCGGTCGAACCATGTTTTCTCACGGATCTTGAGAAGTTTAACCCCATTTCTCGACATGTTGATAGATTAGTACAATCCATTTTTTCAATTCGATCATTAAAAATTGTACTAATTTATTCACTCCATTTCCACCCTCATGTTCGTGTTCCATTTCTTTTTCCCCTCCGCCGTTCTTCTCCTCCACCGAGACCGTACGCCGCTTCATCCACATACGGTCTCACGTATTCTTCCTCACTTTTCTCTACGCATTCTTTTACCAACCCGAGATTTATCAAGATAAATTTTTGAATGGTTAGTATTAACTTTTGGCCTTTGTAAGGCCTTGTATAGATTAATACTATTCTCTTCTCCCTTAACTCTTACCTTAACGCTTAAACAGTGGCAACACTGTTTTACTTAAGTTTAGGGAGATCTTTTTGTGTATATATATTTTGTTTGCTTTTTCTTTTATATAAAAAAATATACAGAGGAGCGCCGACAATTTTGACCCTCTTGCTGTAGCATGACAATGAGGGCACTGCCAAGTTTTAGTTTGGGGGTGTGATAGGTAAGCTTTCTACCTTCACATTTATGTGTATATTTTGCATTTGTATACTTATTTTAAAACCCACAAAAATTGAAAATTTTTACAAAAATATAAAAACTTTGTTGTCAAGTTAGCTAGTAGGGCAACTTAAATTTTTATTCCGAAAATTTAGTTGATATGTTAGAAATGACTAAATCTTACGCTTAGCAATTGAAAACCCTAAAAATAACCCTCCTACTGTTTAAACTTGGTAAATATACGTTCTTGCAGTTTTTTTTAGAAATAGGTAATCTTGAGTTCAGTTCTTGAGTTAAGTCGAGATAAAGGGAAAGTATTAAAAGCTTTATTGAAAAATAAGTCTGAAAAATAGTTTCTATTCTTGAGTCCAAATTCAGAAAGTATATACCCTACAAATTGCACTCACATGCACCTTGAAACTTGGGATAGTATACCGAGAAATACTCTTGCCTGAAAGCCTAGTATGAAAGAAAAGCGGTATTTAAAGCTAACCACCAAAAGAGCATCATTGAAAAAAATATCTGGTCTTGAAAGGAAAAGAAAAATAAATAAATTACAAGACCTGAAAACTGTTATTTACGCTTTAAGCTCACACATTTAGTAATCAGCTCTTAGTACCTCAAGAAGCATTAACAGTCACATGAAAGATGTGTGAGCAAATCCATCCATCATTAATGAAAAGAAGTAGTATTAGGTATTAGAGCAAGGGTACTACAGCTTAAATTGAATCTTAAGTGTATGGGTGAAATTTTACACACACGTAGGGTATACGATCGATGTTTGGAGGAAAGATAGGAATATAGAATAAAACTTATATTTTCCGTAATGTTGATAAAAATTCTGCATTGGAGACTGCGCTTTAGAAGGAAAACTCAGGAGAAACCGAGATCTTTCTAAACTGTCAAAACGTATAGGATCATGGGTTGAATAAATAGGAGGTGTGGAAAATAAGGGATGGATATTTCTAATATAGGATGATAGAATTTTTAACTTAGATACTAAACTATAGGAGTAGAATCGATGATAACTTATGAAACTAGCTTGACGGGATTTTCGGTTAGTATCCGCTGAAAACCCTCAGAAGACAACACTCTTCCTACTAGGGACACCTAGAGCTTAACGACTTGTTGCACATGCTAAGTGCAACTGTGATGCCTACGAAAATGAGCTTAGGACTTTTTGAAAATAATTGGTTTTGCTCGGGATGAGCAAAAGTTAAGTTTGGGGGTATTTGTTCACACCAGAATATTTCATTTAATACCGTCCATCCTTTTGCTCGTTTGTTTATACGTAGGTGCTTTTGATCTGTGTTTCCTACATATTTATAGGTTACAGGTTTCTAGTCCAAAATAATGCAAATCTTACAAAATCTCCACAGTTACGCCAAAATCCAGAACATCTGCCACAGATAGATAAAATCTGGGTTCCGGTCATCCGTATCCATCCAGTTCCGCTTACCAGTTTAAGAGACAAGACAAATAACAGTAGTCATTCGTGTCTCGGTCAAGCACAAAGCACGAGAGGGGTAGAATAATTCTATGGATGTACGGAGCTCAAGGGAGATAAAGGTCAAATGAATTAAAATTGAAGCCATTTTGGACTGTTGGAAATCTGAACATATATTTGAGCCATTTTGCAATTTGGGACCTATAGAATAGAAGAAGAAAGTAACACAAGGAACCACAGAAATAACGACAAACCAACTCCTCCAAACCATCGCGGAACCTCGGCCAATAAGCCATTTTTGCAGCGGTTCCGTGGCCGAGTCAACTCAGTGCCAGATCGTGTTTTGAGGGTAGTTTGTAATTGTGTATGGGCCCGGAATTTAGCCCTAGGGTTTCATCTCTCTGCCTATAAATACTCCAGTTTTGAGCCATTGTAGTTGTCTTCTTCTTTGTTAGGATTTAATGTAGATTAGTTTGTATTTCTTCTTCTTTATCTATTCTCCATGAAAGTGTAGTGAGAGCTCTTGAGTGGAAAATCAATGAAGATGAGCGTTTTTATTTAACTTGTATCTTTATTTTCTTATCTTGTAATTTTAATTCATAGTGTAATTTTATTTATTGTTGTTAATTAGTTGTTGTTTTTTCTTTTCTTCTTATTCTTATTTTTCTCAAGCTATGATACTCTATGGAGTTCCTTGCTTAGGTGAGGGTCTAAGTAGTTAGCTTGCTATCATTTGTAAAACCATATTTCCTTTCTTTCTTTTCTTCCTTCTTGTTTTGTTTTTATTTTCATTTAAATGTATGAATAATTTCCATACTTGTTAGGGGCTAAGGAAGGTTAGTATGAGGGACGGAAAAATCCCTTGTGCTTCTCTTCGCCAAACATCCTAAAATGAACCTAGACCAAACAAATACAACCTCCTCGCTTAGGCGCGCTATACGTGACATATAGCCGCGAGCTAAGTCGAGAAGTCCTTTGGGCTCTCTACAAATTGACATGTAGTTGTGACTTAATTGGATACATGGTTGTGAGTGTTTGGCCTAGGGTTGGAAATAAGCGCACCTAGCGGAAGGACAAGAGGCACTAGGAATGGATTTAGCGTTGGAAAGCTTGCTTAAACTCGCAAATTTCATTCCTATGTCCTCGTAATCCCCACTACTTTCTTTTATCCCAACATCAATTTAAGAATGGAAAAAGAAAAGCACAAGATTAATTATAACTCTAATAACCAAGTTTAACCCTAACAAGTTTACTTGAACATAAATACGAACACTTAGGATAGATATGAATATACACATATACATTCTTGAATTGACTCGTCTATGACAAGAACGGACATACAACCATCTCCCTACGGATCGACTCATGCTCAACTGGGTAACTGCAAAAAAACTCCGTCCTGATTGCGGTAAGTAGAACAAACAGAACAAGCGGAACGTGAGTTTCTGCAACAATCACCCAGTCACTCCTGCACATGGTATATTATTTACTCATTCGAAATTTAATACATCATTACAATGTAGTTGTCTATTGAATTTCTAGTTATCTATTAAATTCTATTGATTTATCTAAAAGTTTACTGTTTGCAGTTCCGCATTCTACTGAGGGGATGGCGTCCGGCGCCGGTTATGGCGCCATGCCAGGAATGGAGGGTATAATCATTATTTCTTAAAGTTTTTAAATAACGATTGTAATTTAAATATGTATGTTTCTAGCTACATACTATGAATATTATAATATTGTTTCTATATATCTATCTTCTTTGCAAGCTCCAGCAGTGTTAGGAGGAGGGGTTCTCCTGGGCTCTTCTGCTCCAGGCCAGCCATAGGTGATGAGCCATGGACACTGATATGGAATGCCGATGGTGTTCCTGTTGGTGATATGTCGACCAAGTGGGGGGATTACATAGTAGCGGAGATCTGTACTTACTACAATTACCCGCTCCATGCTAGGTGGGACCACCGCCAGACTGCCAGTGTTAAGCATTTTTTGCATCGGACGAAGTATCACATACCTTTTTATATCTTTAAATTTCAATTGTCGTTATATATATATATATATATATATATATAATTTTGTAATTTCAGACCAGGAAAAATTACAAATTCATCGACGTCATCGGCGAGGATGGCATGGATAGACTGTTCGATCCACATCGCGCCTTTGCTTAGCTGAAAACCACGTGTCAGAATACCAAGAAGAGATGGCGAAGTGATGTGAAGGAAAGATATTACCTTCCCTGGCTCACGTCGACTGAGGAAGAGCGCTGGGTGATGATGAACAGGATATATCTCTAAGTTCCGAGAGAGGATTGACCGCAGCTGGTTCAGTATTACGAGCGTGTGCATGTGAAGGTATATATTTAATTTTTAAGGTTATAACAATATAACATAAATGATTCATATTCTGAAATATAATATAATTTTCTTTATATTTACAAGTTGTCGTCGGAGCGCAACAAGGTGAACCGGAAAAACGGCATGAAAAGTCGCGTTGTCCTGATCCTAGTAAAGCGTACGCAGGCCAGCGCACAATGGCACATGGTGATTGTTACGGCGCTTAATTTTATATATTTTCGGTGTCGCAAATTAATTATTGAAATAAATCCTAATTTTATAGTTAAGGATATTTTAGTGGAAAATCAACAATAGCTAATGGTATTTTAGTATAAATAAGTAAAATTGAGCAAATGGAGTATTTTAGTGAAAATCAACTATAGATGTAGGTATGTTAGTTAAAAAAAACAATAGTTTATTGGGAAAAAAAACACACACACATTGAACTTTTGTCAAAATTTTATGCCCTAACTTTAATTCATCATCATCTTCCAAAACATAGAACTCTCGTCAAATTTTCATACCATAATTTTATCATAGAAACCAAAAGACCCTGCCAATTACACTGCTGCCAAGGGATGGTCCGCGTTACATAAGGGCACGGGCGAGTACATGGTATGTTTTATATAATCAAGTTGATTTTTTATTTTAAGTGCGTGCGCGTGTTCTTTACAAACTCAGTTTCAGGAGAAGAAGAACGCCCGAGGACCTGGCACCGACGATCCGATTATCGTCATTGTGCCTATCCTGGATTCTCTATCCAGCAGGAATTACGGTAGGTATGAGTGCGGGGTTGGTCCCTGGGCCCACCGACATTTTGCTTGACGTGCGTCCGTCCACGAGTATGTCGTGTCCCAGACGCGGGCAAATGGGGCAGTTGCGCCGCAAGAAAAGATTCTTCAGCTCCACGACCATATGGCATAGACGCAATAATAAACGCAGCAGCTGCAGACCCTTGCGGAGAAGGTCCAGCAGTTGAGGCGGTTGAACACCGAGACCATCCGGGAGGCCATACAGAACGAATTTGGGAGTTTCTTCAGGCCAAAGGAAAATGGAGGTTCTTCGTCCTAACGACCATAGACTTATTTATATGTTGATTTATTGATACAAGCATTTATTTTGTTTATTTATTGATCATATTTGTTGTATATATATTTTGTTTATAATTGCGTGCGATTCGAATCATATTACTTCTTGTTTGTTTATAATTGCGTGAGATTTGATCATAATAATATTATTATGTATTGCTGATTGTAATTGAAAGTAGCGCATGGGGAGAAGAAATTTCATGTTCTTAGAAAAATACATATAACACATGGTAACGGTTTAAACCGTTACCATAAACCCTATGGTAACGGTTACCTGCATCTGATATCTTGAGGATATCAAATATCAGATGGTCTTTAGTAATGGGAGAAGATATGGCAGCGGTTGAAACCGTTATCATAGGATGTATATGATAACGGACTAGACCGTTACCATATGTATGGCAACGGGTTAACCCGTTACCACATATGTGGGCCCCACAATTTTATGTGTAAGATATCTGAGTCAATTTTGATAAAGGCGTCTATATTGTAATTGTTTAGACCGTTTCCTTTTTTGCGTTTGGTAACGGATTAAGACGTTACCATATTTATGGTAATGGTGGTTATGGTAACGGTTCTGTAACGGCTTAAAACGTTACTAAATTGGGATATGGTAACGGTGGTAACGGTTTAAACCGTTACCAGATCCCTATACTGTAGTAGTGTGATTCCATAGGACAAAAAAGTCGACGAATTGGACTACTGCCTTAGGAGTAAGGATTTTTCATGTTTTTTGAAATATTTTATTTCAATTAAATATGAGACCGCCACACGCCCCTACTCTTTTGGTTATAATAGTAAAAAAAATAACTTTGTTTTGAGTTACTTGCCGTGTGCCTTTGCCCGGCCATGATGAATTGATAAATTCGTAATTTATTTGATTTTTGTTATATATACATAATAGATTGAAAGTAAAGAATTATTAATTAATAGTTTTGCAATTTTTACAGAGCTTAATTAAAAAAAAAAGTTAACTTCAATAAATTTTCTCCAAAAGAAAATGCATGTTGCTTCTATATTGATAATCAAGCCAAAAGGAAAACGAGTATCGAGGAAACGAATTGCATTTCAGAAAATAAGATCAAACTTCTTAGAATATGTAAAAAAATAATTTAGAGAATTTATATTAATTACCACTCCTCTTATATAGCTTGTATACATTTATGAACTTTTGATACATATGTTAAAGACAAAGCAAAGAAAAAAATTGTAATAATATTTTTATCTTCAACTTAAATCTTTCTTTAACATGACAATGTAATTTATAGTTCTTCAATTCACTTTATATATCTTTTTCTTGGAAAATCATTTTATATAGATGTTTCGTTTATTTACATTAAAAATTAGGTGTATTTGGCTTTGAAACAATTAAGGAATAACAACAGAAAGTCATGAATATTCATACATAAGAATATAATTAAGAAGAAAAAAATTGAAAAAATGAATAGTTGATATAAGTTAGATAGAAACATCGATCCTAACTTACCAACAATGCAGTGTTTGCACCTCTATCTTGATTCCACACCATTGTCCAATTCTAAACTTCAAGATGTGAATATTTGTTAACGAGAAGCCTCTCATTATATAGTTATGGTTTGGATGATGGAGGGTTGAAAGAAGCGTATGCATACCTATGACAGAAACACATGCATCAATTTCTAAAAATCGAATTTTAAAATTAAATGCGTCACTTTTACATCTTGATCTTCATCAATGAAGGATCTGATCATATCCAAAAAATTCCTTTGAGGAAGCCTTCACAAATGCAAAGTCCTCCAACTGAAGTCCACCAGCCTTTCTGGAAGAAACACCCTCATGGATTGATAAGCATCCGAATATTTTAAGAGGAAATATTCATAATTCAAATTCTTAATTAAAGATCATTACTCATGGCAAGCAATTTCGCTCTTTATATAGGGTTGTGGTATGATACCTTAACCCTAAATATCCGGTGTGGGACTAAAAGTCCACATATTAATAATATAACAATTATATTATTAATAATATTTTTCTTATGGTTATGTATAAAGCTTCCACCGAAAGGCTTATAGGTCGAACCAAATGGTTCTCATATCAAAAGCAACTATCAAGTAAATTAATTCGTAATTAATTAATTAATAGTTTTGATTTAACAGTCAAACACCAATCTTTTCAATTATTCATAAAAGCTCTACCATAATGTGAGATGACAATAAATATCAACTTACATTCAATCCTTTTCGACATCAAGTTTTTTTTATCTTTAAGCTATTAAATGAGCATGACATGTTCACCTTATTGCGCAAGCCTAAAACTTCAATCCCCATTTACACAAATTCATTTCCAATATAAATGTTAATATAATAATATAATTTGAAAAATATTTTTCAAAACACATTTTCATAGGATTTTATGTCTTCGTAGGAATGAACAGTAAACTTATTCTTATCACGATGAGATTTTCGGATTCAATCTAGACACCCATTATCTTCATAAATGTATTTGAAGCATCCTAATATTTCAGATTTGTTATTCATGTCAGATGATAAGAAGTATCTTTATATCAAAACTTGGTTAAATGAAAGATCAAAAACAACAATGTCATCAAGTCAAACAGATTTGTAACTATTTAAATTTTATATCTCATAGGTGACGTGTCATGGAGAATTCAAACATGGTCATGTACTACATGTATTACAATATATGATCATGACATACACCTGAAGAATCTCCATTCTCGGTGACTGAGACATATCACCACATCTAACATGTCAGTGTCATGCATGATAGCCTATTATAAATCTAGCTATCTGTTATAACCCGGAAATGGCACGTGACCAGCACTTGAATCACATGACGTCATTCTAACGTCACCACAACCCAAGTTAGCAGAAAACTATGATCTAAAACATTTTAAATCAAATAATGGGGGGGAAAGATGCGCAAAGCCCAAGATAGGCAGAAGCATTGGGCAGTTGCAAATCGCCGACACTTGAAGTTCCAACCCGGAGAATATGTATTTCTGAAGATCTCTCTGAACAGAGGAGTGATATATTTTGGCAAACAGGGCAAACTTAGTCCAAGGTATATCGAACCGTTCGACATACTTGAACGAGTTGGAGAAAGGGTGTACCGTTTGGCACTACCACCCTCATTAGAAGGAGTGCATAATGTGTTCCAAATATCCCACCTACGACGATATGTGAGCGACCCCAGATACATACTAGATCACTCGGAACTCACAGTGCAAACTGATCTGATTTGCGAGCAGCAACCGGTCGAGATCTTGGATCGAAAGGTAAAGACATTATGGAACAAGGAGGTGAATTTAGTATAGGTGATGTGGAGAAGGGATTCGTCAGGAGAATCAATCTGGGAGTGAGAAGATGATATGCATATACAATACCCTCATCCATTTGATGGTTAGTTCTTTTTGAAAATTTCGAGAACGAAATTTTTATAAGGAGGGTAGGATGTAACGATCCTGAAATCTCTGTACAATTGTAACACATTCAATGTATATAAATGTGTATTTCAGCCTCACTATGAGTTATAAGTTAAAATTGTTAAATAAAAGAAAGAAATAACTTGTAGCTCAATGGTTAATACTCTTCACTGCTGTTCTTTAGCCTGCGTTCGAATCCAATCACCTCCAATTACTTTTAATATTTTTTTTAACTTTTCGGAAGTCTAAGAGTTGTACGTGCCTTACACGTTGAAACGAAAAGTTTCAGAAAAATCAGACAGGATAAATGAGTATTTAAATACGACTAAAACACGTGGCATAAAACTCGAGACTCAACTCCTAATCTGGACCACCCATTTCCCCATAAAAACTGCTATGGGCAGCTTTGATGGCACTAATTGCCTCCATGCTGCGCCTATACGTCCCTCTGACTTCCCTCGCTTTTAATACATTTTAATTATCTTTTTAATTCTATCTATACCTATATTACCTCCCTATAAATAACTACTCTTTTCGCTTAGTTCTTCTCCTAATTTATTCTGAAAATACTAATCAAAATTCCTATCTCTTAAGTCTCACTCTAGCCAAAGAAGTCAAGCACACAAGTCCAAGTCAACTCCGTCGCTCAAATTCGTTCCTCCGCATGTTAGCTACCTAAATTTCGTTCTTGTAAGCGTAATCGGTCCCAAGATCAATCTTCCATGCACCGTAGGTCTCGGTTCTTCAACTGAGACTTCTTCTCTTCTTTTCTCGCTTGTACGAGTACAAGCGGAAACGGTAAGTCTTCCTACTTTTCTTTTTCTCTTCCTTAAATTCTTTCTTTTGCAATGTCGCCAATTCAATCCACGCCTTGAACTTCATCTATGAAAATCATGCTCAAGATAATACCCTTGTATCAAATATTTTATGTTTTATTAACTGATCTTTAATTTATCGAGATAATGATAATTAATAATATTACAACTTGTAATCTATATTTCTTTTCATGAAAATTTCATGTAACTTCTAGATTATTCACATTTTTGACATGAATTAGTTAAACTTGTTAATTTTAAATAATATCATACACGGGGTAACGACCTACCCCACATAGGCACACATTGGAAGCTTTTAGTTATATGTATGTCCTAGAGGCCATTATTATACATGTGATGTATATTGTAGTGGATACTTGGACATATATAGGGAGGACTTTTCTTGCTCGGCATGATAGTATGCTATCTGGTTTCTCTTTATCTTAACATGTACACTTATTGTCTCTCTATTACATGTTGATAAAGCCCTTAGGATTGTTGGATATATGTATGCCCTAAAGGCCATTATATGATAGTGGATGTATCAGTATGTGTATATATATATTCAGAGGACTTTCTTGCTTGACATGATAGTATGCTATCTTGTTTACTTAATCTTGACATGTTCTTTTGATCATGAATTTTACTCATTTAGTACATGTTGATAAATCCCTTAAGATATATGCTTGACTACTAGGGTTATGATGTGGATCATACTAATAGGACATCTGTAGTTTATGAGCATACCCTTGAAATGTTCCTAGTCGTGGGGGTATCGAGACAGGGCATCGATATTCCATAGTAGACTAGCGTATACCATTCTTGTCCCATTTGATGGGCGATGGATGATCCCATATCCATCTGGTGTGGTGACACCAAAGATTGTATACGGTTGCTCAGTGAGACTGGGTACACTGAACGGACTCGCCGAGAACTCCTATGTGGTATTATATCTCACGTCGGATAGTAGTTCTCAGGTGACACTGGTACAGCTTAGTCTGTAGACCCGAGATCGTCATAAAGTCTTGTGTGTCCTCCTACTGTACTTTGATTTCCACCCTACCACGGAACTACTGAGTCGTGCAAACAGGTGGATTTTAGGTACAGTCCCGAGGCACATGGAAGCAATGAGCGATAGGAGGTGTTTCGTCTCTCCCGGTATTGGGGGTTGATGTTGTGCTATGCTCGATTGGCTATAACAGGAAGTCCTTGGCCAGGGCTGCTGAGATTTACTGATAAGTGTTATCAGTAGTTTCTTGATCTGTTATGAGCCATACACCGGCATGACTTATTGAGTTATTGGGGTCGACGATTCAATCCCTAGACTCGATATGCAACATATCTGAGGAAGAGATCGGACTGTACGGTAAATGTTGCCAGTTGGCTCAATGGATTTACCGTACAGTCCGATCTCTTCCTCAGATATGCAACATCACCTACTGCCAGCGTATTGACGAGTCATATAGTCCCACACAAGAGTTTCCTAACTCAGGCGAAATGATGTGGTGTGCATATGAGATAAGCGCGGGAGCTTGATTAAATGCGAGTATGTGATACCGTATATTAATCGGGCGTTTGCTATTGTTCGGCTCTTATGTGATACGACCGGTTTATTAAATCAAGTATTGATTTAATATTGACTTTTAGCTCACTTTTAATAAAACCTTTCTTTTTGGATGTATGCATATATGTATATACATACACATGATGATGTGAATGCATACATACATGCATGCATCTGTATCATGGTTGATGATACAAAGAAGATGGCAATGCAAGACTCACATGGTTCAAATTTATATATGTGTTTTTGTTTTGGGATAAAAAGAAAAAGGGAATTATTCATGACTCATTCTTTCTACACAATTCTTTGTTGACCATTGACTTAACCCTAGGTTTAATTTCCTTTGTTCTTTTAACTCATCACAAAATATCTAGATATTTGTTTTAACCATGGTTGGTTGTGAGAGCGTCTCACATAAATATCCTTTGGATTTTATTTTATTATCACAATTATCATTATATTGAGAAAAGCTTAGCCATCTTCATCTTCTCCTTCTTCAAGCTCTCTTGAGTTTCATTTAGAGTAAGGAACTTAAAAAGAAAGGTTTTTTAAATGAGAATACAAACCACTTCTTCATTCTACACTTCTATAGCCCATTTGGGTTGGGTGTTTGCTCCACTTCTTTCCAAGATCAAGTGAAGCAAGAAGCTTTGAGCAAAGGGACTTTAGGTGGATCGTTGTGGACTCGGAAGGATTCATGCGAGCAGTTGCAAACTCTAGGAGATCCAAGGAGTCACTCAAGGAGGTCTACAAAGGTTGTAGTTGTAGGGTTACTATGCACTGTCACAAGGGTCTTTAAGGCATCAACCATACCCGATTTAAAATTTAGACGTGCCGAACAACCCAAAGCGAGGATCTTTGCTAGATAATTAGGGTTAAACATGCAAGTAAACATCTTTACAACTAAGAGAGAGAGATTACAACCTTTGTAGTCCGCTCCTTCGCTTCATAAGCTCCGAGTAGTAGTCCCTTCGCCGCGATCCATGATCTCCCGGGCTCAAGAGAAGCTCCACAACCCGAATGATCTATGCTTGCTTGAAGTCTTCCTTCTCGAAGATGATCTACCTTGAAGTTTCTTTAAATCAAGCTCTCACTTCTCTAATTAAGTATTAATGAAGTGAGCACCCTAATCTAATAGGCCAGATTAGATGAGGATGATGAGGTAGGAATTTGGCTCTCATTTGTTTTCATGATCTCACACTAAATCATCATAAAAGAAAAACCTAGAAAGCTTTTTTCAGAGCTCAAGGAGGAAGAAGAAGAATGAATTTCTTTTGTGATGAATAATGAATTTTGTTATATCATTACAATTGCAACCATGGTTAAGTCAAGAAAGACTTAACCATTGTAGAGATTTGACTAGGGTAAAGGGTGTGGGTTGGGTTAGGAAAATATCAAGCAAAATATCAACACATAATATCTTCGCAAGAAACAAAATAAACGCTTCTAGAAGCTTCTAGAAAAGGTTAACCCAAATCAAACCCTAACCATGTTTAATCTCCACTAATCATGTTGCATTTGTAATCATAACATGTTACAATATTATATATCACATATATAATATATTTTTGTAACAAAAGAAAATAATACAATTAACATATATCGCATATATATCAATGTATTATCCGGTGAGAAAATGAAATAATAAGGCGAGCCAATATTTGATAATGTAATGTAATATAACACATATATAATTATACATTAAATTATCGAATCAACACTTGATCCGACAATCCAGCTATATCGCATATAACCGACTAATATATCATTTACCGATACATCGAATCAACACTCATCCGATGACCCGGGTGATATCAAATATCGCGAGAATAGAATATGGTATCTCATATCGTATTATTCTCGGTCCCGCACATATCACATAGGTACTCCTACTCCGTTTTGCCTGAGTCAAGAAACCTCTGTGTAGGACTCTAAAGAATCGTCAATACGCCGGTAGCAGGTGATGATCATATCAAACACCCACATGCTGCAAGCGGTCAGCTAAACGTAACAGCCACCCAGGTATTGAGCGATCAGAAGATCAACAAGCAAGCATGTACATTCTCCTGTGAATCCAATCAGTAACACTCCCGTACAGTCCGGTCTCTTCGTCTGATATATTGCATATTTAGTCTAGGGGTGGTATACGTCAGACCCCAGTAACCGATAAGTCGTGTCGATGTGAGGCACAAAACAGGTCGAGAACCTACTGATAACACTTACCAGTAGTACTCTATATCAGCCCTAGCCAGGGACTTCCAGTTATAGCCAATCAAACACAGCACAACATCAACTCCCTATACCGGGAGAGACGAATCCCCTCCTATCGCTCATTGCCTCGATGTGATTCGGGACTGTACCCAAAAGCCACCGTTTTGCACGCCCTCTTAGACGTGGTAAGGTGGAAATCAAAGCACAGTGGGAATCACACAAGACTCTATGACAATCTCGGGTCTACAGACTAAGCTGTACTAGTGTCACCGGAGAACCGCCATCTGACGTGAGGTATAATACCATCTGGGAGTTCTCGGCGAGTCCGTCCAGTGTACCCAGTCTCTACTAAGCACCCGTACACCATCCTTGATGTCAAACACCGATGGATATGGGATCATCCATCGCCCATCATATGGGTCAAGATACGTATACACTAGTCTACTTTGGTGTATCGATGCCCTGTCTCGATACACCCACGACTAGGAACAGTTATAGGATGTACTCATCGACTACCGTGGCCCCACTAGTATGATCTCATCATAGTCCCAGTAGTAGAGTACATATCCTAAGTGCTTTATCAACATGTGAGAGTAAGACAGTAACTAATATAAGTCAACATGTTAAGGTAAAGAGAAACCAAATAGCATACTATCATGACGAGCAAGAAAGTCCTCTCTATATATATCCAAGCATCCATTATAACATACATCATATGTACAATAATGGCCTCTAGGGCATATACATAACTAACAATCTCCCACTTGCACTAAGGCCAGCTGTTGTAATATCTCATACATAGCATCCTGAATAATCTCTCAAATTGTATCTGGGGAATGGCCTTCGTGAGTGGATCCGCAGTGTTGTCCTTCGTATCAATTCTCCTGACATCGATCTCCCGACGATCAACTATCACCCAGATCAGGTGATACCGCCTCAGAATATGTCTGGACTTCTGATGGGACCTGGGTTCCTAGGTCAAAGCCACAGCTCCATTGTTATCACAATACAAAGTTATTGGATGCTCAATGGACGGAACCACACCAAGTTCAGTGATGAACTTCTTTATCCAGACAGCCTCTTTGGCAGCATCGTTGGCAGCGATGTATTCAGCCTCCATCGTCGAGTCTGCAACGGTATCCTGTTTGGAACTCTTCCAACATACCGCCCCTCCATTGAGGGTAAAGACAAATCCCGAGTGCGGCGTAGAGTCATCCTTATCACTCTGGAAGCTAGAATAGGTAGAGGACTCCACCTGGAGTTCTCCGTTACCATACACCAAGAACATCTCTTTAGTCCTTCGTAAGTACTTGAGAATGTTCTTCACATCTGTCCAGTGACTCTCTCCAGGATCTGCTTGATACCGACTCACTACACTTAGTGAGTATTCTAAATCGGGTCTGGTACATAGCATCGCATACATGATAGAGTCTATTGCCGAAGCATAGGGTATCCCTTTTATGCGAGCTCTCTCCAAATCAGTCTTGGGAGACATCTCTTTGGAGAGAGTGAGTCCAGAGATCGTGGGTTGGTTACCACGCTTGGATTCTTCCATATTAAACCTCTTTAGTATGGTGTCAATGTACCTGGATTGGGATAATCCCAGTATCCGTTTAGATCTATCTCTATAGATCATAATTCCCAGTATGCAAGAGGCATCACCTAGATCTTTCATTGAGAATCTTTGTGATAAGAAGAGCTTGACTGATTGCAGCATAGGAACATCATTTCCTATCAAGAGTATGTCATCAACGTACAATACGAGGAAGACAGCCATACTCTCTGCAACCTTCTTATAAATACAAGGTTCATCTACGTTTTTGATGAAGTTAAACTCTTTGACTACAACATCAAAGCAGATGTTCCAACTCCGCGATGCTTACTTTAACCCGTAAATGGATTTAAGCAGCTTGAACACCTTTCTGATGCTCCCACTATCAACGAAGCCCTCTGGTTGAATCATGTACACGCACTCTTCTAAATCACCGTTTAGAAAGGCGGTCTTAACATCCATCTGCCAGATTTCATCGTCATGGTATGCAGCAATGGCAAGTAAGATCCGGATGGACTTAAGCATAGCCAATGGAGAAAAGGTTTCGTCATAATCCACACCTGGTCGTTGACGAAAACACTTTGCAACAAGTCTAACTTTGAAAGTCTCATCTTTTCCATCTACACCAATTTTCTTTTTAAAGATTCATTCGCTTCCAATGGGTTTTACCCCTTCCGGAGCAACTTCCAAAGTCCATACTTTGTTGGTTTACATGGATTCCATCTCAGATCGCATTGCATCCTGCCATTTCACAGAGTCACCACTTGTGATGGCCTGCTCGAAACTAGTCGGGTCATCATCTTCCTTGAAGAAATCCTCGCTCCCACCATCAATGAGAAAATCGTAGTATCTCTCAGGTGGATAAGAAACCCTACTAGATCTGTGGATAGGCTGGGGTTCGTCGGGAACTACTGAATCCTCTTGTTCCAATAAATCATCAGTCGTAGTTTGTTCTGCTGGAACTTCTTCCAGCTCTACCTCTTCGCCACTAATTTCTTTTACAAGAAATTCCTTTTTCTAAAAAGGTGGCATATTGAGAAACAAACACATTTTATTACTCACCGTGGTAGAAAATATATCCATAGGGATCTTTTGGATATCCTACAAACTTACATAGACCTGATCTTGCCTCGAGCTTGTCCTGATTTTGCATTTTAACATAGGCCGGACAACCCCATATCTTAACTCGTTTAAGAGATGGTCTCTTCTCATTCTAAATCACATATGGAGTGGTAGGCACTGATTTAGTTGGAACTCTATTCAATAGGTATGCGGCTGTCTCCAGCGCATAACCACAAAAGGTGATAGGTAACTCAGCAGTGCTCATTATAGAGCGCACCATATCCAATAGGGTGCGATTCCTCCGCTCCGATATGCCGTTGTACTGTGGGGTATAGGGAGGAGTAAGCTGAGAGAGAATCCCATTCTCATTTAGATAATCCCGAAACTCATTGCTCAAGTATTCTCCTCCTCGATCAGATCGAAGGATTTTAATACATTTGCCCATTTGGTTCTCTACTTCGTGCTTATATTCTCTGAATTTCTCAAAAGCTTCAGATTTGTGTTTCATCAGGAACACATGTCCGTATCTTGAGAGATCATCAGTGAATGTAATGAAGTAGGAAGAACCGTTCCTGGCGTGTGTAGACATGGGACCGCATACATCACTATGTTCCAGTCCTAAGAGTTCCGTAACTCTTTCTCTGTGTCCACTAGACGGAGTTTTGGTCATATTTCTTTTGAGACATGAATGGCAAGTATCATAACATGATAATTCTAACGGATTCAAATATCCATCTTTATGTAACTTAGCTAGCCGTGTCGCATTGATATGACCAAGTCTACAATGCCATAAGTAGGATTCGTTCATTTCTGAACTCTTCCTCTTATGTGTGTTTTGTATATTAAGGACTGTATTTTGATTGAGAACGTATATGCCATTATGAAACGAGCCTGATCCAATCAACTTTTGATTTAGGAAGATGTTCATAACATTATCCTGTATTATAAAATTATATCCTTCTTTACTTAATAGAGAAACTGATATAATGTTGCACATCATGTTCGGTATATAATAGCACTCATTCAGAATCAATGTATTACTACTTGGTAATACAAGGTGATACTCACCAACTGTTTTGGCTGCAATACTTGCACCATTCCCTACTTGTACGGAATGATCACATTTTCTCAGTTCTCTACAGTTACGTAGCCCACGTAATAATTTACATATGTGGGATCCTGATCCGGTATCTAATACCCAGGACGTAGGGTGAACTGAGAAACAGTTCTCAATAACTAACACCCGAAGAAGATGCATCAGCATGCTTATTCTTCGTTTGGGCGGCGTGAGAATCCATATTTTCTCCTGTTTCCTGTTCAGTCTTATAACTCTTATAAGAAAGAATGGGACCAACGATCCCCTGCTCAGTATAATAAGCGGGTTCAGTCAATACATCCATATTATTATCTTGATTAAGGCCTGACATGGTCGCTACCTGGAGAGAGAGAGAAGAAAACACTTTAGCGTATGCTCTTGCAAGATTAGATTGGTTATTATCTTATCTAATCAGGATGTCTCCCACTATTTTTATCAAATCTTCTTTCAAACCCTGAAAGGTAAGATTAGCCGGGATTAATTACACCCTTCAATTTCGTAAATCTTTTAGTCAGATTAGTGTTGGTACTTGAAGGAGGTTCCCGGTGCTTTCGCACGGACCTAATAAAAATAAATCTCGTTTTCCTAGAGGCATAACCCCGTTAACACCTTTCTAGACACCTACTTGATCGGCTAATTGTCCTGTGTAAAATTCTCCCAGGTGTAACTCTTACTCACAGTGGGTATCGGGATCCATCTATCTCATAGAAGGTATGCAATCTCATTGCAAATTTCAACACTTGAAATTCCTGATAATGCTTTTGCCCCTAGTGACTTATGACCTTAGCTATGGTCAACAAATCATAAGCACTAGTCAAGTTCCACCCTTCATTTCTTGATTAATTTAGACCCACCCATATGACCCTTAACTATGGTCAACAAAGTCATATGACTGTCCTAATTAATCATATCACATGTTATATAGGAAAACGTCACTTAGGTACCGTACACTGCGCCTTAACTATGGTCAACCAACGCAGCACGAATACTAAGTACTCTATTTCCTAAAATGACGGAGGGTTATGCAGGTTTTTTTCAGAAAAACCATGAGTGTAATGAACTTGATATCGTCGTAGAATCGAGTGATTTTGAAAAGGAATGTTTTTGAGGCTTTTCTAGTTTCGCTAAAAAGGTCACTCCCGGTAAAGGGATCTCGGCACTTTGCTCATCGAATAAGGTGCAGGGTATATCATATACACAGCTGTGCAAAGCAAGAACTATATAAGCTGTCAAAAACTAAACCGCAAGTTTGTAGCATCTGCCAGTTTTGCTAAAGAGGTCACTCCCGGTGAAGGGATCTCGGCTCTTTCCTCATCGAATAAGGTGCATGGTATATCGTATATACCGCTGTGCAAAGCAAAACTGTAGCTACCCTTTTTATAAAGTTTTGATTCTACAACATCTTTTAGGTTTCTTTTCTTTTATTAATCTCATTATAAAATCCCATCAATTTATGCTTCCTAAGCATCACAGAAGAAACGAAAGAAGTAATATTTATATATCAACATATATATATATATATAGTATAAGCATTCGTCTCTGGCAGTAATATGATCTCATCACAGAACATTGCAGCAGAAGATAACATATGAAATATTGGATATACTAGAACATCCGTGTTTTATTTCGAGCCTGTATAAAACACGGATTCCACGGTCGCGATGAATAGCCAAACCCACATCCCTAGACCCCTACGAGAGCGGCAAGTAACACTGCTAATTCTAGGGTTAGGAGACCCGGTCTCGACTCCTCGAGATGACCTCCCACTGTACCCTAGAACCCGGTTACTTGTGGTCCCCTCCTTGGGTCTACCTAATGCGGAAGAATAAACAATATACACTGGTGACATCAATCTCATCCCGGAAATGCCCCAATAAAAGAATATTGCATACAAATGAATTTTACATGAATGAAAATAAAAACCCTCATCTCACATAAAACCCCTGGCTATTCAGAATATGACGATCCAATATAACATATCACAGCAACACATAATATCTCATATCATCAACGTAAGCAAGTATGCGTATCCCGATTGTCATTGATGTATAGCAACGAAGCCGGCGATACACCACATACTACGCTTACGGTCACAGAAAAGAAAGTGTAAAACTACAACATTTGGAATTCACAATCACTTTAGACATCGTAAATCCGAAATATCACATAATTCACATTTCATGCCTAACTATATGAATTCCACATATTGTATCACAATCCAGATAAATAGACAAAGTTAAACTTTCCGATCGAATAATCAAATACGCAAGATATCCCAAATAGCTCAACTCTTGAGCGGGGTTCAAAAAATCCTAGAACATGTCACAGCCCCAGTGAACCAGCCGTAGAAGGGTCAAACCAACGCCTAACATGTGGCAACGCCAAACTACCATAAACCCAAAGGTTCAGTGGAAGTTTTGACGGTCACATAATCGAGTTAAGGTTACGTTCTTCTAGAGGGTCCACAGATATGCTTGCATGTTTTTCCGAAAGTTTTAAACTCAAGAAAAATTCAACACTTGAATGTTTTTCGTGTCGGGAAAAAATGAGTTACTGATATCCGTTCGAACATTTTAACTGGTTCTAAATAATCCGGAAAACAAAACGAGATTAAACTTTCCGATCGAATCAACGAATACAAAGGATCTCCAGAAAACTCAACACTTGAGTAAGATTAAAAATTCCCAGAAGCAAGTAGAAGCACCTACGGATATTACCTACAGACACGTGTCCCTAACACCTAATTCGGCCGCGGAACCGCCGCGCAAGGCATGTTCCTGCCGCTGTTCTGCGGCGATTTGAGGGAGTTGGGGGCTCGTATTTAACAGTTATCCATAAAATCACCTGCTGAATTTTCTGAGTATTTTTAATACGAAAAAATCAAATTTTTAAAAAATTTCCAGAGAGGGGTCAAAATACGACATTTCGGGGTTCAATCGGACTTTTAACTTCGTATACACGTCGCCTGATGCTCTAGCTTGGCTATGATACCACTGTAGGGTTACTATGCACTGTCACAAGGTTCTATAAGGTATCAACCATTCCCGATTTAAAATTTAGACGTGCCGAACAACCCAAAGGGAGGATATCTGCTAGATAATTAGGGTTAAACATGCAAGTAAACATCTTTACAACTAAGAGAGAGGGATTACAACCTTTGTAGTCCGCTCCTTCGCTTCATAAGCTCTGAGTAGTAGTCCTTTCGCCGCGATCCATGATCTCCCGGACTCAAGAGAAGCTCCACAACCCGAATGATCCATGCTTGCTTGAAGTCTTCCTTCTTGAAGATGATCTACCTTGAAGTTTCTTTAAATCAAGCTCTCACTTCTCTAATCAAGTATTAATGAAGTGAACACCCTAATCTAATAGGCCAGATTGGATGAGGATGATGAGGTAGGAATTTGGCTCTCATTTGTTTTCATGATCTCACACTAAATCATCACAAAAGAAAAACATAGAAAGCTTTTTTAAGAGCTCAAGGAGGAAGAAGAAGAATGAATTTCTTTTGTGATGAATAATGAATTTTGTTATATCATTACAATTGCAACCATGGTTAAGTCAAGAAAGACTTAACGATTGTAGAGATTTGACTAGGGTAAAGGGTGTGGGGTGGGTTAGGCAAATATCAAGCAAAATATCTGTTAGTTATATGTATGCCCCAGAGGCCATTACTGTACATAGGATGTATATTGTAGTGGATGCTGGGACATATATAGGGAGGACTTTCTTGCTCGGCATGATAGTATGCTATCTGGTTGATCTTTACCTTAACGTGTACACTGATTGTCTCTCTGATACATGTTGGTAAAGCCCTTAGCATGTGTACTTGACTACCTGGACTATGATACGGATCATACTAGTGGGGACATGGTAGTCCATAAGTACATCCTTCAAAGTCCCTAGTCGTGGGTGTATCGAGACAGGGCATCGATATACCAGAGTAGACTAGCGTGTACCTTCTCGACCCATACAGATGGGCGATGGATGATCCCATATCCATTGGTGTTTGACATCAGAGGAGATATACGGGTGCTCAGTAGAGACTGGATACACTGGACGGACTCGCCGAGAACTCCCAGAAGGTATTATACCTTACGTCAGATGGCAGTTCTCTGGTGACACTGGTACAGAGTAGTCTGTTGACCCAAGATCGTCATAGAGTCTTGTGTGGTTCCCACTGTGCTTTGATTTCCATCTTACCACGTCCAAGAGGGCGTGCAAAACGGTGGTTTTTGGGTACAGTCCCGAATCACATGGAGGCAATGAGCGATAGGAGGGGATTCGTCTCTCCCGGTATAGGGGGTTGATGTTGCGCTGTGTTCGATTGGCTATAACCGGAAATCCCTGGCCAGGGTTGCTGAGATTTACTGGTAAGTGTTACCAGTAGTTTCTCGAACTGTTATAGACCTCATATCGACACGACTTATCGAGCTATTGGGGTCTGACGTTTACCACCCCTAGGCGAGATATGCGACATATCAGACGATCAGACCGGACTGTACGGTAGTGTTACTGGTTGGATTCACTGGAGTGTGAGCGGGCTTGCTCGTCGATCTTCTGATCGCTCAATACCTGGGTGGCCGTTACGTTTAGCAGACCGCTTGCGGCTTGTGGATGTTTGATATGATGATCATCCGCTGCCGGCGTATTGACGAGTCTTTAGAGTCCTACACAGGGGTTTCCTGGCTCAAGCGAAACGAAATAGGAGCGCATATGAGATATGTGCGGGACCGAGAATAATGCGTGTATGTGATACCGTATTTCATTCTCGCGATGAATGTGTCGAATGGTTGTATGCGATATAACCTAGTTATCGAATCGAGGATTGATTCGATAAATCGATACATTGGATATTAGTCGGTTATATGCGATATGACCGGATTGTTAAATCAAGTGTTGATTTAATGATTTAATGCATAATTATATATTTGATATATTACTTTGCGTTAACTAGTATTGGTTCACTTTAAATGGATTTTCTCACTCGGTTTGTGCACATTGTATATGTGATATACTTTTGTACACATGATTGTATCATGTTTGATGATACATGTTTACTTGGTTAAGTGTAAAGAATTAAACCATGGTTAAACATATTATTAGGGTTTTATTTTTCCATTACTTATTTATTCATTTATTTATTTGTTTATACATTTTGGAAAATAAATGGAAAAGAGAAAAGAATGGTGGCATTATTTGTTATTTAGTTGAAGCTTCATGAAGCTTTGACCTAGTCTACCATTCTTATCTCATCCTTAACCCTAACTATTCCTTTAACCTTGGTTAATTCTCTACACATAACCATAGTTAGAATTATGATAAGTTTTGATTTACTTTCTTTTTTTGAATTAACTTATCATATTCTTTTATCTTCTTCTTCATCTTGACTTGAAGAAAAAGCTTGAGAGCTTTAATGGCAACTTGAGCATTTGAGTGAGAAATCCAATTCTAAAGTGAACCCACTTCCTATTTCTTCATCCTCTAGCTCTTGCCAAGTAGTAGAGTGTGTTTCCTTCACAAGTTTTCTCGACTTGGTGAAGTTAGAGCTTGATCTAGCGATGCCTCGACGTAGATCATCTTCGGCACGTCGTCGATGACCTAGCCCGCTTCTTCTCCGATGAAGCCGACGCTAGAGCCCGGGATTGCATGAGGACAGCGAGGAGACTTCATTGCGGAGCTATGGAGGTGGAGAACCAGATCTACAAAGGTTTTATTTCCGTATTCTTGTAGTTAAGTGTTAACTAGTTTTTTGTTTCGCCTAGAAATCTAGCCAACGATCCGTTCTACGGTTTCTCGGCACCGTTTAAATTTAAAATTGGCATGGTTGATGCCTTGTGAGACCTCATTAGGGTGCCTAGGAACCCTACAGTAGTATCAGAGCCTTGCTAGAGCCTTAGACGAAATCTAGACGGAGTTTGAAGTCCGAACGAACCGAAACCCCAAAATTTCCATGCTCTCTGGACTTTTTCTAAATTCTGTGATTATTCCAGATTAAAAATTCGTAAAAAATTCAGCAGGAATATCTAAGATTTACTGTGAAATTCGGCGGCCCAATTCAACTTTCCCACCGCGGTTCCGCGGCATGAGCAAGGCTCATGCGGCGGTTCCGCGGCCGTACGGCCACAGTATTTAAATTATTTTGCACAGTAATTCTTAGTTTCCAGTGGTGATTTTTCTGGGAATTTTTAATATTTATTCAAGAGTTGAATTTTCTGGGGTTGTTTTGGAGATTTGAATGTTTCGATCAGAGTATCAAATTTTGTCTATGTGGCTTTCCGAATAAATTTTAGAATATGTTAAAAAGTTCGACCGAATATAAATACCCAATTTTTCCCTTGTCGGGAAATTTCCAAGTGTTGGATTTTTCCGTGGTTTAAAGACGTTCTAAGTAGTGCAAGTAACGCAATGGACCCTCTAGAAGACAACAAACCTTAACTCGATTATGTGACCGTCTTGAACTGCCCTTTGAACCTTCGGGTTTGGGGCAGTACGGCGTGCCACATGTGAGGCGTTGGCTTGACCCTTCTACGGCTGGACCGTTGGTACTGAGGCACGAACTGAATGTTTTTAGACTTATTTCATGTGTTGATCTATATCGGGAAAACTTGGGTGTTTGACTGTTCGATCGAAAAGTTTAACATTTTCTATTTATCTGGAATGGGATACAATAATTGGAATTCACAAGGAGTTATGAGATAACTGAATGAATGTTATAAACATAGCAGTTTAGTCTCACTTGATCGGTTGCCATAGAATTTTGATGTGATCAAAAGTCCGTCGCAATCACGTAGCGTACGCGGATACTCGCCGGGTAAACTTAATAGACAGCCTCGCTCCATAGCCCCGACCAAGTGACTGTAGGAGAACCCCGTCGCCGAAAGCATCCGTTCGGGTGCTCCCGGTGGCGGTGTTCCGCCTTGGTGCACTTCGTCGACGGTATCAGGGGTGCAGCCGTCTACTGAAGTTTGCGACGAGCATTCGATCAGAATGTCGGGAATCTTGTTGAATTACCCGACTTTATATTGAAAAGTGTTTTCGATTTTGAGACTAAAATGCGGGGTTTATAATTGTTAGGCATGTGATGTCTAAAGAATTCATTTGATTAGGCATGTGATGTCTATGGAGGTTGCGGATTCCAACTGTTGTAGTTTTACATTTTCTTTTCTGTGACCGTAAGTGTAATATGTGATATCGCCGGTTTCGTTGCTATATGTCAACGACAATTAGGATGCGCATATTTACTTACGTTGATGACATGTGATGTTATGTGTTGCTGGATATGTTATATTGGAACGTCGTGTTTGAATAGCCGGGGGTTTTTATGTGAGATGAGTGTTTTTCATTTTCATTCATGTAAAAATTTGTATGTAATATTCTTTTATTTGGGGCACTTCCAGGTTGCGGAAGTTGTCACCGTTTGTATATTATTTACTTTTCCGCACTAGGATAGACCCAAGGAGGGGAGCACAAGTAACCGGGTTCTGGGGTCCAGTGGGAGACCAACTCGAGGAGTCGAGTCCGGGTCTCCTAACCCTAGAATTGGTAGGGTTGCTTGCCGCTCTCGTAGGGGTCTAGGGGTGTGGGATTGGCTATTCATCGCGACCGTGGAATCCGTGTTTTATACTGGCTCGTATTGAAAACACGGACGTCCTAGTATATCCAATATTTCATATGATTCTTCTGCTGCGATACATGTGATGTTCTGTGATGGATACTGTATATAGTATATATGATATATTATATAGAAGTTACTTATGTTTTACACCCGTGCTAGCCCTACCCTGCTCTGTCGTTAGTTACCTAACCTAACGGTGCACGAGGGGACATCGAGGCGAATGCGGATGGCATAAGTGTACGTCGTATTTATCTGTGATGTTTCGGTAACATAAGATGATGGGACTTCATTAATGTGATTAATGAAATAAAAGAAACCTAAGATGTTGTAGAATCGAATTTCAAAATTAAAAACAGGTAGCTACAGTTCTTGCTTTGCACAGAGATATATGTGATATATCCTGCACCTTATTCGATGAGGAAAGGACCGAGATCCCTTCACCGGGAGTGACTCCTTTAGCAATAACTGGCAGATGCTACACACTCGGTTTGCCTTTTGATTGCTTTTAAGAGTTTTTACTTTGCACAGTGATATATATGATATATCCCGCACCTCATTCGACGAGGAAAGGACCGACGATCCCTTCACCGGGAGTGACTCCTTTAGCAAAACTAGAAAAGCCTCAAAAACACTCCATTTTAAAATCATTTGATTCTACAACGATATAAAGTTCATTTCGCAAAAGGTTTTCTTAAAAACCTGACGTAGCCCTCCGTCATTTCAGATAAGTCCTAGTTAGTATTCGTGCTGCGTTTGTTGACTCAGTCAAGGCGTAGTGTGCGGTAGCTGATTAGTGCTTATCTGCAAAGAATATGATGCGATTGGATTAGGGTAGTCGTGCGGCCTTGTTGACTCAGTCAAGGATCGTGCGGGTGGGTTTAATTCAATCGAGAAATGACGGGTTGAACTTTACTTGTGGTCTATGATTTGTTGACTCAGTCAAGGTCATAGATCGCTTGGGGCAAAATATTATCGGGAATTTCAAGTGTTGAAATTTGCAATGAGATTGCATACCTTCTATGAGATAGTTGGATCCCGATACCCGCTGCGAGTAAGAGTTACTCCTGGGAGAGTTTTACACATTACAATTAGCCGATCAAGTAGGTGTCTAGAAAGGTGTCAATGGGGTTACGCCTCTGGAAAAACGAGGTTTACATTAATTAGGTTCGTGCGAAAGCACGGGGGACCTCCCTCAAAGTACCGACACTGGCCTGGCTGAAAGATTGGCGAACTAGTAGTGTGTAATTAATCCCGGCTAGTCTTTCCTTTTAGGGTTTGAAGGAAGATTTGATAAAAAGCAGTGGGAGCCATCCTGATTAGATAAAATAATAACCAATCTATTCTTGCAAGAGCGCACGCTGAGTGTTTTCTTCTCTCTCTCTCCAGGTAGCGACCATATCACGCCTTAATCAAGATAATAATACGGAATATTGACCGAACCCGCTTGTTATACTGAGCTGGGGAACGTTGGTCCCGCTCCAACTTATAATTGTTATAAGACAGAGCAGGAAATTGGGGATTACCAGAATTCCCGTGCCGCCCAAACGAAGAGAGTGCATGCTGATGCATCATCTTCGGGTGTGTTCATTATACAGAACTGTTTCTCAGTATCCTTTACGTCCTGGGTATGTGATACCAGATCAGGATCCCAGATATGTAATATGTTACATAGGGCTACAGAAAGGTAGAGGACTGAGAAAGGGTGATAAGTTTCATGAGGCAGAAAACGGGGCAAGAGTTGCAGCCAAGTCTGTTGGTCACTGTCACCCTGTATTCCAAATACATTGATTCTGAACGAATGTTATTAGATACCGAACCTGATATACAAAATCATATCAGTCTCTTTATTAGTAAAGAAAGGATAAAATTTTGTATTGTTGGATAATGTTTTGAACATTTCCTATATCAAAAGTTGATCGGTTCAGGCACGTTATCTAAAAGCATTAACGTTCTAAATCAAACTACAGTTCTTAGTATACGGAACACATACAAGAGGAAGAGTTCAGAAATGAACAAATCCTTCTTGAGGCATTGTAGACTAGGTCATATCAATGTGACCCGACTGGCTGAAGTTACATTTAGATGCATATTTAAATCAGTTTGAATTTACATCTTATGAAACTTGCCGGTCATGTCACAGAGATAAGATGACCATAGCTCCGTTTACTGGAAACAGAGAAGGAGTTAGTGAACTCTTGGGATGATACATGTTGATGTATGTAAAGTTCCCTGTCTACAAATACCAGGACTGGTTCTTTGTACTTCATTACGTTCTCTGATGATCTTTCGAGTTTCGGACCTATGTTCCTGTTGAAACATAAGTCCGAACCTTTCGAGATATTCTCAGAATATAAGTTAGAAGTAGAGAACCAATACGGGTATAAGTATTATGTCCTTTGATGAGATCAAGGAGGAGAATACTTGAGCACGGAAATCCTGGACTATTCTAAAGGAGAATGAGATTCTCTCTCAGCATTACTCCTCCGTATACACCATAGCACGATGGTATATCGGGGCGGAGCAATCACACCTTATATGATAAGGTGTGCTCTATGATGAGTACTACTGAGTTACCTATTTCCTTTTGGGTGTTATGCACTTGAGAAGCTGCATACCTATTGAATAGGGTTCAAATCAAATCAGTTGCCTACCACTTCATATTTGATATGATAAGGGAAGAGCCCATCTCTTAAGTTAGTTAAGATTTGGGGTTGTCCAGCCTATGTCTGAAAAGCAAAATCCGGACAAGCTCGAGGCAAGGTCTGTAATGTAGAACTGGAAAGGTTCCAGCTATACAAACTACAGCATATGATTTGATAAAACCAAAGGATTCAATAGTAACCAACGAACCTCAGCCTCTCCGCCGATCTAGTAGGGTTCCTCACCCACCTGAGAGATACTTCGGTTTCTCGATGACAGTGGGAGCGAGGATTGCATCATGAGATGATGACCCAACTAGTTTCAAGCTGGCCATCAGGAGTGGGACTCTGTAAGAATGGCTGGATGCTTAGCGATCTGAGATGGAATCCTTATACACCAACAAAGTATGGACTTTGGTTGCTATATCTGAAGGGTTAAATCCCCATCAGGAGCAAGTATATCTTGAGAAGATTACTTGGTGTAGATGGAAAAGTTGAGACTTTCAAAGTTAGACTTGTTAAAGTTTTTCGTCATAGACCAGACGTGGATTATGATGAAACCTTTTCAAGTGGCTATGCTTAAGTCCATCCAGATCCTACTTGCCACGGCTACATACCATGACTACGATATCTGGCGGTTGGGTGCCATGACTGCTTTTCTAAATGATGTTTTAGAAGAGAACGTCTATAAGTACACAGCCAGAGGGCTTCGTAGACAGTGGGAGCAGCGGAAACGTGTACAAGATGCTTTATAGGATTAAAGCAGGCATCGCGGAGTTAGAACATCTGTTTTGATAGATTAGTCAAAGAGTTTGACATCATCAAAATGGTAGATGAACCTTGTATAAACAAAAAGGTAGTAGGGAGTATGGTGGTGATCATCGTAGAGTACGTGGATGACATACTCTTGATAAGAAAGGAGTTTCTTATGCTATGTTCGATCAATCTCCGCTTATCACAAGGATTCTCCATATAGGATCAAATTGATACCTCCTAAATCCTGGATTTTGGATCTATGAGATAGATCTAATTAGATGTTAGGATACTCACTAGTTGTAGTGAGAAGGTATCAATCGATCCTGGGGAGAATCACTGGAAGGGTTCCAGGGTGATAATGACGACTGAATGTCAGTCGCAGGCATTGTCCTTACCCTCAGTAAAGGGGCGGTATGTTGGAAAGGTTCCAAGCTAAATACCGTGGCATACTAGATGATAAAGGCTGGATACATCGCTACTTAAGATGCTACCATAGAGGCAGTCTGGGTGTATATTTGTTCATGAGATGAACTGAGTTCCTCCCATTGTGTGACAATGGAGTTGTGGCTTATGCCAAGGAACGTCCGTCCCATCAGTGATCCAGACATATTCTAAGGCAGTATCACCTGATCATGGAGATAGTTGATCTCCAGGGTGATCAAGGTTAGGAGAGTTGACTCAGAGGACAACACAGCGGATCCACTCACAAAGGCCTGTTCCCAGAGAGAGATTTTTATGGGATGGTTGAGTATGAGATACTACAACCACTGCTATCAGATGGCCCTAGTGCAAGTGGGAGATTGTTAGTTATATGTATGCCCTAGAGACCATTACTGTACATAGGATGTATATTGTAGTGGATGCTGGGACATATATAGGGAGGACTTTCTTGCTCGACATGATAGTATGCTATCTGGTTGATCTTTACCTTAACGTGTACACTGATTGTCTCTCTGATACATGTTGGTAAAGCCCTTCGGATGTGTACTTGACTACCTGGACTATGATACGGATCATACTAGTGGGGACATGGTAGTCCATAAGTACATCCTTCAAAGTCCCTAGTCGTGGGTGTATCGAGACAGGGCATCGATATACCAGAGTAGACTAGCGTGTACCTTCTCGACCCATACAGATGGGCGATGGATGATCCCATATCCATTGGTGTTTGACATCAGAGGAGATATACGGGTTCTCAGTAGAGACTGGGTACACTGGATGGACTCGCCGAGAACTCCCAGATGGTATTATACCATACGTCAGATGGCAGTTCTCTGGTGACACTGGTACAGAGTAGTCTGTTGACCCGAGATCGTCATAGAGTCTTGTGTGGTTCCCACTGTGCTTTGATTTCCATCTTACCACATCCAAGAGGGCGTGCAAAACGGTGGTTTTTGGGTACAGTCCCGAATCACATGGAGGCAATGAGCGATAGGAGGGGATTCGTCTCTCCCGGTATAGGGGGTTGATGTTGCGCTGTGTTCGATTGGCTATAACCGGAAATCCCTGGCCAGGGTTGCTGAGATTTACTGGTAAGTGTTACCAGTAGTTTCTCGATTTGTTATAGACCTCATATCGACACGACTTATCGAGCTATTGGGGTCTGACGTTTACCACCCCTAGGCGAGATATGCGACATATCAGACGATCAGACCGGACTGTACGGTAGTGTTACTGGTTGGATTCTCTGGAGTTTGAGCGGGCTTGCTCGTCGATCTTCTGATCGCTCAATACCCGGGTGGCCGTTACGTTTAGCAGACCGCTTGCGGCTTGTGGATGTTTGATATGATGATCATCCGCTGCCGGCGTATTGACGAGTCTTTAGAGTCCTACACAGGGGTTTTCTGGCTCAAGCGAAACGAAATAGGAGCGCATATGAGATATGTGCGGCACCGAGAATAATGCGTGTATGTGATACCGTATTTCATTCTCGCGATGAATGTGTCGAATGGTTGTATGCGATATAACCTAGTTATCGAATCGAGGATTGATTCGATAAATCGATACATTGGATATTAGTCGGTTATATGCGATATGACCGGATCGTTAAATCAAGTGTTGATTTAATGATTTAATGCATAATTATATATTTGATATATTACTTTGCGTTAACTAGTATTGGTTCACTTTAAATGGATTTTCTCACTCGGTTTGTGCACATTGTATATGTGATATACTTTTGTACACATGATTGTATCATGTTTAATGATACATGTTTACTTGGTTAAGTGTAAAGAATTAAACCATGGTTAAACATATTATTAGGGTTTTATTTTTCCATTACTTATTTATTCATTTATTTATTTGTTTATACATTTTGGAAAATAAATGGAAAAGAGAAAAGAATGGTGGCATTATTTGTTGTTTAGTTGAAGCTTCATGAAGCTTTGACCTAGTCCACCATTCTTATCTCATCCTTAACCCTAACTATTCCTTTAACCTTGGTTAATTCTCTACACATAACCATAGTTAGAATTATGATAAGTTTTGATTTACTTTCTTTTCTTGAATTAACTTATCATATTCTTTTATCTTCTTCTTCATCTTGACTTGAAGAAAAAGCTTGGGAGCTTTAATGGCAACTTGAGCATTTGAGTGAGAAATCCAATTCTAAAGTGAACCCACTTCCTATTTCTTCATCCTCTAGCTCTTGCCAAGTAGTAGAGTGTGTTTCCTTCACAAGTTTTCTCGACTTGGTGAAGTTGGAGCTTGATCTAGCGATGCCCCGACGTAGATCATCTTCGGCACGTCGTCGATGACCTAGCCCGCTTCTTCTCCGATGAAGCCGACGCTAGAGCCCGGGATTGCATGAGGACAGCGAGGAGACTTCATTGCGGAGCTATGGAGGTGGAGAACCGGATCTACAAAGGTTGTATTTCCGTATTCTTGTAGTTAAGTGTTAACTAGTTTTTTGTTTCGCCTAGAAATCTAGCCAACGATCCGTTCTAGGGTTTCTCGGCACCGTTTAAATTTGAAATTGGTATGGTTGATGCCTTGTGAGACCTCATTAGGGTGCCTAGGAACCCTACAATATCAACACATAATATCTTTGCAAGAAACAAAATAAAAGCTTCTAGAAGCTTCTAGAAAAGGTTAACCCAAATCAAAGCCTAACCATATTTAATCTCCACTAGTCATGTTGCATTTGTAAACATAACATGTTACAATATTATATTTCACATATATAATATATTTTTGTAACAAAAGAAAATAATACAATTAACATATATCACATATATATCAATGTATTATCCGGTGATAAAATGAAATAATAAAGCGAGCGAATTTTAGATTATGTAATGTAATATATCACATATATAATTATACATTAAATTATCGAATCAACACTTGATCCGACAATCCGGCTATATCGCATATAACCGACTAATATATCATTTACCGATACTTCGAATCAACACTTGATCCGATGACCCGGGTGATATCAAATATCGCGAGAATAGAATACGGTATCTCATATCGTATTATTCTCGGTCCCGCACATATCACATATGTGCTCCTACTCCGTTTTTCCTGAGTCAAGAAACCTCTGTGTAGGACTCTAAAGATTCGTCAAAACGCCGGCAGCAGGTGATTATCATATCAAACACCCACAAGCTGCAAGCGATTAGCTAAACGGAACAGCAACCAAGGTATTGAGCGATCAGAAGATCAACAAGCAAGCCTGTACATTCTCCTGTGTCGAATCTGTAACACTCCCGTACAGTCCGGTCTCTTCGTCTGATATGTTGCATATCTAGTCTAGGGGTGGTATACGTCAGACCCCAGTAACCGATAAGTCGTGTCGATTTGAGGATCATAACAGGTCGAGAACCTACTGATAACACTTATCAGTAGTACTCTATATCAGCCCTGGCCAGGGACTTCCAGTTATAGCTAATCGAACACAGCACAACATCAACTCCCTATACCGGGAGAGACGAATCCCCTCCTATCGCTCATTGCCTCCATGTGATTCGGGACTGTACCAAAAAGCCACCGTTTTGCACGCCCTCTTAGACGTAGTAAGGTGGAAATCAAAGCACAGTGGGAATCACACAAGACTCTATGACGATCTCGGATCTACAGACTAAGCTGTACTAGTGTCACTGGAGAACTGCCATCTGACGTGAGGTTTAATACCATCTGGGAGTTCTCGGCGAGTCCGTCCAGTATACCCAGACTCTACTGAGCACCCATGCACCATCCTTGATGTCAAACACCGATGGATATGGGATCTTCCATCGCCCATCATATGGGTCAAAATACGTATACACTAGTCTACTTTGGTGTATCGATGCCCTGTCTCGATACACCCACGACTAGGAACAGTTATAAGATGTACTCATCGACTACCGTGGCCCCACTAGTCTGATCTTAACATAGTCCAAGTTGTCGAGTACATATCCTAAGGGCTTTATCAACATGTAAGAGTAAGACAGTAAACTAATATAAGTCAACATGTTAAGATAAAGAGAAACCAAATAGCATACTATCATGACGAGCAAGAAAGTCCTCTCTATATATATCCAAGCATCCATTATAATATACATCATATGTACAATAATGGCCTCTAGGGCATATACATAACTAACAATCTCCCACTTGCACTAAGGCTAGCTGTTGTAGTATCTCATACCTAGCATCCCGAATAATCTCTCAAACTGTATCTGGGGAATTGCATTCGTGAGTGGATCCGCAGTGTTGTCTTTCGTATCAACTCTCCTGACCTCGATCTCCCGGCGATCAACTATCTCCCTGATCAGGTGATACCGCCTCAGAATATGTCTGGACTTCTGATGGGACCTGGGTTCCTTGGCCAAAGCCATAGCTCCATTGTTATCGCAATGCAAAGGTATTGGATGCTCAATGGACGGAACCACACCAAGTTTAGTGATGAACTTCTTTATCCCGACAGCCTCTTTGGCAGCATCGTTGACAGCGATGTATTCAGCTTCCAAAGTCGAGTCTGCAACGGTATCCTGTTTGGAACTCTTCCAACATACCGCCCCTCCATTGAGGGGAAAGACAAATCTCGAGTGCGACTTAGAGTCGTCCTTATCACTTTGGAAGCTAGAATCGATAAAGGACTCCACCTGGAGTTCTCCGTTACCATACACCAAGAACATATCTTTAGTCCTTCGTAAGTACTTGAGAATGTTCTACACAGCTGTCCAGTGACTCTCTCCAGGATCTGCTTGATACCGACTCACTACACTTAGTGAGTATGCTACATCGGGTCTGGTACATAGCATCGCATATATGATAGAGCCTACCGCCGAAGCATAGGCTATCCCTTGCATGCGAGCTCTCTCCAAATCAGTCTTGGGAGACATCTCTTTAGAGAGAGTGAGTCCAGAGATCGTGGGTTGGTTACCACGCTTGGATTCTTCCATACTAAACCTCTTTAGTATGGTGTCAATGTACCTGGATTGGGACAATCCCAATATCCGTTTAGATCTATCTCTATAGATTCTAATTCCCAGTATGCAGGAGGCATCACCTAGATCTTTCATTGAGAATCTTTGTGATAAGAAGAGCATGACCTGATTGCAGCATAGGAACATCATTTCTTTTCAAGAGTATGTCATCGACGTACAATACGAGGAAGACAACCTTACTCTCTGCAACCTTCTTATAAATACAAGGTTCATCTACGTTTTTGATGAAGTCAAACTCTTTGACTACAACATCAAAGCAGATTTTCCAACTCCGCGATGCTTGCTTTAACCCGTAAATGGATTTAAGCAGCCTGCACACCTTTCCGCTGCTCACACTATTTACGAAGCCCTCTGGATGAGTCATGTAGACGCACTCTTCTAAATCACCGTTTAGAAAGGCGGTCTTAACATCCATCTGCCAGATTTCATAGTCATGGTATGCAGCAATGGCAAGTAGGATCCAGATGGACTTAAGCATAGCCACTGGAGAAAAGGTTTCGTCATAATCCACACCTGGTCATTGACGAAAACCCTTTGCAACAAGTCTAGCGTTGAAAGTCTCAACTTTTCCATCTACACCAATTTTCTTTTTAAAGATCCATTGGCTTCTAATGGGTTTTACCCCTTCAGGAGCAACTTCCAAAGTCCATACTTTGTTGGTGTACATGGATTCCATCTCAGATCGCATTGCATCGAGCCATTTCACAGAGTCACCACTCGTGATGGCCTGCTCGAAACTAGTCGGGTCATCATCTTCTATGATGCGATCCTCGCTCCCACCATCAATGAGAAAACCGTAGAATCTCTCAGGTGGAGGAGAAATCCTACTAGATCGGCGGAGAGGCTGGGGTTCGTCGGGAACTACTGAATCCTCTGGTTCTAATAAATCATCAGTCGTAGTTTGTTCTGCTGGAACTTCTTCCAGCTCTACCTCTTCGCCACTATTTTTTTTTCCAAGAAATTCCTTTTCAAAAAAGGTAGCATATTGAGAAACAAACACCTTTTGTTCCTCACCATCGTAGAAAATATAACCATAGGAATCATTTGGATATCCTACAAACTTACATAGACCTGATCTTCCCTCGAGCTTGTCCGGATTTTGCTTTTTAACATAGGCCGGACAACCCCATATCTTAACTCGTTTAAGAGATGGTCTCTTCTCATTCCAAATCTCATATAGAGTGGTAGGCATTGATTTAGTTGGAACTCTATTCAATAGGTATGCGGCCGTCTCCAGCGCATAACCCCAAAAGGAGATAGGTAACTCAGCAGTGCTCATCATAGAGCGCACCATATCCAATAGGGTGCGATTCCTCCGCTCCGATACGCCGTTGTACTGTGGGGTATTGGGAGGAGTAAGCTGAGAGAGAATCCCATTCTCTTTTAGATAATCCCGGAACTCATTGCTCAAGTATTCTCCTCCTCGATCAGAACGAAGGATTTTAATACTTTTGCCCGTTTGGTTCTCTACTTCGTGCTTATATTCTCTGAATTTCTCAAAAGCTTCAGATTTGTGTTTCATCAGGAACACATGTCCGTATCTTGAGAGATCGTCAGTGAATGTAATGAAGGAGGAAGAACCGTTCCTGGCGTGTGTAGACATGGGACCGCATACATCACTATGTACCAGTCCTAAGAGTTCCGTAACTCTTTCTCCGTGTCCACTAAACGAAGTTTTGGTCATTTTTCCTTTGAGACATGAATGGCAAGTATCATAAGATGATAATTCGAATGGATTCAAATATCCATCCTTATGTAACTTAGCTAGCCGTGTCGCATTGATATGACCAAGTCTACAATGCCATAAGTAGGATTCGTTCATTTATGAACTCTTCCTCTTATTTGTGTTTTGTCAATTTAGGACTGTATTTTGATTGAGAACGTATATGCCATTATATAACGAGCCTGATCCAATCAACTTTTGATCTTGGAAGATGTTCATAACAATATCCTGTATTACAAAATTATATCCTTCTTTACTTAATAAAGAAACTGATATAATGTTGCACATCATGTTCGGTATATAATAGCACTCGTTCAGAATCAATGTATTACTACTTGGTAATACAAGTTGATATTCGCCAACTGTTTTGGCTGCAATACTTGCACCATTCCTAACTTCTACGGAATGATCACCTTTTCCTAGTTCTCTACCTTTACGTAACCCACGTAACAATTTACATATGTGGGATCCTGATCCGTTATCTAATACCCAGGACGTAGGGTGAACTGAGAAACAGTTCTGAATAACTAACACACCCGAAGAAGATGCATCAGCATGCTTATTCTTCGTTTGGGCGGCATGAGAATCCAGATTTTCTCCTGTTTCCTGTTCAGTCTTATAACTCTTATAAGAAAGAACGGGACCAACGATCCTCTGCTCAGTATAATAAGCGTGTTCAGTCAATACATCCATATTATTTTCTTGATTAAGGCCTGACTTGGTCGCTACCTCGAGAAAGAGAGAAGAAAACACTTTAGCGTATGCTCTTACAAGATTAGATTGGTTATTATCTTATCTAATCAGGATGTCTCTCACTGTTTTTATCAAATCTTCCTTCAAACCCTAAAAGGTAAGATTAGCCTTGATTAATTACACCCTACAATTTCGTCTTTCAGCCAGATCAGTGTTGGTACTTGAGGGAGGTTCCCCGTGCTTTCGCACGGAACTAATTGAAATAAACCTCGTTTTCCCAGAGGCACAACCTCGTTAACACCTTTCTAGACACCTACTTGATCGGCTAATTGTCCTATGTAAAATTCTCCCAGGAGTAACTCTTACTCGCAGTGGGTATCTGTAACACTTGAGTTTTAGGGTTAGTGGTAATTAAGTGTTAATTTGGGATTTTTGGTAAAAAGCTTACCAAAACGGGATTGTAGTAAATTATCTGGATTTATGGTTATTTTTGCGGAATTTTATCGCAACCACACACACTTGTGCACGATAACTAGGGTTAGGACTAAGGTTGCCACACTTTTGGGCTTGTAGGCTAGCCATGTTTAAGTTAACCTTGGAGGGTTAGGTCCATGGTTAAGATAATGGATTTGATTATGAGCTAATTGGTTAATTAGGAGATGGTTGGCTTGGACCATGGGGTTTTGAAGGGTTTAAGGTTGACCTAGAAGGTGGCTAAGGGATGTGATGTGCCATGATGAATTTAGGTTGAGTCTTCTCACTTCCTTTCACCACTCTTTCACCTCTCTCTCACTCACTCACCTACACTTCAAATCAGCCCAAAGCTGAATCAGATCAGCCACCAAAAGCAGCACATCAGCCCCATTTTTCATCTTTTCAGCCCCAAATCAGCACTACACATCAGCCCAAATTCCATTTCAGCTTCAGCCTTCAAATTCTGAAGACAACAGCAGCTGTTCCAGCTTTCTTTTATTCAGATCAGCAGCTGCAGCAACTACTACTTCAGCCTCAACTTCATATCACACACACCACCTCATACCATACACCCCACAACTTCATACCATACACCACACCACTTTAAAACCACACCATAACAACAACAACAACAGCCACAGCAACATCAAGATCAGCAACAGCAACAGCAACACATTTTTCCATCAGCATCAGCTTCAGCATCAGTGCACCAGCTTGGATTCCAGCAGCTCCGGTTCACCACAGCAGCACCTACCCTCTTCTTCTTCTCCTTCTCCTTTGTTCCAAGGTCCTTAGAGGGTATAACTCTTGAACTTTTCCTTTATTGCGTAGATTAGGTGCTTGTTTAGCTAGTTTGGTAATATGTAGAAATCTATTGCTAGAATAGTGTAGTAATGCTAGATCTAGCCATGTTAGAGTAATTATAGCTCAATGAACCTCTTTTGGTGTTAATTAGTCTGTTTTGACCTAGTGATGTCATTAGATTTGGATGGTTAGCCTAATTTGTTGAAATTTCGATAATCTAGCTTAATCGGTGTCCATATCATGCTTAGTAGTGATATTGGGTGTTTTAAGGAGATTGTGAGCAAAGTGAGAATTGCGTTAGTTAGAATAACCTTCTTAGGACCTAGTGAGGCCAACCAACCAGAGAAATTCCCCAGATTTCATGAAGAAACCCGATTTACCCGACTTGGCGTATTTTTAAACAGATTTAGCAATTTTAACCTCTGTTAGGATCTGCTATTAAAGGGTAGTTGTTCTAAATTAGCAAACAGGACCAAAATAGTGTGCTGGGTTTTCTGGAGTTTTGTGTGGGACCCGAACCCACTTGGCCGGGTTTTGGCCGGCGGCCTCCTCTTCCCCGACCGGCGACGCCGGGCCCCCTGGTGAGTTGGGTGTGTGTGTTTGTATGGGTAGGAGTATGTGGGTTTTTACTTCAAGTGGTACTGTTTATTTGTTGGGTTTGCACCAGAGACTAAATCAGGGGTTGTGTAGTCATATATTTGTGTTTTGGTGGACTTTGAAACTATCTTGGGAAATTTAGGGGAGATCAGTGAGTTTTAAGGTGTCTTAAGTAAGGATTACACTAAGTTATGCTATTAGGTATCACTTGTTTCATGTTTAACCTATCTAGCTCCCTAAAATACCCCTTTGTGTACACTTGGTGCTGTAGCTAAGCCTTTTTTGATATCGGAAATCTGCTGTACTTAGGTTAACATTTTAGGTAAACAAACATGCACCTGAGGACTTAAACCATGTTAGGACCCTAGGGTAGAAACCTAGACCCATGTCGCCGGTATTGGGCCGGCCTGACCCCCCTTGCCGCCGGCCCAGTAGGGTTGGGTTGTCCTGGTTTTTGGGTAGATAGGTGTCTCTAGGTTGGGTGATGTATTTGGTCTTGTTTATTTTCCTTGTTTTTGCTCCATAGGAAATCTGGAGCCTGTTACCTAGTCTAGAATTGCGGAACTTGCGCGACACGTAGGACGCGTGTCAAGTTACTTGCTGTGTATCCCCGTGTGTCGCCGTGTGTCACCAAGTGTCGCGTTGGGTTTTGGCGTACGCACACACGTTACGTTCACGCGCGCGCTTAGTTCGCGACGCGAGTCTTTGGTTGGGCTTAATATCGTGTTTTTGCAATATCTTAGCTTAAGTGCCGTTTTGTGTAAATTCTAGGTTCACGGGCGGGGACTTCGAGCGCAGCAGAGAAAGGCAAGCAGGTGGTCAGACACACTTAGCACCGGATCACGGGTGAGTAGATTTAACATCTACGGGGGACGATCGTTTGGATGGCGCGAGTCGCCCGTTAGATTAATGGACTTATAGTTGGTAAACTTGTTAGTACATTGTGACATAAAATGATAATAATAAAACTGGCATAATATTACTGCAGTCATATCTACATGTCATATCCTTATACGCAAATCTATTGTAGGACACATGCACCATTACCAGGTTTTTATATGCAGCACGAGCACTATTCATGTGGACACACACCCCTGGTAATTGCCATGTCACGCCACTAGATAACTATGAATCTGAAACATAATTATCACCTAGAAATAGGATATTGCAGTAAGTATTTAAAATGGAACCATAAGAATTACCATACTCGTGCATATGTATTATCATACCATTTACTCATGCCTAGTAGAAATCATGCATTGCAAATTGACACCATATGCATCCATAATCATAGACATATGCATTTTGATGATTTCATGCGATTTATACATTTCTGGATTTTGGAGAAAAGCCGCAAGATTTCAAAACTGATAACTATTTAAAAAGATAAAAGGTTGCGGTTTTCTTGTAATGTAAAGTGTCGTCCACCATGAGTTGCTGTGGTTTTCGAGATCCGTGTCGAGGAGTGGAGGAACCATCACGGATGCATGGTGGGCCCGGTGCGGTACCCCGGGGCAAGAAGATCGCAGGAGATGGCGATGAGCCTGGCTGGGGACGGACTACCTACCGGTGACTTCATTTGGCACGGCAGATATCCACAGGATACCGACCGTGGCCGCTGGATTGAGGCATGGATTTTGATGTGGATCAGCCGGATGGCTGGGACCAGAGATACTAGTTATGGATATATGGGATTTAGACATTTTTGAGGTGTCGTTGCTGGACACGGTTTTTTTTTACTGATTCTTGATATTATGCTAATGTTTAAAAAGAGGAAAATTTCAAAAGCATAGGAAGGATTAATTCTCATACATACTTGATAGTACCATCATGAGACATACATACCGTATTGCATCCATGTGACATATATATGTACTCGCTTGCACATTATTGAAGTATACATACCTGTTAGGACATGTAGTCATACCTGCTTAGGGATGCCAGGACACTTGTGTGCATGCATACGATAGCCTTAGTAGATGTTATTTATTACTCACGAGTTGGCAACTCACCCCCGTTGTGCCACAGCTTTTCTGCAGGTCTACTCCGTCAGCACTGTAACGGCGGATACCTTTGCTTCTTTTGCACTTTTTGCCTGGACTCGAGGCTTTTGCTCCTAGGTGGGTTATTATCAGTTGTACCACCTTTTATATTTGTTGTATCTAGAACACTCCATCTACTGCTACTATCATTTCAGTTGTACCTGTTTATTTGGATTACTGTATAATGACCTAGAGGTGAGATTGTGAGACTTGGGGAGTTATTTTGTGATGTATCTGGGTCGAACTCACTTGAGTCGACATGCTATTTCTTATACACTGTTATTCCTTACATATCTGCTTGCACCACTGAGACTGATTTTATATGTGAGATTCCGCTGGAATTTTGGGAAAAAGTAAAGTTATTCTTTTAAAAAGGTAATTTGATTTGGTAATGAAGTAAATGCTAAATAATTGGGTTTTCCTTCACTCTAAAGATCTTAATTGGGTTGTATTCTGGGATTCGGCTTACTTATTTTACGAACGCCTTGAGACGTCTCGTAATCTAAGGTCCGGTCGCGTTCCGTACCTTGCGGGTCATGACAAAGTTGGTATCAGAGCGGTAGGTTCCACCTTTCTGAGTGTAGGATGACCCTTGTAGATGGAGTAAGTGACTTAAGAAGAGTAGCGTAGCGTACGTATGTCCGCGGCATACTTACGATGCGATACTCCGCCTAGGTGACTTTAGGACATGCTTGCTTGTAAAGTCCTTCTTCGATTCCATGTATCCTGTGATTCTCTTGCGCTGTTCTCATTGTCCTGTTTCCTGTACCAGTCACTGTGCCACAGAGGGCTACCAGAGCACAGAGGGCTGCTGCCCGAGACGAGATTCGAGCTGGCTCATCCGAGACTAGGACTGAGCAGGGTGGCATGCCTACGCCACAGGGACAGACCAATCCACCTTCCCCAGGCCGTATGGATAGGCTTGAGACTGGTATGGAGGAGTTGCGTCAGATGATGGGCAGTATGCAGGAGCTACGTCAGATGGTAGGATCCCTAGTCGCAGCCGGTCGTGCACCGAGGCCGGAGGATGTACCTACTACATCCCAGACCACTATGGTACCTGCTCCTACTACTACCACCGTGACCATCCCGGTTTCACTCCAGGAGTTCATGAGGCTGAGACCTCCAGTTTTCACGGGTACCGATACAGCAGAGGACCCGCAGACTTTCCTTGACAGCTTGGCCAGGATCTGCCGATCGCTGAGATGTTCCGATGATCGCTGGGTAGAGCTTGCGAGTTTCCGACTTGAGGGTCTCGCACAGATATGGTGGGAGTCAGTTCTGAGAGGTCGAGCTACAGGTCTATCGCCCATGACCTGGACCGAGTTCACAGCAGTTTTCCTTGCCCGTTTCCTTCCGGAGAGCATTCGCGACGCCAGAGCTCGTAGTTTCGAGGCCTTGGTCAAGACACCTGGGATGACGGTGTCTAAGTATGATGTTCAGTTTACGCAGTTGTCCCAATATGCCCCGTACCTGGTAGATACCGAAGCGAAAAGAGTGAAAAGGTTCATACAGGGATTGGACGCCCAGATATATCTTGCCATTGGCGCTCAGCATTTCGATACCTACTCGGCAGCTATGGATACCACATTGCGGATGGAGACACGTATTTCAGCGACGTCGGCCGTTCCCGGGCCGAAGAGGATTCGTACCAGCACACCAGATCAGAGACAGCATGCCAGATTCATTCCGAGAGATAGGGCCGGCAGAGGGTTCGGACGAGGTCAGTTGTACGGATCGTATACACAGGGACAGCAGTCGTCGCCAGGGTGCTTCAGGTGCGGGAGTCTGCACCATCGTATTAGAGATTGTCCCGTGAGGCGACAGGGTACAGCGACAGTTCCACAGGTGACTCTACCTCCATCACCGCCCCCTCTTCAGAGAGCTCTACTACCTGCCGCAGGCGATGCTCCAAGCCAGATAGGAGCATCCAGAGGCCGTGGGCGCGGCGCACCGACCCAGAGAGGACGAGGAGGCCGAGGCCGAGGTCAGCCTGCTATTGGAGGAGGTCAGGCCCGAGTTTTTGCATTGACACCCCAAGATGCGCAGGCATCCAATGCCATCGTTACAGGTACCCTGTCAGTATGTTCTATTGATGCACACGTATTGTTCGATCCCGGATCCACGCACTCGTACGTTTCCACCCACTTCGTGCCGAGTTTAGGTAGGGAGTCCGGTTTCCTTGACCAGCCGCTGGTTGTGACCACTCCGGTGGGAGAGTCTTTTGTGGCTAGGCACGTGTTCCGATCCTGTACCGTTCGTATTGGCGAGCGAGAGTTGCCTGTCGACTTGATCCTTCTGGAGATGTTGGACTTCGACATTCTTTTGGGCATGGATTGGTTAGCCACGTGCTATGCGACAGTGGACTGCCGCGAGAAGACTGTTAGATTTTATTTTCCCGGCGAGTCGGCCATTGTGGTGCAGGGGGACCGTGGTGCCACCCCTCACATTTTGATTTCTGCCCTTCGCGCTAGTCAGCTGATGAGGAAGGGATGTCGGGGATTTTTAGCCTGTGTATGTGATACTAGAGCTACGGATGTTCCATTGGACCAGGTTCCGATTGCATGCGAATTTCTTGATGTTTTCCCTGACGAGCTGCCAGGATTGCCACCTGAGCGCGATGTCGAGTTCTGTATTGACTTGATTCCTGGCTCGGGGCCTATTTCTATACCGCCATATCGGATGGCCCCGGCGGAACTTAGAGAGTTGAAGGTTCAGCTGCAAGATCTGTTAGATAAGGGACTTATTCGACCCAGTGTTTCTCCGTGGGGTGCTCCGGTTCTGTTTGTCAAGAAGAAGGACGGAAGTTTGCGCTTATGTATCGACTATCGCCAGCTGAACAAGGTGACCGTTCGGAACAGATATCCGTTGCCACGTATTGATGATTTGTTCGACCTGCTCCAGGGCACGGGTTATTTTTCGAGGATCGACTTACGATCAGGGTACCACCAGCTGCGAGTCCGACAGGAGGATATACCGAAGATAGCCTTCCGTACACGCTATGGCCACTATGAGTTTCTGGTGATGTCGTTCGGACTCACCAACGCCCCCGCAGCATTTATGGATTTGATGAACCGTACATTCAGGCCGTACCTTGACTTGTTCATCATCGTGTTCATCGACGATATTTTGGTGTACTCCCGGAGCCGAGAGGAGCACGAGCAGCACCTGCGGATTACGTTACAGACTCTGAGGGAGCACCAGCTGTTCGCAAAGTTCTCCAAGTGCACATTCTGGCTGGACAGCGTCGGATTCTTGGGTCACGTGATTACGAGAGATGGAATTTGTTTGGACCCGAAGAAGATTGAGGCCGTTCAGCAGTGGCCCCGACCTACATCGGTTACTGAGATACGTAGTTTTCTAGGCCTGGCAGGTTACTACAGGCGTTTTGTTCAGGACTTCTCCCGTATAGCCGCACCTTTGACCGGTTTGACTCGGAAGGGGGTTCCTTTCGTTTGGACGGAGGAGTGCAAGCACAGTTTTCAGCAGCTGCGGACGTGTTTGACTACGGCGCCAGTATTATCTTTACCTTCGGGATCAGGCGGATTTGTGGTCTACTGTGATGCATCGCGAGTGGGGTTAGGATGTGTATTGATGCAGCATGGCCGGGTGATCGCTTATGCTTCTCGGCAGTTGAAGAAGCACGAACAGAACTACCCTACTCACGATTTGGAGATGGCTGCAGTAGTCTTTGCACTAAAGATATGGCGACATTACCTATATGGCGAGTCGTGCCAAATATTCACAGACCACAAGAGCTTAAAATACATATTTCAGCAGCGCGACCTTAACCTCAGACAGCGTCATTGGATGGAGTTGGTGAAGGACTACGACTGTGAGATCTTATACCACCCGGGCAAGGCAAATGTTGTGGCGGATGCGTTGAGCAGGAGGCCCGGGGGTAGTCTATCCTGTTTGCACGCAGTGCAGAGGCAGACGTCAGCAGATTGGCAAAGTCTATGCGATAGCCGAGTCGAGTTCGAGTTCACTTCGACAGGAGGACAGCTCGCGCATGTTCGTGCGCGCCCACAGTTGCTCGACCGTATATATGAGGCACAGCGTAGAGATGACCGCTGTTCAGAGATCATGGCACAGCTGGGGCAGGGCCGATTTTCCGAGTTCATGATGGACGAACAGGGGATTTTACGATTTGGATCCAGACTGTGTGTACCCGATGCTGAGGGTTTGCGGCGCGACATTCTTGAGGAGGCACACCGATCTGTGTATAGTGTTCACCCCGGTTCCACCAAGATGTACCGTGATATGAGGGAGACCTACTGGTGGGACGGAATGAAGAGGGACATTGCAGAGTTCGTATCAAGATGCCTGACTTGTCAACAAGTCAAAGCCGAACACCAGATGCCCGCAGGAGAGCTACAGCCGTTACCCATTCCAGAGTGGAAATGGGAGCAGATTTCGATGGATTTCGTTGCGGGTCTACCCAGGACCAGTCGAGGGTACGACTCCATCTGGGTGATCGTGGATAGACTGACGAAAGCAGCTCACTTCCTGCCGGTGAAGACCACTTTCAGCTTCGCTCAGTATGCTCAGCTCTACATTGACGAGATCGTGCGGCTACATGGCGTACCGACTTGTATTGTGTCAGATCGAGGCACTCAGTTTACCAACCGACTATGGCAGAGACTCCAGGAGGCTTTGGGTACTCGTTTGAGCTTTAGCACAGCATTTCACCCGCAGACCGTCGGACAGTCAGAGCGGACCATTCAGACACTCGAGGACATGCTCAGAGCGTGCATTTTGGACTTCGGCGGTAGCTGGGACCGTCATTTACCTCTGGTAGAGTTCTCCTATAACAACAGCTTCCAGGATACTATCCAGATGGCACCTTTCGAGGCATTGTATGGGAGGAGATGTAGATCGCCCATTTGTTGGACCGAGTTGAGCGAGAGCAGTATCTTCGGACCGCAGATTGTGCAGGAGACAACCGAAAAAGTACAGTTGATTCGGGACCGGATGAGGGCAGCTCAGAACAGGCAGAAATCATATGCAGATAGGCGCCGTCGCAGTTTAGAGTTCGCAGTTGGCGACCATGTTTTTCTGAAGGTCTCTCCGATGAAGGGCGTGATGCGTTTTGGGCGAAAGGGGAAGCTTAGCCCTAGATTCGTAGGTCCCTTCGAGATCCTCGAGCGTGTCGGCACTGTTGCTTATCGTTTGGCTCTTCCACCCAGTTTCTCGGATGTGCATCCCGTCTTCCACGTATCGATGTTACGCCGTTACCTTCATGACCCCTCCCACACGATTCAGCATCAGATAGTTGAGCTTGAGCCGGACCTTTCGTTCACCGTGCAGCCAGTCGAGATTTTGGACCGACAAGTGATGAAACTTCGATCGAAGGTCCTACCGTCCGTAAAAGTTCTGTGGCGCAGCCCGAGCAGTGAGGAGATCACTTGGGAGGCCGAGGGAGAGATGCGGAAGAAATTTCCTCATCTTTTCGAAGGTACGCTTGGTCGCATATTTTAAAATTCGGGGACGAATTTTCTTAAGGGGGGAGACTGTAACACTTGAGTTTTAGGGTTAGTGATAATTAAGTGTTAATTTGGGATTTTTGGTAAAAAGCTTACCAAAACGGGATTGTAGTAAATTATCTGGATTTATGGTTATTTTTGCGGAATTTTATCGCAACCACACACACTTGTGCACGATAACTAGGGTTAGGACTAAGGTTGCCACACTTTTGGGCTTGTAGGCTAGCCATGTTTAAGTTAACCTTGGAGGGTTAGGTCCATGGTTAAGATAATGGATTTGATTATGAGCTAATTGGTTAATTAGGAGATGGTTGGCTTGGACCATGGGGTTTTGAAGGGTTTAAGGTTGACCTAGAAGGTGGCTAAGGGATGTGATGTGCCATGATGAATTTAGGTTGAGTCTTCTCACTTCCTTTCACCACTCTTTCACCTCTCTCTCACTCACTCACCTACACTTCAAATCAGCCCAAAGCTGAATCAGATCAGCCACCAAAAGCAGCACATCAGCCCCATTTTTCATCTTTTCAGCCCCAAATCAGCACTACACATCAGCCCAAATTCCATTTCAGCTTCAGCCTTCAAATTCTGAAGACAACAGCAGCTGTTCCATCTTTCTTTTATTCAGATCAGCAGCTGCAGCAACTACTACTTCAGCCTCAACTTCATATCACACACACCACCTCATACCATACACCCCACAACTTCATACCATACACCACACCACTTTAAAACCACACCATAACAACAACAACAACAGCCACAGCAACATCAAGATCAGCAACAGCAACAGCAACACATTTTTCCATCAGCATCAGCTTCAGCATCAGTGCACCAGCTTGGATTCCAGCAGCTCCGGTTCACCACAGCAGCACCTACCCTCTTCTTCTTCTCCTTCTCCTTTGTTCCAAGGTCCTTAGAGGGTATAACTCTTGAACTTTTCCTTTATTGCGTAGATTAGGTGCTTGTTTAGCTAGTTTGGTAATATGTAGAAATCTATTGCTAGAATAGTGTAGTAATGCTAGATCTAGCCATGTTAGAGTAATTATAGCTTAATGAACCTCTTTTGGTGTTAATTAGTCTGTTTTGACCTAGTGATGTCATTAGATTTGGATGGTTAGCCTAATTTGTTGAAATTTCGATAATCTAGCTTAATCGGTGTCCATATCATGCTTAGTAGTGATATTGGGTGTTTTAAGAAGATTGTGAGCAAAGTGAGAATTGCGTTAGCTAGAATAACCTTCTTAGGTCCTAGTGAAGCCAACCAACCAGAGAAATTCCCCAGATTTCATGAAGAAACCCGATTTACCTGACTTGGCGTATTTTTAAACAGATTTAGCAATTTTAACCTCTGTTAGGATCTGCTATTAAAGGGTAGTTGTTCTAAATTAGCAAACAGGACCAAAATAGTGTGCAGGGTTTTCTGGAGTTTTGTGTGGGACCCGAACCCACTTGGCCGGGTTTTGGCCGGCGGCCTCCTCTTCCCCGACCGGCGACGCCGGGCCCCCTGGTGAGTTGGGTGTGTGTGTTTGTGTGGGTAGGAGTATGTGGGTTTTTACTTCAAGTGGTACTGTTTATTTGTTGGGTTTGCACCAGAGACTAAATCAGGGGTTGTGTAGTCATATATTTGTGTTTTGGTGGACTTTGAAACTATCTTGGGAAATTTAGGGGAGATCAGTGAGTTTTAAGGTGTCTTAAGTAAGGATTACACTAAGTTATGCTATTAGGTATCACTTGTTTCCTGTTTAACCTATCTAGCTCCCTAAAATACCCCTTTGTGTACACTTGGTGCTGTAGCTAAGCCTTTTTTGATATCGGAAATCTGCTGTACTTAGGTTAACATTTTAGGTAAACAAACAGGCACCTGAGGACTTAAACCATGTTAGGACCCTAGGGTAGAAACCTAGACCCATGTCGCCGGTATTGGGCCGGCCTGACCCCCCTTGCCGCCGGCCCGACCCCCCTTGCCGCCGGCCCAGTAGGGTTGGGTTGTCCTGGTTTTTGGGTAGATAGGTGTCTCTAGGTTGGGTGATGTATTTGGTCTTGTTTATTTTCCTTGTTTCTGCTCCATAGGAAATCTGGAGCCTGCTACCTAGTCTAGCATTGCGGAACTTGCGCGACACGTAGGACGCGTGTCTAGTTACTTGCTGTGTATCACCGTGTGTCGCCGTGTGTCACCAGGTGTCGCGTTGGGTTTTGGCGTACGCACACACGTTACGTTCACGCGCGCGCTTAGTTCGCGACGCGAGTCTTTGGTTGGGCTTAATATCGTGTTTTTGCAATATCTTAGCTTATGTGCTGTTTTGTGTAAATTCTAGGTTCACGGGCGGGGACTTCGAGCGCAGCAGAGAAAGGCAAGCAGGTGGTCGGACACACTTAGCACCGGATCACGGATGAGTAGATTTAACATCTACGGGGGACGATCGTTTGGATGGCGCGAGTCGCCCGTTAGATTAATGGACTTATAGTTGGTAAACTTGTTAGTACATTGTGACATAAAATGATAATAATAAAACTGGCATAATATTACTGCAGTCATATCTACATGTCATATCCTTATACGCAAATCTATTGTAGGACACATGCACCATTACCAGGTTTTTATATGCAGCACGAGCATTATTCATGTGGACACACACCCCTGGTAATTGCCATGTCACGCCACTAGATAACTATGAATCTGAAACATAATTATCACCTAGAAATAGGATATTGCAGTAAGTATTTAAAATGGAACCATAAGAATTACCATACTCGTGCATATGTATTATCATACCATCTACTCATGCCTAGTAGAAATCATGCATTGCAAATTGACACCATATGCATCCATAATCATAGACATATGCATTTTGATGATTTCATGCGATTTATACATTTCTGGATTTTGGAGAAAAGCCGCAAGATTTCAAAACTGATAACTATTTAAAAAGATAAAAGGTTGCGGTTTTCTTGTAATGTAAAGTGTCGTCCACCATGAGTTGCTGTGGTTTTCGAGATCCGTGTCGAGGAGTGGAGGAACCGTCACGGATGCATGGTGGGCCCGGTGCGGTACCCCGGGGCAAGAAGATCGCAGGAGATGGCGATGAGCCTGGCTGGGGACGGACTACCTACCGGTGACTTCATTTGGCACGGCGGATATCCACAGGATACCGACCGTGGCCGCTGGATTGAGGCATGGATTTTGATATGGATCAGCCGGATGGCTGGGACCAGAGATACTAGTTATGGATATATGGGATTTAGACATTTTTGAGGTGTCGTTGCTGGACACGGTTTTTTTTTACTGATTCTTGATATTATGCTAATGTTTAAAAAGGGGAAAATTTCAAAAGCAAAGGAAGGATTAATTCTCATACATACTTGATAGTACCATCATGTGACATACATACCGTATTGCATCCATGTGACATATATATGTACTCGCTTGCACATTATTGAAGTATACATACCTGTTAGGACATGTAGTCATACCTGCTTAGGGATGCCAGGACACTTGTGTGCATGCATACGATAGCCTTAGTAGATGTTATTTATTACTCACGAGTTGGCAACTCACCCCCGTTGTGCCACAGCTTTTCTGCAGGTCCACTCCGTCAGCACCGTAGCGGCGGATACCTTTGCTTCTTTTGCACTTTTTGCCTGGACTCGAGGCTTTTGCTCCTAGGTGGGTTATTATCAGTTGTACCACCTTTTATATTTGTTGTATCTAGAACACTCCATCTACTGCTACTATCATTTCAGTTGTACCTGTTTATTTGGATTACTGTATAATGACCTAGAGGTGAGATTGTGAGACTTGGGAAGTTATTTTGTGATGTATCTGGGTCGAACTCACTTGAGTCGACATGCTATTTCTTATGCACTGTTATTCCTTACATATCTGCTTGCACCACTGAGACTGATTTTATATGTGAGATTCCGCTGGAATTTTGGGAAAAAGTAAAGTTATTCTTTTAAAAAGGTAATTTGATTTGGTAATGAAGTAAATGCTAAATAATTGGGTTTTCCTTCACTATAAAGATCTTAATTGGGTTGTATTCTGGGATTCGGCTTACTTATTTTACGAACGCCTTGAGACGTCTCGTAATCTAAGGTCCGGTCGCGTTCCGTACCTTGCGGGTCGTGACAGTATCGGGATCCATCTATCTCATAGAAGATATGCAATCTCACTGTAAATTTCAACACTTTAAATTCATGATAATGCTTTTGCCCTTAGTGACTTATGACCTTAACTATGGTCAACAAATCATAAGCACTAGTCAAGTTCCACCCGTCATTTCTTGATTAATTTAGACCCTCCCATATGACCCTTAACTATGCTCAACAAAGTCATATGACTCTCCTAATTAATCACATCACATGTTATATCGGAAACATCACTTAGCTACCGTACACTGCGCCTTAACTATGGTCAACAAACGCAGCACGAATACTAAGTACTCTATTTCCTAAAATGACGGAGGGTTATGTAAGTCTACGGTAGCGCCCCGGCCGTCTGTCCGAGGCCAAAATGCGTAAACAAAAACTTTTTCTAAACTAGAAACCGACGCTATCGTATACTTTAAATCCGGATCGAAACATTAACCTATAACTAGCAACTTGAGAAAGGGTTGGAAAGCTTTACCGTTCGATCCGTGTCCTTCGGTCTTTGGCCAACATCCCAAGCTCCTCGCGGCATCTCCGAGCTCCGGTCTCCTCGTCGAAAAGGGAACCACATCATCGAGGCTTTTTACGGGCTCCCGCTTCATCCGAAGCAACTCAGGCACGAACTTCGCTAGCCGACGTGTCCAAGGTGAAGTAGAGAATGTGTGTGACAACTTTGTCTCTTGCATCCATTGTATGGATGGAGGTTGGAGATGAAGCATTTAATGGAAATGGTGAGCTAGAGGAGGAGGAAGAAGAAGAAGCCATTTCTTTCTTTTGTTATATGATAAAATTAGAGCAAGAATGAATAATACAAGAGCAAACCCAAAGGGATATGGCTTCCCTACTCTCTCTTCCTCTCATTTCAAACCACAAATCAATCACATAATGTGACATTAGCACAAGAAAAGAGACCATGAGTCACTAATGAAGTCTATGTCACATTAAATGCACAAAATGATGGCTTAAGCTCACAATTTCCTTTTGTAAACATTAACCCAAATGTTTACAACAATAAAAAGATACGGCAACATCTAAAGTAAACTCGTGACGGATCACAAGGATACCCCTCACCTGTATATACATACCTGCATTCGCATTCCGACTGAATGCGAATGCGAATGCGATGAGACTAAAGTAATCCAACAAATCTAATACTAGGATCCGGCTTAAACCAAAGCCCACTAGTATGATCCGCCCGATCATGATACGTGCACTACAGCACGTATATGATCGGACCCTACCATATAGCATACGGCATCTACAACGTTTCGCTCGATACTTAAGAAACTGTCTGTGGGGGACTCTAAAGACTCGTCAATACTTCGGCTGTGGATTTAACCACTAGCACGTCAGAGGTACTAGCCGTACATAACGGGCTACCAGGTATTGACTAAAAAGGAGGTCGATGAGCGAACTCATCCTGACACCCTACAGAGCCTGTCAGTGACAATATCCGTACAGTCCGGTCCGTTCGCCTATGAGCATCGTATGGCGGGCCTAGGGGGTTGGTAAAAGTTAGACCCCCAAAAGCGGTACAAGTCGTGTCAGAGGGTAGCCCAGAACACCCTGAGATATTACTGGAATACCTACCAGTAAATCTCCTGCCTTGGCCAAGGACTTCGTGTAATGGCTCTCATAGACACAGCGCGATCTCACCCCCAATACCGGGATAGACGAAACCTTGCCGATCCGCTCACTGCATCCATGTGGCTCGGGACTGTACGTAACTAAAACCTGTTTGCATGACTCCTTTGAGCCGTGGTAGTGTAGTAATCAAAGCATAGTGGGAACTCACACGAGACAAATGACGATCTCAGGTCGATGAACTAACCAGTATACATGTCACCAGGAAACTCCTATCTGACGTCAGGTATAATACCATCTAGAATGTTCCCGGCGAGTCATGTCCGGTGTACTCATAACCTAATGAGCACCTGTATACATCTTAGGTGAACCAACTGATACCAGTGTCTTGTGAGACTGGCCACCGCCCCTCGTCGGGGTCTCGACTGTATACTCTAGTCTACTCTGGAGTATCGATGCCCTGTCTCGAAAACTCCAACGACTAGGGACCTTTTAAGGATGTGCTTTTAGACCCCGGCTCCCATGTATATGATCGCCATCATACTGCTGGCAGTCAAGCAAGAATCCTAAGGGCTCTATCAACGTGTAATAGTGACCTGTAAGGTCACCTAAAGCAGAACACGATGATAAAGATAAACCATGGCAGCATACTATTCTCTATCAACGTGTAATAGTGAACTACAATGTCACCTAAAGCATGTACACGATGATAAAGACAAACTAGATAGTATACAAACCTCTCGAGTAAGACTGTCCTACCGGTATAGGTCCTCCCTCAATCATTGCAATCACGTGCCTGCGATCCAATAATTGTCTCTGAGGGCACTATAACCAACAATCTCCTACTTGCACTCAAGGCAAATTATTGCGATATCGCATACTCACAGTCCGTGTGATACCGAACCCCCAACTCCTCTACTAATCAGTTTCACAAAGCCCGTTTGCGAAACTATTGCGTTCGAGGAATAGCCGCAGTGAGTGGATCCACCCTAATGTTTCTTTTCATGTCTCTCTTAATCTCAAGTTCATGGAGAAAGCCATCTCCCGAAATGAGCAATACCTGTCTTAGAATATGTCTGGATATCTGATGGGACCTAGTTCATAAATGAACTCCAAATCCAAACTTCTTAGACTGTATCGTCAACTGAACTTAGTCAGTATCCTGCGTCATGCCTCCCTCAGTGTCCTCTTGGATCACCTGTCCAAAACACTGCCCCTCGTCGGAGGGAAAACTATAACTCTGACAGTCACTCTGTCATTCAGGTCACCTTGGAAGCCTGGAATGATAACCGTCTCCTAAAAGAGGCGGTTGTTATCATATCCCTAGAACATCCACTCATGTTCTAAAACGGCATCCGAACGTTTCTCCGGGATTAGATCAATATCAACTTATTGCATCTCGTGCAAAAACAACATCTGGTGTGGTACTTGACATCTCATGATCAACTCAATTGCCTAAGCAAGTGATCTGCCAATCATGTACATCCCTCTCCCCTTTAGTCTGTAAGACACCTTTAGAGATGGTGACTCCATCACCTGCAGGTATACTACCGTGCCAGGAGTCGTCCATGTTAGTGTATATGCCCTAGAGGCCATTACTGTATCATACTAGTATGTATATTACTCAATGGAAGCTTGGGATATTCACCTTATATTGACAATCTTGCTCAAAATAGTAGTATGCTACTTGGTTTGTTTCTACTTCAATGTGTACATGTGCTTATTTTATCACCTATACGCATTAGTGGAGCCCTTAGGATCTTTGCTTGATTACCAGCGTTGTGATGGCAGTCACACTAGTGGGGGCTGGGTAATCTATAAGCACATCCTTATGCAGGTCCCTAGTCGCAGGACTATCGAGACAGGGCATCGATACTCCGGAGTAGACTAGCGTATGCACTTCTCATCCCAGTATGGGAGATGGTCTGTCCCACAGCCATCAGTTCGTCGTACTGGAGATAGTATACGGGTGCTCGCTGGGTTACGAGTACACTGGACAGGACTCGTCGGGAACTGTTGGTTGTACTATACCTATCGTCAGTTATCAGTTCCCAGGTGACATGAGTACAGCTTAGTTAGCTGACTTGACACTGTCACTTTGCCTCGAGTGTGTTCCCACTGTACTTTGATTACTACCCTACCACGGCTCAAAGGAGTCGTGCAAACAGGTAGTAGTTGGGTGCAGTCCCGAAGCACTTGGAGGCAGTGACGGTTAGACAGGATCCGTCTCTCCCGGTATTGGGTGTTGACATCGCGCTGTGTCTAGGAGAGCCATTACACGAGTAGTCCCTGGCCAGGGCAAGCGAGATATACTGGTAGGCTTCCAGTGTTATCTCAGGGTGTTTTGGGCTTCACTCGAACACGAATTGTACCGCTATTAGGGGACTGACGTTTACCGCCCCCTAGGCCCACCATGCGATGTATCAGACGAACAGACCGGACTGTACGGCGACTGTCACATTCAGGCTCAGTAGGAGTTCAGATGGGTTTCACCTCGTCAGTCTTCTTGTCGGCATCTACCTGGGGACCGTTACGCACAGCTAGTGCCGCTTGCGGTCTGTGGTTAAACCCACTGCCAGCGTAGTGTCGAGTCTTTAGAGTCCCACACAGAAAGCTTGTAACATTTTCAAAAGTATAAAATATTAATTTTGGGAATTTTTATAATTTAATATTATTTTATTGATTATTTTAATATTAAATCTATAATTAAATGCAAATAAATAGGAAAAATGTTAGAAAAACTATGAAAAATTTTGGAAAATTCTAAAATAAGGTAAATTAGTGAATTATGACATTTTTAAGTTTTTGTGATTTGTTTGACACTAATTTAGTGCTAATCGTGATTAAAATCGCTAATCGGGTTTTGGCAATTTTGTGCAAAACTTGCACATATCACTTTTTCTACACTTGTGCATTTTCTTGCCATGATTTATCATTGGGTTTACTATTGAGGTGAGAAGGTTTGAATTAGGGATTAAAAGAAGAGGAAAATGAAAGAGAAAAAGAATAAAGAATGGGGTAGGTGAGAGAAGAGGGGTATGGGGCATCTTTGACTACAACCCTTAGCCATTTCTCCCATCATTTTCTTCCCTCTTCTTCCTCCTCCTGCTGCTGCACCTGCACCTCATTCCCTCCCCTCTTCAAAGCCCAAAAACACCTCTAAAACTACACCAAAATCCAATGTCCGTTTCATTAAAAATGTGCACGAGCCCGAGACTTTCAAGATGGATCAAGAAAGCGTGGATTTTGACCACTAGGGGCAACTCAAGAAAATTCTTTAGTTGCCAAGTGAGGTAAATTCTGGACCTTTAGCTTAATTCTTGCATTACTTATACCCCAATGTTGTTATAGAATCGATATTGTGTGATATTATGGACATGATGAAAACCTAGTTAGGGTTGTGGTGAATTATGGGTTGTAATACGAAATTGAGGTCAGTAGAGGATACACCAACACCCTAGTGTATGAATTGAGACCCTAACTTGAAGTTTAAACCCATAATACGGATTTTAGAAACCGATATCGGGGAAATTACGGAATCTGTGAAGGTTAATTGGAATCTGCTATCATACTAGGTATCCTAAAAGAATATTGATTGGACAGTGAGATGTGCAGGCACCATTGAACCAACACCCCAAACCCTAGCCCCCAACTCATTCGTACGGCCGCCAATTTCTGCCAATTGGCCGCAATTTGCGGCCTGGGTCCCACCTTCTTGGCTCGTATTGGTTCTGTAGCTCCTACATGCTTACTTTAGGCCCTTGGTATATATAGATTTGTATAAACAGACCTAGGTTGAAATCTGAGACATATATCCTAAGTTGCTATTTTGGATTCGTGTTTCCGTATTCCGTATTTTTGATTCTGAAATGGTGGAATGTGTTTTGCCTCGACTATTTGTCGTTTATACGACGATATAGAGGATTTATTGATGGTTTTGAAGGCGTGCCATAGGTTCTCACCTATAGGCCCCCTTATCGTATCGTTTTGGATTTCATGCGCCGTTTTAGATTGGATGTGATTTTAATGCGCAAATACGATATTTTGATGTGTAGGTACCCATGAAGATCTCGGGACGACAAGCAAATACGTGGTGACGTCCGCAATTGATGATGCAAGGTGAGTAGATTATATCTACAGGGGGAAGTCGGGTGGATGGCGTATAGCACCCCCGCAGTCCGTAGATAGATTATTATGTAGTTTATTGTGATAGTTAGGTGTATTATGGATAGTGTAGGGTTAGAAGTGACTAGTGTAGTTCATAGTCGCGAACCCTAGGATAGAATTACACCTACACACACACCCTTGCATATTACTTATACTCGCACTGTGTTTGATGATATGGGATGACTTTGGAGATGAGTCGATGATGTGGGCTTGGTGCCGTGAGATCGGTGATTTGATACGATTCATATTTGGGATATGACTTGTGATTCTTGCGGGCTTGGGATGTGTGTTTACCCCCGCATGCATACTTTATTGATGGTATCGATTTGTACTAGACATAGAGTAGTACCCCAGATTATATGATCTGATGATAGTGATACCTGTTATGTGATGAGATAGTGAGATGTTGACCCGTACCCAGCTATTGGGATGCCGTACGATGATTTGCCGTACGAGCCGATATTGATGATAGATCCGCGCTCATGACTTGAGGATGTCATATGATATACTGTATCGTACGCGATACTATTGAGGCGGGATCACCGACTATTATATCTATATATATATCGACTCAGATTTAGGTGGTTTCCATACCCCTCCTGATTTATTTGATACTTAGATCTGTAGTTTGCATAGTAGATGTTAGACTAGACCGAGGCATACCTATTTCAAAAACGATGAATCAGGGGTATCTTAAAAGACAAACAAAGGGATTCTGCGAATACTTAAAAGGCGTATCCGTTCTTAAAAACTTCGCATCCCTTATTTTACTAAAACCCTGATTCGTCTTATTTCAAAAGGCATCACTACAAGACTTATAAATATTGATGTAATTTATTCACTGTAGTGTTGATTATTTGACTTCCGCATATTCATGCTATTCATATTTCCTGCATATGTTATTGCTATACTGATATCATGCTGTTAGGACACCAGCACCATTATCGACGATGCGTATGTTCCACGAACACTATTTGCCGGCTCACACACTTCATCATCGATAATTGCCATGCCACTACACTGTAGTACTGCTGCATTCATGATATGATTTCCGCATGGCAGATTGTACACATATACCGGTACACAAACATATATGATTCTGACTTGATTAGAGATTTGAGGGCCGCAAGGTATTCTTTAAGAACTGATTTAGTCTAAAGGAGCGGTTTCCCTCGACATATGCATATTATCATCTATATGTGACTTGACATGCTACTCATACTTGATGCTTATATCACATCTGATCATCATATTGTAGCTCATCTATATGTGACTTGACATGCTACTCATACTTGATGCATATATCACATCGGATCATTATGGTATAGCTTACCTTTATGTAACTTGACATGATATTTATATTTGACGCACATATCATATCGGATCATTGACTTACATTTTGGTTTGGATTATATGTGACTTCTGGATTTGGGAACCGTGGCTATTTCAAATATGTAATCATTTAAAAACCCGGTTCCCTTGATATGATATTTCGGTGCGTCCACCATGTGTTTTCTCGGGGCTAGAGTGATATATGAAAACCCGAATCGAGGAGGCGGTTGAGGCCGATTACGGGTACATGGTGGACCCGGTATGGTACCCCGGGGCGAGAACGGTTTCGCTGTGTAATAGACGGTGAGCCCGGCGGAGGGACTACTACCTACCGGTGATTGTATTTGAGCTCGGCGGATATCTAGAGGATACCGACCGGAGTTGAGAGATGGATTGGGCTGACCCGTACTGCCGGGGCCGAGGGCCGATACCGCAGACGGAGCCCCATATGGACGAGGATTTACGTGTCGATGCTTGGCACGGGTTTTCATGATATTTTTCCATGATTTTGTTTATATCCTCATATTGCATACATGATGCTTATTGTCATTAGGTGACGGGTGGACGGGTTCCACGTTTATTGTCATTGGGCGACGGGTGGACAGGATTCCACGTATATATACAGACATAGATCATATACAGACATGGATCATATACAGACATAGATCATATACAGACATGGATCATATACAGACTGGATTTACATTGATCACACTTCATTTGTATATATAACAGGGTATGAGGCGCTGTTATATATACCCTTACACCAATATTAGTGGTATGGGACGCTAATATATGTGTATTGATATCCTTTGATACTTCATCATATTTACTTCATGCAGACATACCTTATACTGATGACATGATATTACCTGAGTACCTGGCACTACATACCTGTTTAGATGTTACCTTGCCACCTTATCATACTTCAGATGTACTCTTGTGGTTATATTACTGATTGTTGACCTAGGTTTATGTCTTGCATTCGGTTTCTGCTTGTAGATATTTCTATTCACGAGTTGGCAACTCACCCCCGTTGTGCCACAGTTCTTGCAGGTTCTGCCGTACAGGTTTCATTGCGGCATTTCTGGCACACTACTTTCTTGCGGGTGGTTTGCTTTTGGTAGGTGGATTCTTTCGCATCAAGAACCACCATTGTATTTATTTTATTCTTTGTATCTAGAATTTCCATCAACCAAAACTTGTATATTGTTTCAGACCTACTAGTGATGTATTATTTGGCCTTAGAGTCGCGCTTTGTATTATTGCGGTTTTCATGCTTACTGTGTTTCTCTTGAGTTTGATCCTCGCCATTCGGCGTTGTATATTATTATTGCTTGTGTGGTTGTGACCGTCATTTGACGAAGAGCTAGCTCCCGCTTGGGGATGCCTTTATCATTGCATATAAATATTGTTATCTTTGTTGTACCCCATTCGGGGCCAGTTTTACAAAAGAAACTCTGCCGAAATTTTTAGAAAAGACTGTACTGTTTTTAAAATGCATATTCGGCTTAGTTATTTAAAAACCTTGATTTCAAACATGTTTTCTTCACTTCTTTAAACCAGTTCTTTACTTATTCTTAAAAATGGTTTTAGATTTCTGGGCTTTTGGCTTACTTGGATCAGATGGAGTCCTATAGACTTCATATGGTTCAAGGGCCAGTCACGTGCTATTTCGGGTCGTGACAAAGTTGGTATCAGAGCGCTAGGTTGACCTTGGTTCGAGTCTAAGTTTGACTATGTGGAGCCTAGAACGTTTATATATATACGGAACTTAGGCTTGACCTTACGGAACTTAGACTTAGTCGAGGGGGTATTAGACCCGAACTTTCGTCGTATTAGGATGACCCTTGGTTGATGGAATAGGTGACTAAAGTAGAGTGACATACCGTTGGTATGTTCCGCGGCATACTTACGACACGCCACTCCGCTTAAGGAACCTTAGGATGTACATACTTTCGAGATCAGTGATTCTCTTCATATCCTGGATTATACATCCGTTTGAGATCCCCGATTCTATTAGTTTCATGATCATACCTTCATTGATGCTGTTCCTTCCTATGATCATGTATCCACTCTGGATCCGTTGTTTCCTTTCTTGCCATTGATGTGTTCTCTTTGATACTCGATTGAGGTTCATGTCGCCATGTTTGAGCGCAGTTTGGGCTGCTGCTAGGGTTACGGCCGGTGTGAGCTCGTTTGGTACGAGGGCCGACCATTGTGTTTTCTGGTGACATGGGAACGTCTCGAGTTAGTGTTGGTGATTGTGACCTCTAGTGGAGGCGAGTGCTTGGTCTTGCACCGGATGATCGGGCCATTGTTAGAGCTGCCAGTTGAGAGAGGACTGTTGATGTACAGCATACCTCAGAGATTGTGATGTCGCCTACCGTGCAGACAGATGGACCAGCTATTGCTGAGATTGACAGGATGTCGCTTCCGAAGCTTACGAGCTGAGATTGCCGTAGCTTTCAGGCAGATATGAGACAGATGATAGCTAGTCTACCCGATTGAGAGACGAAGGTGATTCGTCCGATTTTGCGCCAGAGCGTGCCCAGTGAGTTGAAGATTTCCAGTGTGGAGAGTCTTACTCAGATCTAGAGCAGACCGATTCAGAGATGACCGCCACTGTGTCGCTTTTCCTGGAGGATTGAGGCGCTGTTCGGCGTACAGGCGAATGAGCCAGTTGCTGCTGCAAATGATGAGATATCGCCCAGATGGTTGGAGCTACTGCAGCATGAGCATGTTCTTGGAGACGTGATAGTGAGTCGCTAGTCACCTGAGGATAAATGACTAGGACATGTGGTTCGTTCGGTTACCGATGCGAGGTCATCAGATATATTGTTTCCAGCTAGAGACGACTTCACGCAGATTCGTTGAGAGTCGATAGAGACGATCGAATGTCAGGAGCCCATTTTCCAAGTTTAAAGTATACGGAAAGACATGCAGGTGATTCTATGGACCCTCTAGAAGAATGAAACCCTAACTCGACTTAATGACCGTGTGAAAGCCTTTGAACCTTAGGGTTTGCGGCAGTTCCGCGGCACCATTAGTGAGGCTTGGGTTTGCCCTTCTACGGCTGGACCACCGACACTGTGGCATGTACTCGATACTATTAAACTGTACCCGAGATGTGAGCTCTTGGGGGATTATGAGGATCTGACGAGTCGATCGGATGGTTCGACATCTTTCGGATATCGTGATGGGACACTGCTTGGGAGACTCCAGATGCGAGCGTAGCCGTCGGAGCGCAGTTCGTGTAGCCACGATGAGTTAAGTCCGAATCAATCGACATTTGAGCAGAGTGAAGAAAAGAGTTCGTATGAGATTTCGACGAGATGACGTCCCACTCCGCTGACATCAGAGTTGTGATACGCACCCAGAGGCGTTGTATATGGATATATCTTCCAGAAAGAAACGCGATAAGTGTACAGCCATTCCGGAATAAGAATTAGCTTCAGCAATGGATGATGACTTCCGGGCAATTCGACAGGTATGAGATTTAAGAAAGGAACCTCGACAGGACCCTTCTGGAGAACGATACGAGAAGACCTAGACCCGGGAGTGGTCGTATTGCGCACACCAGCAGGACAGAGTTCGGCATGGTCGACGAGGTAGTTGACCAGGTTCGGATAAAGGAACTTACCCAGATACGTTGCGAATTGATCAAGGACGGACGGGTGATGAGTACTCCTCCGATGGTTGGGACGTGTTCCCGAGGACCTATTCGGCCTGACATCTTCTACAGAATGATGAAGCTACAGAGTACGCGATTTCGAGTCCGTGTGAGAGATTTCGGATTGACCGTGGCCGAGAACAGTGCAGTGCGTAGATAGCACGGCGTGACGTCATAGTGGACGACGATAGAGACAGGTGGAACCAGAGGTTCGGGCGAGACGCTGACGAGCTGTCATTACTTCCCGTCGAGACTAGAGACCTGATATGCTTACAGAGACGTTGGGATGTGACCAGTTTCCGAGAAAATATTGTACTGAGGACACAGATGTCTTTTGAGCGAGAAGAGGTTATGCAAGAGTACCAGCCTTCGTACAGTTCGGCTTAGGCAAGATCGGAAGAGACCTTGAGCAGGATTCCTTCCAGGATATTGCTGCAATGATGTTTGCACCCAGGATCAGATAGGTGACGTGCATTAAGAGAGCCAGAGGCCGACGCCAGTGATATGCTACCTTACGAGTGGTCGTGAGGATTGACCGAGAGGTGACCAGAGAAGTGCCAGAACGGAATCGTCCCCGTTAGCACACCTGGCAGGGCCGATGAGCCGATTGACCGCGAGATAGGAAATCCGCAAAGAAGATAAGGACCCAAAGTCAGAGGACGCCAGACCGTGAGCAAGAGGCAAGTCGATATCCTGCGCTGCTAGCAGTGGATTGCACCGACTCCTTCTCGACCTCGAAAGAGGAACTACCGACGACGGTATTTATGATTTGTGATTTTGTGATTCGATGATCACGTATCCGTCATTTTGGATTTCGGTATTTTGGGCGTTCTGTTTGCATGATTTAGTTTTGATGACTGAGTTTCATGATATTGGTTTCATGCACCCACTGGATATTTATATATTTTGCGCTGAGTTATTACATTTGAGATATTGATTGAGATTTCATGCCTACTGTATTCAGTGATTTGATTTATACTTCCAGCATAGTTTTCATGCACCTTTAGTGTTTTGGTACACGATCCTGGTGCACACCAGATGCACTGAATCGGGATTCTTCGTGCATTTCACATGCACCTGATTTTTCTGTCAGGCACACACGTTGCCTACGACAGATGTTTCGTGCACACCCGTTGCACCTAGATGTTATTTTGTACACCTGTTTGACACATATATGGATTTTGATTCCTTGCGCACCAGACGCATAGGATATTCTTATAATATGCATTTTGGGGATTGATTTCTAGTAGAGCAGTACATTTTTTAATGATATTCTCTATGTGTTGACGTTTTCGGAGCCCCGACAAAATGGATTGTACTGAAATTGTTTTAGTATTGGGGGTTTAAATTTAAATTCGGGGACCGAATTTCTTTAAGGGGGGTAGATTGTAACATTTTCAAAAGTATAAAATATTAATTTTGGGAATTTTTATAATTTAATATTATTTTATTGATTATTTTAATATTAAATCTATAATTAAATGCAAATAAATAGGAAAAATGTTAGAAAAACTATGAAAAATTTTGGAAAATTCTAAAATAAGGTAAATTAGTGAATTATGACATTTTTAAGTTTTTGTGATTTGTTTGACACTAATTTAGTGCTAATCGTGATTAAAATCGCTAATCGGGTTTTGGCAATTTTGTGCAAAACTTGCACATATCACTTTTTCTACACTTGTGCATTTTCTTGCCATGATTTATCATTGGGTTTACTATTGAGGTGAGAAGGTTTGAATTAGGGATTAAAAGAAGAGGAAAATGAAAGAGAAAAAGAATAAAGAATGGGGTAGGTGAGAGAAGAGGGGTATGGGGCATCTTTGACTACAACCCTTAGCCATTTCTCCCATCATTTTCTTCCCTCTTCTTCCTCCTCCTGCTGCTGCACCTGCACCTCATTCCCTCCCCTCTTCAAAGCCCAAAAACACCTCTAAAACTACACCAAAATCCATTGTCCGTTTCATTAAAAATGTGCACGAGCCCGAGACCTTCAAGATGGATCAAGAAAGCGTGGTTTTTGACCACTAGGGGCAACTCAAGAAAATTCTTTAGTTGCCAAGTGAGGTAAATTCTGGACCTTTAGCTTAATTCTTGCATTACTTATACCCCAATGTTGTTATAGAATCGATATTGTGTGATATTATGGACATGATGAAAACCTAGTTAGGGTTGTGGTGAATTATGGGTTGTAATACGAAATTGAGGTCAGTAGAGGATACACCAACACCCTAGTGTATGAATTGAGACCCTAACTTGAAGTTTAAACCCATAATACGGATTTTAGAAACCGATATCGGGGAAATTACGGAATCTGTGAAGGTTAATTGGAATCTGCTATCATACTAGGTATCCTAAAAGAATATTGAGTGGACAGTGAGATGTGCAGGCACCATTGAACCAACACCCCAAACCCTAGCCCCCAACTCATCCGTACGGCCGCCAATTTCTTCCAATTGGCCGCAATTTGCGGCCTGGGTCCCACCTTCTTGGCACGTATTGGTTCTGTAGCTCCTACATGCTTACTTTAGGCCCTTGGTATATATAGATTTGTATAAACAGACCTAGGTTGAAATCTGGGACATATATCCTAAGTTGCTATTTTGGATTCGTGTTTCCGTATTACGTATTTTTGATTCTGAAATGGTGGAATGTGTTTTGCCTCGACTATTTGTCATTTATACGACGATATAGAGGATTTATTGATGGTTTTGAAGGCGTGCCATAGGTTCTCACCTATAGGCCCTCTTATCGTATCGTTTTGGATTTCATGCGCCGTTTTAGATTGGATGTGATTTTAGTGCGCAAATACGATATTTTGATGTGTAGGTACCCATGAAGATCTCGGGACGACAAGCAAATACGTGGTGACGTCCGCAATTGATGATGCAAGGTGAGTAGATTATATCTACAGGGGGAAGTCGGGTGGATGGCGTATAGCACCCCCGCAGTCCGTAGATAGATTATTATGTAGTTTATTGTGATAGTTAGGTGTATTATGGATAGTGTAGGGTTAGAAGTGACTAGTGTAGTTCATAGTCGCGAACCCTAGGATAGAATTACACCTACACACACACCCTTGCATATTACTTATACTCGCACTGTGTTTGATGATATGGGATGACTTTGAAGATGAGTCGATGATGTGGGCTTGGTGCCGTGAGATCGGTGATTTGATACGATTCATATTTGGGATATGACTTGTGATTCTTGCGGGCTTGGGATGTGTGTTTACCCCCGCATGCATACTTTATTGATGGTATCGATTTGTACTAGACATAGAGTAGTACCCCAGATTATATGATCTGATGATAGTGATACCTGTTATGTGATGAGATAGTGAGATGTTGACCCGTACCCAGCTATTGGGATGCCGTAAGATGATTTGCCGTACGAGCCGATATTGATGATAGATCCGCGCTCATGACTTGAGGATGTCATATGATATACTGTATCGTACGCGATACTATTGAGGCGGGATCACCGACTATTATATCTATATATATATCGACTCAGATTTAGGTGGTTTCCATACCCCTCCTGATTTATTTGATACTTAGATCTGTAGTTTGCATAGTAGATGTTAGACTAGACCGAGGCATACCTATTTCAAAAACGATGAATCAGGGGTATCTTAAAAGACAAACAAAGGGATTCTGCGAATACTTAAAAGGCGTATCCTTTCTTAAAAACTTCGCATCCCTTATTTTACTAAAACCCTGATTCGTCTTATTTCAAAAGGCATCACTACAAGACTTATAAATATTGATGTAATTTATTCACTGTAGTGTTGATTATTTGACTTCCGCATATTCATGCTATTCATATTTCCTGCATATGTTATTGCTATACTGATATCATGATGTTAGGACACCAGCACCATTATCGATGATGCGTATGTTCCACGAACACTATTTGCCGGCTCACACACTTCATCATCGATAATTGCCATGCCACTACACTGTAGTACTGCTGCATTCATGATATGATTTCCGCATGGCAGATTGTACACATATACCGGTACACAAACATATATGATTCTGACTTGATTAGAGATTTGAGGGCCGCAAGGTATTCTTTAAGAACTGATTTAGTCTAAAGGAGCGGTTTCCCTCGACATATGCATATTATCATCTATATGTGACTTGACATGCTACTCATACTTGATGCTTATATCACATCTGATCATCATATTGTAGCTCATCTATATGTGACTTGACATGCTACTCATACTTGATGCATATATCACATCGGATCATTATGGTATAGCTTAACTTTATGTAACTTGACATGATATTTATATTTGACGCACATATCATATCGGATCATTGACTTACATTTTGGTTTGGATTATATGTGACTTCTGGATTTGGAAACCGTGGCTATTTCAAATATGTAATCATTTAAAAACCAGGTTCCCTTGATATGATATTTCGGTGCGTCCACCATGTGTTTTCTCGGGGCTAGAGTGATATATGAAAACCCGAATCGAGGAGGCGGTTGAGGCCGATTACGGGTACATGGTGGACCCGGTATGGTACCCCGGGGCGAGAACGGTTTCGCTGTGTAGTAGACGGTGAGCCCGGCGGAGGGACTACTACCTACCGGTGATTGTATTTGAGCTCGGCGGATATCTAGAGGATACCGACCGGAGTTGAGAGATGGATTGGGCTGACCCGTACTGCCGGGGCCGAGGGCTGATACCGCAGACGGAGCCCCACATGGATGAGGATATGGGCTGACCCGTACTGCCGGGGCCGAGGGCCGATACCGCAGACGGAGCCCCATATGGACGAGGATTTACGTGTCGATGCTTGGCACGGGTTTTCATGATGTTTTTCCATGATTTTGTTTATATCCTCATATTGCATACATGATGCTTATTGTCATTAGGTGACGGGTGGACGGGTTCCACGTTTATTATCATTGGGCGACGGGTGGACAGGATTCCATGTATATATACAGACATAGATCATATACAGACATAGATCATATACAGACATGGATCATATACAGACATAGATCATATACAGACATGGATCATATACAGACTGGATTTACATTGATCACACTTCATTTGTATATATAACAGGGTATGAGGTGCTGTTATATATACCCTTACACCAATATTAGTGGTATGGGACGCTAATATATGTGTATTGATATCCTTTGATACTTCATCATATTTACTTCATGCAGACATACCTTATACTGATGACATGATATTACCTGAGTACCTGGCACTACATACCTGTTTAGATGTTACCTTGCCACCTTATCATACTTCAGATGTACTCTTGTGGTTATATTACTGATTGTTGACCTAGGTTTATGTCTTGCATTCGGTTTCTGCTTGTAGATATTTCTATTCACGAGTTGGCAACTCACCCCCATTGTGCCACAGTTCTTGCAGGTTCTGCCGTACAGGTTTCATTGCGGCATTTCTGGCACACTACTTTCTTGCCGGTGGTTTGCTTTTGGTAGGTGGATTCTTTCGCATCAAGAACCACCATTGTATTTATTTTATTCTTTGTATCTAGAATTTCCATCAACCAAAACTTGTATATTGTTTCAGACCTACTAGTGATGTATTATTTGGCCTTAGAGTCGCGCTTAGTAGTATTGCGGTTTTCATGCTTACTGTGTTTCTCTTGAGTTTGATCCTCGCCATTCGGCGTTGTATATTATTATTGCTTGTGTGGTTGTGACTGTCATTTGACGAAGAGCTAGCTCCCGCTTGGGGATGCCTTTATCATTGCATATATATATTGTTATCTTTGTTGTACCCCATTCGGGGCCAGTTTTACAAAAGAAACTCTGCCGAAATTTTTAGAAAAGACTGTACTGTTTTTAAAATGCATATTCGGCTTAGTTATTTAAAAACCTTGATTTCAAACATGTTTTCTTCACTTCTTTAAACCAGTTCTTTACTTATTCTTAAAAATGGTTTTAGATTTCTGGGCTTTTGGCTTACTTGGATCAGATGGAGTCCTATAGACTTCATATGGTTCAAGGGCCAGTCACGTGCTCTTTCGGGTCGTGACAAAGCTATTCGCCTTTAGGAAAAAGAGTAGAGGTCTCTTGGTTTTGTGACAGGTCGCATGGTTTTGCGACAGGGTTCGGTCACATCCGTGCACTTGTGCACGTTTAGTGTCCGAACAGTTAACACTAGCGGGCTTTGGTTTAAGCCAGATCCTAGTGTACGTTTTGGGATTGGTTTTTTCCAGTATGTATTCGTGTTCCTCGGAACGCGGATGCGGGTGTGTATGCACAGTTGACGGAGAGACAAAGGCAGAGGATTCTCATTAGGGTTGTTGACTGTTGACTGTTGGCCATTGACTTCTTGCTAAACCCTAATGAGAATATGATATGTGATTAGCAATAATATTAATTAAGTATTATAGTGACATGGTTGTTGAGGGGTTGACTTTGTTGACTTGTTGACTTTGTTGACCGGTTGACTAGGTTAGACTAGTTGACCATCATCATCACAATGGTTGTCATTTTCATGCAAAGACTTTTGCTTGCTTGTTGTGGTTTGCAAAATGAGTGCATGGAAATGATATTGCCTTTGACATGATATAAACCATCACATAATACTTATTAACATTATGGCTCATGATGCTTTTGGATTATGAGAGGGTGTATGATAAAAGAGAGGCTCAATTCTTTCATTATTTTCTCTCTCTCTTGGTTTTGAGCTCTCTCTCACTCTCTTGCTCTCACCCTCTTCCTCTTGCTCTCTCTCTTGTCTATGGTTCACTTGTCTCATGTGTTGAGAAGTAAGAACCATAGAGAAAATCCCATCACACTCTCCTCTACTCACTCTAGTTCACAAGGTTTAGCAAACCAAGTGAACTAGTTTCTTCAAAGTTCGAAGAAGAAGCCAAAGGTAGAAGCTTTCAGGTGGATCGATCTTCGGCGCAAGGAGACGACGGGGTGAAGCCAATCCGTACACCATCAAGAGATGAAGACGAAGGAGTTCAAGAAAGAAAGGTATAACCCCTTAACCGAGTAGTTAACAACTCGGAGTTAGGTTGTTAGGTAGATAGTTTAACAAAGATCCGTTTTGAGTCCATGTTACCGCCTCTAGAAAATCATTTTTCATCAAATTCCGCTAGCCCGTAAGTACCGGGAGAGGTAGCGTGGACTTACAGTGGTATCAGAGCCAGGTTAAACACTACCTAACATGTTAGCATAGTAACTAGAAACTCGATCGGAGAAAAAGTCACGAAATACACCCAAAAATCTAACTTGCTGTCGATTTTCAAAGTTCTGTAAAAGTAATAAATCATGCTTTAAAAATCGACTCAGGATTTTTAGAGTTTACTGTAGAAAGACGGTCCTGTGATCTCATCAAAGCGCCGCGGAAACGGGGGTTGTGAGACGAGAGTTTTCTTTTCTTTCAATTCATGTAAATTTGTAAATTGATGTAATAATTTTTTGTATGGCCGTACAACCGGGTCGGGGTTGTAGCCGTCATTGTATAATTTCTTTTTACTGTTTTTGTTCCTAGGATAGACCCATGGAGGGGGTGCACAAACTACCGGGTATCCCGAAGTGCCGAGTGGCCTACTCACGGAGTTGAGGGAGGTTGCTTCGCTTCGGGTACTTGGCGGGTAGTTTGCCGCACCCGTAGGGGTCTTGGGTGGGGTATTGGCTATTCACCGTGACCGTGTAATCTGCTTTTCGTTACAGGCTCGTACGAATTGCGGGTTCCTAGTATATCCAATGTGTTCATCTGTGATCTGAAATGGCTATCATTGCAATATATCTATATATAATATTATTTAGGCGTTGCTTATGTTTTACAGCCGCGCTAGCCCAGCCCCCGCTCTGTCTTTAGTTAAGTAACCTAACGGGTAATGACGGGGCCCCGTGGCGAATGCGAATGGCATAAGCGTACGTCATATTTTGGTTGTTTTCTGCAATGGTAGGTTTAAATGATGGGACGCATTAAAAGAACTAATGCAAGAATAACACGCATTAAAAGAACTAATGCAAGAAAATAAACCAAGTAAAAGTCGTTGGAACACTTTCGAAAAACCACTCGGTTCTTTTCAAAACCAACTTTTAAATGCGGAGCTTGAGCCGCTCCTTTTAAAAGCTATCTCGTTCCATCGATTATATCAAGTTCACTACGTTCACGGTTTCGCCAAAACCATTCGTAGCCCTCCGTCGTTTCGTATGAATATTCAATAGTATTCAAGCTATGTTTGTTGACCTTCGTCAAGGCATAGTGATTGGTAGCTGTTGGGTGTTCATATGTAGCATAGATAGATGCGTTGGTTTGGGACAGTCATATTACCTTGTTGACCTTCGTCAAGGGTATATACGGGTGGGTTCAAATTAACCTGGACAATGACGGGTAGAACTTGACATGTGACTTATGATTTGTTAACCTTCGTCAAGGTCATAAGAGCATGGGGCAAAAATCCACATCGGGGTTTCAAAAGAACTGAAACTTGCTAGTGTTGCATACCATTTGGAGTGTGATGATTCTGGTAGGATTCCTTCAGTTTCGTCACGCGATGATATTTGGATCCCGATCCTACTGTGAGTATATGCTACTCCTCGGGAAATTTCTCACTTAACGATCAATACTATAAACCTAGTAGGTGTCTAGAAAGGTGTTAGCGGGGCTACGCCCACAGGGAAAAGTGGTTATTTAATTAAGGAACTTCGCGAAAGCGTTGGAAAACCTCCCTCGAAATACCGACACCAGCCTGGCCGAACGGTTAAGCAAGTATTGTACGGTGAGATTGATCCCGACTAATTCATCCTTTATGGTTTGAGGAAGGATTCGAGAGACAGTGGGAGACATCCTGTTTAGATAAATTAAAAACTAATCTAAACTTGCAAGAGTATCATGCTGAGTGTTTTCTTCTCTCTCTCTTATTTGCAGCGACCCAGTGACCACACCTAGGTTACATCTAGATAATAACATGACTGAACCTGACTGTTATGACTGGCAAAGGTCTGTCCAGATGTCCATTGCCCATAACAAGCTGGGACACCTCTTAACTGATCATACCCCTACCGTCTCAGGTCCAGTTTCCCCTGTCACGGATATTTACATCCGTAGGACATCGGAAAAGGATTGTGCGAAAGCCAAGTGCCTCGTGTTAGCCTCAGTTAATGGTGCAAACCAGAGGCAGCACGAGAAGATGGACTCAGTTTCTATCTTCCTCCATAACAAAGATTTATATGGAGAGCAATCTCGTATCGCAAGATATGAGACCTCGAACGAATTGCTTCAAGCGAGGTTGGCTGTCGGGTCATCTGTAGGGGACAACGTCCTTACAGAGGCCAGCTAATTTGAGCTCACGGACCTGGAGACCACGTTGGAGAATGGGTCAAGTACTGACTTAATTCTACAATCCCTGCCCTCTGCCTATACCCTGAAGGAAACCAGGGAAGAAGAAGGAAAAGAAAGGGCAAAAGTTTCAGGACTGGATGTAGTAAAAGAGGGACGTTCCTATTGTAACGGGAATGAACATTGGCAGAAGGATTGCAGGGCTTGCAAAGCCAGTAGCCAGAATTCGAAGCATGTTGTGGCTTCGGCTTCGGGTGTGTTTGTAATAGAGAACTATATGTCAGTTAACCCTACTTCCTGGGTATTGGATACCGGATCAGGATCTCACATCTGTAATTCATTACAGGCTCTGAGAAACCGTAGGGTTATCAGGAAAGGTGATATGACTCTCAGGGTTGCTAACGGAATGAGCATGGATGCTGAATCCGTAGGGGAATATCATCTTGGACTGACAACTGGGCAGATATTGATTTTGCGTAACTGTTTGTATGTACCAGGTGCGACTTGTAATATCATATCTGTATTCTTACTTTCTAAGGAAGGATATGAATTTACTTTGGTAAGCGATGTAGTAAACATCCACCTAAATCAAGTTCTGATTGGGTCAGGTACATTAAATAACGGGATATACGTATTAAATCAAGCTCAGATATTCAGTGTCCAGAACACACTTAAAAGAAAGTCTCCGGATACAAATCAGGCTTTCTTATGGCATTGTAGACTGGGTCACATTAATGAGACACGATTAACTAAGTTACATAAAGAAGGGTACTTGAATCCGTTCGAGTATCAGTCTTATGCCACTTGTGAATCTTGTCTAATGGGAAAGATGACAAAGACTCCGTTCACTGGACACGGAGTAAGAGCGAGCGAGCTCTTGGGACTCATACACAGTGATGTGTGCGGTCCAATGTCTACACATGCGCGAAGTGGTTATTCATACTTCATTACTTTCATAGATGATTTCTCTAGGTATGGACATGTCTTCTTAATGAAGCATAAATCCGAGGCCTTTGGGAAATTTCGGGAATACAAGAATGAAGTTGAAAAACAAACCGGCAAAAGTATCAAGATTCTAAGATCGGATCGAGGTGGAGAATACTTGAGTGCCGAGTTTCTGGACTACTTAAAAGAGAATGGAATTCTCTCTCAACTTACTCCTCCATACACACCACAACACAACGGTGTATCGGAAAGGCGGAATCGGACCCTATTGGATATGGTTCGTTCCATGATGAGTAAGGCTGAGTTACCGCGATCTTTCTGGGGTTATGCACTAGAAGCAGCTGCATATCTCTTGAACAAGGCTCCAACCAAGACTGTGCCTACCACCCCATATCAGATGTGGAGTGGGAAGAAACCCTGTCTTAAGTATCTTAAGGTATGGGGATGTCCAGCTTTTGTAAAAAAGCAGCATGCGGACAAGCTCGAGGCACGCTCAGTACTGTGTAAGTTTGTGGGATACCCAAAGAACTCCAGCGGGTATCTTTTCTATTCCGTAGAAGAACAAAAAGTTTTTGTTTCTCCGCATGCCCACTTCTTGGAAACTGAATTTTTGGAAAATCAGATAAGTGGGAGCGCAATAGAACTGGAAGAAATTCCACAACCACAAGCTATTACTGAAAGCTTGGAAGAGCCAGTAGTTTCAGGAGAACCGGACATTCCTGCGCCACTCCGCAGGAGTAGTAGGCAGTCTCATCCGCCCGAGATATACTACGGTTTTCTCATAGACGGGGATAGAGAGGATTGCACCATGGATTATGGTGAGCCTACTAGCTTCCAGCAAGCCATTCAGAGCGGTGACTCGGTAAAATGGCTGGATGCAATGCGGACCGAGATGGAGTCCATGTACACCAACAAAGTTTGGACTTTGGACTTTGCTCCAGAAGGGGTAAAACCCGTAGGCTGCAAATGGATCTTCAGAAAGAAGATTGGTGTAGATGGGCAGGTTGAAACCTATAAAGCTTGGCTCGTTGCAAAGGGTTTTCGTCAAAGACCTGGTTTGGACTATGACGAGACTTTTTCTCCAGTAGCTATGCTGAAATCCATTCGGATCCTTCTTGCCATTGCTGCCTTCCACGATTATGAAATCTGGCAGATGGACGTAAAGACGGCTTTTCTAAATGGAAATTTGTAAGAGTGCGTCTATATGGATCAGCCAGAGGGATTCATTCAGAGTGGGAGCAGCGGTAAAGTGTGCAAGTTGCTCAAGTCCATCTATGGACTCAAGCAGGCATCACGGAGTTGGAACATCTGCTTTGATGATACTGTCAAAGAATTCGACTTTGTCAAAAACCCAGATGAACCATGCATTTACAGTAAGATTGTAGGGAGAAATGTCGTATTCCTCGTCTTGTACGTCGATGACATTCTCCTAATAGGAAATGATATTCCTATGCTACAGTCAGTCAAAGGATTCTTGTCGTAGAGGTTCTCCATGAAGGACCTGGGCGATGCCAACTACATTCTGGGGATCCTGATCAATCGTGATAGATCTAAGAGGATGTTGGGACTTTCACAGTCAAGGTACATCGACACCATACTGAAACGATTCAGTATGGAAGATTCTAAGCACGGTAATCTACCGGCTTGTTACGGAATCACCCTCTCCAAAGAGATGTCTCCCAAGACTGATTTGGAAAGGGCTCGCATGTCATCAATACCCTACGCATCTGCGGCAGGCTCTATTATGTATGCGATGTTGTGTACCAGACCAGATGTAGCATTCGCATTGAGCGTTGTAAGCCGGTATCAGTCGAACCCAGGGGAGAAATACTGGATAGCAGTAAAGAACATTCTCAAGTACCTGAGAAGGACTAAGGAGATGTTCTTGGTGTATGGCGGAAAAGACCTCCAGATTGAGGCCTTTGCTGACTCCAGCTTCCAGAGTGACAAGGATGACTCCAAGTCCATGTCGGGTTATGTCTTTACCCTCAATGGAGGGGCGGTTTGCTGGAAGAGTTCCAAGCAAGAAACCGTTGCTGACTCAACTATGGAAGCGGAGTACATAGCTGCTTGCGATGCCGCAAAGGAAGCTGTCTGGATGAAGAAGTTCCTCACGGAACTTCAGGTGGTTCCTACCAGTGTTGATCTAATACCGCTGTATTGTGATAACAACGGCGCTATAGCTTTAGTGAAGGAACCCAGGTCCCATCAGAAGTCCAGGCATATTTTGAGGCGGTACCACCTGATCAAGGAGATCGTTGATCGCCGAGAGATCGAGGTGAAGAGAGTAAATACGGAAGATAACACTGCTGATCCACTCACGAAGGCCTTAGCCCAGACTCATTTCGAGCGGCTGATCGAGATGATAGGTCTTCGATACGCCAGTACATGGCCTTAGTGCAAGTGGGAGATTGTTAGTGTATATGCCCTAGAGGCCATTACTGTATCATACTAGTATGTATATTACTTAATGGAAGCTTGGGATATTCACCTTGTATTGACAATCTTGCTCAAAATAGTAGTATGCTACTTGGTTTGTTTCTACTTCAATGTGTACATGTGTTTATTTTATCACCTATACGCATTAGTAGAGCCCTTAGGATCTTTGCTTGATTACCAGCGTTGTGATGGCAGTCACACTAGTGGGGGCTGGTGATTGAAAGAATTTGAGTTAACCGCAATCAAGACGGTGTCGCTATGCAGCTAGCCGGTTGAGCACGGGTCGATCCACAGGGAGATGGTTGTATGTCCTTTCTTGTTTTAGACGAGTCAATAAAGAATTTGTGTATGTTTGTTCGAGACTAACCTATGTGTAATTTTTGCAAGTATAAAGTTGTTAAGAAAAACATACGAACTTGTAAGCTACAGAAATCCGTACTCAAAACCTTTGAGCCGAGTCTTGACCAATTGAAGCTAGAGCAATCGGCAACAACGTGGATTAGGGGATTTAAGCGCGGTATTCATGGAATACGGCATATTTACCCTTGTCCTTCCGTTCTTGTCTCTTGCTTTCGCCTCCGGCCAAACCGAACGCAACCAGTCGTGGTTAGGAATCACCGTTACCTTGTCAGGGTAGGGTGCCTAACAGAGCGCTTGCGTATGGTTTGGGCGGAGTTCAATGGAAAATAACGGGAAAAGGAAATGAGCAAAGAAACGTTAACTTATAATATCGTATTTCTTCTTAACAAGAATAATTACATTCATTCACAAAAAGAACCAAAAAGAGAGAACAAAAAGAACAACGAAAAGAAAAGAAAAGATTACAAGCAAGTAATTAAAGTGCATGGTAATAAATTGCAAGTAATTAAAGACAAGAAAATAATAAGCAAGTAATAAAAAGCGATAAAAAGAACAAGAAACTAGAACTCAAGACAAGCATGTGATCAATAGCCAACCCTTAAACTTGCAAGCTCAATCAAGAGGTTGCAAGATCAAGGGAAGGGTAGAGAACGCATGTGAAATGAAGCGCCAATTCCATAAGAAAATACGACCCTTGAGATCAATAACTAACCCTTAACCATTCAAGCTCAATGAAGAGGTTGAATGATCAAGAGAAAGCAAGAATCTCAAGGGGAAGAAGAAACAAAAGAGAATGATACAAAAAGCCCTCATCTTCATTGATCTCCCACTCAAAAAGCTCTCACTACAATTTTCATGGAAAAAGAATGAAGAAGAAGAAGAAAAAGGCTAAATCCTAAAAAGAAAGAAGAACAAAAGAATGACCCCTTGGCTTAGCTCAATTCTGGAGTATTTATAGGCAGGGAATAGGAAACCTAGGGAAACAATCTGCCCCTAAATAAAAGTACCAAACTACCCCCAAAAGACGACAGAGTGAGGAGCCCACATGGCCGCGGATCCGCGGCCTAGACCCCCTTTTGGCCGCGGATCCGCGGCCTTATTGATGAGTTGGGTCTTCGTCTTTTGGGTGCTTTCCTGGTTTGTATTTGTCTGCTATGTGGTATATGAATTTTCTCAGAAACTCTTCACAATTATTCCAGAATTTTAGTAGAACAAAAAGATGATGTGATGTGGATCTTTTGCCATGATTTCCTCGAGCTCCGCGTAGATTTCTTGGATCTTGTGTTGACCTAGAGCTTTGTGCATGACATGACAATCAATTTGCCATCTTATCCCTTAACTGGTCTGTGGCAACACATGGATAGAGAGCGGAGACCGTGTTTTATCTGTTGTTGGCAGTAATCCGGAATTTGTCGTACTTTTCCATGATATTCATTGTTCAGAGCCGAGAACCTGTATTCTGCAATTATGTAGCAAACACTGACTAAAAGCACCTACCTATAAACACACGAGCATAAGAATGGGCGGTATAAAATGCAGTATTCTGTTATGAACAAATACCCCCAAACTTAACTTTTGCTCGTCCCGAGCAAAACCAATTATTCATAAAAATAAAATCCTAACCGCACTTTCGCAGGTAACGCGATTGCACTGAGCATATGCAACAAGCCGTTAAACCTCTAGGTGTCCCTAGTAGGAGGAGTGTTGTCTCCTGAGGGTTTTCAGCGGATACTACCCACAAAATCCCGTCAAGCTAGTGTCATAAGTTAACGTCGATTCTACTCCTACAGTTTAGTTATTACGTTAGAAACTCTATTATCCTAAGTTAGAAATATCCAACCCTAATGCTTCACACTTCCTATCTATTTAGCCTTAGATCATATACGTTCCAAAAAAAAGTTTAGAAAGATGTTGGTTCTCCTGAGTTTTCCTCCTAAAGTGAGGCCTCAAATCAGGGATTTTTATTAACTTTACAGAAAACACAAGTCTTATTCTTTATTTCTATCTTTTATTCAAACATCGATCGTATACCCCTACGTGTGTGTATATTTGCACCCCTACACTTAAGAATTCAATTCAAGCTATAATACCCTTGCCCTAATACCTAATACTATTTCTTTTCATTTAATGATGGACGGTGTTGCTCACACACCTTTCATGCGACTATTAATGCTTCTTGAGGCACTAACGACCGATTACTGAATGTGTGAACTTTAAAGCGTAAATAGCAGTTTCCAGGTCTTGATTTTATTCTATTTTTTTCTTTTTATTTTTCTTTTTCAAGACCGGATATATTTTTCAATATGCTCTTTTATGTGTTTAGCTTTAAATACCGTTTTTTCTTTCATACTAGGTTTTCAGGCAAGAGTATTTCTAGGTATCCTCTACTATCCCAAGTTTCAAGGTGCGTGTAAGTGCAGTTTGTAGGGTATATACTTTCTAAATTTGAACTCAAGAAAAGAAACTATTTTTCAGACTTATCCTCCAGTAAAGCTTCAATACTTTCCCTTCATCTTGACTTAACTCAAGAACTAAACTCAAGATTACCTATTTCTCAAAAAAACTGTAAGGATGTATACTTACCAAAGTTAGACAGAATGCGGGTTATTTTTAGGGTTTTCAATCCCTAAGCCTAGAATTTAGTTATTTCTATCATATCAACTAAACTTTCGGAATAAAGATCTAAGTTACCCTATTAGCTAACTTGACGACAAAGTTTTTATATTTTTTGGAAAATTTTCGATTTTTATGGGTTTTTAATAAGGTATGCAAATGCAAAATATACAAATGAATGCGAAGGAAGAAAGCTTACCGAGCACACCCCCAAACTTAAACTTGACAGTGCCCTCACTGTCAGGCTATACCAAGAGGGTCAAAATTGTCGGCGCTCCCCCTAAAAACAAATTATATACAAAAAGAAAAACCAAAAATATATACAAAAAAGGTGTCCCCCTCAAACTTAAGTAAAACAGTGTTTCCACTGTTAAGCGATGAAGTTCAGGATTAGGGGGGAAAGAACAGTATCAAGCTATACAAGGCCTTACACAGGCCAAAAGTTAGCACCAACCAATCAAAGATCTTATCGTGATAAAGCAGTGGCTGGTGAAAGAAGGTGAAGAGGAAAGAAATGGAAAATACGCGAGACCGTATGCGGAGAGAAGCGGGATACGGTCTCGGTATATCAGAAGAAGAAGAATGGCTGAAGGGAAAAAGAAGTGGAATACGAACTTGAGGGTGCAAATGGAGTGAATAGATTAGTACAATCTGTAATGATCGATGTGAAAAGATGGATTGTACTAATCTATCAATATGGCGAGAAATTGGGTCAAATCCCTCAAGATTCGTAAGAAACCATGGGTACGCTGAACTTGGTAAACCAGACAATGAAAATGGAAATGATACGGTTTCTTGCAAGGTCGGAACGATGGAAAGAATGGAGGGAAGTGGTGGAGGAAGGTTATCGGTTAAAGGTTCAGGAGGGTGTACACAGTCAGTGGAAGGGATAGGATGAATTGGAAAATCCGACTCATCAATTATAACTGGTTCATCCTCAAAACTATCCTCAGAATTCTCCTCAAAGTTAAGCTCATCCATGCCTTCATTATTAATATCAAGACGCATATGAAGTTCGGGAAAAACATTTAATGACTCGGGATGATGATTTGAAGAAAAAAACTCTGCCAAATCTATGGGTTCATCATCCAAAATATTCCCAGCGTCAACATCCTCAATCAAGTGAAAATCAATATTCTCAGACACCTCATCAAAAGCATGGATTTCAATCAATTCAGGTTCTAAGATGGAGATGTAGAGGTCAAAAGAATTGGGTGTGGTTTCACTTGGCAAGGTCCCTTCACAATCTGGCAAATCAAACACTACAAAGTCGCACAACTCATTAAACATTCTATCTTCAACTGATAATTCATTTGGGACACTTGATGGACTTTCAAAACAGGAGGTGTGGGATTTAATTTGGGATGGGTAGGTTTGATTTGGAAGGGGGTACATCTCACTCTCTCCACTCAAATTCACAGCCTGTCCTGCCGCCTCATCATACTTTGAAAAAGTTGGAGCTAGTTGAAAACTAGCTACCGGGTCACTAGGTTGCATGAGGGCGGCCATGGACGCAATCAAATCCATCATCTGTTGGCTTGACGCTACCCTAAAATCTTCCAACGACTGTTCCAGACTAGACATAGGTTGTGAAGGGGTTTCAGTAAAAGATTCAAAGTTGTTTGGATACTGAAAACTCCCAAACGGAGGTTCTGAAGCAATGTCTAGGGAAGGTGCAAAAGTAGGGTAGGATTGGTAGGTATTGAATGGCTGGACAGGAGTGGGATCAACATTGGGATAAGAAGGTGAATGGAATTGTTGATCCCAAGAATTTGAAGCGGTGAAAGGAGTGAAAGATCGGCTACGAGATTGTGCAATATGTTCGGCGACGGACAAAGGACGACTTGCAAAAGGGGTATCAACATAAGTGGGTGGGGGAGTTTGAAAAGGTTGATACGACGTGGAATGCGGAGTGCAAGTGTTTGACCTAGACGCTATGCGATCTTTCAAAGAAACTTTGGGCATGGAGGGGTCGTTGGAAGTTCGACCAAAACAAGAACCGTAGGAAGTTATGTCTGGTTGTGGGTACCAAAGTTCGGCAAGAGTTTTGCGAGGTGGGGTACCCATGATATGAAGAGAGAAAGAGAAAAGGGAGGGGAAAAAGAATGTGATTTTTTTTTCTTTTTTCTTTTAGTTAACTATTAACAAAAAGAATGAAGTATACACAAAAAAGAATTTGGACAAAAATAATCACGACATAAAATACCACACACCTAATCGTTCTAGGGTTCACCTAGGTCAACTAGACCTGCTCCAGAACTTGATTGTCGAAGTAAAACTGTGTCGAGAAACGGGCTCAAGATACACTGATCACGAGGCCAGGTAAGTGCAGAGATAAGGGGAGGTTTTCCAACGATTTCGCGAAGTTCCTTAATTAAATAACCCTTTCTCTTTTGGCGGTTTCGCCGTTAACACTTTCCTAGACACCCCGTAAACAATGTACCGTTAAGTGAGGTTCTAAACACGGTTAACTTCTCCTAATGAGCGCGAAGTCCTTAAGGCTTAAAGTCTAGTTTCTTTTAAAATTTGTGCGGGTAAACGTTATGCTCAAGTTCGTGATTTGTGGGCCACGGAAAAGGTGATGAAATCCTTTACCGTATGTTGTGGGGTTCGCTTGCCCTTAAGTCCGTATTAATTGATGCAATGCGCAATTCAATAAAAATTCTATAAACAATCAAAAAATCGTTTTTTAATTTAAGCGCGGCACTGCAATAAATACGGGTTAGTCAATTTTTTTGCGTTTTGCTAGCGAACTTGCAAAGAATCCTGCAAAGAATAGTATATTGGATGCGTCGGATTTGAGAAGAAGGTGTTAGTAAAGTACGTACCGTTAAGTTTTTGGGTTAGGAAACCCCCGTTGAATCAAATCCGGTGAGCTTGAAAAGTTCGCTTGCGCGGGTCAAACTACCCGGATCTTTGGCACTGTACTTTGCAATCACCTTAGCCTTGAATGTACACTTTGCTCCCCACAATAGCAGTTTGCAAATCTGCAAAAATCTGCACTCTTGCCCACAAAAATGATCAAAAAAAAACAAAAAGAATATTTTTTTAAATATATACAAAAAGAATATTAACCCGAATAACAAAAAAGAAAATACGCTACCGTCTCCCCTGCAACGGCGCCATTTGATTGAAAGAATTTGAGTTAACCGCAATCAAGACGGTGTCGCTATGCAGCTAGCCGGTTGAGCACGGGTCGATCCACAGGGAGATGGTTGTATGTCCTTTCTTGTTTTAGACGAGTCAATAAAGAATTTGTGTATGTTTGTTCGAGACTAACCTATGTGTAATATTTGCAAGTATAAAGTTGTTAAGAAAAAGATACGAACTTGTAAGCTACAGAAATCCGTACTCAAAACCTTTGAGCCGAGTCTTGAACAATTGAAGCTAGAGCAATCGGCAACAACGTGGATTAGGGGATTTAAGCGCGGTATTCGTAGAATACGGATTATTTACCCTTGTCCTTCCGTTCTTGTCTCTTGCTTTCGCCTCCGGCCAAACCGAACGCAACCGGTCGTTGTTAGGAATCACCGTTACCTTGTCAGGGTAGGGTGCCTAAAGGAGCGCTTGCGTATGGTTTGGGCGGAGTTCAATGGAAAATAACGGGAAAAGGAAATGAGCAAAGAAACCTTAACTTATAATATCGTATTTCTTCTTAACAAGAATAATTACATTCATTCACAAAAAGAACCAAAAAGAGAGAACAAAAAGAACAACGAAAAGAAAAGAAAAGATTACAAGCAAGTAATTAAAGTGCATGGTAATAAATTGCAAGTAATTAAAGACAAGAAAATAATAAGCAAGTAATAAAAAGCGATAAAAAGAACAAGAAACTAGAACTCAAGACAAGCATGTGATCAATAGCCAACCCTTAAACTTGCAAGCTCAATCAAGAGGTTGCAAGATCAAGGGAAGGGTAGAGAACGCATGTGAAATGAAGCGCCAATTCCATAAGAAAATACGACCCTTGAGATCAATAACTAACCCTTAACCATTCAAGCTCAATGAAGAGGTTGAATGATCAAGAGAAAGCAAGAATCTCAAGGGGAAGAAGAAACAAAAGAGAATGATACAAAAAGCCCTCATCTTTATTGATCTCCCACTCAAAAAGCTCTCACTACAATTTTCATGGAAAAAGAATGAAGAAGAAGAAGAAAAAGACTAAATCCTAAAAAGAAAGAAGAACAAAAGAATGACCCCTTGGCTTAGCTCAATTCTGGAGTATTTATAGGCAGGGAATGGGAAACCTAGGGCAACAATCTGCCCCTAAATAAAAGTACCAAACTACCCCCAAAAGACGACAGAGTAAGGAGCCCACATGGCCGCGGATCCGTGGCCTAGACCCCCTTTTGGCCGCGGATCCGCGGCCTTATTGATGAGTTGGGTCTTCGTCTTTTGGGTGCTTTCCTGGTTTGTATTTGTCTGCTATGTGGTATATGAATTTTCTCAGAAACTCTTCACAATTATTCCAGAATTTTAGTAGAACAAAAAGGTGATGTGATGTGCATCTTTTGCCATGATTTTCTCGAGCTCCGCGTAGATTTCTTGGATCTTGTGTTGACCTAGAGCTTTGTGCATGACATGATAATCAATTTGCCATCTTATCCCTTAACTGGTATGTGGCAACACATGGATAGAGAGCGGAGACCGTGTTTTATCTGTTGTTGGCAGTAATCCGGAATTTGTCGTACTTTTCCATGATATTCATTGTTCAGAGCTGAGAATCTGTATTCTGCAATTATGTAGCAAACACTGATTAAAAGCACCTACTTATAAACACACGAGCATAAGAATGGGCGGTATAAAATGCAGTATTCTGTTATGAACAGCTGGGAAATCAATAAGCACATCCTTATGCAGGTCCCTAGTTGCAGGACTATCGAGACAGGGCATCGATACTCCGGAGTAGACTAGCGTATGCGCTTCTCATCCCAGTGTGGGAGATGGTCTGTCCCACAGCCATCTGTACGTCGTACTGGAGATAGTATGCGGGTGCTCGTTGGGTTACGAGTACACTGGACAGGACTCGTCGGGAACTGTTGGTTGGTACTATACCTATCGTCAGTTATCAGTTCGCAGGTGACATGAGTACAGCTTAGTCCGCTGACTTGACACTGTCACTTCGCCTCGAGTGTGTTCCCACTGTATTTTGATTACCACCCTACCACGGCTCAAAGGAATCGTGCAAACAGGTAGCAGTTGGGTGCAGTCCCGAAGCACTTGGAGGCAGTGACAGTTAGACAGGATTCGTCTCTCCCGGTATTGAGGGTTGACATCGCGCTGTATCTAGGAGAGCCATTACACGAGTAGTCCCTGGCCAGGGCAAGCGAGATATACTAGTAGGCTTCCAGTGTTATCTCAGGGTGTTTTGGGCTTCTCTCCGACACGACTTGTACCGCTATTAGGGGAATGACGTTTACCGCCCCCTAGGCCCGCCATGCGATGTATCAGACGAATAGACCGAACTGTACGGCGAATGTCACATTCAGGCTCAGTAGGAGTTCAGATGGGTTTCACCTCGTCAGTCTTCTTGTCGGCATCTACCTGGGGACCGTTACGCACAGCTAGTGCCGCTTGCGGTCTGTGGTTAAACCCACTGCCAGCGTAGTGTCGAGTCTTTAGAGTCCTACACAGAAGCTATTCGCCTTTAGGCAAAAGAGTAGAGGTCGCATGGTTTTGCGACAGGGTTCGGTCACATCCGTGCACTTGTGCACGTTTGGTGTCCAAACAGTTAACACTAGCGGGCTTTGGTTTAAGCCAGATCCTAGTGTACGTTTTGGGATTGGTTTTTTCCAGTATGTATTCGTGTTCCTCGGAACGCGGATACGGGTGTGTATGCACAGTTGACGGAGAGACAGAGGCAGAGGATTCTCATTAGGGTTGTTGACTGTTGACTGTTGACCATTGACTTCTTGCTAAACCCTAATGAGAATATGATATGTGATTAGCAATAATATTAATTAAGTATTATAGTGACATGGTTGTTGAGGGGTTGACTTTGTTGACTTGTTGACTTTGTTGACCGGTTTACTAGGTTGGACTAGTTGACCATCATCATCACAATGGTTGTCATTTTCATGCAAAGACTTTTGCTTGCTTGTTCTGGTTTGCAAAATGAGTGCATGGAAATGATATTGCCTTTGACATGATATGAACCATCACATAATACTTGATTAACATTATGGCTCATGATGCTTTTGGATTATGAGAGGGTGTATGACAAAAGAGAGGCTCAATTCTTTCATTATTTTCTCTCTCTCTTGGTTTTGAGCTCTTTTTCACTCTCTTGCTCTCACCCTCTTCCTCTTGCTCTCTCTCTTGTCTATGGTTCTCTTGTCTCATGTGTTGAGAAGTAAGAACCATAGAGAAAATCCCATCACACTCTCCTCTACTCACTCTAGTTCACAAGGTTTAGCAAACCAAGCGAACTAGTTTCCACAAAGTTCGAAGAAGAAGCCAAAGGTAGAAGCTTTCGGGTGGATCGATCTTCGACGCAAGGAGACGACGGGGTGAAGCCAATCCGTACACCATCAAGAGATGAAGACGAAGGAGTTCAAGAAAGAAAGGTATAACCCCCTAACCGAGTAGTTAACAACTCGTAGTTAGGTTGTTAGGTAGATAGTTTAACAAAGATCCGTTTTGAGTCCATGTTACCGCCTCTAGAAAATCGTTTATCATCAAATTCCGCTAGCCCGTAAGTACCGGGAGAGGTAGCATGGACTTACAGTCCATTCTAAAGCACCTTTAGAATGCTGTCTAAGTACCCAGATTGGGAAACTACCCAAATCTAGATCTAAAACCATAAATCTAGTAACCAGAATGTATGATATAATATCCATATCCTATGTGAAGAAAACACTGTGTGACAACCAAAGTATAACCGATCGTAGTATAGGAATTTCACTTCCTACTATGTGTATGTCATCCAAATACCAGGACATCACAACCTACTACCTCCTTAACAGATCCATCTCCTATTCTGATGAAGTCAAACCTATGACTGTCACATCAGAAATAGATGATCTATCTCCGCTATATCTGCTTTAATCTATAAATAGACATAAGCCACTTGTCCACTATGCTTCCGCTGCTCCCACTGACTACGACAACCCTCTGGCAGAGTCATATTCACGTGCACTTCTAAAGCCAGTTTAGAACGACGCTATACTCATTCTCCTGCCGGGTCTCATAGCCTGGAACAACAGTAGTGTCATGTCTGGGTAAACAAGAACCTTCCTGTCACCGTCCTTGAGCATACCGAGTACCTCTCGAGTGCCTGAGGTTACCCACCATATCTGCGGAGTGGCCAATGGAATGTCAAATCAGATTGAATCTTTAGGTTCTTATCAAATTTTCAGTAATCGTTTGCGGTTCTGGAATCACTTCCAGTTCTACCATACTCCCACTACTTTTTTCTGAAAAAATCCATTCTTATTAAAACTGTGGCAAGTCAAGAACAATATCACTATTGATCTTCCAGATGGTAGAAAATCAACCCTCGTCATAGCCCAGGTCAACCCACAAACAGCCATTATAGAAACGTGCCTTGAGTTATCCAGAGTCTGGTTTTAAGCATAAGCCGGACAACTCCCCGTACCTTAACATCATTAAGATATGAACCGTTCTATATCCAATATAGCACTGATTTAATTAGAACCAGATTCAAATCATGCAGCTGTCTCCAGTGCATGTCAACTAAATGGAGAGAGGCCGATCAGCATTACTCAACTTTGGAATACATCCAGATATGAGTAACCTGAAAAAGAAGCAAGTTCTCATAATCATTACTATCAACTGAAATACCATACACAAGTATCCACATCTTCGATCACCTTGAAGAATCCTGATATTTGCAATACCTGGTTCTCTACTTTATTCATATACCTATAACTTCTCGAAACTTGGACCTTGTGTTTCTACGAAACACTTATCTAAGAACTAGAGAAGTCATAAGTAAACAGAATATAGTACGAGTACCAACCCCTCCTTCCTAATGGGCACTGGACAACATACAATACTCTGTATAAGTCCCTTGAGTCTAATGACTCATTCCCTGTGTATCGTAGGTTGAAAACTGTACTTATGGTTAAGAAGAATTACACCGCTGTTTAATACTCCTTACCTAACCATCCACTGATATAGGTAAATGTCATGAACATAATTTCAAAAAGTTATATCTCACTTTATAAAAATAAATGTACAGATATATCAATTTGAAATTGGTACATAACAACGGATATTCAAAACCAAATATTTGTCGTCCGTCAAACAACCCAGGCGATTTCCTCAAATATCACCAATTACAACGAATCCCGATATAATGAGGATGATCACCCAATTCCCAATAACTTACTCCCACTCATCATCTATAAAACCATACAGATGTGAGAATCATACCTGGTAAATACATATCTTGGAGCTAGTGTCTAATTGGGAAATCAGTTTTCTATTAACAATGCACAGTGAAACTGAAACATGAAAATGTTTCGGAGGGGTATCCGGGTATTCCTAGTAATGCCTCTTCCATTATCAGATTCACAACTATAACCGTATACTTCTTTGCCATCTCTCCAAATCCCTTTATATGTCTTTAGTCATTGCCTTCTGTACACCCTCTTAGGGTAAATGGTTTTCTTCCTTCCCTACCGTTCGGCACCAGCCTATGGTTTGGAAGAAGACTATCCAATAAGCGTAATAGGTGCACTGTCTTAATCTTAGGAGCACTCGCAACGCGAGAGAAGGTAAAGTTAAAAGACAACTGAATAAACCTTATTCGTATTTCTCCTGAACCAGAATCCATCCCCGAACTGGAACAAGTTCCTTTCGAGTTCGTATATAACCATACGATGGAGCATCCAAATAACTATGGATCTTCGTAGTTATACGGAGTGTCCTGGAGAAATACAAAGGTGAAATAGGAGTGGCGATGAAATACTTGGTTTGGTCATGAATAGCAGTCGCAATTTACTTTGCCCTCTTTCTAATCCCTTTATTTGTCTTTACTTATTTTCTTCTGTACACCATCGTTAGGCTAATTGGTTTTCTTCATTCCCTACCGTTCGGCACCTGCCTATGGTTTTGAAGAAGACTATCTAATTAGCGTAATAGGTGTACCGTCCTAATCCAAGGAGCACTCGCAATCTGAGAGAAGGTAAAAGGAAAAGACAACTGAATAGTCCTATTAATTTTCTCCAGAACCGGAAACCATCCTCGAATCTGGAACAAGTTCCTTCGAGTTCGTATATAACCATACGATGGTTTTATCCAATGGAAGTGGACGTTCGTAGTAATACGGGGTGTTCTGGAGAAAAGGGTAAAAGTAGGAGTGGCAATGAGGTATGGAACTCAGACAATCCAAAAGCCAGTGTTTTAAGAAGGCTCGGTCAACTCGGTCATTGAGTCATAGTCAAGGGTCGGGCCATGGTTGCTGCCAAAGAGAGAAAGAAAAGAAACACTCTGCGTGCACTCTAACCTAGATCAGAATGGTTATTACTTTATCTAATTAGGAAACCTTCCACTGTAACCTCAAATTCTCCTCCAAATCTGAAAGAAGAATTAGTCGGGATCACCCGAGGAGTAAACCAACTCATCAGTGGGAATCGGGATCCGACTATCATCGCATGATAACGTGATGGAATCCACTCACGTTATCACACTCCAGAAGGTATGCGCATATCTGGCAAGTTTCAGTTTCTTTAGAAACTCCCGATGTGATTTTTACCCCATGCTCTTATGACCTTGACTTTGGCCAACAAATCATAAGTCACATGTCAAGTTCTACCCGTCATTTTTCAGGTTAATTTGAACCCACCCGTACCTACCCTTGACTTTGGCCAACAAAGAAGTACGACTGTCCCAAACCAACGCATCTATCTATGCAACAGAAAAGTAACAAATAGCTACCATACACTATGCCTTGACTTTGGCCAACAAACATAGCATGAATACTAAGTGCTACCCGTCTGAAATGACGGAGGGCTACGAATGGTTTTTGGCGAGAAACATTTAACGTAATGAACTTGATATCGTTAAAGAAACCAGATAGCTTTTTATAAAAACATAGTGGCGAAAACCTTTGCTAAAGAGGTCACTCCCGGTGAAGGGATCTCGGCTCTTTCCCAGTAGAATGAGGTGCAGGATATTCCAACCGAATACCGCGATGCAAAGCAAAATGTAATCGACTATAGTGAAGTTATTACCCTGACGTAAACTTCTGTCCAAGGGGTCACTCCTGGTGAAGGGATCTCGGCCCTTGTCTCATCGACTGAGGTGCTGGATATTCATAACCGAATACCACTGTGCAAAACAAAAGAGAACGTTTTTGCAATAACAGCTTTTTGAAAAATGTTCCAACAACATCAGAATAGGTTTGTTTAGCTTGCATTGATCCGAATCAATGCAGTCCCATCAATTGATGATACCAATAAAGAATGGAAATACGATGTACGTATGTAACGCCTTGAAAAGTCGTTTTGGTGTTTTCCCGAAAATCGGTGAAAATTTGGTATTTTTCCGTAAATCGTCTTTTTTGTTATTTTGCAGTATAGGCCTAATTATACCTAATTTGGATAGGTAATTGCTAGTTTTTAGTAGCTAATGAGTTACTTATAAAATTCTGGCCGTTTAAAAATTTTCCCTAATTTTTCAATTTTTAATATTATTTTAAGCCGGTAAAAATACATTAAATTAGCGATAAATACAAATTTCTTTGGGCTAATTTTAATCTTTAGAATCATGTCAACTAAAATCTAGTTTGTAATATAAATTTTTAGTATTTTATTTTAAGTTCTATTTAGTTATAATCGAAGGAAACTAAAATTTTAATTTTTTTGAACTAAAACTTACAATTTTGGACTTGTGGGGGGGTCTTTTTGCATAGAATTTTTTTGTAAAGTCTCTCACACTCACCCTCACTCCCCTTGGCCGGCCCCACACTACTGGAATCAGCCACTTCCCCATCCTTTTTACCTTAACTTATGTGAGGAAATGGGTTAAAAAAAGGGTTATATATATTTATTTGAGGTAAGGGTATTATGGTAAATTGAGAGGGTTGACTTGGACCTTTTCCCCCAACTCCCCCACTCTCTTTCTGCTGAAAATCCTGCAAAAAAACAGCCCCAAATTTTCCTCTCTTTTTCCATCAAAAATTCACCAATTTCCTTCAAAAATCAAGCTAAAATTCAAATCAAAGTCCGACCCATTTTCCCTCATCTCTTTTAGCATGGATCTTGGTGCAAGGATTTCAATTTGGAGGTCTAGATTTCAAGTTTGATCATGGATTGTGAGGTATAACTTTTGACCTATTGTTCAATTGTTGGTTTAAATTCCTTAATGTAACTTATTAGGTGCTTAATTATGGTTTAATTGCTAGTTTGGGATATTCTAGAAAAGGGTTTAATTTTGGGATTAGGGTTTGTAAAATTCAAGTGAGGGTTTCTAGCATTAGATTATGGTTCTAATGAGTGATTAACATGTTAATTCTATGCAAAACTAAACCTTATTGCTTATTGCTAGATTGTTAAATTTAAATTGTCCAAATTATGATTGTTTTGCAAACTAGATTTTTGTAATTTATATAAAGTAGTGAGATTAAATTCTAGCTAATGGTTGTGTGGCATATTTAATATGTTTTAATGAGAATTATGCCCACTAGAATTGTTAAAATATTTAAAGTTGATTAAAACACCAAGTTTTGAGCTAAAATGGAAAATTGTGCTAATTTTGTAACTGGGTTTTGTAAATATATATATTTTGATGAGATTAAATTATTGGAATGGTTTATATGACTTGGTTATCATATTGAGTGGATATTGCGGCCGCTAGATTTGTTTAAACGTTGAGTTTTGTACTAAAACGGTTAATTTTGCTTGCTAGATTTTCGGAAAAATAGCTTTTAAAGTAAGTTTGAGGTTTTGTGAATTTTAACCTCTTTTATATTATAATTAGTGCTTGTGATTGTGCAAATGAGTGTGTTTGGGTTTTTCTCGATGGTTTGGCGTTTGTACACCGACGTCGAGGGTTTTTGGGTTGATTTGTGAAAGCAACCATAGGTTTTGACCTATGTGGGATTCGTGTGTCGTTTTTGTCATGAGTTGGATTTTAATGCGATATGGTGCGTTATGATATGTAGGTACCCCCTGTGGACTTTGAGACGACAAGCTAGCACGTGGTGATGTCGGCACCGGCGAGCGAGGACCAGGTGAGTAGATTTATATCTACGGGGAGAAGTCGGGTGGATGGCGTATAGCACCCCCGCAGTTCGTGGTGATGTATACGGATACGTATGCACACATGTATTGATTATATATATTGTTTGATGTCATTGATGACATAGATGGATTTTAGGTGTGATTGGATTAGTTTAGTGTTGCGAAACCCTAGAGTAGTGGTTGCACGACACACACACACACACCCATACTTGCATACATTCTTCTTTCATATGTGCATACCTGGGATTATATTTATGTGTTCACATTGGTATGGGACTATGTGTTCACATATTGGATTTGAGGATAGTAATTAGGATTTGAGGTGAGTCGATGAGACGTGATTTGAGATCATAAGATCGGTAATATGGTAAAATTTGTATTTGAGATATGTCATGATGTCATAGCGGATTTTAGACGACGTTACCATGTGAATAGTGATATAAATAAAATGGTCGACATGTGATCGTGATATGAGATATGATATGCTAGGATATTGATACTAGGCTGTATTGGGCGATGTATACCCCTTGATGATGATATGTGCTGATGATATCGGTTTGTTCGAAACTGTCGATCAGTAGTCAGATCATGATTATATTGATGATAGTAGTACTGTACTAGTCATAGATCAGTACCCGGATTATGATCTTGATAAAGAGAATACCAGGTGAATAATTTGATGAATGTGATATTGACCCGTACCCCGATTTGGGATGCCGTACGACGGATTTACATACGAGCTATATATTGATGTTTGATCTGCACTCTTGACTTGGGAATATTTGATTATAGATATGGTATCGGATGTGATGTTATCGTGGCGGGATCACCGACTAATATATATGTACATATATGTATCGACTCAGATGTTAGGCGGTTTCCTTACCTTCAGTTAGCCTGTTAGCTCAGCCCTACAGTTTAGTGTAGCTGTATGACTCATATGACTTTAACTATAGATTAGTTATCGTTGTGTTTAGTATTTAGCTCCCGCTCATTATTGCTGTTCGCTCCACACCGCATACTTATATTGTGATTCCTATTTGCATTGTTGATATCATGCTGTTAGGACACCAGCACCATTACCGATGATGTGTATGTACTACGTACACTTACTTGCCGGCTCACACACATCTTCATCGGTAATTGCCATGCTACGTACACTTTAGAAATACTATTGCATTGACATAGGTTGTTAGCTAATAATTTAGACATGATATTAGTGTACTTGCCTTATATGCTAGATTAGACATTGCAGTTATTACTTATTACTTCATGCATGTTATTATTCATTGTTATGCCGCAATCATGGATTTTTATACCTATATTCACTGTTTACATGCTATTGAGGATTTGGATTCGGATTTCCATGAGATTTTCTGGATTTGGGGGAAAACCGCAAAACTTATATAAACTTCGTTTCTCTCTTTAAAATAAAACGTGCGGTTTTCCCATGATGTATGAGTCGTCCACCATGAGTTTGCTGATGAATTTCGAGATCCGAGTTCGAGGAGTGGAGGAATCGTTTCGGGTACATGGTGGACCCGGTACGGTATCCTGGGGCAAGAGGATCGCAGATGATGGCGTTAAGCCTGGCAGGGGAGCACTACCGACCGGTGATTTTACCCGACGCGTCGGATATCCGGTGGATACCGTCGTGGTCTTGAGATGCATGGTAGGGGCCGGTCTGGACTGACGGCGCCCTAGATATTGAGATTAAGACATTGAGATTTCGAGATATTGAGGTACTAAGATTTGATGATACAGGCCAGTCCGGATAGCCGGAGCCTGAGATTTTGAGACATTGAGATTTATGTTTTGTGTCGATGCTAGACACTGTTTATATTGATTTCATTTATGATACCTCATTTTAAAAATACAAAGGAAATCTCACTAAATTTTGAAAGCAGTTTCTTTAGTACATGTATTTTGTTTTCATGCATTCATACATCATCCATATGATATATTGCTACCAGAGGCACTGACACGGGCATATGGGATTATACTTGGGTTAGATATTTACCCTAGCCATTGTTTAGGCTGCTGGTTATATTTGAGGATATATTATGATCGTATGACCTAGGATTGCGTTGTTCATGCGATTTCTGTCCGTAGATATTTTTCTACTCACGAGTTAGCAACTCACCCCCATTGTGCCACAGTTTCTTGCAGGTTTTGCCGTATAGGTTTCATTACGGCTTTGCTGACACTGCTTCTTTCGGGTGACTTGCTAGTAGGTGTGTTTATTTGTATCGTACCCATCATTATACATTATACATTATTATTCAGTTGTATCTAGAAGTTCCATCAACCAAACATGTATTTATTTTTGAGATCGAGACCAGTGATGTTATTCTTTCGATCTTAGAGTGGCGCATTATATTTCTGTGGATTTCTTGTTATTTTGAGTTTCCTTTTGATTTTTGATCCTCGCCGTTGGCATTGTATATTATATTGCTTGTGTGGTTGTGACCGTCGATTGACGAAGAGCTAGCTCCCGCTTGGCGATGCCTTTTATTGATTTCGTATACTATTCATGTTGTATCCCGTTTGGGGGCCAGTATTTACAAAGGAGACTCTGCCGAAATTTTCAGGAAATATTTGATGTTTTTTTTAAAACTCAAAATTTGTCTTATGCTATTAAAACTACTTGATTTAAATTGGTTTTCCTTCACTCTACTACTTTTCTTGGTTTGGATTTCTGGGTTTTTGGCTTACTTAGAGTACGTACGTCTCGAGACGTTCGTAGTTTAAGTGCCGGTCTTGTTCCGTACTTTCGGGATGTGACAAAGTTGGTATCAGAGCGTTAGGTTTTACCTTCGGAGCATAGGATGACCCTTGGTTGATGGAATAGGTGACTAAAGTAGAGTGACGTACCGCGGGTATGTTCCGCGGCATACTTACGATACGCTACTCCACTTAAGAAGTCTTAGGATGTACATTTCTTTGCTCAGTATTATATTCATTCCTGATCTAGCCTCATCGGTACCAGTTATGGTTTGCTGCCACGATTACGGGCAGGGAGAGCTACGGCTAGAGTTACGGTCAGCGCGAGCTCTTCACGAACGAGGACTGACCAGGGCGTAATTCCAGCGACACACGATTGCAGAGATGTGTCTTTTTATTATGTTTTCACGCCACGAGCGTTTGATGGATCGCTGTATGAGATTTCTCAGACGTGCAGAGCGACACCAGAGGATTGAGCCACTGATAGAGGCCAGCCAGATTTTGATGACCGTTGGTGTATAGCTTATTCATGATGATCGAGGCATTGTTCAGCGTGCAGACGAGTGAGCCAGTTATTGGTGCGAACGACGAGATATCGCCCCAGATGTTGGAGCTATTGCTGTACGAGTTGTACTAAGAGATGATAGAAGGTCGCTAGTCACCGAGGATGAATGACGAGGACATGTGGTTCGTTCGCCTACCCTGATGCGAGGTCATCAGATAGATTGATTCCAGCTAGAGACGACTTCACGCGGAGACGTTGAGAGTCGACAGAGATGATCGAATGTCAGAAACCTATTATTCCAAGTTCAAAGTATTCGGAAGAGCATGCAGGCAATTCTATGGACCCTCTAGAAGAATGAAACCCTAACCCGACTTAATGACCGTGTGAAAGCGTTTGAACCTTAGGGTTTGCGGCAGTTCCGTGGCGCCATTAGTGAGGCTTGGGTTTGCCCTTCTACGGCTGGACCATCGATGATGTGGTACGTTCTCGATACTGTTAAACTGTACCTAAGATGTTGAGCTCTTGGGGGATTATGAGGTTTTGACAAATCGATTGGATGGTTCGACTTCATTCGGATGCTAGGTGGTGAGATGCATTCTTGGGAGACTCTAGATACGAGGATAGCTGTTGGAGCTCAGTCCATGCAGCCACGACGAGACGAGTCCGAAGCAGTCGACATTAGAGAAAAGTGGAGTAAGAAGTTCATACCAGATCTGGATAAGATGATGTTCCACTCCGCCGACATCATAGATGCGATACGCATGCCGAGGCATTGTACTTGGATATACCTTCCAGAAGGAGTCGCGATGAGTATGCAGCCGTTCCGGAACGGGAACAGATCTAGTAAGGGATGATGACTTCCGGACAGTTCGGCAGAGACGAGATTTGGGAGAGACCTCGACATGACCTTTCTGGGATGAATTACGAGAAGACTTGGACCCAGGAGTGGTGATGTTACGCACACCGGCAGGCCAGAGTTTAGGGTCGTCGACGAGACATGCTATGAGTGACCACGACAGTTGGCCAGAGATTCTTGGAGGATGTGCTTGAGCGGGACTATTCCGCCATACTTGATTTTGGTATTTTGAGCGATCTATTCGCATGATTTGATTTTGATGATTGTGTTTCATGATATCGTTTTCATGCACCATGGTTGCACCTACTGAGTATTTACGATTTTTGCACAGTTGTTGCACTTGAGATAGTTTTCGTGCCTTGGTTTCTCATGCTTGTGATTATATGGATTTCATACAGTTGAGTTGATTTGTGCGTATATACGCATACGATTTGGTTTTTGGCACTGGGTATAGTTCACATATGCTTGCAGTGCAGTGATACGCATTTTGTGCACTTAGATGCACTGGACTTCGATTTCGATTATGATGCTCGATATTGGTTTTGTGCACCTTGTGCACCTGATTGGATTTTGCGCATGTTCAGCACTTGATATTGGATTACATGATTTCGTGCATGATAGATGCACCTGCCGTGGATTTTCGCGCATGTTGAGCGCATGTTTTGAGATGCGATTTGGTGCACACCAGAAGCACTAAATCGAGAATTTTCGTGCATGTCAGATGCACCTGATTTTGCTGTCAGGCACATATGTTGCCTATGACAGATGCTTCGTGCACACCCGATGCACTTAGATCTTGTTTCTGTGCACTTGTATGGCTCGTATATGGATTTTGATTTCCGTGCGCACCAGACGGACGTAGTATTCATATGCGTATTTTGGGATTGATTTCTTATAGAGCAGTACGTTTTTATAATATTTGCTATGTGTTTTCGTACTGAGCAGGACTAGTCAGAGGACAGTACCTGAATGTATTTTGCATGTATTGATAGCTATCGAAGGGAATTCCAAAAAGCGAGCTATAGTCTCAGTATTTGCCTACGTGTCTGATATGACACGAAACGTTTAAAACAAGGAAACCTTTCCAAATTGTTTCCCAAAACGGCGAAACGTATATTTTAAACAAAAAGTATATATGTATATGGTTATTTTCTTATGATAGACGTCCGCCACTGTGCAGAGTTATGCGCATTGCACAGCGACTTTAAGAGATTTGGCATGCATTTCCTTCAGATATTTACATATATTGATTTGATATTTACGTGTATAGTTTCGAGTTATATGCTCATTTTTCATGCGCATGCGCTGCGTTACGATTTGTTTAATGTATTTATGATTTTGGAGCCCCGACGACTTAATGGTTTTGCTTAGATGTTTTAGTATTTGCGGGGAGTTTTAATTTAAATTCGGGGACCGAATTTCTTTAAGGGGAGAAGATTGTAACGCCTTGAAATATCGTTTTGGTGTTTTCCCGAAAATCGATGAAAATTTGGTATTTTTCCGTAAATCGTCTTTTTTGTTATTTTGCAGTTTAGGCCTAATTGTACCTAATTTGGATAGGTAATTGCTTGTTTTTAGTAGCTAATGAGTTACTTATAAAATTCTGGTCGTTTAAAATTTTCCCCTAATTTTTCAATTTTTAATATTATTTTAAGCCGGTAAAAATACATTAAATTAGCGATAAATACAAATTTCTTTGGGCTAATTTTAATCTTTAGAATCATGTAAACTAAAATCTAGTTTGTAATATAAATTTTTAGTATTTTATTTTAAGTTTTATTTAGTTATAATCGAAGGAAAATAAAATTTTAATTTTTTTGAACTAAAACTTGCAATTTTGGACTTGTGGGGGGTCTTTTTGCATAGAATTTTTTTGTAAAGTCTCTCACACTCACCCTCACTCCCCTTGGCCGGCCCCACACTGCTGGAATCAGCCACTTCCCCCTCCTTTTTACCTTAACTCAAGTGAGGAAATGGGTTAAAAAAAGGGTTATATATATATTTATTTGAGGTAAGGGTATTATGGTAAATTGAAAGGGTTGACTTGGACCTTTTTCCCCAACTCCCCCACACCTCTCCCCACTCCCTTTCAGCTAAGAATCCTACAAAAAAAACAGCCCCAAATTTTCCTCTCTTTTTCCATCAAAAATTCACCCATTTCCATCAAAAATCAAGCTAAAATTCAAATGAAAGCCCTACCCATTTTCCCTCATCTCTTTTAGCATGGATCTTGGTGCAAGGATTTCAATTTGGAGGTCTAGATTTCAAGTTTGATCATGGATTGTGAGGTATAACTTTTGATCTATTGTTCAATTGTTGGTTTAAATTCCTTAATGTAGCTTATTAGGTACTTAATTATGGTTTAATTGCTAGTTTGGGATATTCTAGAAAAGTGTTTGATTTTGGGATTAGGGTTTGTAAAATTCAAGTGAGGGTTTCTAGCTTTAGATTATGGTTCCAATGAGTGATTAACATGTTAATTCTATGCAAAACTAAACCTTGTTGCTTATTGCTAGATTGTTAAATTTAAATTGTCCTAATTATGATTGTTTTGCAAACTAGATTTTTGTAATTTATATAAAGTAGTGAGATTAAATTCTAGCTAATGGTTGTGTGGCTCAGGTTATATGTTTTAAAGAGAATTATGGCCACTAGAATTGTTAAAATATTTAAAGTTGATTAAAACACCAAGTTTTGAGCTAAAATGGAAAATTGTGCTAATTTTGTTAACTAGGTTTTCTAAATATATATATTTTGATGAGATTAAATTATTGGAATGGTTTATATGACTTGGTTATGATATTGAGTGGATATTGCGGCCACTAGATTTGTTTAAACGTCGAGTTTTGTACAAAAACGGTTAATTTTGCTTGTTAGATTTTCGGAAAAATAGCTTTTAAAGTGAGTTTGAGGTTTTTGTGAATTTTAACCTCTTTTATATTATAATTAGTGCTTGTGATTGTGCAAATGAGTGTGTTTGGGTTTTTCTCGATGGTTTGGCGTTTGTACGCCGACGTCGAGGGTTTTTGGGTTGATTTGTGAAAGCAACCATAGGTTTTGACCTATGTGGGATTCGTATGTCGTTTTAGTCATGAGTCGGATTTTAATGCGATATGGTGGGTTATGATATGTAGGTACCCCCTGTGGACTTTGAGACGACAACCAAGCACGTGGCGACGTCAGCACCGGCGAGTGAGTACCAGGTGAGTAGATTTATTTCTACAGGGAGAAGTCGGGTGGATGGCGTATAGCATCCCCACAGTTCGTGGTGATGTATACGAATACGTATACACACATGTATTGATTATATATATTGTTTGATGTCATTGATGACATAGATGGATTTTAGGTGTGATTAGATTAGTTTAGTGTAGCGAAACCCTAGAGTAGTGGTTGCACCACACATACACACACACCCATACTTGTATACATTCTTCTTTCATATGTGCATACTTGGGATTATATTTATGTGTTCACATGGGTTTGGGACTATGTGTTCACATACTGGATTTGAGAATAGTAATTGGGATTTGAGGTGAGTCGATGAGATGTGATTTGAGATCATAAGATCGGTAATATGGTAAAATTCGTATTTGAGATACGTCATGATGTCATAGCGGATTTTAGACGACGTTACCATGTGAATAGTGATATAAATAAAATGATCGACATGTGATCGTGATATGAGATATGATATGCTAGGATATTGATACTAGGCCGTATTCGGCGATGCATACCCCTTGATGATGATATGTGCTGATGATATCGGTTTGTTCGATACTGTCGATTAGTAGTCAGATCATAATTATATTGATGATAGTAGTATTGTACTAGTCATAGATCAGTACCCGGATTATGATCTTGATAAAGAGGATACCAGGTGAATAATTTGATGAATGTGATATTGACCCGTACCCCGATTTGGGATGCCGTACGACGGATTTATGTACGAGCTATATATTGATGTTTGATCCGCACTCTTGACTTGGGAATATTTGATTATAGATATGGTATCGGATGATGTTATCGAGGCAGGATCACCGACTAATATATATGTACATATATATATCGACTCAGATGTTAGGCGGTTTCCTTACCTTCAGTTAGCCTGTTAGCTCAGCCCTATAGTTTAGTGTAGCTGTATAACTCATATGAGTTTAACTGCAGATTAGTTATCGTTGTGTTTAGTATATAGCTCCCGCTCATTATGGTTGTTCGCTCCGCACTGCATACTTATATTGTGATTCCTATTTGCATTGTTGATATCATGTTGTTAGGACACCAGCACCATTACCGATGATGCGTATGTACCACGTACACTTATTTGCCGGCTCACACACATCTTCATCGGTAATTGCCATGCCACGTACACGCTAGAAATACTATTGCATTGACATAGGTTGTTAGCTAATAATTTAGACATGATATTAGTGTAATTGCCTTATATGCTAGATTAGACATTGTAGTTATTACTTGTTACTTCATGCATGTTATTTTTCATTGTTATGCCACATTCATGGATTTTTATGCCTATATTCACTGTTTACATGCTATTGAGGATTTGGATTCGGATTTCCATGAGATTTTCTGGATTTGAGGGAAAACCGCAAAACATATATAAACTTCTTTTCTCCCTTTAAAATAAAAAGTGCGGTTTTCCCATGATGTATGAGTCGTCCACCATGAGTTTGCTGATGGATTTCGAGACCCGAGTTCGAGGAGTGGAGGAACCGTTTCGGGTACATGGTGGACCCGGTGCGGTATCCCGGGGTAAAAGGATCGCAGATGATGGCGTTGAGCCTGACAGGGGAGCACTACCGACCGGTGATTTTACCCGACGCGTCGGATATCCGGTGGATACCGTCATGGTCTTGAGATGGGTGGTAGGGGCCGGTCTGGACTGACGGCGCCCTAGATATTGAGATTGAGACATTGAGATTTCGAGATATTGAGGTACTGAGATTTGATGATACTGGCCAGTCCGGATAGCCGGAGCCTGAGATTTTAAGATATTGAGATTTATGTTTTGTGTCGATGCTAGACACTGTTTATTTTGATTTCATTTATGATACCTCATTTTAAAAATACAAAAGAAATCTCACTAAATTATGAAAGCAGTTTCTTTAGTACAGGTATTCTGTTTTCATGCATTCATACATCATCCATATGATATATTGCTAGCTGAGGCACTGACACGGGCATATGGGATTACACTTGGGTTAGATATTTACCCTAGCCATTGTTTAGGCTTCTGGTTATATTTGAGGATATATTATGACCGTATGACCTAGGATTGCGTTGTTCATGCGATTTCTATTCGTAGATGTTTTTCTACTCACGAGTTGGAAACTCACCCCCGTTGTGCCACAGTTTCTTGCAGGTTTTGCCCTACAAGTTTCATTACGGCTTTGCTGGCACTGCTTCTTTTGGGTGACTTGCTAGTAGGTGGGTTTATTTGTATCGTACCCATCATTATACATTGTATATTATTATTTAGTTGTATCTACAAGTTCCATCAACCAAACAAGTATTTATTTTTGAGATCGAGACCAGTGATGTTATTCTTTCGACCTTAGAGTCGCGCGTTATATTTCTGTTGATTTCTTGTTGTTTTGAGTTTCCTTTTGAGTTTTGATCCTCGCCCTTGGCGTTGTATATTATGTTGCTTGTATGGTTGTGACCGTCGATTGACGAAGAGCTAGCTCCTGCTTGGGGATGCCTTTTATTGATTTCGTATACTATTCATGTTGTATCCCGTTTGGGGGCCAGTATTTACAAAGGAGACTCTGCCAAAATTTTCAGGAAATATTTGATGTTTTTTTTAAAACGCATAATTCGGCTTATGATATTAAAACTACTTGATTTAAATTGGTTTTCCTTCACTCTACTACTTTTCTTGGTTTGGATTTCTGGGTTTTCGGCCTACTTAGAGTACGTACGCCTCGAGACATTCGTAGTCTAAGTGCCGATCATGTTCTGTACTTTCGGGACGTGACAACGTATATGACATCCGCATTCGCCAATGGGTCCCGTCATCACCCGTTAGGTTACTTAACTAACGACAGAGCGGGGACTGGACTAGCGTGGGTGTAAAACATATACAATATCTACTAGTATATATATAGCAATATATAATAATCGCTCAAGGCATGATAAATGCAACATCACAGAAATATAATAAGCATCACAAAACAATACAGATAATCTGGGATCCCAGGGTTTCATAGAGCCGCTACTGAAACCCGACGTTCCCCTGGTCGTGTGGATAGCCTGTGCAATGAAATCCTAGACCCCTACGGGCGCGACAAGTTACCCGCCAAAACCTGAAGCGAGGCAGCTCCCTTCAACAAAGTGAATGGACCACCGAGCACTTCACGGAATCCGGTAACTTGGGCAGCCCTCCTTGGGTCAACAAGTACCCCCTACGAGTGTGGCGAATAGCCCGCCAATTCTAGAGTGAAGCCCCCTCTGTCTTAAAGCCTTGAGATGCGGGCTCGTTGCCCTCTAGAACCCGGCTCTCCGTGTACCCCACCGCGGGGTAATCCTAGTACAGAAAATAAAATATATACAACGGGTACATCGACCTCAGCCCGGTCGTGCCCCAAAAGAATAATATACAAACAGGCAGTGACGGCAGTCCACATGTCGGACGCTCGTCCCACAATATCAAACGTACAAATAATACCAAACTGTACTACCATTGCAACCGGACTATCCACCACGACAAACCGCAACATCACAGCACAACATAGAACATCAACATGAATTTCACGTTCGCAAATCCGTCTAAAAGGACTATAGCAATTAGACAAGATTTACCGCTCGAATGACATTCACGGTCGCAGATATAATGTAAGCACTGTGAACTAACATATTTAAAATTTTCGATCGACAAAATTTCCCGAAGTGGGCCCCAAGTACAATTCCCAGTACTCAAAATAATCTGGGCCAAAACAAAAATTACCAGAAACCCCAATTCCAACTCAGAGACCACTGCAGAAAGTTTGGTGCATTGATGCTACAGGAGTGCGACGGAACCGCGGCCAAAACAAGGCTAAAGCCGCAGTTCCGCGGCGCTATAGTGTAATCACTTCACCAAATTTCAGCTGTGGTCTTAGAAAATCCTGCCTGATTTTCTGCAATACTCAAAATAATATTTCGACGACAATAAAAATGCGACAGAAAGTTCAGTATTGGAAATGCAGTTTCGGAAATTTTGTTTGATCGATATTTTAAATACGTTAGGACAAGCTAGTAAAAGTTAATGGCGTGGCTCTGATACCATATAAGTCTACGGTAGCGCCCCGGCCATCTGTCCGAGGCCAAAATGCGGAAACGAAAACTTTTTCTAAACTAGAAACCGGCGCTATCGTATACTTTAAATCCGGATCGAACCATTAACCTATAACTACCAACTAGAGAAAGGGTTGGAAAGCTATACCGATCGATTCGTGTCTTCGGTCTTTGGCCAACATCCCAAGCTCCTTGCGGCATCTCCGAGCTCCGGTCTCCTCGTCGGAAAGGGCACTACATCATCGAGGCTTTTTACGGGCTCCCGCTTCATCCGAAGCAACTCAGGCATGAAATTCACTAGCTGACGTGTCCAAGGTGAACTAGAGAATGTGTGTGACAATTTTGTCTCTTGCATCCATTATATGGATGGAGATTGGAGATGAAGCCTTTAATGGAAATGGTGAGCTAGAGGAGGAAGAAGAAGAAGAAGCCATTTCTTTCTTTTGTTGTATGATAAAATGAGAGCAAGAATGAATAATACAAGAGCAAACCTAAAGGGATATGGCTGCCCTTCTCTCTCTTCCTCTCATTTCAAACCACAAATCAATTACATAATGTGACATTAGCACAAGAAAAGAGACCATGAGTCACTAATGAAGTCTATTTCACATTAAATGCACAAAATGATGGCTTAAACTCACAATTTCCATTTGTAAACATTAACCCAAATGTTTACAACAATAAAAGGATACAGCAACATCTAAAGTAAACTCGTGACGGATCACAAGGATACCCCTCACCTGTATATACATACCTGCATTCGCATTCAGACTGAATACGAATGCGATGAGACTAAAGTAATCCAACAAATCTAATACTAGAATCCGGCTTAAAACAAAGCCCACTAGTATGATCCGCCCGATCATGATACGTGCACTACAGCACGTATATGATCGGACCCTGCCATATAGCATACCGCCTCTACAACGTTTCGCCCGAAACTTGAGAAACTGTCTGTAGGGGATTCTAAAGACTCGTCAATACTTCGGCTGTGGATTTAACTACTACCACGTCAGAGGTACTAACCGTACGTAACGGGCTACCAGGTATTGACCAAAAGGGAGGTCGATGAGCGAACTCATCCTGACACCCTACTGAGCCTGTCAGTTACAATATCCGTACAGTCCGGTCCGTTCGCCTATGAGCATCGCATGGCGGGCCTAGGGGTTTGGTAAAAGTCAGACCCCCAAAAGCGGTACAAGTCGTGTCGGAGTGTAGCCCAGAACACCCTGAGATACTACTGGAATACCTACCAGTAAATCTCCTGCTTTGGCTAAGGACTTCGTGTAATAGTTCTTCTAGACACAGCGTGATCTCACCCCCAATACTGGGAGAGACGAAACCTCTGCCGATCCGCTCACTGCCTCCATATGGCTCGGGACTGTACCCAACTAAAACCTGTTTGCACAACTCCTTTAAGCCGTGGTAGGGCAGTAATCAAAGCACAGTGGGAACTCTTACGAGACAAATGACGATCTTAGGTCGATGAACTAACCTGTACACATGTCACCAGGGAACTGCTATCTGATGTCAGGTATAATACCAACTAGCATGTTCCCGGCGAGTCCTGTCCGGTGTACTCATAACCCAATGAGCACCTGTATACATCTTAGGTGAACCAACTGACACCAGTGGCTTGTGAGACCGGCCACCGCCCCTCGTCGGGGTCTCGACTGTATACACAAGTTTACTCTGGAGTATCGATGCCCTGTCTCGGAAACTCCCAAGACTAGGGACCTTTTAAGGATGTGCTTATAGACCCCAGCTCCCACGTATATGATCGCCATCATACTGCTGGCTGTCAAGCAAGAATCCTAAGGGCTCTATCAACGTGTAATAGCGACCTGTTAGGTTACCTAAAGCAGCACACGATGATAAAGATAAACCATGGTAGCATACTATTCTCTATCAACGTGTAATAGTGAACTACAATGTCACCTAAAGCATGTAAACGATGATAAAGACAAACCAGATAGTATACAGACCTCTCGAGTAAGACTGTCCTACCGGTATAGGTCCTCACTCAATCATTGCAATCACGTGCCTGCGATCCAATAATTGACTCTGAGGGCACTATAACCAACAGGTTACGCAGGTTTTTTTCAGAAAAACCATGAGCGTAACGAACTTGATATCGTCGTAGAATCGAGTGATTTTGAAAAGGAATGTTTTTGAGGCTTTTCTAGTTTCGCTAAAGAGGTCACTCCCGGTGAAGGGATCTCGGCTCTTTCCTCATCGAATAAAGTGCAGGGTATATCATATACACCGCTGTGCAAAGCAAGAACTATATAAGCTGTCAAAAACTAAACCGTAAGTTTGTAGCATCTGCCAGTTTTGCTAAAGAGCTCACTCCCGGTGAAGGGATATCGGCTCTTTCCTCATCGAATAAGGTGCAGAGTATATCATATATACCGCTGTGCAAAGCAAAACTGTAGCTAACCTTTTTATAAAGTTTTGATTCTACAACATCTTTTAGGTTTCTTTTCTTTTATTAATCTCATTAATAAAATCCCACCCATTAATGCTTCCTAAGCATCACAGAAGAAACGAAAGCAGTAATATTTATATATCAACACATATATATATATAGTATAAGCATTCGTCTCAGGCAGTAATATAATCTCATCACAGAACATTGCAGCAGAAGATAACATATGAAATATTGGATATACTAGGACGTCCGTGTTTTATTTCGAGCCTATATAAAACACGGATTCCACGGTCGCGATGAATAGCCAAACCCACAACCCACAACCCTTACGAGAGCGGCAAGTAACGCTGCCAATTCTAGGGTTAGGAGACCCGGTCTCGACTCCTCGAGATAGCCTCCCACTGTACCCTAGAACCCGGTTACTTGTGCTCCCCTCCTTGGGTCTAGCTAATGCGGAAAAATAAACAATATACACTGGTGACATCAACCTCATCCCGGAAGTGCCCCAATAAAAGAATATTACATAAAAATGAATTTTACATGAATGAAAATAAAAACCCCCATCAAACATAAAACCCCCGGCTATTCAGAATGCGATGATCCAATATAACATATCACAGCAACACATAATATCTCATATCATCAACGTAAGCAAGTATGCGTATCCCGATTGTCGTTGATGTATAGCAACGAAGCCGGCGATACACCACATACTACGCTTACAGTCATAGAAAAGAAAGTGTAAAACTACAACATTTGGAATCCACAATCACTTTAGACATCGTAAATCCGAAATATCACATACTTCGCATTTCATGCCTAACTATATGAATTCCACATATTGTATCACAATCCAGATAAATAGACAAAGTTAAACTTTCCGATCGAATAATCAAATACGCAAGATTTCCCAAATAGCTCAACACTTGAGCGGAGTTCAAAAAATCCCAGAACATGTCACAGCCCCAGTGAACCAGCCGTAGAAGGGTCAAACCAACGCCTAACATGTGGCAACTCCAAACTACCACAAACCCAAAGGTTCGGTGGATGTTTTGACGGTCACATAATCGAGTTAAGCTTACGTTCTTCTAGAGGGTCCACAGATATTCTTGCATGTTTTTCCGAAAGTTTTAATCTCAAGAAAAATTCAACACTTGAAATTTTTTCGTGAAGGGAAAAAATGAGTTATTGATATCCGTTCGAACATTTTAATAGGTTCTAAATAATCCGGAAAACAAAACGAAATTAAACTTTCCGATCAAATCAACGAATACAATGGATCTCCAGAAAACTCAACACTTGAGATTAAAAATTCCCAGAAGCAAGTAGAAGCACCTACGGATATTACCTACAGACACATGTCCCTAACACCCAAGTTCGGCCGCGGAACCGCCGCGCAAGTTATGTTCCTGCCGCGGTTCTACGGTGACTTAAGGGAGTTGGGGGCTCGTATTTAACAATTATCCATAAAATCACCTGCTGAATTTTCTGAGTATTTTTAATACGGAAAAAAATCAAATTTTTAAAAAATTTCCAGAGAAGGGTCAAAATACGACGTTTCTGGGTTCGATCGGACTTTTAACTTCGTATACACGTCGTCTGATGCTCTAGCTTGGCTCCGATACCACTGTAGGGTTACTATGCACTATCACAAGGGTCTATAAGGCATCAACCATGCCCGATTTAAAATTTAGACGTGCCGAACAAGCCAAAGCGAGGATCTTTGCTAGTTAATTAGGGTTAAACATGCAAGTAAACATCTTTACAACTAAGAGAGAGGGATTACAATCTTTGTAGTCCGCTCCTTCGCTTCATAAGCTCCTAGTATTACTCCATTCGACGTGATCCATGATCTCCCGGACTCAAGAGAAGCTCCACAACCCGAATGATCCATGCTTGCTTGAAGTCTTCCTTCTGGAAGATGATCTACCTTGAAGTTTCTTTAAATCAAGCTCCCACTTCTCTAATCAAGTACTAATGAAGTGAACACCCTAATCTAATAGACCAGATTAGATGAGGATGATGAGGTAGGAATTTGGCCCTCATTTGTTTTCTTGATCTCACACTAAATCATCACAAAAGAAAAACCTAGAAAGCTTTTTTAAGAGCTCAAGGAGGAAGAAGAAGAATGAATTTCTTTTGTGATGAATAATGAATTTTGTTATATCATTACAATTGCAACCATGGTTAAGTCAAGAAATACTTAACCATTGTAGAGATTTGACTAGGGTAAAGGGTGTGGGTTGGGTTAGAAAAATATCAAGCAAAATTTCAACACAAAATATCTTTGCAAGAAATAAAATAAAAGCTTCTAGAAGCTTCTAGAAAAGGTTAACCCAAATCAAAACCAAACCATGTTTATGTTAGTGTATATGCCCTAGAGGCCATTACTGTATCATACTAGTTTGTATATTACTTAATGGAAGCTTGGGATATTCACCATGTATAGACAATCTTGCTCAAAATAGTAGTATGCTACTTGATTTGTTTCTACTTTAATGTGTACATGTGTTTATTTTAGTATATCACCTATACACATTAGTGGAGCCCTTAGGATCATTGCTTGATTACCAGCGTTGTGATGGCAGTCACACCTGTGGGGGCTGGGTAATCCACAAGCACATCCTTATGCAGGTCCCTAGTCGTAGGACTATCGAGACAGGGCATCAATACTCCGGAGTAAACTAGCGTATGCGCTTCTCATCCCAGTGTGGGAGACGGTCTGTCCCACAGCCGTCAGTACGTTGTACTTGAGATAGTATGCGGGTGCTCGTTAGGTTACGAGTATACTGGACAGGACTCGTCGGGAACTGTTGGTTGGTACTATACCTATCGTCAATTATCAGTTCCCAGGTGACATGAGTACAGCTTGGTCCGCTGACTTGACACTGTCACTTCGCCTCGAGTGTGTTCCCACTGTACTTAGATTACTATCCTACCACGGCTCAAAGGAGTTGTGCAAACAGGTAGTAGTTGGGTGCAGTCCCGAAGCACTTGGAGGCAGTGACGATTAGACATGATTCGTCTCTCCCGGTATTGGGGGTTGATATCGCGCTGTGTCTTGGAGAGCCATTACACAAAGTCCCTGGCCAGGGCAAGCGAGATATACTGGTTGGTTTCCAGTGTTATCTCAGAGTGTTCTGGGCTACACTCCTACATGACTTGTACCGCTATTAGGGGACTGACGTTTACCGCCCCCAAGGCCCGCCATGCGATATTCTCAGACGAACAGACCGGACTGTACGCAGATTGTCACATTCAGGCTCAGTAGGAGTTCAGATGGGTTTCACCTCGTCCGTCTTCTTATCGGCAACTACCTGGGGGCCGTTACGCACAGCTAGTGCCACTTGCGGTCTGTTGTTAAACCCACTTCCAGCGTAGTGTCGAGTCTTTAGAGTCCCACACTGAGAGCTATTCGCCTTTAGGCAAAAGAGTAGAGGTCGCATGGTTTTGCGACAGGGTTCGGTCACATCCGTGCACTTATGCACGTTTAGTGTCCGGGCAGTTATCACTAGCGGGCTTTGGTTTAAGCCAAATCCTAGTGTACATTTTGGGATTGGTTTTATCTCGTTTGTATTCGTGTTCCTCGGAACGCGGATGCGGGTGTGTATGCACAGTTGACAGAGAGACAGAGGCAGAGGATTCTAATTAGGGTTGTTGACTGTTGACTTTTGCTAAAGCCTAATAAGAATAAGATATATGATTAACAATAATATTAATTAAGTATTATTGTGACATGGTTGTTGATGGTTGACTTTGTTGACTTGTTGACTTAGTTGACCGGTTGACTAGGTTGGACTTGTTGACCATCATCATGACAATGACTATCATTTCTTGGCATTGACCTTGGGTTGCTTATTTGTTCACACATTGCATTTAGTGCAAGAAATGATATTGCCATTTGATATGATAACAACCATCACATAATACTCAATTATTATTACTTGTTATCATGATTTTGGATTATGAGACCTTGGATGGCAAAAGTCTTGCTCATTTCTTTCATTTCCTTTCTCTCTCATGCTTGAGCTTTCCCTCTTCCTCTTGCTCTCTCTCTAGTCCATGGTTCTACTTGTCTCATATGTTGAGAAGCAAGAACCATAGAGATAAAACCCAACACACTCCTCTACTCATCCTAGCACACAAAGTCTAGCAAGCCAATTGTTTTAGTTTCCTCTAGTCTGAGGTTGAAGCCAAAGGTAGAAGCTTTCAGGTGGATCCATCTTCGGCACAAAGAGACGACGAGGAGAGAACCATCCGACCACGACAAGGAGACCAAGAGAAAGAGTTCAAGTTAAGGTATAACCCCTAACCGAGTAGGTAAAACTTTTGTTAGGATTGTTAGATAGTTGTTTAACAAAGATCCGTATTTTGAGTCCATGTTACCACCAAAAGAAAAATCGTTTTTCATCATTTCCGCAAGCCCGTAAGTACCGGGAGAGGTAACGTGGACTTACAGTGGTATCAGAGCCTAGTTAAACACTATCTAACATGTTAGCAAAGTAACTAGAAGTTCGATCGGAGAAAATGTCACGAAACACGCCCGAAAAGTATAGTTTCTGCCGATTTTTTTTCTTGTTAAAAAAATAATAAATCTTACACTAAAAATCGGCTCAGGCTTTCTATAACACACTGTAGAAAGTTGGTCCAGGGAATCGGTCAAACCGCCGCGGAACCGCGGCAGGAGCATGCTCCCGCCGCGGATCCGTGGCCGAGTTGACTCGGCTTTGGGCGAATTTTCTTGTAGTGTGTTCAGTGGGGTGTTTTGGGAATTTTACAATATGTTTTTTCTGCCCAGATTTTCCAGAAAGCAAAATTTGTTTTTGGGGCTTAAAAATCCGTATTTTGATCGAACTTCTAAAGACTTAAGCTAACGGGTTATATCTGTGATGTGATATATGTATTGAACGTTTGCTAATCGCTATACGTCGATTAGTGGGGGTTATACATATCTGTGATCTGTAATGTTGATGGTATGTGTATATGAATTCATTAGATTGTCGCGGATGAATAGCCGGGGGGTTGTGAGATGAGAGTTTTCTTTTTCTTTCAATTCATGTAATTTGTAATTGATGTAATATTATTTATATGACCGCACAACCGGGATGGGGTTGTAGCCGTCATTGTATAATTTTTTTACTGCTTTTGCTCCTAGGATAGACCCAAGGTGGGGTGCACAAACTACCGGGTATCTCGAAGTGCCGAGTGGCCTACTCACGGTGTTGAGGGAGGTTGCTTCACTTCGGGTACTTGGCAGGTAATTTGCCGCACCCGTAGGGGTTTACGGTGGGGTCTTGGCTATTCATCACGACCGTGTAATCCGCTCTTCATTACAGGCTCGTACGGATTGCGGATTCCTAGTATATCCAATGTGTTGATATGTGATCTGGAATGGCTATCATTGCATGTGACGAATGTGTATATCTATATATGATATCTATTTAGGCGTTGCTTATGTTTTGCATCCGCGCTAGTCCAGCCCCCGCTTTAGTTAAGTAACCTAACGGGTAATGATGGGGCCCCGTAGCGAATGCGGATGGCATAAGCGTACGTCATATTTTCGTTGTTTTCTGCAATGGTAGGATTAAATGATGGGACGCATTAAATTAATGCAAGAAAATAAACCAAAGTTGAGTCGTTGGAACACTTTCAAAACCACACGGTTTTTTTTCAAAAACAACTTTTAAAACACGGAGCTTAAGCCACTCCTTTTTAAAAGCTATCTCGTTCCATCGATTATATCAAGTTCACTACGTTCACGGTTTCACCAAAACCATTCGTAGTCCTCCGTCGTTTTACATGGATAGTCAATAGTATTCAAGCTATGTTTGTTGGCCAAAGTCAAGGCATAGTGATTGGTAGCTATTGGGTATTCATGTGCAGCATAGATAGATGTGTTGGTTTGGGACAGTCGTACTGCCTTGTTGGCCAAAGTCAAGGGTAGGTACGGGTGGGTTCAAATTAACCTGGAGAATGATGGGTAGAACTTGACATGTGACTTATGATTTGTTGGCCAAAGTCAAGGTCATAAGAGCATGGGGCAAAAAATTCCACATCGGGAGTTTCAAAAGAACTGAAACATGCTAGCGCTGCATACCATTTGGGGTGTGATGATTCTGGTAAGATTCCTTCAGTTTTGTCCCGCAATGATATTTGGATCCCGATCCTACTGTGAGTATATCCTACTCCTCGGGAAATTTCTCACTTAATGATCAATGCTATAAACCAAGTAGGTGTCTAGAAAAGTGTTAGCGGGGCTACGCCCACAGGGAAAAGAGTTTAATTAAGGAACTTCGCGAAAGCGTTGGAAAACCTCCCTCGAAGTACCGACACTAGCCTGGCTGAACGGTTAAGCAAGTATTGTACGGTGGGATTGATCCTGACTAATTCTTCCTTTTTGGTTTGAGGAGGGATTCGAGAGACAGTGGGAGCCATCCTGTTTAGACCAATTAAAAACCACTCTAAACTTGCAAGAGCATCATGCTAAAGTGTTTCTTCTCTCTCTCCTAATTGCAGCGACCAAATATCATGACTGGACTTAAGTTACTACTAGATAAAAACATACTGACAGGGCCAAACTACAAAGATTGGCTCAGGAATGTCAAAATGGCAATCACTTATGACAAGTTGGGGTATCTCCTTACCACCAAAGCTCCCTCTGTCCCAGGTCCCAAAACCAGCGTCGCGGATAGGGAAATCCGTAAGACCTGGGAAATCGATTGCGCGAAGGCCAAGTGCCTCGTGCTTGCCTCTATGGACAATGAACATCAGAGGAGGCACGAGAATATGGACTTTGAATCCATATTTCTCCATACAAAAGAACTGTATGGAGAGCAATCACTTATCGCCAGATACGAAGTCTCGAAAAAGCTGTTTTCAGTGAGATTGGCCGTCGGATCATCGGTAGTGGAACACGTGCTTAAGATGATTGGCTTCATTGAAGAGCTCGCGGACCTAGGGACCACGTTAGAGAATGAGCTCTACACGGACTTGATTCTCCAGTCCCTTCCTTCCACTTATGCCCAGTTTATCCTGAACTTCAACTTGCAAGAAAAATAAGTTGAACTTTCAGAACTCCTCAACATGCTGAGGAGTGCAGAGGGAACCCTAAAGAAAGGTAGGGAAATATCCACTTTGTTTGTAGGAGGATCTTCCTCTTCTAGGTCCAAGATGAAAGCCAAGGGAAAGAAGAAGAAAGCCCCCGCCAAACCAAGATGCGGTGTTAGTAAAGTGGATACGAAGGGAAAGAAAAAGGCAACAAAGGTAGCGGGAAAGCTTGTGGAAAAGGAAGAATGCTTTTACTTTCACAAGAGTGGACACTAGAAAAAGGATTGCAGGGCTTGGAAGGCCAGAACCCAGGATCTGAAGCAAGTTGCGGCTTCAGCTTCAGGTGTGTATGTTATTGAAAACTGTCAATCAATAAACTCTACATCCTGGGTATTGGATACCGGATCAGGATCTCATATCTGTAATTCTTTACAGGCACTGAGAAGGCGTAGGGTTTTGAAGGCAGGTGATATGACCCTCAGAGTTGCAAACGGAGCTGACATGGATGCTGAGTCCGTAGGAGACTATCACCTGGGAATGTCAGATGGACATGTTTTGGTTTTGCGTGATTGTTATTTTGTACCCAATGCAACCTGTAATATCATATCTGTATCTTTATTATCTAAAGAAGGTTATGAATTTGCATTTGTAAGCAATGTTGTAAACATTCACCTTAATCAAGTTTTGATTGGGTCAGGTACATGATTAGTGTAGGTTTTTAATGATCAAAAATATTTACCGCAATCAAGAACGGCGTCGCATGAAGCTAGCCGGTGAATACGGGTCAGTCCACAGGGATGTGTAATTTTCCTAAGTGTTCTTACGAGCTGATTCCAATGGGTGTTTGGTCTTTTAATTTAATCTAAAAAAATCTAAGTTGTACGATGGTTAAGAAACTTGCTCGGATTAGGTCTAAGATGGAGTTTGATAAGATTAAATGTCACACCTCTTTCAATGTCCTGAATGATATCTTTTACAAGTTATAGCAACTATTAGAAAAAGGGATTAGGATGATTGGGAAGAAACGAAGTTTCTTCCTCTAGATCCTTATCCGTCCTTTCCTAATATTTGCTCTAACCTTCATGGAAGACGTGCATGTCCGGTCCTTTATACTACGGTTTCACCGTTACCTCGTGGGTAGGGTGCCGTAGGGAGTGGATCATGCATGCATGCATGAAGTTCTAGTTATTAAAAATAATTGGTCACGAAAGAGATGAGAGAATTTCATCTCTCATTCCCTCCCTTATTCCTAACCCTAACAAGCGAGGAAATTACTCGCTCATTAGGGGATTTGTTAGAAACATCATTTTGAGATTTTGCATTTTTTGATCTATTGGATTAATTTCCTACTGAAGTTGTAAGAGATTCTACACTAGAATTTACTAAGGCAAAAGATTATTTAATCTAAGGCAAGAATTTAATTATAAACTAAGGCAGGAATTAAAAAAAGAACTTACAGAAATGATGCTCTTTAATCCTCAAAAGAATCTGAATTTTTATTTATTGAAAAGAGGCATCCCCAATACAATCTTTAGAATACATTTTTATAGGGAATGGGAAAATTAGGGTTACAATTGCTAGCATATATGCTATTACAGATATACCCACGAAAAATCCCAACAAAAGCACCGACGCACCGCCAGAAGAAATATGCACCAACACGTGCGTCTGATGGCCGCGGAACCGCGGCATGGGTGGGGGTAGGGCCGCGGTTCCGCGGCCCCTTGGTGGGTTCGTCAGGTGAATTTTTCCGGTATCCTTCCTTATGCTTTGGTCTTTTTATTTCTCTAGTTCTTTTCTCCATTTGGCTTCTGGGTATTCTCCAGATCTTTCAGTGAAACTTGTAGTGGTCTTTTAACTGCTCACTTTGACATTTTGGACCTTGCGTTGCCTTGTACAATTGTGAACTGTTCTTCGTCTGGGCTTGACTAGGATCCTTCTACTTGTTGGTCAAAAGTCCCTCTTTTGTATCATCTTTTGTCTTTTTCACTGTTTTCGCTCCAAGAACTTGTATCGTGTAATATGTAGCAGACATGCGTCAAAAGCACCTGTTTATTTATAAAACGAATAAGAATGGGTAATATAATAATGCAATATTATGATATGAACAAATACCCCCAAACTTATCTTTTGCTCGTCCTCGAGCAAACTTATTAATTTTTTATTCTCTACAAAAAACTTACCCGCACTTTCGCAGGGAATCGCGATTGTACTGAGCTCGTGCAACAAGCCGTTAAACCTCTAGGTGTCCCTAGTAGGAGGAGTGTTGTCTCCTGAGGGTTTTCAGCGGATACTACCCACAAAATCCTATCAATTAGGCCTACTGACTTTAATTCTCCAATTAGGTTTTCTAACACGGAATTCTATTATCATTGACTCATAAATTACCCACCCATATTCTTCACACTTTCTCATCATTTAACTTAAGATTATATATGTTCGATAGACTCACTCAGCTTTCGGCATTTCTTAAGTTTTCCTTCTAAGGTTCCATCTCCACTTAGGAACTTTTCTATCAACTCTACTAAAGAAACAAGTTCTATTCTTCATTCCTTTCTCTTATCTCAACTCTAATCATATATCCCCACGTGTGTGTATAAATCACCCCTACACTTGGAAATTCAAATCAAGCAATCATACTCTTGTCCTTTTGTCCAAAGCACCTATTAATTGGTGAATTTTTAAATGAATTCTGCTTACACATCCTTCATGCGACCGTTAATACTTCTTGAGGTACAAACAACCGATTACAAGATATGTTTGCACTTTAAAGCGTAATTCCTAGTCTTGCAACCCCCAAGGCTTTTAGCAGTGACTCCCAAACCAGTTGGTCTAAGGCACTAGGTGATGAAGCACCCTCGCTAAATATTTTTTCTATTTTTGCAGCCTTAAGTAATCACAAAGACGAGTGTTCATTTTTTTCTTTATTCACATTTTTTTTTATTTTCATCGTACTAAGGACTTTAGACAAGAGCATTTCAAGGCCTCTTCTACTATTCCAAGTTTCAAGGTGCGTGATTGTGCAATTTGTAGGGTATACATTTTCAGAATCTAGACTTAAGCTAGGAATTATTTTTCAAACTTATACTCTAATAAGAATATCAATATTTTTCCTTTATTTCAACTTAGCCCAAAAAGTGAACTCAAAATTTGCCTAGTTCTAACTAAACTACAAAGACATATACTTTCTAACGTTAATGTTTAAAGAAGGTTATTTTTAGGGTTTTCAATTTACTCAGTCTAAGATCTAGTTGTTCGTAGCCAGTTAACCTAATTGTTAAACTCAAGTTAAATATTGTAAGTGCACGGCGGCGCCCCGGCCGTCAATCCGACGGCCAAATGCGGAAACGGTGATAAACTTTAATTTTGCGAACTTAGCAAACCGGCACCACCACGCACTAAACCCTGGATCGGGCCATTAAACTACTTCTAGCTAATAACAAGACGGGTTAGAGATATACCGACTGATCCGAGTCCTCCGGTCTTCATCTCCACTCCGATCTCCTCTGCGGAAACTCCGGTCGTCGCCTCCTTGCCGGTAGGGCACCACATCGCCTGCATCTTTTACGGACTCCCACCTCAATACCGAGGCAACTCGGGCGCGAAGTAGGCTAGCCGACGCGTCCAAGATTTGCTGTAGAACAGTGTAGAGTGTATGTCTCATTGGGGTTTGTTGCCTTTGGATGGAGGAATGAAGATTGAGCTTTGGAGGGAAATGAAGCTATCAATTTTGCATGCAAAAATGAAATGAACAAATATATCTCCTCACAAAATGAACCACTCTCTCTCCTTCTTCTCTCAAGTGTGAAGAAAAACTTATCATCTTAGAAAATGGTGGAGGAAAGAATATGAAGCATGAAGGGAGGTGATTGTAGGAGAAAAGCAAGGGTGACCACAAACAAACATAATGATCACAAAACTCACATCCAAATCAAATCCTTTCTCTTCACAATAAATGCATCATGGATGAAAGATATCATAATCAATACTTTTGCAATAAAACCCTCCACAAAGTGTTATTTGCAAACTTGCAAATAACCCCCTCCATCGGAAAAGTCCGGCCGGGAAAGAACAAAGAAAAACCGGCCGGAACGGAATGCAAACTGGCAACTCCAGAAAACTGGTCCCGTAATAAATTACAGGAAAACCCCGATACTGTGCATACACACCCACATCTGTATTCCGTCCGGATACAAATGCAATGAGACACAACTACACTGTACAATACTAGGATCCGGCTTAAACCAAAGCCGGCTAGTAATATCCGTCCGATCCTGATCCGTACAATACCGCACGTATCTGATCGAACCCTGCCATATAACCATAAGGCCACTAGTACAAACCGTCCGATCCTGATCCGTGCAATACCGCACGTATCTGATCGGACCCTGCCATATCTCCATACGGCCTCTACAGCGTTTCGCCCGAAAGCTTGAGTAACTGAAAGTGTGGTGGACTCTAAAGACTCGTCAATACAATGGCTGTGGATTTAACCACTAGCACGTCAGAGGTATAAGCCAATACGTGACGGGCCACCAGCTATTGACCAAAAGGGACGTCGATGAGCGAACTCATCCTGACACCCTACTGAGCCTGTCAGTGACAATATCCGTACAGTCCGGTCCGTTCGTCTATGAGCATCGCATGTCGGGCCTAGGGGGTGGGTAAAAGTCAAACCCCCAAAAGCGGTACAAGTCGTGTCGGAGTGTAGCCCAGAACACCCTGAAATACTAATGGAATACCTACCAGTAAATCTCCTGCCTTGGCCAAGGACTTCGTGTAATGGCTCTCCTAGACACAGCGCGACCTCACCCCCAATACCGGGAGAGACGAACCCCTGAAGATCCGCTCACTGCCTCTATGTGGCTCGGGACTGTACCCAACTAAAACCTGTTTGCACGACTCCTTTGAGCCGTGGTAGGGTAGTAATCAAAGCACAGTGGGAACTCACACGAGACAAATGACGATCCCCAGGTCGATGAACTAACCTGTATACATGTCACCAGGGAACTGCTATCTGACGTCAGGTATAAGACCAACTAGCATGTTCCCGGCGAGTCCTGTCCGGTGTACTCATAACCCAATGAGCACCTGTATACATCTTAGGTGAACCAACTGACACCAGTGGCCTGTGAGACCGGCCACCGCCCCTCGTCGGGGTCTCGACTGCATACACTAGTCTACTCTGGAGTATCGATGCCCTGTCTCGAAACTCCCACGACAAGGGACCTTTTAAGGATGTGCTTATAGACTCCAGCTCTCACTTATATGATCGCCTTCATACTGCTGACAGTCAAGCAAGAATCCTTGGGGCTCTATCAACGTGCAATAGCGACTTGTCAGGTCACCTGAAGCAGTACACGATGATAAAAGTAAACCAGATAGTAAACTATCATCTCGAGTAAGACTGTCGTACCGGGATAGGTCCTCCCTCAATCATTGCAATCACGTGCCTGTGATCCAATAATTGACTCTGAGGGCACTATCTCCAACAATCTCCCACTTGCACTCAAGGCTAATTATTGCGATGTCGCATACTCACAGCCCGTGTGATACCGAACACCCAACTCTTCTACTAGTCAGTCGCAGAAAGCCTGTTTGCGAAACTATTGCGTTCGAGGAATAGCCTCAGTGAGTGGATCCGCCTAGATGTTTCTTTCTATGTCTCTCTATATCTCAAGTTCGCGGAGAAAACCATCTCCCGAAATGAGCAATACCTGTCTTAGAATGTCTGGATGTCTGATGGGACCTAGCTCATAAATGAACTCCAAATCCAAACTTCTTAGACTGTATCGACAACTGAACTTAATCAGTATCCTGCGCCATGCCTCCCTCAGTATTGCCTTGGATCACCTGTCCAAAATACTGCCCCTCGTCAGAGGGAAAACTATAACTCTGACAACCTCCTTGTCGTCCAGGTCACCTTGGAAGCCTGGAGTGATAACCGTCTCCTAAAGGAGGCAGCCGTTATCATATTCCTAGAACATTCACTTATGTTCTAAAACTGCTTCCGACTGTTCCTCCAAGATTGGATCAATATCAACTTATTGCATCTAGTGCAAGAACAACATCTGGTGTGGTACTTGACATCTCATGATTGACTCAATTGCCTAAGCAAGTGATCTACCAATCATGCGCATCCCTCTCTACTTTAGTCTATAAGACACCTTTAGAGAGGGTGACTCCATCACCTGCAGGTATACTACCCTGCCAAGAGTCGTCCATTCTAAATACTCTTAGAATTCTGTCAAAGTACCCTGATTGGGAAACCACCCAAATCTAGATCTAAAACCATAGATCTAGTAACCAGTATGTCTGATATAATGTCCAAGTCCCCTGCGGAGAAAACACTGTGTGACGACCAAAGTATAACCGATCGTAGTATAGGAATATCACTTCCTACTATGTGTATGTCATCCAAAACCCGGATATCACACCCTACTACCTACTCAACAGATCCATCCCCTATTCTGATGAAGTCAAACCTATGACTGTCACATCAGAAATAGATGATCTATCTCCGCTACATCTGCTTTAGTCTATAAATAGACATAAGCCTGATGTCCACCAATGCTTCCGCTGCTCCCACTGACTACGACAACCCTCTGGCAGAGTCATATAGACGTACACTTCTAAAGCTAGTTTAGAACGACGCTATACTCATCCTCCCACCGGGTCTCGTGGCCTGGAACAACAGCAATGGCAAGTGTGGGTAAACAAGAACTTCCCTGTCACCGTCCTTGAGGCTACCGGAGTACCTCTCGGGTGCCTGAAGTTACCCACCGTATCTGCGGAGTGGCCAATGGAATGTCAAACCAGATTGAATCTTTAGGTTCCTTATTAAATCTTCAGTAATCGTTTGCGGTTCTGGAATCACTTCCAGTTCTACCATACTCCCACTACTGTCTTTGAAAAAATCTATTTTTAATAAAACTGTGGCGAGTCTAGAACAATATTACTATTGATCTCCCAAATGGTAGAAAGTCAACCCTCGTCATAGCCTGGGTCAACCCACAAACAGCCATTACAGAAACGTGCCTTGAGTTATCCAGAGTCTGGTTTTAATCATAAGCCGGACAACTCCCCGTACCTTAACAATGTTAAGATATGAACTGTACTATATCCAATATAGAACCAGAGGCATTGATTTAATTGAACCAGATTCAAATCATGCAGCTATCTCCAGTGCATGTCAACTAAATGGAGAGAGGCCGATCAGCGTTACTCAACTTAGGAATGCTTCCAATTATGAGTAACCTGAAAGAGAAGCAATTTCTTTTTATCATTACTATCAACTGAATACCATATACAAGTATCTACATCTTCGATCACTTTGAAGAATCCCGATACTTGCTACACCTGGTTCTCTACTCTATTCAAATACCTATAATTCCTCAAAACTTAGACCCTGTGTTTCTACGAAATACATGTCTAAGAACTAGAGAAGTTAAAAGTAAACAGAATATAGTATGAGGACCAACCCCTCTGTCCTAATGGACACTGGACAACATACAATACTCTGTATAAGTCCGCTGAGTTTAACAAATCTTTCACTGTGTGCCGTAGGTTGAAAACTGTACTTATGGTCAAGAAGAATTACACCGCTGTTTAATGCTCCTTACCTAACCATCCACTGATATAGGTAAATGTCATCGACATAATATCAAAAGGTATATCTCACTCTATGAAAATAGACGTACAGATATATCAATTTGAAATTGGTGCACAACAGCGGATATTCAAAACCATATATTTGCCGACCGGCAAACAACCCAGATGATCTCCTCAAATATCACCGATTACATCGAATCCCGATATAATGAGGATGATCACCCAATTCCCAATAACTTACTCCCACTCATCATTTGTAAAACCATACAGATGTGAGAATCAAACCTGGTAAATACATACCCTGGAGCAAGTGTCTAATCGGGAAATCAGTTTTCTTTTAACAGTACACAGTTGAACTGAAACATTGAAATGTTTCGATGGGGTATCCTGGTATTCCTAGTAATGCCTCTACCATTATCCAGATTCACAACTATAACCGTATAATTCTTTGCCACCTCTCCAAATCCCTTTATTTGTCTTTAGTCGTTACCTTCTGCACACCCCTTTAGGCCAATTGGTTTTCTTCCTTCCCTACCGTTCGGCACCAGCCTATGGTTTGGAAGAAGACTATCCAATAAGCATAATGGGTGTACTGTCCTAGTCCCAGGAGCACTCGCAATGCGAGAGAAGGTGAAGATAAAAGACAACCGAACAAAACTTATTCCTATTTCTCCTGGACCAGAATCCATCCCCGAACTGGAACAAGTTCCTTTCGAGTTCGTATATAACCATACGATGGAGTATCCAATAAACTGTGGATCTTCGTAGTGATACGGAGTGTCCTGGAGAAATACAAAGGTGATTTAGGATTGGCGAAGAAATACTTGGTTTGGTCGTGAATATCAGTCGCAATTTACTTTGCCCTCTTACTAATCCCTTTATTTGTCTTAATCTTAATACCTTCTGCACACCGTTTAGGCTAATTGGTTTTCTTCATTCCCTACCGGTCGGCACCAGCCTAAGGTTTGGAAGAAGACTATCCAATTTGCGTAATAGGTGTACTATCTCCTAAACTAAGGAGTACTCGCAACCTGAGAGAAGGTAAAAAGGAAAAGACAACTGAATAATACTATCCGTTTTCTCCAGAACCGGAAACCATCCTCGAATTCCTTCGAGTTCGTATCTAACCATAAGATGGTTTTGTCCAATGGAAGTGGACGTTCGCAGTAATACGGGGTGTCCGGGAGAAAAGGGTAAAAGTAGGAGTGGCAATGAGGTCTGCAACTCTGACAATCCAAAAGCCAGTGTTAAGAAGGTTCGGTCAACTTGGTCACTGAGTCATAGTCTTAGGGTCGGGTCAATGGTCGCTGCCAAAGAGAGAGAAAAGAAACACTCAGCGTGCACTCTAACCTAGATCAGAATGGTTATCACTTAATCTAATCTGGAAACCTCCCACTGTACCTCAAATTCTCCTCCAAACCTGAAAGAAGAATTAGTCGGGGTCACCCGAGGAGTAAACCAACTCATCAGTGGGAATCGGGATCCAACTATCATCGCATGATAACGTGACGGAATCCGCTCACGGTATCACACTCCAGAAGGTATGCGCATATCTGGCAAGTTTCAGTTCTTTTGAAACTCCCGATGTGATTTCTGCCCCATGCTCTTATGACCTTGACGAAGGTCAACAAATCATAAGTCACATGTCAAGTTCCACCCGTCATTGTCTAGGTTAATTTGAACCCACCCGTACAAGCCCTTGACGAAGGTCAACAAGGCTATACGACTGTCCCAAACCAACACATCTATCTATGCAGCAGAAAGGCAACAAGCAGCTACCATACACTATGCCTTGACGAAGGTCAACAAACATAGCATGAATACTACGTGCTACCCGTCTGAAACGACGGAGCGCTACGAATGGTTTCTGGCGAAAACCTTTAACGTAATGAACTTGATATCGTTGAAGGAACGGATAGCTTTTTAGAAAATATAGTGACGAAAACCTTTACTAAAGAGGTCACTCCCGGTGAAGGGATCTCGGCTCTTTCCCCGTAGAATGGGGTGCTGGATATTCCAAATGAATGCCACGATGCAAAGCAAAAGTAATCGGCTATAGTGAAGTTAATGCCCTGACGCAAACTTCTGTCCAAGGGGTCACTCCCGGTGAAGGGATCTCGGCCCTTGCCTCGTCGACTGAGGAGCAGGATATTCCAAATGAATACCACGATGCAAAACAAAAGTGAACGTCCTTGCAATAACAGCTTTTTGAAAAGTGTTCCAACAACATCAGAATAGGTTTGTTTATCTTGCATTGATCCGAATCAACGCAGTCCCATCAATTGATCACACCACAAAGAACGAAAATATACTGACGTACGTATATGCCATCCGCATTTGCCACTGGGTCCCGTCATCACCCGTTAGGTTAGCTAACTAACGGCAGAGCGGGGACTGGACTAGCGCGGATGAAAAACATATACAACATCTACTAATATATATACCAATATATAGTATTTCGCTCAAGGCGTGAAAAAAAAAATGCAACATCACAGAAATGTACAGCATCACAGAACAATACAGATATCTGGGATCCCCGGGTTTCACAGAGCCACTACTGAAACCCGACGTTCCCTTGGTCGTGTGGATAGCCTGTGCAATGAAATCCTAGACCCCTACGGGCGCGACAAGTCACCCGCCAAAACCTGAAGTGAGGCAGCCCCCTTCAGCACCCTGAATGGACCACCCAGCACTTCACGGAATCCGGTAACTTTGGCACCCCTCCTGGGTCAACCTGTACCCCCTACGAGTGCGGCGAATAGCCCGCCAATTCCAGACTGAAGCCCCCTCCGTCTCAATGCCCTGAGATGCTGGCTTGTTGCCCTCTAGAACCCGGCTATCCGTGCACCCCTCCGCGGGGCAATCCTAGTACAGAAAGTAAAATATACATACAACGGGTACATCGACCGCAACCAGGTCGTGCCCCAAAATAATAATACAAACAGGCAGTGACGGCAGTCCACATGTCGGACGCTCGCCCCGCAATATCAAATGTACATAATACAACAAAACTGTACTAGCATTGCATCCAGGCTATCCCCCACGACCGATCCGCAACATCACAGCAAATACATAGAACATCAACGTGAAGGTCACGTTCGCAAATCCGTCTAACCGGGCTATAGCAGTTAGACCGCATTTACCGATCGAGTGACATTCACGGTCGCAGATATAATGTAAATACTGTGAAAGATGGTTTTAAAATATCCGATCGATCAAATTATAACAAGTGGGCCCCAAAGCAATACTGTAGCAGTTACAGAAATTATGAGCCCAATTTTAATGTCCCAAAAACCCTATTTTCACAACAGAAGCCCAATGGAAAAAACCAGCCCACTGATCCCTTCAATCGGCCGCGGAACCGCGGCTCCATGTAGGGTTATGCCGCGGTTCCGCGCTTCGATGAAGGGAACAGTGTATCGTATTTTTCCAGTGGCCTTAATTCTTCTAGTAAAGTACTTTTATACAACCTGAAAAATTTTTAGAGACCAAAAAATTTCAACAGAAAACTGTCGTGACAAAATACGGGTTTTTGGACATTTCGATCGATCGGAACTGAAAAACACATTACACAAAGCTAGACTAAGTTAATGGCGTGGCTCTGATACCACTGTAAGTGCACGGCGGCGCCCCGGCCGTCAATCCGACGGCCAAATGCGGAAACGGAGATAAACTTTAATTTTGCGAACTTAGCAAACCGGCACCACCACGCACTAAACCCCGGATCGGGCCATTAAACTAGTTCTAGCTAATAACAAGACGGGTTAGAGATATACCGACTGATCCGAGTCCTCCGGTCTTCATCTCCACTCCGATCTCCTCTGCGGAAACTCCGGTCGTCGCCTCCTTGCCGGTAGGGCACCACATCGCCTGCATCTTTTACGGGCTCCCACCTCAATACCGAGGCAACTCGGGCGCGAAGTAGGATAGCCGACGCGTCCATGATTTGCTGTAGAACAGTGTAGAGTGTATGTCTCATTGGGGTTTGTTGCCTTTGGATGGAGGAATGAAGATTGAGCTTTGGAGGGAAATGAAGCTATCAATTTTGCATGCATAAATGATATGAACAAATATATCTCCTCACAAAATGAACCACTCTCTCTCCTTCTTCTCTCAAGTGTGAAGAAAAACTTATCATCTTAGAAAATGGTGGAGGAAAGAATATGAAGCATGAAGGGAGGTGATTGTAGGAGAAAAGCAAGGGTGACCACAAACAAACATAATGATCACAAAACTCACATCCAAATCAAATCCTTTCTCTTCACAATAAATGCATCATGGATGAAAGATATCATAATCAATACTTTTGCAATAAAACCCTCCACAAAGTGTTATTTGCAAACTTGCAAATAACCCCCTCCATCGGAAAAGTCCGGCCGGGAAAGAACAAAGAAAAACCGGCCGGAACGGAATGCAAACTGGCAACTCCAGAAAACTGGTCCCGTAATAAATTACAGGAAAACCCCGATACTGTGCATACACACCCGCATCTGTATTCCGTCCGGATACAAATGCAATGAGACAAAACTACACTGTACTATACTAGGATCCGGCTTAAACCAAAGCCGGCTAGTAATATCCGTCCGATCCTGATCCGTACAATACCGCACGTATCTGATCGAACCCTGCCATATAACCATAAGGCCACTAGTACAAACCGTCCGATCCTGATCCGTGCAATACCGCACGTATCTGATCGGACCCTGCCATATCTCCATACGGCCTCTACATCGTTTCGCCCGAAAGCTTGAGTAACTGAAAGTGTGGTGGACTCTAAAGACTCGTCAATACAATGGCTGTGGATTTAACCACTAGCACGTCAGAGGTATAAGCCAATACGTGACGGGCCACCAGCTATTGACCAAAAGGGACGTCGATGAGCGAACTCATCCTGACACCCTACTGAGCCTGTCAGTGACAATATCCGTACAGTCCGGTCCGTTCGTCTATGAGCATCGCATGTCGGGCCTAGGGGGTGGGTAAAAGTCAGACCCCCAAAAGCGGTACAAGTCGTGTCGGAGTGTAGCCCAGAACACCCTGAGATACAACTGGAATACCTACCAGTAAATCTCCTGCCTTGGCCAAGGACTTCGTGTAATGGCTCTCCTAGACACAGCGCGACCTCCCCCCAATACCGGGAGAGACGAACCCCTGAAGATCCGCTCACTGCCTCTATGTGGCTCGGGACTGTACCCAACTAAAACCTGTTTGCACGACTCCTTTGAGCCGTGGTAGGGTAGTAATCAAAGCACAGTGGGAACTCACACGAGACAAATGACGATCCCCAGGTCGATGAACTAACCTGTATACATGTCACCAGGGAACTGCTATCTGACGTCAGGTATAAGACCAACTAGCATGTTCCCGGCGAGTCCTGTCCGGTGTACTCATAACCCAATGAGCACCTGTATACATCTTAGGTGAACCAACTGACACCAGTGGCCTGTGAGACCGGCCACCGCCCCTCGTCGGGGTCTCGACTGTATACACTAGTCTACTCTGGAGTATCGATGCCCTGTCTCGAAACTCCCACGACTAGGGACCTTTTAAGGATGTGCTTATAGACTCCAGCTCTCACTTATATGATCGCCCTCATACTGCTGACAGTCAAGCAAGAATCCTAGGGGCTCTATCAACGTGCAATAGCGACTTGTCAGGTCACCTGAAGCAGTACACGATGATAAAAGTAAACCAGATAGCAAACTATCATCTCGAGTAAGACTGTCGTACCGGGATAGGTCCTCCCTCAATCATTGCAATCACGTGCCTGTGATCCAATAATTGACTCTGAGGGCACTATCTCCAGCAAATATGGCCAAAATTGAATACAATATTTTTTATAATTTTTGAAGTTTTTCAATTTTTATGGGTTTTCAAATAAGTATGCAAATGCAAAAAATATACATATGAATGCGAAGGAAGAAGGCGTAGCGAGCATACCCCCAAACATAAACTGGATAGTGTCCTCACTCTCTTGCTGCACCAAGAGGGTTGATAATGTTGGCAATGTCCTGCTTATTAACATATTTACAAATGATACACACCCCCAAACTTGTTTGAAATAAAGTTTTAGAAAATTGATTGGAAATTCGGGGGTGAAAGTGGAGGAAAATCAATCAGTGTAAATCGGCTCCTGCAGAAACAGGAGCTCCTCCGAATGGTCCGCTGTGAGGAACGGTTTCAATCGATGTCCATTAACTTTGAATAAAGTACCGTCCTCAGAATTTTCAAGATCGACTGCACCGTGCGGATAAACGGTGCGAACAACATATGGCCCTTTCCATCTAAAACGGAGCTTGCCGGGGTGATAATGTAACCGAGTGTCATAGAGTAAAACCTGTTGACCAGGTTCAAAAGTTTTTCGCAAAAGGTGTTTATCATGGAACACCTTAGTTCGGTTCTTAGCAATTACAGTATTATCATATGCCTCATCCCACAGCTCTTCTAGTTCATTCAACTGCAGCTTTCGATTGCCGCCCGTATCTCCTAAAGATAAATTCAGCTCTTTGATAGCCCAAAATGCCTTGTGCTCAATCTCTACTGGGAGGTGGCAAGCCTTCCCGTAAACAAGCCGGTATGGAGACATACCAAGATCGGTCTTGTATGCAGTACGGAAAGCCCATAGTGCATCGATCAGTTTGAGTGACCAATCTTTACGGTTTTAGAAACCATTTTCTCCAAGATTTGCTTGATTTGCCGATTTGAAACTTCGGCTTGCCCACATGTTTGGGGATGGTATGGCGTTGACAGCTTATGGGTGATTAAATATTTACGCATTAAGGACTCGAAAGTCCTATTGCAAAAGTGAGAACCATTATCACTTATTATCGCGCGCGGGTGCCCTAATCGAGAAAAGATGTGTTCTTTAAGAAATCGAGCGACAACCTTGTTGTCATTCGTTCGGCTAGGCACAGCCTCGACCCACTTTGAAACGTAGTCAACAGCCAAAAGAATGTACACATTTCCAAAAGAGTTAGGAAATAGTCTCATGAAGTCTATACCCCAAACATCAAAAACATCCACAACCAAAATCGGTTGGAGCGGCATTTCGTTTCTCCACGATATTCGGCCCAAGTGTTGGCACCGGGAGAAAGTCTTGCAGTATTCATATGCATCCTTAAAGAGTCGTGGCCAATAGAAACCACACTGCAAGATTTTTTCGGCTGTCTTCTTTGGGCCAAAGTGCCCGCCACATGCTTGATCGTGGCAAAAAGACAGCACACTCTTAACCTCATTTTCCAGTACACACCGACGAATGATTTGGTCGGAACAGTATTTAAAAAGATAAGGTTCATCCAAGTAAAAATGCTTTGCTTGGGACAAGAATCGAAGTTTATCCTGTTTCGACCAATCTTTAGGTATCAAGACGGTGGCTAAGTAGTTTACTATATCAGCGAACCATGATTCGCAAGAAACGGTCTAGAGTTGCTCATCGGGAAAAGCATCAGTGGTAAGAAGTTCAAGTGTAGGCGAAGAAGGAAGTCGTGAAAGGTGATCGGCTACTACGTTTTCACATCCGTTTTTGTCCCTTATGACAAGGTCAAACTCTTGTAGCAAAAGGATCCAACGTATTAGCCTCGACTTAGCATCCTTCTTCGCAAAAAGGTGGCGAAGAGCTATATGATCAGTATACACAATGACTGGAGAGCCGATTAAATAAGGCCGAAATTTTTCAAGTGCAAACACAACCGCCAAAAACTCTTTTTCTGTTGTTGTGTAGTTTAGTTGGGCCTCATTTAGTGCTCGGCTACCGTAGTAAATCACATGCGGCATCTTATTAATGTGCTGTCCAAGAACAGCACCAATGGCAAAATCTGATGCGTCGCACATGATTTCGAAAGGATGCGTCCAGTCTGGGGATGAAAGAATAGGCGCAGAAATGAGAGAGTGTTACAAAGGCTCGAATGCTTCCATGCAAGTTGAGTCGAAATCAAATGTTGTGTCCTTGGCCAATAAGAGAGTCAAGGGTCTAGCAATCTTGCTAAAATCCTTGATGAACCGTCTATAAAATCCAGCATGGCCGAGGAAAGCTCGGATGTTTTTGATGCATTTAGGAGGAGGAAGATTAGAGACGACTTCAAGTTTGGCTCTATCAACCTCTATGCCATTTTGCCAGATGACATGTCCTAAGACAATGCCCTCTCGTACCATAAAATGGCACTTCTCCCAATTCAAAGTTAGGTTCTTATCCCTACAGCGGGTAAGAATAGTGTCAAGATGTCGTAAACACTCGTCGAAGGAGTCACCAAAAATGGAGAAATCATCCATAATGATCTCCAAGAACTTTTCAACCATGTCTGAAAAGATCCCCATCATACACCGCTGAAATGTAGCGGGTGCATTGCATAACCTAAAGGGCATGTGACGATAAGCAAAGGTGCCAAAGGGACAAGTAAATGTGGTCTTGTCTTGATCCCCTTTGGCGATGGGGACTTGGTTATAACCGGAATAGCCATCTAGAAAGCAGTAGAACTCGTGCCCCACCAATCGTTCAAGCATTTGGTCAATGAAAGGTAAAGGAAAGTGGTCTTTCCTTGTCGCGGCATTGAGTTTTCTATCGTCGATGCAAACTCGCCACCCAGTTTGGGTGCGAGTAGGAATTAACTCATTTGCCTCATTGGTAATGACCGTGGTGCCTGATTTCTTTGGCACAATATGAATGGGGCTAACCCATTGGCTATCCGAGATAGGGTAAATGATACCACTATCAAGACATTTAACAATCTCCTTCTTAACAGCCTCTTTCATAATGGGGTTGAAGCGTCTTTGTGGATCCCTTGCCGGCTTGGCATCATCCATCAAGTGTATATGATGTTCAACTATGAGGGGACTAATCCCCTTGATGTCCGCCATAGACCAGCCAAAAGCTTGCTGATTATTTTCTAAGACCATTAAAAGGGCCTTCTCTTGCTCAAGAGTTAGAGAGGCCGATATGATAACGGGTAGGGTCTCATTATCACCTAGATAAGCATATTTTAGGTCCGACGGCAAAAGCTTTAGTTCGAGTTTAGGAGGTGAAACAATAGATGGTAACAATGGAGTAACTGTTTCAAACTCGAAGGATTCCATCAAAGGTTCAAATCGAGTGTACGCAACCGAGTCGGATGGTTCAACTAACTCATCCGAAAAAGCAAAAGATTCCAACTCAGTTGATGAGTCTTCAAAATCATCAACAAAGGTAAAACACTCATAATCGTTGTCCGCCGTGAAAGCTGTGTCGGATTCTAGGAGGAACGCACTAGTGGCGTTAACGTGCTGTGATCGAACAAAATTTTTTCGAACTCACAGTCCTCCTCCGCGATCTCATTGATCGAGCGAACATCAAGTACGTTAGCATTAGGCTCGGCAGGCTGACTCCCCAACTTGAAAATATTGAGCTCAATTGTCATATTGCCAAAAGATAGATTCATTGAACCATTACGACAATTGATCACTGCGTTGGAGGTCACAAGGAATGGTCGACCAAGTATCACCGGAATTTGATTCCGGGGATTAGCGACAGGTTGTGTATCCATAACAATAAAGTCAACGGGGAAAATGAAATCCCCTACTCTAATTAACACATCTTCCAACTCTCCCCTAGGATGGATGATTGATCGGTCGGCCATTTGGAGAGTACAGTGAGTGGGCTTAAGCTCTCCAACGCCTAATTTCTCGTACACAGAATAAGGTAGCAAATTGACACTGGCACCAAGATCTAATAGTGCTCTATTGATGTTCTTGTCCCCAATTGTTATCGAAATGGTAGGACAACCGGGGTCCTTTTGCTTTTGGGGTAAAGAATTGACAAGAGCATCGCTAATAGTACTAGCAACAAAAACTTTCTTTGGTACTTATGACTTCCTCTTTTTGGTGCGTAAGTCCTTTAAGATTTTTGCATATGAAGGAACTTGTTGGATTGCATAGAAAAGAGGAATATTTATGCTAACCTGTTTAAACAGCTCAACAATCTTCTCCATTTGTGGAGTTGGTTTATTGGATCTCAACCGATTTGGAAAAGGAACATTTTGAAAGGTTGTTGAGTCCAATTTTTGCGGATCAGATTGTTGAGTTGGAACGGAACCCCGTGTAGATGTGTTCGTGTTGTGAGAAGTGGGTCCGTTCGAGCTAGAAGAAGTAGAGCCGTGTGAAGGATGGAGAATAGGCTCTAGCGAAGAAGAAGTAGAAGAAGAAGGTGAAGAAGATGAAGAAGGGCCACCGGCAGGCGTGTCATTGTTAATACCCATATTGTTTTGCAACACTTTTCCCGATCTCAACGTGGTCACAGCATTTACGTTATGATTCTGTTGTTGATATGCAGCATGTGCGTGACCGGGATTGGGCAGTGGTTGAGATGGGAGCTTTCCTTTTTCGCGCTCGCTCAAAGCTGCATTGAGTTGTGCAATTTGTGCCTTAATAGATTTTATGCTTTGATCGTGTGAGGCACTGTTTTGCACCAAAGATGAATAGAAGTCTCTAATCTTGCTGTAGACTGTGTAGATTGCTTTAGGAACGCCACTAGACTTCTTTCGAGCGAGCTAACCTTGCCATTATTAGGTTGAACAAAATTGTTTGGCGGGTAAGTAGTGTTAGGCATAAAATTGTTCACTTGATTAGGGTAAGGTTGCTGTTGGAAAGGCTGTTGAAATTGAGTTTGTGGAGGTGCTTGTTGTTGTTGTGGAGGAGGAGGCCTTTGAAAATTGTTATTTCCTTGGAATTGTTGATTTTGGTTCCAAGCGAAATTTGGGTGACTCCTCCTACCCGGATTATATGTAGAAGAGTATGGATCGTTTCTTTGTTGTTGCTGAAATGCAGCATTGACTTGATCCTGTCCTTGAGTAGAAGCATTGTAAGGACACTCTTCGGTAAGATGTGATGGATCCGCACAACAAGCACAAACAGTTCGTGGAGGCATAACAGGGGCAGGAGAAGGTGACGAGATTTTGGTCTCAATCGCTTCTAGCTTTTTCGTAAGAGCGGCCATCTTGGCCTTCATAGCAATCGACATCTCTACTTGATGTATGCCTTCCCTAGATTGACCACTAGAAGAAGATAATGTGGTCTTGGTGCTCTCCCACTGAATTGTTTGTTCACTAAGATTCTCAAGAAACTGCCACGCTTTCTCACTAGATTTAGAGAGAAAGTGACCTTGACAGATGGTTTCTAGCAACTGCTTCGTTGCCGAGTTCAATCCCTCGTATAATGTTTGGCAAAGTTGCCAACTTTTGATCCCATGATGAGGGCATTGAACGAGTAGGTCTTTAAATCTCTCAAAACACTTCCAAAATAGTTCGTGAGGAAGCTGGGAAAATTGTATAATCTCATTACGGATTCTAGCAGTTTTGTGGTGAGGATAGAACTTTTTAAGAAAAGCTTTCACAAACTCGTCCCAATTTCTAATTGAATGTGATGCGGTGCTGTATAGCCACTTCTCGGCTAGGTCACATAAGGTGAAAGGAATGACCCTTAGCCTTATAGCGTCATCACTTAATTGGGTTGTTTTCATCATAGTGCAAACGTTTTGGAATTTATTGATAAAAATGTACGCATCTTCTGATTCCAAACCGTGAAATTTTGGTAGCATATTGATGAATGTGGTTTTATTTCAAAATTGTCCCCATTTGCCGGTGGGGGTGAAAGACAGGTAGGTAAAGAAGTGCGGATAGGATAGAAGAGATCCTGGAGCGCGACTCGTGTGGGCGCTTCAACAGGCGGTTATTCGGGTTATTCGCACCTAATGGAGGCGGATTCATTCCCGTCGGTAAGGTATTGTTAGGATTATATCCCGACATGCCTTCGGAAAAAGAATTTGAAGGTGGAGGTAAGAAAGTGGACGAAATTTCGACTTCGGTGTCGAAAGGTTCGCCGGTTGGTGTTGGAGATAGTGCCCTCAGAGTCAATTATTGGATCACAGGCACGTGATTGCAATGATTGAGGGAGGACCTATCCCGGTACGACAGTCTTACTCGAGATGATAGTATGCTATCAGGTTTACCTTTATCATCGTGTACTGCTTTAGGTGACCTGACAGGTCGCTATTGCACGTTGATAGAGCCCCTAGGATTCTTGCTTGACGACCAGCAGTATGAGGGCGATCATATACGTGAGAGCTGGGGTCTACAAGCATATCCTTAAAAGGTCCCTAGTCGTGGGAGTTTCGAGACAGGGCATCGATTCTCCAGAGTAGACTAGTGTATACAGTCGAGACCCCGACGAGGGGCGGTGGCCGGTCTCACAAGCCACTGGTGTCAGTTGGTTCACCTAAGATGTATACAGGTGCTCATTGGGTTATGAGTACACCGGACAGGACTCGCCGGGAACATGCTAGTTGGTCTTATACCTGACGTCAGATAGCAGTTCCCAGGTGACATGTGTACAGGTTAGTTCATCGACCTGGGGATCGTCATTTGTCTCGTGTGAGTTCCCACTGTGCTTTGATTACTACCCTACCACGGCTCAAAGGAGTCGTGCAAACAGGTTTTAGTTGGGTACAGTCCCGAGCCACATGGAGGCAGTGAGCGGATCTTCAGGGGTTCGTCTCTCCCGGTATTGGGGGTGAGGTCGCGCTGTGTCTAGGAGAGCCATTACACAAAGTCCTTGGCCAAGGCAGGAGATTTACTGGTAGGTATTCCAGTAGTATCTCAGGGTGTTCTGGGCTACACTCCGACACGACTTGTACCGCTTTTGGGGGTCTGACTTTTACCAACCCCCTAGGCCCGACATGCGATGCTCATAGACGAACGGACCGGACTGTACGGATATTGTCGCTGACAGGCTCAGTAGGGTGTCAGGATGAGTTCGCTCATCGACGTCCCTTTTAGTCAATAGCTGGTGGCCCGTCACGTATTGGCTTATACCTCTGACGTGCTAGTGGTTAAATCCACAGCCATAGTATTGACGAGTCTTTAGACTCCACCACACTTTCAGTTACTCAGCTTTCGGGCGAAACGCTGTAGAGGCCGTATGGAGATATGGCAGGGTCCGATCAGATACGTGCGGTATTGCATGGATCAGGATCGGACAGTTTTGTACTAATGGCCGTATGGTTATATGGCAGCGTTCGATCAGATACGTGCGGTATTGCACGGATCAGGATCGGACGGATATTACTAGCCGGCTTTGGTTTAAGCCGGATCCTAGTATAGTACAGTGTAGATTTTGTCTCATTGCATTTGTATCCGGACGGAATACAGATGCGGGTGTGTATGCACAGTATGGGGGTTTTCCTGTAATTTATTACGGGACCAGTTTTCTGGAGTTGCCAGTTTGCTTTCGGTTCCGGCCGGTTTTCCTTTGTTCTTTCCCGGCCGGACTTTTCCGATGGAGGGGGTTATTTGCAATTGTGCAAATAACTCTAGTGGAGGGGTTTTATTGCAAAAGGATTTATTATGAGAGCATCTTTTCTTTTGTTGCACCATTCTTGCATTAATGAGATTGGAAAGGATTTGATTTGGATGTGAATGAAGTATGGTTGATGTTTGTTTAAGGTCACCTCTTGCTTTATCCTACAATAACCTCCCTTCATAGTTTTGCAATTTGGATTCCTCCACCATTCTCTTGATATGGCCGGCCACCTCTTTGAGTGAGAGAGAGAGAGTTTCATTTTGTGGTGTGGCAAATTACATTCATCTCATTTTGATACAAGGAAAAATGAAAGCACCATTTTTCATACCTTCATTCCTCCATCTTCAAAAGGCAACCAAAACCCCAATGATACATAGACCCTACACATCCTACAGCAAACCTTGGGCATGTCGAGTTGCCGGCTTCATGCCCGAGTTGCCTCGGTATAGAGGCGGGAGCCCGTAAAAGTACCCGGCTTCGTGGTGCCCTTTCCGACGAGGAGGAGACGGACGGAGATCCCGCGAGGAGATCGGAGTGGAGATGAAGACCGGAGGACTCGGATCAGTCGGTATATCTCTAACCCATCCTCTTGTTAGCTTAGACTAGTTTAATGGCACGATCCGGGGTTTAGTGCGCGGTGGTGCCGGTTTGCTAAGTCCGCAAAATTAAAGTTTATCACCGTTTCCGCGTTTGGCCGTCGGATTGACGGCCGGGGCGCCGCCGTGCACTTACATTGGTATTAGAGCCTCGCCATTAACTTCGTCTAGCTTCGTTTGGTGTGTTTGCATTTCCGATCGACCAAAATTTCCAAAAACCGTATTTTTGTTCACATCAGTTTCTGTTGAAATATTTTGGTCTCGAAAAATTTTTCAGGTTGTAAAATATTGATGTACTGGAAAATCTAAGAACTCTGTAAAATTTCGATGAAGTGAATCCACAGTTGGAGCGCGGAACCGCCGCATAAACCCCCATTCCGCCGCCCTTCCGCCGCGCAATGTGGAGATCACTGCACCAATTTTTTACAGAGGCTTTCTGGGCTTAAAATATGGGTTTTGGAATATTTAAGTTGGGCCAATTATTTCTGTGAGTGCTACAGTTTTCTTTGGGGCCCACTTGTTAATTGTTTGATCAATCGGAAAATTTTAAACACATTTTTCACAGTATTTACATTATATCTGCGACCGTGAATGTCACTCGATCGGTAAATCCAGTCTAACTGCTATAGCCCGGTTAGACGGATTTGCGAACGTGACTTTCACGTTGATGTTCTATGTATTTGCTGTGATGTTGCGGATCGGTCGTGGGGATAGCCTGGATGCAATGCTAGTACAGTGTTGTTGTATTATGTACATTTGATATTGCGGGGCGAGCGTCCGACATGTGGACTGCCGTCACTGCCTGTTTGTATTATTCTTTTGGGGCACGACCTGGTTGCGGTCGATGTACCCGGTGTATGTATATTTTACTTTCTGTACTAGGGTTACCCCGCGGAGGGGTGCACGGATAGCCGGGTTCTAGAGGGCAACGGGCCCGCATCTCAGGGCATTGAGACGGAGGGGCTTCAGTCTGGAATTGGCGGGCTATTCGCCGCACTCGTAAGGGGTACAGGTTGACCCAGGAGGGGTGCCCAAGTTACCGGATTCCGTGAAGTGCTGGGTGGTCCATTCACGGTGCTGAAGGGGGCTGCCTCGCTTCAGGTTTTGGCGGGTGACTTGCCGCGCCCGTAGGGGTATAGGATTTCATTACACAGGCTATCCACACGACCAGGGGAACGTCGGGTTTCAGTAGTGGCTCTGTGAAACCCGGGGATCCCAGATATCTGATTTGTTCTGTGATGCTGTACATTTCTGTGATGTTGCATTTTTATTCACGCCTTGAGCGAAATACTATATATTGGTATATGTATTAGTAGATGTTGTATATGTTTTTCATCCGCGCTAGTCCAGTCCCCGCTCTGCCGTTAGTTAGCTAACCTAACGGGTGATGACGGGACCCAGTGGCGAATGCGGATGGCATATACGTACGTCAGTATATTTTCGTTCTTTGTGGTGTGATCAATTGATGGGACTGCGTTGATTTGGATCAATGCAAGTTAAACAAACCTATTCTGATGTTGTTGGAACACTTTTCAAAAAGCTGTTATTGCAAGGACGTTCACTTTTGTTTTGCATCGTGGTATTCATTTGGAATATCCTGCTCCTCAGTCGACGAGGCAAGGGCCGAGATCCCTTCACCGGGAGTGACCCCTTGGACAGAAGTTTGCGTCAGGGCATTAACTTCACTATAGCCGATTACTTTTGCTTTGCACCGTGGTATTCAGTTGGAATATCCTGCACCTCATTCTACGGGGAAAGAGCCGAGATCCCTTCACCGGGAGTGACCTCTTTAGTAAAGGTTTTCGTCACTATATTTTCTAAAAAGCTATCCGTTCCTTCAACGATATCAAGTTCATTACGTTAAAGGTTTTCGCCAGAAACCATTCGTAGCCCTCCGTCGTTTCATATGGGTAGTCAATAGTATTCAAGCTGTGTATGTTGGCCAAAGTCAAGGCACAGTGTTTGGTAGCTATTGGGTATTCATATGCAGCATAGATAGATGTGTTGGTTTGGGGCAGTCGTACTACCATTTTGGCCCAAGTCAAGGGTATGTACGGGTGGGCTCAAATTAACCTGGAGAATGACAGGTTGAACTTGACATGTGACTTATGATATGTTGGCCAAAGTCAAGGTCATAAGAGCATGGGGTAAAAATCACATCGGGAGTTTCAAAAGAACTGAAACTTGCCAGGTATGCGCATTCCTTCTGGAGTGTTATAGCGTGAGCGGATTCCGTCACGTTATCATGCGATGATAGTTGGATCCCGATTCCCACTGATGAGTTAGTTTACTCCTCGGGTGACCCCGACTAATTCTTCTTTCAGGTTTGGAGGAGAATTTGAGGTACAGTGGGAGGTTTCCAGATTAGATAAATTGGTAACCATTCTGATCTAGGATAGAGTGCACGCTGAGTGTTTCCTTTTTCTCTCTCTCTGGCAGCGACCATTGACCCGACCCTAAGACTATGACTCAGTGACCAAGTTGACCGAACCTTCTTAACACTGGCTTTTGGATTGTCAGAGTTGCAGACCTCATTGCCACTCCTACTTTTACCCTTTTCTCCAGGACACCCCGTATTACTACGAACGTCCACTTCCATTGGACAAAACCATCGTATGGTTAGATACGAACTCGAAGGAATTCGAGGATGGTTTCCGGTTCTGCAGAAAACGGATAGGATTATTCAGTTGTCTTTTCCCTTTTACCTTCTCTCAAGTTGTGAGTACTCCTTGGTTTAGGAGATAGTACACCTATTATGCAAATTGGATAGTCTTCTTCCAAATCTTAGGCTGGTGCCGACCGGTAGGGAATGAAGAAAACCAATTAGCCTAAACGGTGTGCAGAAGGTATTAAGATTAAGACAAAGCAAGGGATTAGTAAGAGGGCAAAGTAAATTGCGACTGATATTCACGACCAAACTATGTTTTTCTTCGCCAATCCTAAATCACCTATGTATTTCTCCAGGACACTCCGTATCACTACGAAGATCCACAGTTTATTGGATACTCCATCGTATGGTTATATACGAACTCGAAAGGAACTTGTTCCAGTTCGGGGATGGATTCTGGTCCAGGAGAAATAGGAATAAGGTTTATTCGGTTGTCTTTTATCTTCACCTTCTCTCGCATTGCGAGTGCTCCTAGGATTAGGACAGTACACCCATTATGCTTATTGGATAGTCTTCTTCCAAACCATAGGCTGGTGCCGAACGGTAGGGAAGGAAGAAAACCATTTGGCCTAAGAGGTGTGCAGAAGGTAATGACTAAAGACATATAAAGGGATTTGGAGAGGTGGCAAAGAATTATACGGTTATAGTTGTGAATCTGGATAATGGTAGAGGCATTACTAGGAATACCAGGATACCCCATCGAAACATTTCAATGTTTCAGTTCAACTGTGTACTGTTAAAAGGAAACTGATTTCCCGATTAGACACTTGCTCCAGGGTATGTATTTACCAGGTTTGATTCTCACATCTGTATGGTTTTACAGATGATGAGTGGGAGTAAGTTATTGGGAATTGGGTGATCATCCTCATTATATCGGGATTCGTTGTAATCGGTGATATTTGTGGAGATCACCTGGGCTGTTTGCCGGTCGGCAAATATTTGGTTTTGAATATCCGCTGTTGTGCACCAATTTCAAATTGATATATCTGTACGTCTATTTTCATAGAGTGAGATATACCTTTTGATATTATGTCGATGACATTTACCTATATCAGTGGATGATTAGGTAAGAAGCATTAAACAGCGGTGTAATTCTTCTTAACCATAAGTACAGTTTTCAACCTACGACGCACAGTGAAAGAGTTGTTAGACTCAGCGGATTTATACAGAGTATTGTATGTTGTCCAGTGTCCATTAGGACAGAGGGGTTGGTTCTCGTACTATATTCTGTTTACTTTTAACTTCTCTAGTTCTTAGACATGTGTTTCGTAGAAACACAGGGTCTAAGTTTTGAGGAGTTATAGGTATTTGAATAGAGTAGAGAACCAGGTGTAGCAAGTATCGGGATTCTTCAAGGTGATCGAAGATGTAGATACTTGTGTATGGTATTCAGTTGATAGTAATGATAAAGAGAAATTGCTTCTCTTTCAGGTTACTCATAATTGGAAGCATTCCTAAGTTGAATAACGCTGATCGGCCTCTGTCCATTTAGTTGACATGCACTGGAGATAGATGCATGATTTGAATCTGGTTCAATTAAATCAGTGCCTCTGGCTCTATATTGGATATAGTACAGTTCATATCTTAACATTGTTAAGGTACGGGGAGTTGTCCGGCTTATGATTAAAACCAGACTCTGGATAACTCAAGGCACGTTTCTGTAATGGCTGTTTGTAGGTTGACCCAGGCTATGACGAGGGTTGATTTTCTACCATCTGGAAGATCAATAGTGATATTGTTCTTGACTCGCCACAGTTTAATAAAAATGGATTTTTTCAAAAACAGTAGTGGGAGTATGGTAGAACTGGAAGTGATTCCAGAACCGCAAACGATTACTGAAGATTTGATAAGGAACCTAAAGATTCAATCTGATTTGACATTCCATTGGCCACTCCGCAGATAAGGTGGGTAACTTCAGGCACCCGAGAGGTACTCCGGTAGCCTCAAGGACGGTGACAGGGAAGTTCTTGTTTGCCCACACTTGCCATTGTTGTTGTTCCAGGCTGCGAGACCCGGCAGGAGGATGAGTATAGCGTCGTTCTGAACTAGTTTTAGAAGTGCACGTCTATATGACTCTGGCAGAGAGTTGTCGTAGTCAGTGGGAGCAGCGGAAGCATTGGTGGACATCAGGCTTATGTCTATTTATAGACTAAAGCAGATATAGCGGAGATAGATCATCTATTTCTGATGTGACAGTCATGGGTTTGACGTCATCAGAATAGGGGATGGATCTGTTGAGAAGGTAGTAGGGTGTGATATCCTGGTATTTGGATGACATACACAGAGTAGGAAGTGATATTCCTATACTACGATCGGTTATACTTTGGTCGTCACGCAATGTTTTCTCCACAAGGGACTTGGACATTATATCAGACATACTGGTTACTAGATCTATGGTTTTAGATCTAGATTTGGGTGGTTTCCCAATCAGGGTACTTTGACAGCATTCTAAGAGTAATTAGAATGGACGACTCCTGACACAGTAGTGTACCTGCAGGTGATGGAGTCACCCTCTCTAAAGGTGTCTTATAGACTAAAGTATAGAGGGATGCGCATGATTGGCAGATCACTTGCTTAGGCAATTGAGTCAATCATGAGATGTCAAGTACCACACCAGATGTTGTTCTTGCACTAGATGCAATAAGTTGATATTGATCCAATCCTGGAGAAACAGTCGGAAGCAGTTTTAGAACATAAGTGGATGTTCTAGGGATATGATAACGACAGCCTCATTTGGGAGGCAGTTATCATTCCAGGCTTCCAAGGTGACATGGACGACAAGGAGGTTGTCAGAGTTATAGTTTTCCTTCTGACGAGGGGCAGTATTTTGGACAGGTGGTCCAAGGCAATACTGAGGGTGGCATGGCGCAGGATACTGATTAAGTTCAGTTGACGATACAGTCTAAGAAGTTTGGATTTGGAGTTCATTTATGAGCTCGGTCCCATCAGACATCCAGACATTCTAAGACAGGTATTGCTCATTTCGGGAGATGGCTTTCTCCGCGAACTTGAGATATAGAGAGACATAGAAAGAAACTTCAAGGCGGATCCACTCACTGAGGCTATTCCTCGAACGCAATAGTTTCGCAAACAGGTTTTGTGCGACTGACTAGTAGAGGAGTTGGGTGTTCGGTATCACACGGGCTGTGAGTATGCGACATCGCAATAATTAGCCTTGAGTGCAAGTGGGAGATTGTTGGAGATAGTGCCCTCAGAGTCAATTATTGGATCACAGGCACGTGATTGCAATGATTGAGGGAGGACCTATCCCGGTACGACAGTCTTACTCGAGATGATAGTATGCTATCAGGTTTACCTTTATCATCGTGTACTGCTTTAGGTGACCTGACAGGTCGCTATTGCACGTTGATAGAGCCCCTAGGATTCTTGCTTGACGACCAGCAGTATGAGGGCGATCATATACGTGAGAGCTGGGGTCTACAAGCATATCCTTAAAAGGTCCCTAGTCGTGGGAGTTTCGAGACAGGGCATCGATTCTCCAGAGTAGACTAGTGTATACAGTCGAGACCCCGACGAGGGGCGGTGGCCGGTCTCACAAGCCACTGGTGTCAGTTGGTTCACCTAAGATGTATACAGGTGCTCATTGGGTTATGAGTACACCGGACAGGACTCGCCGGGAACATGCTAGTTGGTCTTATACCTGACGTCAGATAGCAGTTCCCAGGTGACATGTGTACAGGTTAGTTCATCGACCTGGGGATCGTCATTTGTCTCGTGTGAGTTCCCACTGTGCTTTGATTACTACCCTACCACGGCTCAAAGGAGTCGTGCAAACAGGTTTTAGTTGGGTACAGTCCCGAGCCACATGGAGGCAGTGAGCGGATCTTCAGGGGTTCGTCTCTCCCGGTATTGGGGGTGAGGTCGCGCTGTGTCTAGGAGAGCCATTACACAAAGTCCTTGGCCAAGGCAGGAGATTTACTGGTAGGTATTCCAGTAGTATCTCAGGGTGTTCTGGGCTACACTCCGACACGACTTGTACCGCTTTTGGGGGTCTGACTTTTACCAACCCCCTAGGCCCGACATGCGATGCTCATAGACGAACGGACCGGACTGTACGGATATTGTCGCTGACAGGCTCAGTAGGGTGTCAGGATGAGTTCGCTCATCGACGTCCCTTTTAGTCAATAGCTGGTGGCCCGTCACGTATTGGCTTATACCTCTGACGTGCTAGTGGTTAAATCCACAGCCATAGTATTGACGAGTCTTTAGACTCCACCACACTTTCAGTTACTCAGCTTTCGGGCGAAACGCTGTAGAGGCCGTATGGAGATATGGCAGGGTCCGATCAGATACGTGCGGTATTGCATGGATCAGGATCGGACAGTTTTGTACTAATGGCCGTATGGTTATATGGCAGCGTTCGATCAGATACGTGCGGTATTGCACGGATCAGGATCGGACGGATATTACTAGCCGGCTTTGGTTTAAGCCGGATCCTAGTATAGTACAGTGTAGATTTTGTCTCATTGCATTTGTATCCGGACGGAATACAGATGCGGGTGTGTATGCACAGTATGGGGGTTTTCCTGTAATTTATTACGGGACCAGTTTTCTGGAGTTGCCAGTTTGCTTTCGGTTCCGGCCGGTTTTCCTTTGTTCTTTCCCGGCCGGACTTTTCCGATGGAGGGGGTTATTTGCAATTGTGCAAATAACTCTAGTGGAGGGGTTTTATTGCAAAAGGATTTATTATGAGAGCATCTTTTCTTTTGTTGCACCATTCTTGCATTAATGAGATTGGAAAGGATTTGATTTGGATGTGAATGAAGTATGGTTGATGTTTGTTTAAGGTCACCTCTTGCTTTATCCTACAATAACCTCCCTTCATAGTTTTGCAATTTGGATTCCTCCACCATTCTCTTGATATGGCCGGCCACCTCTTTGAGTGAGAGAGAGAGAGTTTCATTTTGTGGTGTGGCAAATTACATTCATCTCATTTTGATACAAGGAAAAATGAAAGCACCATTTTTCATACCTTCATTCCTCCATCTTCAAAAAGCAACCAAAACCCCAATGAGACATAGACCCTACACATCCTACAGCAAACCTTGGGCATGTCGAGTTGCCGGCTTCATGCCCGAGTTGCCTCGGTATAGAGGCGGGAGCCCGTAAAAGTACCCGGCTTCGTGGTGCCCTTTCCGACGAGGAGGAGACGGACGGAGATCCCGCGAGGAGATCGGAGTGGAGATGAAGACCGGAGGACTCGGATCAGTCGGTATATCTCTAACCCATCCTCTTGTTAGCTTAGACTAGTTTAATGGCACGATCCGGGGTTTAGTGCGCGGTGGTGCCGGTTTGCTAAGTCCGCAAAATTAAAGTTTATCACCGTTTCCGCGTTTGGCCGTCGGATTGACGGCCGGGGCGCCGCCGTGCACTTACAGTTGGTACCAACGAAACACGGACTAATCGGGCGTTAGTGTCCCTAGTCCAAAGTGACATACACTAAAGGGGTAGTGTAGTCAGAAAAAAAATTTGAAAGACAGAATGTGGAGGTAAGATAACGTCAATGAGAGAAAGTGGTGTAAGTGAGTTGCAAGATTTCTTTAGCGACAAGTTGCAAGTTTTGAAAAGATTTTTTTTTCTTTTTTTTTATGTGAAATTTTTGCAAAAAGATTTTTGAAAAGGGTCTTGTGACACAAATGCGATCAACCACACATGCACAATCAGGCCTAGATCTAGGGTCACCAAGGTCAGCTAGACAGCTCCTAACTAGGGTTAGAAATAGGACCTCAAACCGCCTCTTCACCGCCAATTGCGGCCAGGTAACTGCCAGGTAAGTGGGAGGCTCCCCGCTACAAGTAGCGGTCCTAATTAAGTAACCACTTGCCTTGACACACTTGCCTAGACACCGCAAAGTCAGGTTAGGATTAACGGCTGATGCCTATGACTAGTCCCTTGTCCTATTGAGCTCGACGTCCTTAGGGCTGAGTCTAGTATTTTTTATTAAAAGTGGTAAATGCAAATGCTTTAAGTGCTTTCTAGGGTCTTGGGAAGGGTGATGAAATCCCCACCCAATTTGAGTTTGGTCAATAACCCCTTAAAGTCCGATTAAATTATTCAAAACAGTAATTTCACTTGCAATTAATTGTTTTTAAGTGCGGCGCAAAAAAACCTGCAGAAAATTTGTTATTGAGAAGGGGGAAGAAGATTTTTAGCGCAAAAAAATCCTGCAGAAAATATCGCAAAAAGATATATGGAGGTTGGCAGAGGGGGGTAAAGAAAACAAACCGACAAAAGCTGAGGAGCTGACGTGGCAATCCTGCGGCGGAACCGCGGTTCTTTGCGCCTATCGGCCGCGGAAACGCGGTCTGGAGGAGGGCTCTGTTCCCGAGAAAAAGTCTACCGCTCCTTTGTTCCAATCCTCCTCTGTTCGGATGTACCAATTTCTGTTTCGCCCTCTGTAAATTTCCAGATCCGAGATTTTTCGCTGTTCCTGCAAAATTCAAACGATAAACCCTTCAAACAGATAAAAATTGATAAAATTTTTGTACTTTTTTTTTTATATTTTCAGATTTTTATGATTTTTAAAATTTATATCAACCCGAAATTACAAAAAGGAAATTTTACGCCATCCCCGGCAACGGCGCCATTTGATTAGTGTAGGTTTTTAACGATCAAAAATATTTACCGCAATCAAGAACGGCGTCGCATGAAGCTAGCCGGTGAATACGGGTCGGTCCACAGGGATGTGTAATTTTCCTAGGTGTTCTTACGAGCTGATTCCAATGGGTGTTTGGTCTTTTAATTTAATCTAAAAAAAACTAAGTTGTACGATGGTTAAGAAACTTGCTAGGATTAGGTCTAAGGTGGAGTTTGATAATATTGAATGTCACACCTCTTTCAATGCCCTGAATGAAATCTTTTAGAAGTTATAGCAACTATTAGAAAAAGGGATTAGGATGATTGGGAAGAAACGAAGTTTCTTCTTCTAGATCCTTATCCGTCCTTTCCTAATATTTGCTCTAACTTTCATGGAAGACATGCATGTCCGGTCCTTTATACTACGGTTTCACCGTTACCTCGTGGGTAGGGTGCCGTAGGGAGCGGATCATGCATGCATGCATGAAGTTCTAGTTATTAAAAATAATTGGGCACGAAAGAGATGAGAGATCTTCATCTCTCATTCCCTCCCTTATTCCTAACCCTAACAAGCGAGGAAATTACTCGCTCATTAGGGGATTTATTAGAAACATCATTTTGAGATTTTGCATTTTTAGATCTATTGGATTAATTTCCTACTGCAGTTTTAAGAGATTCTACACTAGAATTAACTAAGGCAAAAGATTAATTAATCTAAGGCAAGAATTTAATTATAAACTAAGGCGGGAATTAAGAAAAGAACTTACAGAAATGATGCTCTTTAATCCTCAAAAGAATCTGAATTTTTATTTATTGAAAAGAGGCATCCCTAATACAATCTTTAGAATACATTTTTATAGGGAATGGGAAAATTAGGGTTACAATTGCTCGCGTATGTGCTATTACAGAAATACCCACGAAAAATCCCAACAAAAGCACCGACGCACCGCCAGAAGAAATATGCACCGACACGTGCGTCTGATGGCCGCGGAACCGCGGCATGGGTGGGGGTAGGGCCGCGGTTCCGCGGCCCCTTGGTGGGTTTGTCAGGTGAATTTTTCTGGTATCCGTCCTTATGCTTTGGTCTTTTTATTTCTCTAGTTCTTTTCTCCATTTGGCTTCTGGGTATTCTCCAGATCTTTCAGTGAAACTTGTAGTGGTCTTCTAACTGCTCACTTTGACATTTTGGACCTTGCGTTGCCTTGTACAATTGTGAACTGTTCTTCGTCTAGGCTTGACTAGGATCCTTCTACTTGTTGGTCAAAAGTCCCTCTTTTGTATCATCTTTTGTCTTTTTCACTGTTTTCGCTCCAAGAACCTGTATCCTGTAATATGTAGCAGACATGCGTCAAAAGCACCTGTTTATTTATAAAACGAAGAAGAATGGGTAATATAATAATGCAATATTATGATATGAACAGTACATTAAACAATGGTATATACGTATTAAACCAACCACAGATTTTCAATGTCCAGAATACACAGAAAAGAAATTCTCCGAATACAAATCAGGCTTTCTTATGGCATTGTAGACTGGGTCACATCAATGAGAGAAGGTTGACGAAGTTACATACAGAAGGATATTTGGATCCGTTCGAATATCAATCATATGCAACTTGTCAATCCTGTCTCAAAGGAAAGATGACAAAGACCCCGTTCACTAGATACGGAGTAAGAGCGAGCGAGCTCTTGGGACTCGTACACAGCGACGTGTGCGGTCCAATGTCTACATATGCGCGAAGCGGTTATTCTTACTTCATTACTTTTACGGATGACTTTTCAAGGTACGGATATGTCTTCTTAATGAAACATAAATCTGAAGCCTTTGGAAAATTCGAGGAATATAAGAATGAAGTAGAAAAACAAACCGACACAAGTATCAAGACACTAAGATCTGATCGAGGTGGTGAATACTTGAGTGCCGAGTTCCTGGATTACCTAAAAGAGAATGGAATTCTCTCTCAGCTTACTCCTCCATACACTCCGCAACATAACGGTGTATCGGAGAGACGGAACCGGACCCTATTGGATATGGTACGTTCCATGATGAGTAACGCTGAGTTACCGCGATCATTCTGAGCATATGCACTAGAATCACCTGCATACCTTTTGAACCGAGTTCCAACTAAGACTGTGCCTACCACACCATATAATATGTGGTGTGGGAAGAAACCCTATCTTAAGCACATTAAGACATGGGGATGTCCAGCTTTTGTCAAAAAGCAGCATGCGGACAAACTCGAGGCACGCTCAGTACAGTGCAAGTTTGTGGGATATCCAAAGAACTCCAATGGATATTTCTTCTATTGCAAAGAGGAACAAAAGGTTTTTGTTTCTCGTCATGCCCACTTCTTGGAAACTGAGTTTTTGGAAAATTAGATAAGTGGGAGCGCAATAGAATTGGAAGAAATTCCAGAACTACGAGCTATTACTGAAAGCTTAGTAGAACCAGAGGGTTTGAAACATCAGGACATTCCTGCGCCGCTCCGCAGGAGTAGTAGGCAGTCTCATCCGACCGAGAGATACTACGGTTTTCTCATAGACGGGGATAGAGAGGATTGCATCATTGATAATGATGAGCCGACTAGCTTCCAGCAGGCAATTCAGAACGTTGACTCGGTAAAATGGCTGGATGCAATGCGGACAGAAATGGAGTCCATGTACACCAACAAAGTATAGACGTTGGACGTTGCTCCAGATAGGGTAAAACCCGTAGGATGCAAGTGGATCTTCAAAAGGAAGATTGGTGTAGATGGACAGGTTGAGACCTATAAGGCTAGACTTGTTGCAAAGGATTTTCGTCAAAAACCTGGTTTGGACTATAACGAGACCTTTTCTCCAGTGGCTATGCTGAAATCCATTCGGATCCTTCTTGCCATTGCTGCCTTCCACGATTATGAGATTTGGCAGATGGACGTAAAGACCGCTTTTCTAAATGGAAATTTAGAGGAGTGTCTATATGGACCAGCCAGAGGGTTTCATTCAGAGTGGGAGCAGCGGAAAAGTGTGCAAGTTGCTTAAGTCCATCTATGGACTAAAGTAGGCATCGCGGAGTTAGAACATCTGCTTTGATGAGGCGGTCAAAGAATTTGCCTTTATCAAAAATCCAGATGAGCCATGCATCTATAGTAGATTTGTAGCAAGAACTGTCGTATTCCTCGTATTGTACGTGGATGACATTCTTTTGATAGGAAATGACATTCCTATACTGCAATCTGTCAAAGGGTTCTTGTCACACAGGTTCTCCATGAAAGACCTGGGTGATGCCTCCTACATTCTGAGGATCCGGATCTTTCGTGACAGATCCAAGAGGATATTAGGACTTTCACAGTCCAGGTACATCGACACCATACTGAAAAGTTTCAGTATAGAAGATTCCAAGCGCGGCAATCTACCGGCTTGTCACGGGATCACCCTCTCCAAAGAGATGTCTCCCAAGACTGATTTGGAAAGGGATCGCATGTCTATCATACCCTACGCTTCTGCGACAGGCTCTATAATGTATGCGATGTTGTGTACCAGACCAGATGTAGCTTATGCACTGAGTGTGGTAAGCCGGTATCAGTCAAACCCTGGGGAGAAGCACTGGATAGCGGTAAAGAACATTCTCAAGTACCTGAGAAGGACTAAGGAGATGTTCTTGGTGTATGGCAGAAAAGACCTCCAGATCGAGGCATTTGCTGACTCCAGCTTCAAGAGTGACAAGGATGATTCCACGTCCATGTCGTGTTATGTCTTTACCCTCAATGGAGGGGCGATGTGTTAGAAGAGTTCCAAACAGGAAACCGTTGCTGACTCGACGATGGAAGCGGAATATATCGCTCCTGCAGATGCCGCAAAAGAAGCCATCTGGATAAGGAAGTTCTTGACAGAACTTCAGGTGGTTCCATCCATTGTTGATCCAATACCTCTGTATTGCGACAACAACTGGGTTATAGCTTTAGCGAAGGAACCCAGGTCCCATCAGAAGTCCAGACACATCTTGAGGCGGTATCACCTGATCAGGGAGATCGTGGGTCGCCAGGAGATCGAGGTTCGGAGAGTTGCTACGGAAGATAACACTGCTGATCCATTCACGAAGGCCTTACCCCAGACTCAGTTCGAGCGGCTGATCGAGATGATAGGTCATCGATACGCCAGTACATGGCCTTAGTGCAAGTGGGAGATTGTTAGTGTATATGCCCTAGAGGCCATTACTGTATCATACTAGTTTGTATATTACATAATGGAAGCTTGGGATATTCACCTTGTATAGAATATCTTGCTCAAAATAGTAGTATGCTACTTGGTTTGTTTCTACTTTAATATGTACATGTGTTTATTTTAGTATATCATCTATACACATTAGTGGAGCCCTTAGGATCTTTGCTTGATTACCAGCGTTGTGATGGCAGTCACACCTGTTGGGGCTGGGTAATCCACAAGCACATCCTTATGCAGGTCCCTAGTCATAGGACTATCCAGACAGGGCATCGATACTACGGAGTAGACTAGCGTATGCGCTTCTCATCCCAGTGTGGGAGACGGTCTGTCCCACAGCCGTCAGTACGTCGTACTTGAGATAGTATGCGGGTGCTCGTTAGGTTACGAGTACACTGGATAGGACTCGTCGGGAACTGTTGGTTGGTACTATACCTATCGTCAGTTATCAGTTCCCAGGTGACATGAGCACAGCTTAGTCCGCTGACTTGACACTGTCACTTCGCCTCGAGTGTGTTCCCACTGTTCTTAGATTACTACCCTACCACGGCTTAAAGGAGTCGTGCAAACAGGTAGTAGTTGGGTGCAGTCCCGAAGCACTTGGAGGCAGTGACGGTTAGACAGGATTCGTCTCTCCCGGTATTGGGGGTTGATATCGTGCTGTGTCTAGGAGAGCCATTACACAAAGTCCTTGGCCAGGGCAAGCGAGATATACTGGTAGGTTTCCAGTGTTATCTCAGGGTGTTCTGGGCTACACTCCGACACGACTTGTACTGCTATTAGGGGACTGACGTTTACCGCCCCCTAGGCCCGCCATGCGATATTCTCAGATGAACAGACCGGACTGTACGCAGATTGTCACATTCAGGCTCAGTAGGAGTTCAGATGGGTTTCACCTCGTCCGTCTTCTTATCGGCATCTACCTGGGGGCCGTTACGCACAGCTAGTGCCGCTTGCGGTCTGTGGTTAAACCCACTGCCAGCGTAGTGTCGAGTCTTTACAGTTCCACACAGAGAGCTATTCGCCTTTAGGCAAAAGAGTAGAGGTCGCATGGTTTTGCGACAGGGTTCGGTCACATCCGTGCACTTGTGCACGTTTAGTGTCCGGGCAGTTATCACTAGCGGGCTTTAGTTTAAGCCAGATCCTAGTGTACGTTTTGGGATTGGTTTTATCTCGTTTGTATTTATGTTCCTCGGAACGCGGATGCGGGTGTGTATGCACAGTTGACAGAGAGAAAGAGGCAGAGGATTCTCATTAGGGTTGTTGACTGTTGACTTTTGCTAAAGCCTAATGAGAATAAGAAATATGATTAACAATAATATTAATTAAGTATTATTGTGACATGGTTGTTGATGGTTGACTTTGTTGACTTGTTGACTTAGTTGACCGGTTGACTAGGTTGGACTTGTTGACCATCATCATGACAATGGCTATTATTTCTTGGCATTGACCTTGGGTTGCTTATTTGTTCACACATTGCATTTAATGCAAGAAATGATATTGCCATTTGATATGATAACAACCATCACATAATACTCAATTATTATTACTTGCTACCATGATTTTGGATTATGAGAGCTTGGATGGCAAGAGTCTTGCTCATTTCTTTCATTTCCTTTCTCTCTCATGCTTGAGCTCTCCCTCTTCCTCTTGCTCACTCTCTAGTCCATGGTTCTACTTGTCTCATGTGTTGAGAAACAAGAACCATAGAGATAAAACCCAACACACTCCTCTACTCATCCTAGCACACAAAGTCTAGCAAGCCAAGTGTTCTAGGTTCCTCTAGTTTGAGGTTGAAGCCAAAAGTAGAAGCTTTCAGGTGGATCCATCTTCGGCACAAAGAGACGACGAGAAGAGAACCATCCGACCACCACAAAGAGACCAAGAGATGGAGTTCAAGTTAAGGTATAACCCCTAACCGAGTAGGTAAAACTCTTATTAGGATTGTTAGATTGTTGTTTAACAAACATCCGTATTTTGAGTCCATGTTACCACCAAAAGAAAAATCGTTTTTCATCATTTCCGCAAGCCCGTAAGTACCGGGAGAGGTAACGTGGACTTACAGTTTAATCTCCACTAATCATGTTGCATTTGTAATCATAACATGTTACAATATTGTATATCACATATATAATATATTTTTGTAACAAAAGAAAATAATACAATTAACATATATCGCATATATATCAATGTATTATCCGGTGAGAAAATGAAATAATAAAGCGAGACAATATTAGATAATGTAATGTAATATATCACATATATAATTATGCATTAAATTATCGAATCAACACTTGATCCGACAATCCGGCTATATCGCATATAACCGACTAATATATCATTTACCGATACATCGAATCAACACTTGATCCGATGACCCGGGTGATATCAAATATCACGAGAATAGAATACGGTATCTCATATCGTATTATTCTCGGTCCCGCACATATCACATATGTGCTCCTACTCCGTTTTGCCTGAGTCAAGAAACCTCTGTGTAGGACTCTAAAGAATCGTCAATACGCCGGTAGCAGGTGATGATCATATCAAACGCCCAAAAGCTGCAAGCGGTCAGCTAAACGTAACAGCCACCCAGGTATTGAGCGATCAGAAAATCAACAAGCAAGCCTGTACATTCTCCTGTGAATCCAATCAGTAACACTCTCGTACAGTCCGGTCTCTTCGTTTGATATGTTGCATATCTAGTCTAGGGGTGGTATACGTCAGACCCTAGTAACCGATATGTCGTGTCGATGTGAGGCTCATAACAGGTCGAGAACCTACTGATAACACTTACCAGTAGTACTCTATATCAGCCCTGGCCAGGGACTTCCAGTTATGGCCAATCGAACACAGCACAACATCAACTCCCTATACCGGGAGAGACGAATCCCTTCCTATCGCTCATTGCCTCCATGTGATTCAGGACTGTACCCAAAAGCCACCATTTTGCACGCCCTCTTGGACGTGGTAAGGTGGAAATCAAACCACAGTGGGAATCACACAAGACTCTATGACGATCTCGGGTCTACAGACTAATCTGTACCAGTGTCACCGGAGAACTGCCATCTAACGTGAGGTATAATACCATCCGGGAGTTCTCGGCGAGTCCGTCCTGTGTACCCAGTCTCTACTGAGCACCCATACACCATCCTTGATGTCAAACACCGATGGATATGGGATCATCCATCGCCCATTATATGAGTCAAGATGCGTATACGCTAGTCTACTTTGGTGTATCGATGCCCTGTCTCGATACACCCATGACTAGGAACAGTTATAGAATGTACTCATCGACTACCGTGGCCCTACTAGTACGATCTCATCATAGTCCCAGTAGTCGAGTACATATCCTAAGGGCTTTATCAACATGTGAGAGTAAGACAGTAAACTAATATAAGTCAATAAGTTAAGATAAAGAGAAACCAAATAACATACTATCATGACGAGCAAGAAAGTCCTCTCTATATATATCCAAGCATCCATTATAATATACATCATAAGTACAATAATGGCCTCTAGGGCATATACATAACTAAGAGTAGTCTCTCCACTTAGTGATAGATTATTTATAGTATGTGATACTATTAGTTGTTACCCTAAATTTCTAGTTCGATTCCTAGTTATGTTTGCTTAGCACCTCATAAATTTTAACTATGGCATGTGTGATGCTTCCAAACCCAAAATAAGGTGCTATGGAAACCCTACAGTGGTATCAGAGCTAAGCTAGAGCTTTAGAGTAATCTAGACGACGTTAAAAATCTCGAACAAATGAAATATGACGCCCGAAGGGTCCTCACTGGAAATTTTTCAAAAAGTTGGATTTTTCACATTAAAAATACTCAGAAAATCGTTCAGGGTATTTTATGGGCCTATAAGAAGAACAAAGCCCTCACTCGACTATATGACCGCGGAACCGCGGCCAAAATGGTCATTTTGCGTCGGTTCCGTAGCGCCGTTGGTGAGGTTTGGACCGTGCCTTCTTGTGCTGGCCCGTATGTGCATGTATCAGTCTCTGGTATATTTTAAAACTGCTCAAGTGTTGAGCTATCTGAGAATTGTTTGGGTGATTGATCGTTCGATCGAATGTTTTAACTGCGCCTAGTTTATGTGAATGTGATACAATAAATGGAATCTACAAATTTATTTGTTCCGTGTAAATCTAACATTTCGGTCTCGGGTGTAATCGGAAATCTTGTTGAATTATCCGACTTATTTTGGAAAGATGTTTTCATGGGTGAGACTTAAATGGGAGCTTTACATTGTTATGCATGAAATCTTGAATATGTGATATTCCGGGTTTATGATGTCTAAGGGCAGTAACGATTCCAATTGTTGTAGTTTTTCATTTTCTTTTCTGCGACCGTAAGTGTAGTATGTGGTATATTGCCGGTTTCGTTACTATACATCAACTACAATCGGGGTACGCATAATTTCTTACGTTGATGACATGTGATGTTATGTGTTGCTGTGATATGATGTGTAGGATCGTCGTGCTTGATAGACGGGGGTTTTATGTGAGATGAGAGTTTTCTTTTCATTTATATAAAATTCATTTGTATGTAATATTCTTTATTTGGGGCACTTCCGGATTGAGGATGATGTCACCTTTGTTGTATATTATTTACTTTTCCGCATTAGGATAGGCCCAAGAAGGGGAGCACAAGTGAGCGGGTTCTGGGGTTCAGTGGGAGACCATCTCGAGGAGTCGAGACCGGGTCTCCTAAACTCTAGAATTGGCAGGGTCACTTGCCGCTCTCGTAGGGGTCTAAGGGTGTGGGCTTGGCTATTCATCGCGACCGTGGAATCCGTATTTTCTATTGTTGGCTAAGTATAAAATACGAACCTTCTAGTATATCCTGTATTTTCATATATGTGCTTCTGCTACTTATATTCTGTGATGTGATCACTTGATATATCTGAGATGAATGGAATATTATATATATGATATATAATAGACGTTGCTTATGTTTTGCACCCGCGCTAGCCCCGTCCCGGTATGCCGTTAGTTAAGTAACCTAACAGTGCATAACGGAACATTATGGTGAATGCGGGTGGCATAAGCGTAAGTTATATTTTCGTTTCTTTTCTATGATGGCTTAAGGACTTAAATGATGGGACTATATTAATGAGATTAATGTAAACAAAAATGAACCTAGAAGATGTTGTAGAATCGGATTTGAAACACACTCGGCTTTTTATGAAAAATAAAGTTTTCAAAGTGCCGAGCTTAAGCCACTCCTTTTAAAAACCATTGGATTCTACAACGATATCAAGTTCAAAGCGTTAACGGTTTTCTTAAAAACTATCCGCAGCCCTCCGTCATTTTAGGAAGTAGAGTACTTAGAATTCATGGTACGTATTTTGACTTTAGTTAAGGCGCGGTGTATGGTAGCTATGTGATGTCTTCCTACACCGCATATGATGCGATTAGTTAAGACATTCATATGATTATGTTGACTATAGTTAAGGGTCATATGGGTGGGTCTAGTTAATAACGAAATGACGGGAAGAACTTGACTAGTACTTATGATATCTTGACTTTAGTTAAGGTCATAAGTGCTAGGGGTAAAAATCATATCGGGAGTTTCAAGAGTTGAAATTTGCAATGAGATTGCATACCTTCTATGTGATAGTAGGATCCCGATCCTACTGTGAGCAATAGTTGCTCCGAGAAAAGTTTTACACTTTTACAATTAGCTAACCCATTAGGTGTCTAGAAAGGTGTCAATGGGGCTACGCCTCTGGGAAAACGTGGTTTATTCTAATTCGGTCCGTGCGACAGCACGGGGAACCTCTCTCAAAGTACCGACACTGGCCTGATTGAACGGTTAGCGAAGTTGCAGAATGTAATTAATCCTGGCTAGTTTTCTTTTTAAAGGTTTTAAGGAAAATTTGATAAAAGCAGTGGGAGACATCGATTAGATAAGATAATACCAATCTGATCTTTGCAAGAGCTTTCACTGAGTGTATTCTTATCTTTCTTAATGGCAGATACCAATGACAGGCCTTAAGCTTTTACTAGATAAAAACAAGTTGACCGGACCAAACTACAAAGACTGGCTGAGGAACATTAACATTGCTCTCATATGATAAAATATCATATGTCCTCACTGCCAAAGCCCCGCCCACCCCAGGTCCTGAATCTTCTATCGCGGATAAGGAAATCCGCAAAATGTGGGATATTGACTGTGCCACTGCCAAATGCCCCGCGCTTGCATCGATGGACAATACAAATCAAAAACAGCACGAGCAGATAGATATTCAATCCATCTTTCTCTACGTAAAAGAGTTATATAGAGAGCAATCTCGGACCCTGAGATACGAAGCATCTTGAAAGTTGTTTCAAATGCGGATGGCTGCTGGCACATCAATAGGCGATCACGTTCTAAAAATGATAGCTCTTATAGAAGAGCTTGAGGACCTCGGACGGACAATGGAAAACGAGCAGTATACTGATATTGTTCTACAGTCTCTTCCCTCCGCCTTTTCTCCATTCATAGTGAATTTCAACATGCATAATATGGAGAAATCACTACCCGAACTTCTCAATATGTTAAGAAGTACGGAGAGCGCGCTTAAAGCGAAGTCTCCCTCTATGCTTGTTGGACAATCTTCCTTTTCCGTCCTAAAATCCAAGGCCAAGGGAAAGAATAGGAAGAAATCCACCAAACCGAGAGGTGGAATCAAGAAGACGAAGGGGAAAGACAGATCCAAAGCTGCGGAGTCAGGAAAAGGAGAATGTTTTCACAGCAAGAAGATAGGGCACGGGAAGCGGAACTGTACAGAGTACCTTGAACTCATGAAAAAGAAGCATGGTGATGCATCAGCTTCATGTGCGTTTGTGACTGAAAACTGTTTTTCTATTAACTCTGCTTCCTGGGTATTAGATACCGGTTCGGGTTCTCATATCTGCAATTATGTGCAGGCGTTGAGAAATAGCAAAGTTTTGAAGGCCGGTGATTATACTCTCCGAGTTGGAAATGGTTCCAATGTACATGCAGTTTCAGTGGAAGAGTATCACCTAGGGTTGCCGTCGGGTTGTATATTGGTTTTAAACCCATGTTATTTTGTACCAAGCATGCTTTGTAATATTGTATCCGTTTCCTTGTTAGACAATAAAGGATATCATTTTGCTGTGTAGCATAATGTTATGAACATTAAACTAAATCAAGAGTTGATTGGTTATGGTATGCTTAATAACGTGATATATGTCCTTAATCAACATACTGTTTTCAACATACAACACACAAACAAAAGAAAATTTTCAGATATAAATGAAGCTTTTCTTTGGCATTGTAGACATGGTCATATTAATGTAACAAGACTAAATAAGCTTCATAAAGATGGATATTTAAATCCTTTTGAGTATAAATCTTATGTAATTTGCCAGTCTTTTATCAAAGGTAAAATGATCAAAACTCCGTTTACTGGACACGGAGAAAGAGCTACAGAGCTCTTGGCCCTCATACATTGTGATGTATGTGGACCAATGTCGGCACATGGAAGTGGCAATTTTTCATACTTCATAACCTTCACTGATGATTTCTCAAGATTCGGTCATATGTTTTTGATAAAGCATAAGTCTGAAGCTTTGGAGAAATTCAAGGAGTACAAACTTGAAGTAGAAAAACAAACAGGGATGAGCAACAAAATACTTCTATCAGATCGAGGTAGTGAGTACCTTATTACCGAGTTCTTGAAATTCCTAAAAGAGAATAGGATTCTCTCTCAGCTCACTCCCCCTTACACAACACAGCACAACGGTGTGTCAGAGCGGAGGAATCACACCCTATTAGATATGGTACGATCCATGATGAGTGACACCGAGTTACCTCTCTCTTTTTGGGGGCACGGATTGGAGACTGGAGCTTTTCTGTTTAACAAAGTTCCTACCAAGACCGTGTCTACCACTCTAAATGAGATATGATATGGGAAGAAACCATCTCTTAAAAGAGTTAAGATTTGGGGTTGTCCGGCTTTTGTCAAAAAGCAGAATCCAAACAAACTTGAGAGACGATCGGTGAAGTGTATATTTGTGGGATATCTGAAACATTTGTTTGGATATATTTTCTACCACAAGGAGGAACAAAAGGTGTTTGTTTCTCAGTATGCCACATTTTTAGAAAATGAGATTTTTCCAAATGATACTGATGGCAATGTGGTAGATCTAGAAGAGGTTCTAGAGACACAAGTTAAAAATGACGACTTGGTTGACCCTGATGTTGAAACAGAATCTTATGAACCTCAGCCACTCCGTAAATCTGGTAGGACTTCTCGCCCACCGGAGAGATACTATAGTATTCTCGTTGATGGTGATAGAGAATATTGCATCATGGATGATGATGACCCTACCAGTTTTCAGCAAGCTATCATGAGTGGTGACTCTGTGAAGTTGATGGATGCCATGAGATCCGAAATGGAGTCTATGTACACCAACAAAGTATGGACTTTGGAGGATGTGCCCTCAGGGGTAAAACCCGTAGGGTACAAATGGATCTTTAAAAGAAAGATCAGTGTAGATGGGCAGGTGGAGACCTATAAGGCAAGGTTGGTAGCGAAAGGTTTTCGTCAAAGACCAGGACTGGACTATGACGAGACTTTCTCTCCGGTAGCCATGCTTAAATCCATTCAGATCCGACTTGCTATTGCTGCTCACTACGACTATGAAATCTGGAAGATCGACGTTAAAACTGCATTTCTAAATGGTTATTTAGAAGAATGCGTTTATATGGATCGGCCAGAGTGCTTCATTGACAGTGGGAGCAGCGGAAAAGCATGTAGGTTGATTAAATCCATTTATGAATTAAAGCAGGCATCACGGAGTTGGAACATTTGTTTTGATGATGTTATCAAAGAGTTTGATTTCATCAAAAATCCAGACGACCCTTGTGTTTATAGGAAGACTGTAGGGAGAACTGTCACATACCTCGTATTGTACGTGGATGACATTGTTCTGATAGGAAATGACATTCCTATGCTACAGTCGGTCAAATCATTCTTATCACAAAGGTTCTCCATGAAGGACCTGGGAGATACCATATACATTCTGGGCATACGGATCTATAGGGATAGATCCAAACGGTTATTAGGATTGTCCCAAACCAAGTACATCAACAACATCCTAAAGAGGTTTAGTATGGAAGAATCCAAGCGGGGTGCCTTACCCGCTTGGCATGGAGTCACTCTCTCCAAGGACGATTGCCCAAAGTCTGATGAAGAGAGAGCTCGCATGAGCATTATTCCCTACGCTTCTGCCGTAGGATCAACAATGTATGCGATGTTGTGTACACGCCTTGATGTAGCTTATGCATTGAGTGTAGTAAGCAGGTATTAGTCAAACCCAAGCAAGAATCACTGGACTGCTGTGAAGAACATTCTTAAGCACTTGCGAAGGACTAAAAAATTGTTCTTGGTGTATGGTAACGGGGATCTCCAAATGGAGGCCTTTACCGATTCGAGCTTCCAGAGTGATAAGGATGACAGCAAGTCTATCTTAGGGTTTGCATTTACCCTCAACGGAGGGACGGTATGTTGGAAGAGTTCCAAACAGGATACCTTTGTAGACTCTACGATGGAAGCTGAGTACATTGCTGCAAATGATGCTTCCAAGGAAGCCGTATGGATGAGGAAGTTCATCTCGGAGCTAGGAGTAGTTCCAACCATTATTGATCTAATACCATTATATTGTGACAATAATGGGGCTGTGGCATTGGCCAAAGAGCCCAGGTCCCATCAGAAGTCCAGACACATCCTGAGGTGATATCATTTGATCCGGGAGATTGTTGATCGCCACGAGATCGAGATTAGGAGAGTAGATACAAAGGATAACACCGCGGATCTACCCACCAAGGCCCTCCCTCAGCCGCAGCATGAGTGACTTTTTGAGATGTTGGGTATGAGATACGCTAATAATTGGCCTTAGTGCAAGTGGGAGATTGTTGGATATATATTTGCCCTAGAGGCCATTATATGATAGTGGATGTATCGGTATGTGTATATATATATTCAGAGACATGATAGTATGCTATCTGGTTTACTTTATCTTGATATGTTATTTTGATCATGCATTTTACTCATTTAGTATATGTTGATAAAGCCATTAGGATATATGCTTGACTACTGGGATTATGATGCGGATCATACTAGTGGGACATCTGTAGTTTATGAGTATATCCTTGAAATGCTCCTAATCGTAGGGGTATCGAGATAGGGCATCGATATTCCAGAGTAGACTAGCGTATACCATTCTTGTCCAATTTGATGGGCGATGGATGATCCCATATCCATCTGGTATGGTGACACCAAAGATTGTATACGGGTGCTTAGTGAGACTGGGTACACTGAGCGGACTCGTCGAGAACACCTATGTGGTATTATATCTCACGTCGGATGGAAGTTCTCAGGTGACACTAGTACAGGTTAGTCTGTAGACCCGAGATCGTCATAGAGTCTTGTGTGTCCTCCTACTGTACTTTGATCTCCATCCGACCATGTCTCTACTGAGTCATGCAAACAGGTGGATTTTGGGTACAATCCTAAGGCACATGGAGGCAATGAGCGATAGGAGGGGTTTCGTCTCTCCCGGTATTGGGGGTTGATGTTGTGCTATGCTCGATTGGCTATAACAGGAAGTCTCTGGCCAGGGCTGCTAAGATTTACTGATAAGTGTTATCAGTAGTTTCTCGATCTGTTATGAGCCAGACACCGGCATGACTTATTGAGTTATTGGGGTCGATGATTCCATCCCTAGACTCGATATGCAGCATATCTGACGAAGAGATCGAACTGTACGGTAAGTTTTGCCAGTTGGCTCGATGGAGTTTTGACAGGTTCTCTTGTTTTTCATCTAATCGCTCAATACTCGGGTGGACGTTACGTTTAGCTGACCGCTTGCAGCTTATGGGTGTTTGATGTGATCATCAACAACTGCCGACGTATTGATGAGTTTTAGAGTCCCACACAGGAGTTTCCTATCTCAGGCGAAACCATATGGTGTGCAAATGAGATATGCACGGGAGCTCGATTAAATGCGAGTATATGATACCGTATATTAATCGGGCGTTTGCTATTGGTCGGGTCGTATGTGATATGACCAGTTTATAAAATCAAGTATTGATTTAATATTGACTTTTAGCTCACTTTTATTAAACCCTTTCTTTTTGGATGTATGCATATATGTATATACATACACATGATGATGTGAATGCATACATACATGCATGCATGTGTATCATGATTGATGATACAAAGAAGATGGCAATGCAAGACTCACATGGTTCAAATTTATATATGTGTTTTCGTTTTGAGATAAAAAGAAAAGGGAATTATTCATGACTCGTTCTTTCTACACAATTTATGTTGACCATTGACTTAACCCTAGGTTTAATTTCCTTTGTTCTTTTAACTCATCACAAAATATCTAGATATTTGTTTTAACTATGGTTGGTTGTGAGAGTGTCTCACATAAATATCCTTTGGATTTTATTTTATTATCACAATTATCATTATATTGAAAAAAGCTTAGCCATCTTCATCTTCCGCCTTCTTCAAGCTCTCTTGAGTTTCATTTAGAGTGAGGAACTTAAAAGGAAAGGTTTTTTAAGTGAGAATACAAACCGCATCTTCATTCTACACTTCTCTAGCCCATTTGTATAGGGTGTTTGCTCCACTTCTTTCCAAGATCAAGTGAAGCAAGAAGCTTTGAGCGAAGGGACTTCTGGTGGATCGTCGTGGACTCGGAAGGGTTCAAGCGAGCCGTTCCAAACTCTAGGAGATCCAAGGAGTCACTCAAGGAGGTCTACAAAGGTTGTAGTCTCTCCACTTAGTAATAGATTATTTATAGTATGTGATACTATTAGTTGTTGCCCTAAATTTCTAGTTCGATTCCTAGTTAAGTTTGCTTAGCACCTCATAAATTTTAATTGTGGCATGTGTGATGCTTCCAAAGCCTAAATAAGGTGCTATGGAAACCATACAAAGATGAGTACTTGACTACAAGGATTATGATGCGGATCATACTAGTGGGGCAGAGGTAGTCGGTAAGTACATCCTTCAAATGTTCCTAGTCGTGGGAGTATCGAGACAGGGTATCGATACTCCAGAGTAGACTAGCGTATACGCTTCTCGACCCATATGATGGGCGATGGATGATCCCATATCCATTGGTGTTTGACATCAGAGAAGGTATACGGGTGCTCAGTAGAGAATGTGTACACTGAACGGACTCCTCGAGAACTCCTAGATAGAATTATACCTATCGTCGGATAGCACTTCTCTGGTGACACTGGTACAGGTTAGTCTGTCGACCCGAGATCGTCATAGAGTCTTGTGTGATTCCCACTGTGCTTTGATTTCCACCATACCACGTTCAAGAGATCGTGCAAAAAGGTGGTTTTGGGTGCAGTCCTGAGTCACATGGTGGCAATGAGCAATAGGAGGGAATTCGCCTCTCCCGGTATTGGGGGTTGATGTTGCTCTATGCTCGATTGGCCATAAAAGGAAATCCCTGGTCAGGGTTGCTGAGATTTATTGGTAAGTGTTATCAGTAGTTTCTCGAACCGTTATGGACTTTGCATCGGCATGACTTATCAGGCTATTGGGGTCTGACCTTATACCACCCCCAGGCTGTGATATGCGACATATCTGACGAAGAGACCGGACTGTAAGGTAGTGTTACTAATTGGATTCGAAGGAGAATGAGCAGGCCTGCTTGTTGATCTTCTAATCGCTCAATACCCGGGTGGCCGTTACGTTTAGCAGATCGCTTGCGGCTTGTGGGTGTTTGATATGATAATCACCTACTGCCGGCGTATTGACGAGTCTTTAGAGTCCTACACAGAGGTTTCATGTTTCATGAGAAACGAAGTAGTAGCATGTATATGATATGTGCGGGACCGTGATTAATACGAGTATGTGATACCTTATTCTATTCTTTCGATATGTGTTATCGGTCGGTTATATGAGATATAGCCGGGTTATCGGCTCGAGTGTTTATTTGATAAGATGATTCATATGATATTAGTCGGTTGTATGTGATATAGCCGGATTATTAAATCAAGTGTTGATTTGATAATTTAATGTATAATTATATATTTGATATATTAACTTACATTAACTAATATTTGCTCACTAAATATTCTTTTTCTTACTTATGTGCATATAGTATATATGTTATATATATTAATGTACATTTTATTTTTGTCATGCTTGATGCCACATGCTTCATGGGTGTATGAGACTTACACTATACTTGATATAATGAAGGGTTTATATTTATCTAAGTTATTCAAAATTGGATGGATATTTGTCTTGGCTACAAGCTTCTAGAAGCTTGTGGAACCATTGAACAAGTCCACTCATTTTATTTCACTTGTAGATATTTATTAACATAACCATTATGCTCATCCATGGTTGATTCTCTACGTGAGTTTGTGTATGACACTAACTCACCCATGGTTGCTATTCTCATCTCAAAGGTTTCATTTCTCATCTCCACTTCATCTTCTTCTTCCTCATGGAAAAGCTTTCTACCTTTTGAAAAGGTGATGAAATATTGTGAGAAAAAATAATCTAAACTGAGCCCATTTCGTACTCCATCATCCTCTACTATATTAGCCATTTAGTTTAGGGTGTTTGCTTCATAAATCTATCATTAGTGAAGAGGTAGCATGAGCTTGAGTCTTCTCAACGTAGATCATTTTCGGCCTCGAAAACTTCGATCAAGCTTGTTCATTTCTTCATGTGAACCCTTACTAGAGTTCGGGTGTTCACTACCTGGAGAAAAGGGACTACTACATGGAGCTTTAGAAGTGAAGGACCGGTCTACAAAGCTTGTATTCCTCATTCACTTAGGATGTAAAGTTGTTTGCATTGCTAGTTCGTCTAAATCTCTAGTTAAGATTCTAGGGTTAGGCTTCTTTAGTACGGAAAAAATTTAAAAACGGTATGGATGATGCCTCCCGAAACATTGTTGCCGCCCTACGGAACCCTACAGTTGTATCAGAGCCAAGCTAGAGAATTAGACAATGCTTGTTAGATTACGAAACAGAAACTACTTAGAAACATAAAACAACGAAATCCAGTTTTTGTCGAATTTTAAATGACCTCTAAAATTTTTTTAACAACTGCAGACTGTTGTATGTGATATAACATGAACATCATACAAATTTGAAGCAAAACCACCCGTTATTGGCCGGCCACAAGCCTAGAAATTCTGAGCTCACCGGTTCTGTATGGCTTCAAATTTTCATGGTGTTCCAGGCTCTGGGTTTTGGTGTTTGAGGTATTGTTTATTTTTTCTAAATTTGCATGTGATGTTAACATTCTACAAAGGCAATTCGGTGTGTTTCATAATCATAATTCTAACATCTATTCGGGTTATTTAGACGATGTTAAAAGGATCGAACGGATATCAATAACCCAATTTTTCCCTGGCTGGAAATTTTCCAAGAGTTGGATTTTTTCCAAGTTTAAAATCTTCAGAAAATCATACAAGCGATTCTGTGGACCCTCTAGAAGAACGATACCTAAACTCGAATTTTTGGATCGCGGAACCGCGGTCATACCATAGGGTTTGCAGCATTTCCGCGGCGGCATGAGTGAGGCATGGGTCGGCCCTTCTACGGATGGTTCATAATTGCTGTGGCATGCTTTGGGTATTTTTTAAAATACGCTCAAGTGTTAAGTTCTTTGGGAAATTTTGTATGTTTGTTTATTCGATCGAAAAGTTTAACATCGTCTAGCTATCTGTGATTGTGAATCAATATTTGGAATCCACATAACTAGTTATGCGATAACTAGTTTGAATTTTATAAATCTAGCACTTTAGCCTCATTTGATCCGTTGCCACGGAATTTTGATGTGGATCAAAAGTCCGTCGCAATTACGTAGCGTACGCGGATACTCGCTGGGTAACCTTACTAGATAACCATGCCCCATAGCCCCGACCAAGTGACTGTAGGAGAACCCCGTCGCCAAAAGCATCCGTTCGGGTGCTCGCGGCCGTGGTGTTCCGCCTTAGTGCACTTCGTCAACGGCATCGGGGGTGCGGCCGTCTATTAAAGTTTCCGACGAGCATTCGACCAGGTTATCGGGAATCTTGTTGAATTACTCGAGAGGTTATTGGAAAGTGTTTTCAATATCGAGACTAAAATGCGGGGTTTATAATTGTTAGGCATGTAATGTCTAAGGAATTCATTTGGTTAGGCATGGAATCCAAAGTATGTGATACATTGCGTTTATGATAGCTAATGTGGTTGCGGATTCCAATTGTTATAGTTTTTCACTTTCTTTTTTGCGACCGTAAGTGTAATATGTGGTGTATCGCCGATTTCGTTGCTATATATCAACGACAATTGGGATACGCATATTTACTTACGTTTATAACATGTGATGTTATGTGTTGCTGTGATATGTTATATTGGATCGTCGTGTTTTGAATAGCCGGGGTTTTTTATTTGAGATGAGAGTTTTTCATTTTCATTCATGTAAAAACTAGTATGTAATATTCTTTTACTGGGGCACTTCCGGGTTGAGAATGATGTCACCATTGATATATATTATTTACTTTTCCGCATTAGGATAGACTTAAATAGGAGAGCACAAGTAACCGGGTTCTAGGGTCCAGTGGGAGACCATCTCGAGGAGTCAAGACCGGGTCTCCTAAATCTAGAATTGGGGGGTTACTTGCCGCTCTCGTAGGGGGTCTAGGGATGTGGGTTTGGCTATTCATCGCGACCGTGGAATCCGTGTTTTTTACCGGCTTAATTTAAAACACGGAATTCCTAATATATCTAATATTTCATATGTTTTCTTCTACGGCTGATATTCTGTGATGTGATCACTTTATATGTTGAGACGAATGCTTATATTATATATATGATGATATATAGTAAATATTGATGCTTTCATTTATTCTGTGATGCTTAGGAAGCATAATTTGATGAGACTTCATTTATGAGATTAATGAAATAAAAGAATCCTAAAGATGATGCAGAATCTTGTTTTAAAAACTGGTAGCTCTAGTTCTTGCTTTGCATAGCAGTATTCTTTATAGAATATCTAGCACCTTATTCGATAATGAAAGAGCCAAGATCCCTTCACCAGGAGTGACCTCAGCGAAACTGGCAGATGCTACAACCCATCCGGTTTATCTTTTGATTGCTTCTATAGTTTTTTCTTTGCATAGTGGTGTTTATGAAATATCCTGCACCTTATTCGATAAGGAAAGAGCCGAGATCCCTTCACTGGCAGTGACCTCTTTAGCAAAAGTAGTAAAAGCGTCAAAAACACTCCTTTTCAAAATCACTCGATTCTAAAACGATATCAAGTTCATTACGCAAAGGATTTTCTTAAATACCTTTCGTAGCCCTCCGTCATTTCAGATAAGTATTATTTAGTATTCGTGCTGCATTTGTTGGCCTCTGTAAAGGCGTAATGTGCGGTAGATGATTAGTGTTTATTTACTAGCATACGATGCGATTGGATTAGTGTAGTCGTACGACCATGTTGGCCTCTGTCAAGGGTTGTGCCTGTGAGTTTAATTCAATCAGGAAATGACGGGTTGAACTTGACTAGCAGCCTATGGTTTTTTGGCCTCTATCAAGGTCATAGGAAGCTAGGGGCATAATTTTATCGGGAATTTCGAGTGTTGAAATTTGCAATGAGATTGCATACCTTCTATGAGATGGTTGGATCTCGATACCCACTGCGAGTAAGAGTTACTCCTGAGAGAGTTTTACACATTACAATTAGACGATCAAGTAGGTATCTAGAAAGGTGTTAACGGGGTTACGCTCCTGGAAAAACGAGGTTTATTTTAATTAGGTCCGTGAGAAAGCACGGGGAACCTCCCTCATGTAGGGTTCCTAGGCACTCTCAAGAGGTCTCACAAGGTATCAACCATGCCAATTTCAAATTTTACAAGTGCCGAGAAACTCGAATACGGATCGTTAACTAGAATTTTAAGCGAAACATTAAACTAGTTAACAACTTAACTAAATATAAGAAGCTACGACCTTTGTAGATCCGGTTATCCACTTCTTTAGCTCCACGTAGACCTCCTCTTGCTGTCCAAGTCGGATCTCGGACTCTAGCATCGGCTTCATCGGAGAAATGAACGGACTAGTCGTCGGCTACGATGCCGAAGATGATCTACGTCGAGGTTACACAAGATCAAGCTCCAACTTCACCAAGTTGTGAAACTTGTGAAGAAAACACCCTATACTACTTGGCAAGAGGTAGAAGGTGAAGAAATAGGAGGTGGGTTCACTTTAGAATTGGATTTCTCACACTTTTGCTCAAGATGCCATTAATGGTGGCAAGCTTTTTCTTGAAGAAGAAGATGATGAAGAAGATAGAATATCATAAGTGTTTTTGAATAATTGAAAGAGAATTCATTCTTATCATATTCTTAACCATAGTTAAGTGTAGAGAATGAACTAGGGTTAGTTCAAATGGTTAGGGTTAAGCATGAGACAAGAATGGTGACTAAGTCAAAGCTTCATGAATCTTCAACTAAAAACAAACAAAGCCACCATTCATGTTTATCTATCAAAAATGAATAAACAAATAAATAAATGAATAAGCAAAACCCTAATCATCAACTTAACCATGGTTTAATTCTTTACACTTAACCAAATAAGCATGTATATTCAAATATGATACAATCATGTGCACAAAAGTATATCACATATACAACTTGCACATCCAAGTAAGAAAATCCATTTAAAGTGAACCAATACTAGTTAATGCAAAGTAATATATCAAATATATATTTATACATTAAATCATTAAATCAACACTTGATTTAACGATCCGGTCATATCGCATATAACCGACTAGTATCCTATGTATCGTCTTATCGAATCAATCCTTGATTCGATATCTAGGTTATATCGCATATAACCGATCGATACATTCATCGCGAGAATGGAATACGGTATCACATACACGCATTATTCTCGGTCCTGCACATATCTCATATGCGCTCCTATTTCGTTTCGCTTGAGCCAGGAAACCTCTGTGTAGGACTCTAAAGACTCGTCAATACGCCGGCAGCAGATGATGATCATATCAAGCACCCACAAGCCGCAAGCGGTCTGCTAAACGTAACGGCCATCCGGGTATTGAGCAATCAGAAGATCGACGAGCCAGCCCGCTCACACTCCTGTGAATCCAACCAGTAACACTTACCGCACAGTCAGGTCTGTTCGTCTGATATGTCGCATATCAAGTCTAGGGGTGGTAAACGTCAGACCCCAATAACCGATAAGTCATGCCTATGTGAGGCTCATAACGGGTCGAGAAACTACTGGTAACACTTACCAGCAAATCTCTGATCAGCCCTGGCCAGGGACTTCCCTGTTACGGCCAATCGAGCACAGCGCAACATCAACCCCCAATACCGGTAGAGATGAAACCCCTCCTATCGCTCATTGCCTCCATTTGACTCGGGACTGTACCCAAAGACCACCGTTTTGCACGCCCTCATGGACGTGGTAAGGTGGAGATCAAAGCACAGTGGGAATCACACAAGACACTATGACGATCTCGGGTCTACAGACTAACCTGTACAAGTGTCACCTGAGAACTGCCATCTGACGTGAGGTATAATACCATCTGGGAGTTCTCGGCGAGTCCGTCCAGTGTACCCAGTCTCCACTGAGCACCCGTACACCATCTCTGATGTCAAACACCAATGGATATGGGATCATCCATCGCCCATCTCATGGGTCGAGAAGCGTATACGCTAGTCTACACAGGTATATCGATGCCCCGTCTCGATACACCCACGACTAGGGACCTTGAAGGATGTACTTATGGACTACCATGTCCCCACTAGTATGATCTGCATCATAGTCCAGGCAGTCAAGTACACATCCTAAGGGCTTTACCAACATGTAACTAAAAGACAGTTTAAAGAGACTAGTGTATATGTTAAGATAAAGAGCAACCAGATAGCATACTATCATATCGAGCAAGAAAGTCATCTCTATATATGTCCAAGCATCCAATATAAAATACATCATCTGTACAATACTGGCCTCTAGGGCATACATACAACTAACAATCTCCCACTTGCACTAGGGCCAGCTGCTGTAGTATCGCATACCGAGCATCCCGAAGAGTCTCTCAAACTGTATCTGGGGAATGGCCTTCGTGAGTGGATCCGCCGTGTTGTTCTTCGTGTCAACCTCCTGACCTCGATCTCCGGCGATCAACTATCTCCCGGATCAGGTGATACCGCCTCAGAATATGCCTGGATCGCTGATGGGACCTGGGTTCCTTGGCCAAAGCCACCGCTCCATTGTTATCACAATACAAAGGTTATTGGATGCTCAATGGATGGAACCACACCAAGTTTAAAAATGAACTTCTTGATCCAGACAGCCTCTTTAGCAGCATCGTTGGCAGCGATGTATTCAGCCTCCATTGTCGAGTCTGCCACGGTTTCCTGCTTGGAACTTTTCCAGCTAACCGCCCCTCCGTAAAGGGTAAAGACAAATCCCGACTGCGACTTAGAGTCGTCCTTATCACTCTGGAAGCTCGAATCGGTAAAGGACTCCACTTGGAGTTCTCCGTTACCATACACCAAGAGCATCTCTTTAGTCCTTCGCAAGTACTTGAGAATGCTCTTCACAGCTGTCCAGTGACTCTCTCCAGGATCAGCTTGATACCTGCTCACTACAGTTAGTGAGTATACTACATCGGGTCTGGTACATAGCATCGCGTACATGATAGAGCCTACAGCCGAAGCATAGGGTATCCCTTGCATGCGAGCTCTCTCCAAATCAGTCTTGGAGACATCTCTTTGGAGAGAGTGACTCCAGAGATCGTGGGCAAGTTCCCACGCTTGGATTCTTCCATACTAAACCTCTTTAGTACGGTGTCAATGTACCTGGATTGGGACAATCCCAATATCCGTTTGGATCTATCTCTATAGATCCTAATTCCCAATATGCAGGAGGCATCACCAAGATCTTTCATTGAGAATCTTTGTGATAAGAAGAGCTTGACTGATTGCAGCATAGGAATATCATTTCCTATCAAGAGTATGTCGTCCACGTACAATACGAGGAAGACAACCTTACTCTCTGCCTCCTTCTTGTAGATACAGGGTTCATCTGGGTTTTTGACAAAATCAAACACTTTGATAACGACGTCAAAGCAGATGTTCCAACTCCGCGATACTTGCTTTAATCCATAAATGGATTTAAGCAGCTTGCACACCTTCCCATTGCTCCCACTGTCTACGAAGCCCTCTGGCTGAGTCATGTACACGCACTCTTCTAAATCACCATTTAGAAAGGCGGTTTTAACATCTATTTGCCAGATTTCGTAGTCATGATATGCAGCGATGGCAAGCATGATTCGGATGGATTTAAGCATAGCCACTGGAGAAAAGGTTTCGTCATAGTCCACACCTGGTCTTTGACGAAAACCTTTTGCAACAAGTCTAGCTTTGAAAGTCTCCACTTTCCCATCTACACCAAGTTTTTTCTTGAAGATCCATTTGTCCCGATGGGTTTTACCCCTTCAGGAGCAACTTCCAAAATCCATACTTTGTTGGTGTACATGGATTCCATCTCGGACCGCATAGCATCCAGCCATTTCACTGAGTCCCCACTCGTGATGGCCTGCTCGAAGCTAGTTGGGTCATCATCCTCCATGATGCAATCCTCGCTCCCACCATCCATGAGAAAACCATAGTATCTCTCAGGTTGGCGAGGAACCCTACTAGATCGGCGGAGAGGCTGAGGTTCATTTGGAGCTACTGAATCTACTGGTTCCCCTAAATCTTCAGTTACGGTTTGTGTATCTGGAACCTCTTCCAGCTCTACCACTATGACACTAATTTCTTTTTCAAGGAATTCCTTTTCTAAAAAGGTGGCATGTTGAGCAACAAACATATTTTGTTCCTCACTGTGGTAGAAAAATACCCATATGAGTTCTTTGGATATCCCACAAACTTGCAAAGAACTGACCGTGCCTCGAGCTTGTCCGGATTTTGTCTTTTGACATAGGCTGGACAACCCCATATCTTAACTCGTTTAAGATATGGCATCTTCCCACTCCATATCTCATATGGTGTGGTAGGTACAGATTTAGATGGAACTTGATTCAATAGGTATGCTGCTGTCTCCAGTGCATATCCCCAGAAGGAAATAGGTAACTCAGCTGTGCTCATCATAGAGCGCACCATATCTAATAGGGCGCGGTTCCTCCGTTCTGATACACCGTTGTGCTGTGGTGTATATGGAGGAGTCAGCTGAGAGAGAATCCCATTCTCTTTTAGGAAGTCCAGGAATTCATTGCTCAAGTATTCACCTCCTCGATCAGATCGTAGGATTTTAATACTTTTTCCGGTTTGGTTCTCAACTTCTTGTTTATATTCTCTAAATTTCTCAAAAGCTTCTGATTTATGTTTCATCAGGAACACATACCCGAACCTAAAGAGATCGTCAGTGAATGTAATGAAGTATGAAGAACCATCCCTGGCATGTGTAGACATAGGACCGCATACATCACTATGTATCAGTCCTAAGAATTCAGTAACTCTTTCTCCGTGTCCCGT